>CM067333.1:12489500-13137500 GCA_034376525.1 Nicotiana benthamiana | reverse complement strand
CAGTTTTGTACAATTTGTTGGTGGGACCCCATTTCTCAATAAACCAATCCCAGTCCCAGGTGTCAGGCCATTTCATCGTTCATCCATGAACTATATAGTTGGGCAAAATATGAATTGGCAGAAACTAACCTTCACTATAAAATATGTATAAAATAAAGTCTCTATGTTTAATTAAGAAAGTAGAGATATTTCAATGAACACTTTAAATTTTTTTGCTGCTCTATTATTCGAAAAATCCAAAACGACGAGTAAATAATACATATATATATAAATCACAAATTTTATCGATTATTATTTTTTGAAACAGCTAAATTTATATATTTCTCGCTATAATTCGTCCTTTTTTTAAGTTAATAAGGAGCAGGATAAATAGAGCTAGTGTTAGCCACGAGGTCACTTAATTATATTCCATAACATTATGGTTTAGCGTCATTGAACCATTTGAGAACTAAAATTAGACGTTTCTGTCATTTTTTTTAAAAGTTTGCTGGCCTAAAAGCATGTTAAAACTTTTCCTTGACCGGTCCTTATTAATTCACCTTTCATCGGACACATCACAGTTATTTTATTATATTAGAAATATCGATCAGCATGATTGAAAAGACAAATAAAACATTTAAATTTGTGTTACAGTACTATGATTTTTGCTCAACTAAAAGAGGCAAAAAGGTCGAAGAATTCGACAACTTATCAATTATTGTATCCAACTGAAACCATAATGATATTTTGAGTTCCCTCAGGAATATATTTATATCATAAACATAACAAAGTAGAGTAATATTTCTCGTGATCGCAAATACTAGTCGTTTCGAAAAACTAGGTTTATAATATTAACCGTTTAGATAAACATAAAATCAGTTACCGTATAACATATTTTTCAAATTTTACCTTTAATATTCCAAATATTGGAGTGTTAAATTAGTAAAATATTAAAGACAGATAAATAATAGTTTAGACATATACAAATATACTCGTGTCAACTATTAAATTTATATGGGGGCGATTCAATAAATATGAAGGCCCAAAGCAAAATTTTAGTGAGACACCTTGTTTTTTCATATATAAAAGAAAATTTTTCATATGTAATTTTATTTATGTTTTATATTTCTAGCTTTTCTTATGCAAAGTTATTAATAATTTTATCAAATCCATTTAATTTTTCTTGAGATATATCTTCTAATTAAGGTTTTATTATTTGCTAAAATTTTACCAACAGCATGTTATGGGATTGTATTAAAGTTTCAATATTCTTTTTGAATTACGAATAATAATCGAATTCTTTCATAATTTATGGTCAAGAAAATAATTTTCAATATATAAAAAAAAAATTCTCAATTTATAATAAATAATCTAATCTTACTTTTTTATAATGGAAATCTGTAATTTTTCATTTAAAACACTAAATATTCTTTTAAAAATAAATTAATATATAATACATTAGGAAAATTTAAGGCCGCAAAAATTATGAGGCCCAAAACAGCTGCTTTAGCAGCTTTACACTTGAGCCGGCCCTAAATTTATCCATTAAGGGGTGTGCAAGATAGATAATATGAATGGGAGAGTAAGTAAATTTGATCTTTTACCTTGTTATACATTAATCAAGCAAATAATGGACTATTTTATGCAATAGTACCGACCAAACAAGTATTTCTAAAAACAGGTATTTTATTATTTTTTTGGTTTTTTACTCGATATTCGGTATTCACATTGAAATTCGATTATATTTTAATTTTAGCTGTATAGAATTTCATTCGTAAAGAAACACTCCCTGATCTCTACAAAAAAATTTTCATACGTAAAGCTCGAACTCAAAACCTCTAATTAATAAAAAAGCAATTCCATCCTTTACACTACATCTTGGGTGGTGGTAGTTTACCATCTTAGTAATTCGTAGATCTCTACTATATTGTTCTTCTTCCCCTCTTTTGTTGTTCTATCTACATTAGTTTGTCCAGTTTGTCTTTTCTTGTTTGTAGTTGTATTTAAATATTATTTATTCCGATGAAACGCTTATTTTTTCTAAACAACAATTTAAACGATACCAAAAGGTGTTCTTATTTATTAATTATATTTAGTAAAGGTGGACCTATTTGCCGCATCCATTTAATCAAACAACATTTACAACGTTATACACCATTCATTTATGCTTCAAGTCCTTAAATATTTTGATCGGAGAAAAGCATACTATTAAAAGATTTACTAGTTAGAGCTTCGACGCCAAGATTTCAGTGAGCTAGAACCTTGGACATCAGAGTCAAAATCATATATTTTACCACGTTCGACGTTTGCAATGTTAACCTTTTATTAATGATATTGTCAACTTTGAGAGTGACAAAAATACATATATAATTGTTATACAAGTCTCAAAAATAAAACAGATGACATATAATAACAATTACTTTCAATTACATATTAACTTTAGGGAAGTTTTCCTTAAACCCTTTATATTTTACCTTGAATCAGATAGGGGGGTTAATTTACTATTGAACTATGACTAAAGGCAAGCCAACAGTGAATATCGCAAGTTCAATTATATCATATGCTTCGCCCTAGTGACAAAGTCCAACATAAATCTAATATGGTAGACGGTTGATGTGCATGCCTTAAAAGACGTAATATATGGACCAAGAATACATTTTCAAATTATGCAATATCATTTTATAGTCTTAAAATTGACAAATTTTGCAATATTCAGGTATATAATCGTAAACAAGTAGTCAAGTAGACCACCTCATTTTCAATTTCAATTTGAACGCGTGATCAGCCTAGTGATCGGGATATTTCAAGCTTAACACTTGATAAAAATTACTTGAAACATCCATTGCACTGCAAGTTTTTTAATATTCATGTTGGCGTTTGGTCATAGTCAATGGGAATAATACAACATGAAGACAGACGCATTAATATTCACAAACAAAGACGATACTGAATGGGCTCCTCTATTGCGCCAAGTAAAGGAGAGTTTTGAAGATTGACAAAGGAACTCAGACATGGACCAGGTCCATTTTAGTAAAGCGCGGATATGATCAACTCAAGTATGTGAGATGCACGTGAAGGAGATAAACTCAACTTACCAGAAGTGATATCACATGATCCTGATCGAAAATGTTACATATTGGATAAGGAGAAAGACTCCTTACTCAAAGAAAATACGATCTAAGAGAAGGATAGAGCTGGAGGTTAAAAACAATTAGAACTCTTCCACCAAGGAAGAGTAGCATCAAAATTCTAGTCAATCTCTATGTAGTAACTCCATAGATATCAGTGTTGTTCTCTTTTACAGGTAATGCACATAAAGCAGAAGTTAAACGTGAATTGAGAACAAAATAGCAATGAAATTTTGCAAGCAATTTGTGTATGATTCAAGTGTGCAAACCTAGAGTTACTTGAACCAAATAGAAGAACCAGTTCCAAGTATATGTCTTTTATTCTAGTTCAATTATAGTAGGTATTTTCATATTGTACCTTTCGGCTTTATTTATAAGCAGTTGTATTAGGTACTCAGAGTTTTCAAGTTAGAGTTAACTTGAAGTTTGTCGCTCAGTTGAGGTTGTGTGCTATAATGAGAATAGAGTAAGTCCTAGGTTTACAAATTTTTTTTATAAATGCAGTTTTTGGCTAAGTGATTTTAGTGGAGAGTTTGGAAAAATACTACTGGAAAGTAGGTCTTGGTTTTTCCACCATCGGAGCCAGGTGGTTTTCACTTAAAATCTCTATGTTCTTTAATTTTTGTACTTATTATTCCGCAACAGTAGTAGTTGGAACACATAGAAGAACCAGGTTCTTCTATAATCAGGTTAAGCAAAAAATTGGATACCACACAAATCACCCCCTCCCCCTTTTGTGTGGTATTGAAGTATAAAATATCAATTGGTATCAGAGCAGTTTATCTTTGAAGAGGTTAACACCTTAGGAACAGATCAAGATGAGTGCACCGTCTGAAAATTGGAAAGGACAATCCACTGCTAGGCCTCCACTCTTCAATGGCTAGTACTACTCTTGGTAGAAAAACAAGATGAGAGATCATATCATCGGAGAAGACTATGAGCTACGGGACATTGTCAGTGATGGTTCCCTGGCTACCACGAAGAAGACTGTTGAAGGAATAAAAGTGCCAAAAACAAGAGCTGACTGCACGGCCGGGGACTTGAAAAAGTGGGAAAAAAATGCTAAGGCCAAGAAATAACTTGTGTATGGACTTGGTCCAGACGAGTACAACAGAATTCAACGTTGTACTACTTCTGAGGAAATTTGGGATAACTTGCAAGTGGATTACGAAGGAACTCCTTAAATGAAGAGATCAAGAGGAACACTGTCGTACTCTCAATATGAGAATTTCACCATGAATGAACAGAAACCATCCAAGAGATGTATACAAGGTTCACAACACTAATCTCTTGGAAGGATTATCCTTGAAGAAGAAAAGGTTGAAAAAATTCTGACAGGGGTTTTGCCAATTACTTGGGAAAGCAAAATAACTACTATTCAGGAATCAAAGAACATTTTCACTCTCAAGTTGGACGAGTTAATTAAAAATCTCACTGCCTATGAACTTAGAAGTCAAACCATGAAAATGGATGCACCCAAGAAGGAAAGAAACCTGACTTTCAGAATCGCTAAAGGTGCAGCTCTAGAGGAGGATGAAATGACTATGATCACGAGGGATTTCAAGAAATATATAATGAGAGGAAAGGGTTCTTCGGAGGTGCAACTTGGAACAAACCAAAGGCCCCTAAAAAACAGACCAACCAGGGTTGTTTCAAATATAGTAAGACTATTCACATGATCAAAAACTATCCTCAATAGAAAATTAAATGGAAGAATGAAAGGGCTGAACGAAGAAACATGAAGAAAGAACATGTTCATACCAAGAAGAACAAAGGATTAACAAAGCTATGGTGGTTGCTTAGGGAGAGAGATCAGATGAGGATTCAGAAGATGAATATGGAGAAGAACAAACACTTATAGTAATTGGAGAATAAAATGAGGAATCTGAGGTCCAAGTGAAGGGGAGCAGCCAAATATGGTACGTGGATAGTGGTTGTTCAAAGCATATGACTGGAAGCAAGAACTAGTTCCTTTAACTTGAGGATCTAAAAGGAGGTAATGTCTCATTTGGAAATGGAAAGAAAGGTGAGATCATTGGAGTTGGAAAGGTAGGTAAGACAGACTCACATTCTATTGAGAATGTCTACTTGATAGATGTTTTGAAATATAGCCTAATTAGCGTATCACAACTATGTGACAGAGGTAACTTGGAAGCATTCACCTCTACCAAATTCTTTGTGATAAATCTTACCACTAACATGTTTGTTTTGCAGGGAAAAATAGTAAATAATATATACATTGTAGATTTGTACACTCTTTCAGAAAATAAACTCACTTGCCTAAGTGTGTTGGACAATGATCCCCTCCTTTGGCACAAAAGACTTGGACATGAAAGTCTAAGTTTGCTCAACGTATTAGTCTTCAAGGATCTGGTGATAGGTCTGCGTGACTTCAAGTTTCTAAGAGAAAGTTTGTGAGGCTTGTGCAAGGGGAATGAGGTAAGATCATATTTCAAAAGCAAGAAAATGGTGAGTACCACCAGAATGATGGAACTGGTCCATATGGATCTTTGTGGGCCAATGAGAACTCTGAGTAGAGGCTGTTAGAGATATGTTATGGTGCTTATTGATGATTTCTTTAGGTTTACTTGGACATTGCTTTTAACATCTAAGGATGAAACATGTGACATATTTACTTCTTTTGTTAGAAAAACTCAGAAACAACTAGGTAATTAACTTGCATCAATTAGGTCATATCATGGAAGTGAATTTGCTAAGTTTGCTAAATTTTGTGATGAGCATGGCATATATCATAGTTTTTATGCATTTAGGCCTCCACAACAAAATGGAGTAGTTGAAATAAAGAATGAGACACTTGAAGATATGCTAGGACTATGATTCTTTCTAGTAAACTACCCAATAGCTTTTGGGCAGAAGCTGTAAACACTGCATGTTATAGCATTAATATGTGTATGACTAGACCTCTTGTAGAGAAGACTCCCTATGAGTTACTTAAAGGGAGAAAATCAAATATATCCCATCTTAGGGAATTTGGATGCAAGTACTTTGTGCACAACAATGGAAAGGACTCCCTAGATAAGTTTGTTCCCAGCAGTGATGAAGGAGTATTCTTGGATATTCTTCACATAGCAAAGCTTATAAAATGTACAACAAAAGAACTATATGTGTAGAAGAAAGTGTACAAGTAGTTTTTGATGAAACTAACATTCTTTCTAAGAAACAGGAACATGAAAATGAAGCTATTGGGCTGGTAAAAGGTTTAAATAAAGTCATAGCCCAAGCTGAAACTGCAATAGAAGAAGGAAAATGTGATGAAACAGGTTCTTCCATCCAAGGAAACCTGATAGGGAGAATTGAACAAAGAAGAAATAAATCTACTTCCCAAATGGAACCTATCCATATGCATGTTCCTCAGCAGCAAAACATGGAAGAAACATAAAATAGAACCAGTTGGTTGTGAAACCTTACAAGTATCAAAGTTCTCATCCCATTGAGAACATAATTACTAATCCAACTTCTGGAATTAAAACTAGATCTCAATTAAAGAATCTGTGTGTTTTTTATTATTTCCTATCTCTTATTGAACCTAAAATTGTTGTTGAGGCTTTGCAGGATGCAACCTAGATAAATGCAATGCAAGATGAATTTAATCAGTTTAAAAGGAGTCAAGTTTGGCATCTGGTTCCAAGACCCAAGAACATATATGTAATTAACACTAAATCGGTCTTCAGAAACAAACTTGATGAAGATGGACCTGTTATAATGAACAAGGCAAGGTTGGTGGTTCAAGGTTATAGCTAAGAGGAAGGCATAGACTATGATGAGACCTTTTCTCCAGTTACAAGGTTGGAAGTAATAAGACTCCTCATAGACTTTGCTGCATACATGAAATTTACTCTTCGCTAGATGGACGTCAAGAGTGCTTTCCTAAATGGCTATTAAAAGGAAGAAGTGTTTGTCAAACAACCTCCAGGGCTTGAAAGCAAAGAGTGTCCAGATCATGTATACAAATTAGACAAGGCACTCTATGGACTCAAGCAGGCTCCTAGAGCATGGCATGAGCGACTATCCAAATTCCTGCTTGAACACACTACAAGAGAGGTAAAATTTATAACACTCTATTATTGAGGGAAAAAGGTAAGGATCTTCTTGTAGTACAAATATACGTTGATAATTTTTTGGGCAACCATTGAAAAACTAAGTAAGGAATTTGCTAAACTTACGGGGAGTAAATTTAAAATACCTAGAATCTAGGGAAGCGTAACCGCTTGTTCAACTTGAAATTTTAGAGTGATTGGACTTCTATTTGACTACAAAAACCTTCTATTAGAAATTAATTATCTCTCTTTAAGAACCATCATTATCATCACTGCCACTCTTATAATTCTCAAAACCGTCAATTTTGTTTCATTTCTCTACTTTTCTCTCTTCCAAACCTCAATTCAAAATTTTCTTCCAGAATTAGCAGAGATGACCAACCTCCAAGATCGCCCAATCACTCCTCCACCACTGACACCCTCTTATTCTCCACTAGTCCTCAACCTAACACAACCCCCAACCTAGAGAGGGCGAGTGAAGACGCTTTCTTGCTAAACTATGGCTACAGGTGCTCTTTCAAAGAAACTAAACGCACAACTAATGGATAGTCAAGCCCACAAAGGAACTGGGTCTTCTAATTCTGAACATGCAACATCTGTGCAAAATCCCCCTTTTGAGGTATGCTCTGATCTAGTTGAAAATTTGGACAATCATTTTGTTTTTGTTGGGTCTATTATGAATGTGGAAACACCCAAGTCAAGAAGGAGAGGAGGTAAAAGTAAAGTGAAAGAAAAAAGGAGAGTGAGGGTGTGAGTAGTGATGTGAGAGGAAAAGGGAAATAAGTGGTTGATTCCTCACCCAACTCTAAAGCGGTTAAACTAGTAATCTATGGAACTGAGCCAGAAAAGGTGGTAGAGAGTAGCAAGAAAACATGGGGAAGTGGTTTAGGGGAGGCTGTTGAAGGGATGATCAATCTCAGTTCACATATAGATGAACCCGGTTCATTAATTGAGAAGACCCTAGCAGGCCTTCTAAAGAAAGTAGGTGAAAGCTACAACCCTAAGAAAAGGAGAACCCTAACACCAAAAGCTCCCAGCACTGCAAAAACTACCAAAAAGGCAGGATACTTCTCCAAGAACTGTTGAGATTCCTCTACCAAAAGGAAGGGCCACGAGGAGTAAGTTGAAGCAAAGTGAGGATGAGTTACAAAAGGCTATGGCAGAAAGCAAGAAGAAAAGAATGCACAAGGGGAAAACTAAGGTTGAAGAGCCTGCTGAGACTGTTGCTGTGGATATGATGGACCCGGTCCATCAAGATAAACATGTGACTGTGGATGTGGAGGTTCAGACCCATAAGCCAAGGAAAACCAAGACTTCTTCAAAGAAGTCTTCATATGTTTCTAAGGGTGCTGAACCTACTTCTTTGGCTAAAAGAACAAGGTATGTGTTGAAAGCCAAGTAAGTTAAGATTATTAAGGAAGAATATTTGAGTGGTGAAGAAGAGGGTAAATATAACTATAAACAAGATAAGCTGGCCAAGTTTGGTAAATGAAGAATCTTGAAGGGTAGACTTTTGAAGGATTTAGAGGAACCAAGGATTGTTCGACTGGTTGATGCTCTAGTTGTTCAGGGTTGGAAGGACATGATCCTTCAGTTGGATGGCAGGCTGGCATGAGATTATTGAGTTCATGGCCAATGCAGAGGTCAAGGATGACAGAGTTACCAGTTAGGTGATAGGGGTTCATGTGATGTTTGATGCAACAAAGCTGGGGTGAAATCCATAACATTCCTTCTGAAGGGTATTATGACGACACGAGGCAAAAATGGACAAAGTATGGACTCCCTTCCTATTGCCCTTTCCTTGACTAGGAAATTCTGTGATGTTACAGAAGTGAATAAGGCCAAGGCTGTGCATAAGAGTGAAATGAAGCTATGCCACAAATTCTTGTTTGAATTTGTCAACAAGTGTTTGCTGCCTAGGCAGGAAAGAAGACACATTACTAACTACATGGATTTGTTTTTGATGGATTGTCTTGAAATTGGAAGGCATATAAAATGGCATGCATTTATTATTAGCTACTTGATAGGGTTATCGATGGCTCCAAGGTCCACACCACTCTTTATGGGTTTATTCTCACTACTGTTCTTGCTCGTTGTAAGGTGTCACTGAAGAAATGGGAGATAGATACAAATAAAGACCATTTTGGAATAAACAATCTGATTGCCTGTGATTATGAGGTTAATGCCATCCCAATGAACCTGATTCATCTAAAAAGACACCGATCAATAGCAAGGTCAGAGCTCTATTGCAGGAGAGTGGGATAAAGAATGCTGAGATAGCTAGTCTAAAGACTCGTTTGTCAGATTTTGAATCTGAGAGAGATGCTCTCAGAACTGAGCTCACAAAGGAAAATGAGAAGAATGATGGCATTCTTCAAGACATGATGCACCTTCTCCAAGCCAAAACCCAACCCTCTAGTTCTTCCAAGCCTTAATTTCTTTAGCCTTTATTTCCTTAGCCTTGTCTAGACCTCTCAGTGAACCAGATTAGGGACTTTTCTTGTTTTGCTCATGTTTTGGTTATTTTTTGTTTCTTTTTGTGGATTGTGGCATAATCATATTCTCTATAAATGAAGTTTTCTATTTTTGCTCTTGTTGACTGTTTATCTTTCTTTTATAGTTTGAATATGTTTGGTTGATTACTGATAATTAATTCATGATTGCACTTGCAGTTGCCCCAGTGACTATGAGTAATATTTAAAAAAATCTAGGAATCACACTGTGTTTATGCAGCTTTTTCATGATGCAAAAAGGGGGATGAGATATTGTGCTTCATATTGTGAATAAGTGATGTTTATAACCTAATGAACCTGGTCCTTGATGATAAGTGAAAAATTTATAACTTTGCATTGATAAATAAGCTGAGTTCTGACAGAGCCTAAGTGAGTGAAGAGCACAGAGTTTGTCATTATCAAAAAGGGAGTATTTGTTGGCCCAAGTAAAGGGGAGTTTTGAAGATTGATGAAGGAACTCAGACATGGACCAGGTCCATCTTAGTGAAGCACAGATATGGTCAACTCAAGCATATGAGATGCACGTGAAAGAGACAAACCTAACTTACCAGAAGTGATATCTCTTGGTCCTGATCGAAAAGGTTGCATATTGAATAAGGAGAAAGACTCCTTACTCAAAGAGAATACGGTCTAAGAGAATGATAGAGTTAGATGTTGAGATCAACTAGAACTCTTCCACCAAGAAAGAGTAGCATCAGAATTCTATTCAATCTCTATTTACTAACTCCATAAATATCAATGTTGTTCTCTTTTACAGGTAGTGCACACAAATCAGAAGTTAAACGTGAATTGACAAAATAACAAGGCAGTTTTTCAAACAATTTGTGTGTGATTCAGGCGTGCAAACTCGAAGCTACTTGAACCAGATAGAAGAACCAGTTCCAAGTGTCTGTCTTCTATTCTAGTTCAATTGTAGTATGTTTTCATATTATACCTTTCAGCTTTATCTAGAAGCAATTGTATTAGGTACTCAGAGTTTTCAAGTTAGAATTAATTTGAAATTTGTCGCAACAGTTAAGGTTGTGTGCTACTACGAGATTAGGATTAGTCTTAGATTTACAGAAGAGTTTTTGTAAATGCAATTTTGGCTTAGTAATTTTAGTGGAGAGTTTGGAAAAATCCTATTGGAATGTAGGTCGTATTTTTTCACTTTTTGGGCCAGGTGTTTTTCACTTAAAATCTCTGTGTTCTTCAATTCTGTACTTATTATTCTGCAACAGTAGTAGTTGGAACACATAGAAGAACGATGTCCTTCTATAATCAGATTAAGCGAAAAATTTGACACCGCACAAATCACACACCTCCCCCCTCGCCCCTTCTTGCAAGGTATTGAAGTATAAAATTCAATTCAGTCAATTAAAACTAACGGAAAACAAAAAAGTATTTTGTGGATAACTGGACGAATGATCTATCAACACACAACTTGTAAGGGGAAATTGCAACAAACTAAGAGTAGACAACTCTTTTTCAATAGAACTAATTGATTATATTGAACACTAAACTAAAATTACAAAGCAAACATTAACTAGAGCAAGAAAGATCGCAACAGAAAGCTGTGAAGAAAGGGGACGAGAAAACCTGATACAGAATCGGGGATGGGAAGATTCCAGAAATGCCTTTGCACATAATTCACGATAGCATACTGATAATGTTATCATATGTACTATTTAATGAATACAAAGTGCCATTAACTTGAATCTCAGAGTAACCTTTGTGAAGGGCTGGCCCAATTGCTTCTTCTCGATTTAATATTAATTTATGCGAAACATTAAAGGAGGGGGGAGGGAGGGTTGACTGATGGTGCAAAAAAATAAAAAATAAAAACATCAAATTGAATTGGAGGAGTTTGCGAGTTAGATGTGAGGATATGTAAAGTTTTTGGAAAATTTTTTCATAACTTTTTGTAGGAAAGTTATTTTCCTCGAACTTAAAAAAAAATATAATATTTAGAAAAATAATTTTCAAACTATTTTTATAACTAAATAATAGAAAATGAAAAAATAATTTTTAGAAAATATTTTTGTGTAAAATACAAAAACGTAACCTTAGACTTTTAACACTTGAGTAAACATATCAAAACAAAAGTTTCCTTCACCACATGACCATTAATTCCTAGACAGCTCTCCTGTAGAACATCAAACTTGGGACCATCGCTGCGACCTGTTCACTAGAATCCATGTCGCTTGATAGTGGGGAAGTTGATAAAATAGTAATATATATGTATGAATATCGTTTTGCTTAAAAATATGCATATCATTTTACTTAAAAACTATGATGTTATATGATGTAGTAATTAAAAAAATTTATATTATCAGATTAAATTGTCTATTGAGTTTTTACCTATAATAAGAGAAAACTCTCCCTGTCAAGACCATAGCTGCGACCTGTTTTGATGTCATACATCGAGAAAGATTTCTTGTCTTACCTCACAAAGAACGGTTAAGACAGAAATAATTAGGCGTTACATAGAAGCTAGTAAAACAAATTTTGAATAATAATAAATTAGACAACAAAAAAGAAATATATCAAAAAAGACATAAACATTAAGTGTGGTTTGGTCAATTGACTTACGTACACGGCGAATATGAACAATCCATTATATAAATTAAAAAAAAAGTACAAAATATTGAGAGAATTACCTTACAAAAGGGCAAATACAAGTGACACACCAATACTTGTCTCCAGGAACGGAGGCACGTTCATTTTTTTTAATTAATATGTATATAAAATAATACTAGGTAAAACAAAATAGCAATCAATAAAGCTGAAATGATAACACTTTACTAAAGAGTACTGTGGCTCGCTGGTAAAGCATTGCAGATTATCGGGTGGTAGTCAAGAGTTTGAACCCGTGCTAGATTGGTTTAATTTTTTAAAAATTTTCAGCATTATTCTGGAATCGAAGCCTGTCAGCAAGGCTTCGATCCTATAACTTTTTCCCTAAAAAAGCTATAACTAAACCATACGCGATAGCATTGCATTGATATATCTCACTGCCAAAATACTTTTAATGATTCATAGAATAGAGAAAGAAATATTTCTATTGTAGATACAATTACTTAGAAGTCGTCGAAGAGAAATTTGTATTAGGGTACTTGCAATATGTGTTCTTTTTTAAATGTCGAAATCGCTTACAAAAACTTCTGCATACGCTCCTGCTTGTCTCGTAAAGTTCTCCCATTAAGCACGACATCAACCCCTTATGGCTACATTGTGAATGTTACTGAATGAGAAGGACGGATCTTTAATTTATAGAAGTCCAAATCTTTTTCCTACAAGAAAAAGGACTAGTTAAATATGAAAAATTTATAATTTCCTTCTACATAAAGAAAAATTCAATTATAAGATAGGAGAATTAATTATGATAAAGAAATAGATAAACACTTAACAACAACAACAACAACTATCCAGTATAGTCCCACAAAGTGGGGTCTGGGGAGGGTAATATGTAGACGGGCCTTACCCCTACCCGAAAAGGCAGAGAGGCTGTTTCCAATCGACCCTCGGCTCAGTGAAAAAAAAGAAAAACAAAAACAAAAATAAAAAAGCATTAGTAACTCCAGCAAAAATAGCGTAAATAATTATCTAAACATAAGAACCATAAATAAAATAGTATGCAATAATATCAGACAGTAACTACCATAAATAACTACCATAAGGGAGACACAATCCAATACACAAATCATCTATGGATAGCCCTGCCAAACCTCACCCAACCCCGGGTGAGGAGTACGAAAAACTCTAGGAGCCCTTATCCTACGACCCTGATACTAGACCTCAAGACTTTTCTATCAAGGGCCATGTCTTCGGAAATCGTATTCTAGACATGTCATGCCTAATCACCTCTCCCAATACCTCTTAGGCCTCCCTCTGCCTCGCCGTACGCCGACCATCGCCAGCCGCTCACAACTCCTCACCGGGGCATCATGACTTCTCCTCCGCACATGCCTGAACCACCTCAGCCTCGCTTCTCGCATCTTCTCATCCACCGGGTCCATCCCTACCTTCTCTCGAATAACTTCATTCTTAATCTTATCTAACCTGGTGAGCCCGCACATCCACCTGAGCATCCTCATCTCCGCAACCTTCATTCTCTGAACATGAGAGTTCTTCACTGGCCAGCACTCCGCTCCATACAACATGGCAGGTCTAACCACAGCTCTATAAAATTTCCTCTTGAGTTTCTGTGGAACTTTCTTGTCACACAGGACTCCTGATGCAAGCCTCCACTTTTACCACCCCGCTCCTATACGATGAGTGACGTCCTCCTCAATCTCTCCGTCCCCTTGAATCACCGACCCAAGATATCTAACGCTGTCCCTCTTGGCGATGACCTGAGATCCAATCATCACGTCCCTGCCTACTTCGCTCGGCTCGGCGCTAAAGTTGCACTCCAGATATTCTGTCTTAGATCTGCTTATTTTAAAATCTTTAGACTCAAAAATCTGTCTCCATTCCTCTAACCTATCAATAACACTTAACAAGCACACCATAAACTTATCAGCACAAGTAGTAAATGTCATTGTCTCCTTATTATCCGGTCTCAAGAATGTCAGCTTGATGATCCGGTTTCTTTCAGCCCATTTGAGCTTTCTGTTTTGTGGCAAGTAGCTCAATAGGGTATTCCAAAGCTTGCAAACACTTCTGAAATTGAACAAAAATGATTGGGGAAAGTAGCTCAATATGTAAATGATAATTATTGCGTTTTTTTTATTTAAAAAAGTGTCAATAGAAAATGGAAGAGACACCTTTTAGATTGTATTTCTCCATCTTACTCTTCCTTTGTCTATAAATTTAGAGAAATTTGGCCTCATTTTTCATACATGAAAAATCTAAAAATTTCTTTCATTTTTTCTACATTCACTACAACATTATGCATCTACAGCTACGAATTCTCAGTTATAAATATGAAAATCGTGACAAATACTTAACAATAGCCACAAAAAAAAATTTCATAGCTATTTACAATTTCGTAAAATTTATTAGCTACAAAACTATATTGGCAAAGTTAATTATTTATTTTTCCTATAGTTACCAATTACCATGGCAATAGTAATCTGAACAGCTATAAATTAATTGCTACAATAAACTTCGTAGCTAATGGTATATTTTTTGCCACACATTTAAAGTTATTATAGCCATAACAACCTTACAGCCACAAAAAATTACTTAAGATAAAATATTATAGCTAAATAGAACTTTTTGCTTCAAGGTATAAAAGTCCATGGAAATAAGTGGCTTAATAGCTACAAGACTTATTCATACAATTTCTCAAGATATTGTTGCAATACTAACTTTTTAGCTACAAAAATTACTTGAAATAAAATACTGTAGTTAAATAAATATTTTTGCTTTAATTATAAAAAAAATATAGTAATAATTGGCTCAATAGCTACAGATTTATTTTCAAAATAAAATTCATCGCTAAATATAAGCTCTCATCACACATTTAAAGTTATTGTAGTAATATTTAGCCATAATAAATAATTTAAACAAATGTTCAATCAAAAAGAAATTGTTTTATTCAAGTTTAAAAAATCGTGACAAAAATTGGATTAGTAGTTACAAGTATTAATTATGACAACTTGATATAACCACAAATTAAGGGACAAAAATTGGATTAATCGTGACAATTAATTTTGAGAGATGAGGGTCTAGGAATCTTTTGGTACGCTGTAAATAATGGTATTTATGGTTCGGTTTGAATAGATTTTTTCGTTAAAAAAGATCAAATCAAGTAAGTCGTTTTTTCAAATATTAGAACCAAACCAAAACAATTAAGTTGATTTTTTTTTTCGATTCGATTTATGTCGGGTATTGTCTGTTTTCCCAATTTTTTCGGTTATTTATCGGTTTTTTCTTAAATATAAGACATATACTACCAAACATATATTCCGGGGATCATATTTTCAACGTAACATTATCAAATCAATTGTCCTTTGAGAAATCTATTATTTACCAAGATATATTGATTATAATTGAATCAAATAGTGATCAATAATTTAAGGACTCAATTAAAAATATATTATTATTATTATTATTATTATTATTATTATTATTAACACGAAATAAATTCTTATACTTAACAAAAGAAAATTACAAATCAAACTAGAATGTAAAGGTAAAGAATTATACTAAATGTGCAAACTATTAATATTTACCATTAAAATTTGAAACTTTGTATGTATATATATATATATATATATATATATATATATATATATATATATATATATATATATATATATATATATATATATATATATATATATATATATATATATATATATATATATATATATATATATATATATCTGTGTATGTGTGTAATATTAATTTGAAATAGCTACTCCTACAGTCAGTTTGGTTCATTTTTTTTGATTAAAATCAAAACCAAATCAAATTTGATCGATTTTAAAATTCAAAACCAAAACCAAACCAAACCAAAAAGTATCGATTTTTGGTCATTTTAATTTAGTTTTCTGTTTGATTCAATTTTTTAAATTTTTATGAACACTTCTAGGTGTAAATTAGATCAAATAGAGGGATGCTTATATATGTCAAAGTTGCATATTATACACTTTGGTCCATAAAACTTTATTAAGTTTCTCAAGCTTCACCATGATCAAGTACTTTGGGAATAGTGATTTTGGATGGGACATGTTCTACCAAAATGATACATTTTAATGTAATTTGTGGTGTTCTATCGTTTAATTCGATCCAAATTTGCAGGAGCTTAGTGTCTTAATTACTTGTGAGTTTCACATATAATTAAAATAAATAGGTTGATCACATGTAATTATTAATGATTAACTATTATATCAATTTAAATAAAACTTCACCAAGCATCGCTCAAGTTCTACCATAATCAATTACTTTGAGATAGTTATTTTTACTCACACGTGTTCTATCGAAACAATACCTTTTTAGGGTAATTAGCGGTGTTCTTTTGACTTAATTTCACGATATCTCTAATTGACTTTACTATTATATCAAGTTTAAATAAAAATGTCACCAAGTACCGCTCAAAATTTATCTTGATCAAGTACTTTTTAGAATAGTTATTTTACTCGAATTCGTTCTATTGAAATAATACTTTTTAGGTTAATTAGAGGTGTTTATCATTCAGTTCGACCTACTAGTACAAGATCTTTCTCACCTATCTCAAATTTAAATAAAACTGTGATGATCCAAAAATTAACACTGTTGTGATGACGCTTATCTTTGTACTAGACAAGCCGACATATTACCAAAACAAAATGAAATTTTCATTTTCAAGATTATCCCAAGGCTATTGAATATAAAACCTTCATAAGGAGTTCAAACCAAAATAAAAGTGCGAAAAAGAAAACCCGATATCGGGGAGCCACTAGTTGACGTCGAAATCTATCAATCACGTCCGAATTACCTTAAATTTTACACACAAGTCAGAAATGACACCACGAACATACTCCAACTTCTGAAATTCTATTCTGACCTAGGTATCAAAATATTCAATGCCGGCCAAAATCGCCAAAATTTTAATTTTCATCAATTCATGTCTAATTCTACCACAGGCCTCCAAATTACATTTCGGATGCTCTTATAAAATCCAAAATCACCTAACGGAGCTAACGGAACCATCAAAATTTAACTGAGTCCGTTTATATATAACTCAACATCCGGTCAATACTTCCAACTTAAGCTTTCAAATAAGATACTAAGTGTCTCAACTCACTCCAAGGTCCAAAATCACTCCACACCGAACCACTAACCCGTAAATCATAATACAACTATAGAACATAGAAGAAGCAGGAAATAGGAAAACGAGACTATAACACTCGAAATGACCGGATGGATTGTTATAAAAACTTCATCAAGTATCGCTTAAGATTTATCCTAACAAATGCTTCGAGAATAATTATGTTACTTAGACATTTTTTTAATTAAAACAGTACCTTTTAGTATAATTAGAGGTGTTCATCGTTCTATTCAACATAATTTTGCAGGAGCTTACTAGATTACTAGTAAGTTTGACACATAATAAAAATAAATACGGTGATCATCTCTAATTAATATTTATTAACTAAGTTATTGAATTTAATAAAACTTCACTAAGTATCACTCAAGCTTTATCCTATTTAAATACTTCAAGAATAGTTATGCTAATAAAATATAGTTATATTAATAAGTTACAAACTAAAACAGAAAAATATAATTAAACTATATGGAATAAAAATGTGTTTATATTAATAATATTCTTATCTAATTGTCACGACCCAAAAATCCTTCTGAAGGGGTCGTGATGGCACCTAATCTCTAAACTAGGTAAACCTAACATAAACTGAAATAACATTGATGCCTTCTAACTTTAAATTAGCCAACTCTGAATAATTCCAAAATATCCCGAAATCGGTGGTACAAGTCACACGCCTATCTAAGAGTAATTATACAAAATAAATACATCTATGCCCTGGAACACAAGAGCAAATGGAAATAATTACAATTGAAGGTGATTCTGAGACCTGCGAACGCATCAACATGTTACCGTGAGTCTCCACTGTTACGATCCGCACAGCTACTATCAATCGATACCTGGATCTGTACAAAAAAAATATACATAAGAGTAGTATGAGCACACCACGGCGAATGCCCAGTAAGTATCAAGACTAAGCTCGGTGGGGTAGTGGCGAGGAACAGTCAGGACAACTACCGATCAATTAAAATTAACAGAATACAATAATAAACATCAAGATAAAGATAACAAGGTAATATCAATTGTGGAGAGAAAATCCAAGTACAAATAGTATAAACAATAAAGGGAGAACATGGATGGTAACGAACGGAGATCACGTAATTCACATAGCCCAAATAATTCAACAGTGATATGACAGAGACAGATACAAATAAGAATGTATCCAACTAAAGAAAACAATGTCAACTCAATCAATCCCGTCATATTTAATACACTATCCCGACCATTTAAACCCTCGATTTCTCATATCATAATCTCAACTTCTGAACTTTCAGCACGTATGGAACCTCGTGCCCACATATTTTCCATTTCATGCCTAACAACCAAATTTCCATGATATACAATAACGAACGTCCTTACAAATGTAATTAAGATGTTCAAGAAGTCTTATTTACATAATATAAATTAAATCTGAATTTCTAAATAAGTTTGGAAAATCGGCGAGAAAAGATGAAGTTATTTTAGAAATCATCCGAGTAAGAAAATACCCCCTTTAAATTTAAAATACAACATTGGAGGAATTATTACCTTTAACAGGGGAGTTGATAACTTAAAACTTAGTAGAAATTCCTTTTAAGTAAGGTACATCATCAGACATTTTAAGGGAATATATTGAGAAACTAATTGAATTAAAGATGTACCAATTATTGAAGTTTGAAGCATTGGAATGTGTGTGTATACATACATACATACATACATACATACATACATACATATATATATATATATATATATATATATATATATATATATATATATATATATATATATATATATATATATATATATATATATATATATATATATATATATATATATATGTATGTATATATATATAGGTATTGAAAATATTGTGAGTTCTAACACAAAGGATCACAACAATAGAGGAATTAAACAGTTTAAATATTCGAATAGATAACACAACTAAACTTGGCAAACCGAAAGTGCACGTCACCAAAATCCAATAAGTACAAGTATAAGAAAACCAAACACAGAATTTCACTTTCATTTTATTTATCTCGTGGCAGGCGTGCCACCCGCTCTCATTTTACTTATCTTGTGGTAGGCATACCACCCCGCTCCCATTTCATATATCTTGTGGTAGGCGTATCACCCGCTCCCATTTTATTTTATCTTGTGGTAGGCATACCACCCGATCCCATTTTATTATATCATGTGGTAGGCGTACCACCAGCTCCCAGTTCATTATATCTTGTGGTAGGGGTGCCACCCGCTCGCGTTTTATTATATCTTGTGGTAGGCGTACCACCCGTTCTCATTTTATAATATCTTGTGATATGCGTTGTCACGACCCAAAATCCTCTAAGGATCGTGGTGGTGCCGGACACCGCTGTCAGGCAAGCTAACTGAAATACTTAATTAAATTCTAATTTTAATATTTGCTGAAGTCATTTTCCTTTATATGTTAAACAACAAATAATGAACTTTACAGAAATAACAATGGAGTCTTTAACAAACTTACTATTTAACAATTCTATTACCATCCCAGAACCCGGTGTCACAAGTGCATGAGCGTATATTAAAAAGGAAATAAAAATATAACATATGTCCGGAATATAGTGGACAGAAAGTAAATACAATATATTGGAAGGGACTATACTAGCTGCAGGCCACCTTGAATAATGCAACTCACCTAGTCCGCGAATTATCCGTGCTGCTACGCCAATAAGTCTCTATCCATGCATAAACGTGTGCAATAAAAATGCACAGAAGTGTAGTATGAGTACGAAAGCAACGAGTATTCAATGAGTATCCCGTATAATCTCAAAAAAGTAGAGACGAGATGGTCGACTTTGGCACTTGCTAGTGGTCCAATAATGGTGTCAATAATACATTATTTCATGAATTTCTATAGACATGATTTTGACCAAATATAAGGAAACAAGTAAACAATTATTCATTTTATAGTAAATTTCCAAAATTTCTTTTTTTTTTTTAATTATTTTCCAAATATTCTCAAGCCATAAAGATGCAACAACAACTTTAATAAGTTTAAGGCAACAATATAAGCATGTACAAACCATGTCGAGGCGACGACCCGATCCAACCGAAATAAACTCTGCACTTGCCGAGGGTCGACGACGCACCTATAGATGCATGTATTTAATCTTCCGAGGAGTTCGGCCCGTTCCAAAATTAAACACATACATATGGTCAATAAAGTAGTCAACAAGGAACAATTATCCACAGAAAACCAATTCTCTTTTTAAAGATTTTTGAAAATGAAGTTTAATCTTTTGTGGAAATTCTTTTACTAACTCGAGGTGATTTAAGCAATTCAAATATCGATAAGTTTACAACTAATCAAAGTATAGCATGCTTTTGGGTCCTAGACTACCCGGACAATAGCATAATAGTAGCTATGCACGGACTCTCGTCACTCGTGCGTACGTAGTCCCCACAAATTGGAGCACTCAATTATTTAACTCACCTATGGGGATAACTCCCTCTTAAAAGGTTAGAAAGGAGACTCACCTCAACCCGAAGATCCATAACCGACATTCCATGCCCTTCCGAAGACTCTAATTGATGAACAAAGCTCCAAAGCTAGCCAATAATGATATACTCAATTATGCACGAAAACCCAATTTACAACAATTCCTAACCCCAGTCGAAAAGTTGACGAAAACGCCCTCGGGCCCACGTGCCTGGATTCCCAAAATTGTTTTTGAAGAATAATTTTACCCATAACCTCACGAACTCAAATATATGATTTACTCTCAATTTCATACCCAAAATCGTGGTCAAATTCCAATAACATCAATTTCTAGGTTTCCATCCAAACCCCTTGATTTTCCTTAAGTTTTACATGTTAATCTACCCATAATCTATGTATTTAACTTAAGATGCATAGAAATTACTTACATCTTTATTGATGACGAAATCTCTCCTCAAATGCTCTTAAAATGTTGCCTAAGGCCAAGTGGGAAATGAGGGAAATTGGCAATAACTGGACACAACCCTCAGATGTCGCATTTGCGACAGGGGGATTGCAAATGCGACTTCGCAAAAGCGAAGATTTCATCGCAAATGCGACCCCCAATTGAAATGGCCTGCTTCGCAAATGCGATAAGGGTTTCGCATTTGCAAACCCTTCAGTCCTCGCAAAACCGACCCAAAGTGTCGCAAATGCGAACGACCCCTCAGCCGCCCAAGTTCGCAAATACGAACAATATCTCACAAATGTGATGTCGCATTTGCGACCAATACATCACAATTGAGATCTTCCCCCAATAGCCCAGGATCGCAAATGAGAAGTTGCATTTGCAACCCAAGAATCGCAAATGCGATCATACTAGCACCAGCAATCCTAACTCTTAGCAAATCACTCCAAGCTCTCCGAATCTGACCCGAGCCCCCAGACTTCAAACCAAACACTAGTACAAGTCCAAAAACATAACACTTACTTGCTCGAAGCCTCAAATCACACCAAACAATTCTACAATCATGAATAAACCCCCAATCCAAGCTTAATGAACATTGAAATTTCCAAATTCTATATTCGATATTTAAACCCATCAAATCACGTCTGATTGACCTCAAACTTTGCACACAAGTCATATTTGACATTATGTACCTACTCAAACTTTCGGAATTGGATTCCGACCCCGATACCAAAAAGTCCACTTCTGGTCAAACTTCTCAAAAACGTACTGTGAGCACGTAAGTATTGCCCTATATGAATTACTCCCAAAAATTCAAACAAAATATTTTCGTTCAATATTTTACAATTTTGTAGATTTTTGTGACCTTTCATGTTAATTGTTTGTGTTTCTTTGTGCATCTTAATTATTGAAAAATACAAAAAAATGTTGCATTTTGCATTTAGGATTTAATTCTACATTTTAGGATTAAGTAAAATTTAGTTATTTTATAAAATGGGAAAAAATCACGAAAGAAAGTTTTTTTTGCACCTTTTGATTTTAATCTTGAATTTTGGTAAGGCTTCCTTTAATTTGTTTATATTTATTATTGTTAGTTAGGGTAATTATGAGGTAATTAGTTCAGTTGGAGAGGTTTAATTTAATCTAGGTTTTTTTTATTTATATTTTGAAAAAAAAGGAAATGAAGATAAAAAGAGAATGGAAGTGGAGTTTTTTAAACAAATTGGGCCATATATACATATAAATCAGCCCAAATCGTTACACACTTGACCCAAACCCGCGTCCCCAGACCCAATCCGGAACCCTGGAACTCAAAACAGCATCGTTTAAGGGTTTTTTCATCTGGGCCGTTAGTGATATTTGATCGAATGGACGAGAACTTCCTAGGTTCTTAACTATATAAATGTCGGAATTACCCCAACCCTCCAAACCGTCTCTCAAACATCCTTGAATACACCGGTGTATCACCGCCGTATAACCTTCGTATCTCCACCGTCCGCCGGCGGCGGTGGCGTAGCTCCAAACCCACCCAAATTAACATTGTTTCCTCCCTATTCTTCCTATCTCCACCGTCCACGGCGGCGGCGGCTCAGACAGCCACCAAAATCACAACCTATAGGCTCATTGACCTCGTCGTTCTGAATATCAAACCAAAATCCTCCAAATCCAAGCAGAAGTCTCCAAATTTTAGATATGAGGAATGAAGATTTTTAACATTTTTAATTTTAAAGGGATTGATCGATCCTCGATTAATGTTATGTGATATTTTGGGCAAAATAAGCATGTTACATTAGCTTAGGATCAATATCGAGGTCAATCGATTCAAGGCCAGAACCAGTAAGTCCTTTAAATTTATTTGATTTCTTTTCTATAGTGAGTTTTCTTCTAGTTAAAGTTAATTCTCACCCCATGCACAATCGTCGTTGTGTTAGTTTTTGTTTAGCCAGTCTCTTCTGATTCATATTTGTTTATGTCTCTTTAATTCTATGCTCAAAACCAGTGCATATTTAGAGATTAATAGATGGCTTGAATTTGCTTCAATTCCAGTTGGTCCGGCTTAGTTCTATAGTTAGTATTGATGCTCAAAATAGTCTAGCTCGAACACCAGTTTGATTTTAGGATTTTTTGAAAATTGTAGTTAGTTCTTAACCAAGGGTTGGGGTTTGGTTCAACTGGGGTTAGTGATTTGGAACCCAAATAAAGGTCAATCTGGAGAATTTAGGTTTATTTTGGAAAAGTCCAGCCTTAGGGAATCTTTCGATAGCAAATGGAAACATCTAGTAGGGGCCCTCAGTCAATTTTTAGGCTAAAACTTAGTCCACAAGTTAAATAATGGAGGACTAAAGTTGCAGTAAAAAAAACTTGAAAGATGCCCTAGGTGCTTGGATATAAAACATTCTTTCTTGTCTTTGAAGGCAAGGCGGAAATCTCAAGTTCAAGGAATTAGAAATAGAAATACTATCCTGTTAACGTAGAAAAAATATGCTACAAACTACAGAAAAACAAGGCTTAGTCCTGTTCAATTGAAAACTTTTCAAGAGAGTCTTCTAACATGGATGCTGAGAAATTTTTTAGTGATTAGAGGCTGGAAATGAGCTGAATCTTTTGGTTCATTCTTTGTTTGGATTTTTGTTTTGAGTTTTGTGTGGTGTCATTGGGTTTTGAAATTGGGATCTTGTTTACTTTGAATTGAGTCTGATATTTGGGGGTTGAGTGCAATTGGAATCTGGGTTGATTGAGCTTGAGTTCCTATTCCATTGGTCTATGTTGTTGGCTGCTACTGTTTCGCACTGCTGAATCTCTCACCACTCTATTTGTGTGTTTGCCAGCTATGCTTTCTAAGTTCGACATAATGTAAAATCGACTCGGGATATGAAATGAAGTTTGATGTTTAATTTTGTTGTAAATATGATTGTGTTGAGTAGTCTTTGATTTGTTTGATATGCTTAATGTAACAAATTCCGGACTGTATTAGACTATTGAATTTTGGATTTGTATTAATTTATCTAAAGACAGCAGCCTTAGTGTAGTATAATTTGAGTTTTCATGTTACCTTTACTTTAAAATCAACAGTGAGATGAAACTTGTAGTCGAGTTTGAAAGGCAGTATGCAAGTCCATATCTATGCTCAGCCCAGGCTTGAGAGACACTTTAGTGTTTGATTTCAATAACTTAGTCTCAAAATCAGAAGATATGTGTTTGAACATCAGACCTCTATGTAGATTTTAGTTGTTTCGTATCAATTCCTTGAATTCTATTAGCAACATATGAGATGAAATTATCAATAGCCTGTTTGAATGGAATAAACGTACATTTTTTATTTACAAAAGTTATTGGAAGTAAAGTTATGCAGGTTTTTAACAGAATTGAGATCCCGTTTAGATTGGATCCATTGAAGGATTAGGGCTCAAAAGCCCGTTTTCGGCTAAGCTGGGCCTCAGCTCTACTGATGTATTGCCCAAGTTTGTTTCTAATCACTTCACGTTTGGGCCTGGGCTAAGGCTCATGACTGGCCAGTTTTGTAAAGCTGGACAGGCGTTCTTTCTCGTTGGGCTCACTTCGAAGCCCAATGGCTTGAACTTATTTCAAGGCTGTTATTTGATTTGCATTAGACAGTAATAGATTAGCTAGGCTTTTGTGGAAATAATGTTTAATAAAAAGTCGTAGTCCTTTTAGGATATCCTGGTTTTTTTATATTGTGCATTAAATATCTAGACATCCGGACGTGCCATTTAGAAAATTTCATGGCCTCCCGCAAAGTTAATAATACGCTTAATTGCTTTAGGCGCGTTAGTTTAATAATATTACCTTCCTAAACTCGGGTGCGCATTTATGTGACCCAAATCCGAATCTCAACGAAGTTGAAATGTGTCAAAAATCACGGGTGCATTTATGTGACGTGGTCCGAGACATGTTTTAACGACGTTTGCAATTTTTATTAAAATTAATAATAAAAGTGGCTAAAAGGTACAATTTGCACTTAGGTTCATAATTATTAAAATCAGATAATTTAAACCGAATATGACCATTGAGCGACCGTGCTAGAACCACGGAACTCGGGAATGCCTAACACCTTTTCCCGGGTTAAGAGAATTTCTTTCTCGATTTCTGGTTCGCGGACTGTAAAACATAGTCATTCTTTTCCTCGATTCAGGATTCAAACCGGTGACTTGGGACATCATTAACTATTCCAAGTGACGATTCTGAATCTTTTAAATAAATCCCGTTTCGATTGTACTTATATTGGAAAAACTCCCTTATCCGTGCCTCTCTCTGGGTTGTGGATATTCAAAAGGAGGTGTGACAGCTCTGGCGACTCTCCTGGGGAATCGAACCCAGACTCTCTGGTTTAGGGTTCAAGTGTTCGGCTTATAATAATTGTTGTATTTGGCTTTGTTTATTATATGATTTTATTACATATTTGGGCTGTATGTGCTATATGTTGCATTTTACTGCTTTGATATTATCTGAACTGTATATAAATTGCCGTAAAACCCTTCTCTTCTCACCTCCGGGGATGTGCTCGCTGGACGAGACTCCCTATTCTGTTAGTGTCATACCTGAAAATAAGAAAGAGGCTTGGACAAGTTACAAAGATGGATGGCCTTTTTGGTTCCCGATATGTAGCCCCCTCCTCGACTCGAGTCAACCACATGCCAGAGCCCTAGTAGGAACACTTATTTGCATCATGAATTTTGACATAGGGGACTTAACACAGAGGTTGAGTCTGTCTAGGACAGGTGTACCTAAAAATGGACCATCCTAATGCATTTTGCGTGCTACTTGTGCATTTATTCCAGACTTGCATGCTGGCCGGCTTATGAATAATGGGAAAAAGTTGAGAAAAGAAGTAGCGGTATAAGGGTAAAGAGAGTTAATCGCCTGTTTTGAAAACCAATGTCCAAATAACACCGAAACTGTGCCGAATTTTTGGGAAACTGAAAAAAAAAGAGAAAAAAGTGAAAAGAGTTTATCTTCAAAAATAGTTTTTCTTTACTTTCCAATGAAAAAAAGAAGAAAGAGAAAAAAAATAGTCTTGTTTGCAAGAATAGTTTTTAAAAAAAGCTTATTTATTAGCCTATGAAATATTTTAATAAAGGGGAAAAAAGTCTTGTTTGTTTTAAATAATAGCTTATTTATTCGCCAAAAAAAAGAAAAAGAAAAAGAGTTTTGTTTCCAAAAAATAGTTCATTTATTTTCCCGAACTATACCACTTTGATTCTCATAGGGCGTGAGATACGTAGGAAACCCCTATTGGGCCCAACTTGATCTTACCAAAAGAACCAGGTTTTGTTTGTGACTAACAAAGAAGCTTTGTCAAAATTAGCCGAGTGCCTCTAAAAAGGCGCCGGAAGGTTGTTTTTGCAAAAAAGGCCGCCTTAGGCCAGTAGTAGGCTCAGCCTTAAAATTTTCCTCCGAAAGTGCTGAAAGGCCGTGCTTGCGATGCTGGGATTTAATCTTTGAAATAAACATTTTTTTTGAGTGCAATAAATCTTTATTTTTACTTAATCACCCTAATAAATGTGCGGAATGAGCACGAATCAGCATTTTAACATCCATGAACAAAATTCCCTTGGAGCTACACATGTGATAGAATGACCTTGGTGAGGCGGGAAAAAACAGGGTTAACGTGCATTTGGGAGGACATACCGGGCTGTTAAAGATTAACCCGATTGGAGACATCATAAAGGAATTAATCACGTTCTGAGACTCTGCTCACAATGTATTCCATTTCTCGGATTTCAAACTCACGCCGACCTTGGAGGAAATAACTAGATATATTGGGGCCGCTACGATCCCCCTGAGGCATCCGTACTTGATTGTGCCAAGATCCATCGTCGTACAAAAATTCTTGGACTCTTTAAAGATCAGCAGGAAGGTTCACAACCCAGAGCTATCAGCCGGCTTTTGTACCCGACAATTTATATATCAGAGGTATGGGCACATTGTGGGATTTGATGACCTGGAAAACCATATTTGTAGCAAAGGGAATCAACTCAAATGGGAGGAACACCGGTGTTTCACATTCATGGTATTCTTCTTGGGTCTTTTGGTGTTTCCGCGGAAGGACGAAAATATTAACATACGGATAGCAGGGGTTGTCAGCACTTTAATAACTCAAGCCAAGAGCACCCTCGCCCCCATGATATTATTTGAAATCTTCCATGCTCTCACTGCATGTAAAGCAGGGGGATACTTCTTCGAAGAATGTAACGTGTTGTTACAAATATGGATGATCGAACACTTGTGCCATCGGCCTCAATTCATGAAGTATGGGTAGTCAACAAAAAGCTTCTTAGAGGAATTCTACAACAGGTTTGATGGGTTGAGATTACCCGAGGGTGCTACAGAATGGGTGTCATGTCTTTGGACTGTCACTGCAAACCAAATAGAGTGGATGTTCAGGTGGCTCCACGTGGATGAAATCGTGTATATGCCAGCCACCGGACCTCATTTCCTTCTGATGGGTCTCCGAAATATCCAACCCTATGCTTCGTACAGAGAGCTAAGACAATTAGGAAGGTGCCAAATGATTCCCAAGGACGAGGATATTAGTCGCCACGTGGTCAAGATCAGTCCCAATTGTCAATTTCCTAAAGCCATCATCCGGAAAATTTGGAGCGAGTGTTAATACTTGATGACGGGCACTCGAGTACACAATCTAATGGCGAGCTGCACCAGTGGTACAAGCAAGAAATAGAGTTCGGAAGACCGGATAAGAGTCCACACCTCCAAGAATTTGTTGAAACGTCACAAGAACAATGGAATTGGCTAGCCAAGGAAAACGAGTACAGGGCCACGATAGGAATACTGGAAAAACAAGTCAAAGACCTGAAATTTGAAAATGGTTTGCAAGCTGCTGCAGAGAGGGGGAAAATAAAAAATTAACCAAAGAAAATGAAGTGTTGCAAGCCCAAATCCAGAAAATTAAAACAGCCGCGGAAAATCCCCCTAGTAGCGCGAAGGATGAAAAAATCATAGACAATTTAAGGTGAAAATTA
The DNA here is from genome assembly GCA_034376525.1 of Nicotiana benthamiana. Taxonomy (NCBI): domain Eukaryota; kingdom Viridiplantae; phylum Streptophyta; class Magnoliopsida; order Solanales; family Solanaceae; genus Nicotiana; species Nicotiana benthamiana. The sequence goes on along the minus strand of CM067333.1, from coordinate 13,109,181 downwards.
ACAGGATATGGGGTTGACTTGAATAAAGCAAGAGGTGAGCTATCTAGGGCCCAAATATAATTGGCCAAAAATGCGGAGGAACGAGCCTGCATGATTGAGCAATTAAAGGAAAGGAATGACGATGAGGTTACTGGATTGAAAAGAAAGGTTATCATGGTTGAAAACAAAGTGACCAAGCAAGCCAGGGACTTCAAAGCCGAAAGAGAACATTGTTATGCAGCAATAGCACGGTTGGAGATGGATCTGCAGCAATTCCAAAAATTGAATCGTGTAACTGAACAAACTCTGGAGGAAAGGGTTGAACAAATTGGGCGACTATTGCAAGAAAAGTGTGCTATATGGGAGCGAGTACGGATAATCGCAGACTTCATCACCACAAAGTGCAGCCACTGCGAGGATATGACAAGATCTATGTTCTTTTCCACTGCCATGACCTTTGTTCGTCAAGTAATAGAAGACCTCCATCACCTCCAAGGGGATTTAGCACGCAAGCCTGCAGCAAGGCCGAACGATGCCTCGAAGGTCCCATGATCAATTGAAGCCCTAATGTATTCGTGATTTCTTGAGATTGTATTTTCTTTAAAGTCTGTCAGTTTGTCTTGGAGTCTGTATTTCTTTTGCACAAGGTTAGTTGTTTTTCGAGTCTGTAGTTCGTCTTTCATAAGAGCTTGTTAGTTTCTTGTTTAAATCTATCAGTTTTACGAGTCCTTGTAACTAAAGTTTGTTATTATGAAAATGGAAAATTCCAAAATATTTTATGCTTCACTTTTTATTTGCCAAAACTACCGCTCGGTCTGATTCAAGTGGGGTCATGATACATAGGCAATATACATAGGATTCCATCATAACCGAATAAAGAAAAAGAAAAGAGAGAAAAAGAAAAGAGAAAAGAAATGAAAAGGGAAAGAATAGGAGATAAAAGTAGAGGAAAAACGAGTAAACAAACGAGAAAACAAAATAGGAGAGAGTAAGAGAATAAACCTAAAAAAGGGGGCACTACAAATGAAGAAAATGAAAGTCGGGATGACGCAAACAACCGATGTATGTAGAAACCAATCATTATTTAGGTGCATTCACCCCCAATATGTGGCCTCTTACATGTCAAAACCTAACTATTAACAAGTTTTTGGTGTTTTGCATCCAGACTAGACCGGTGGTTCGTACTTGCGGCATTCTGGAAACCCACTCCTGCAACACACGGCTAAGAGCAAGCAAGTCATGGCCAATCAGGAAACCGATCTCAGCATTATTGACCTTTCAAAAGAAGTAGAGGAATTGGCAATTAATGCCATGAAGGAGGAAATCTACAAACTAAAGCACCAAATGGTTGAGATGTACCAGGCATGGGCAAGAAGACAGCCACCCCCAACCTGTCCTGCTAACCCAACCTTCATTCCACCGCTGGCCCAAGCTCATGACTAGTCCACCATTGATCCATCCTCGAGTTTTCCTATCTACTCACAGCACCAGTCTAAAACCTCTCAATCACCACCAGCTCCACTACCCAAAGCCGCTCCTCATCCCCCTCCACCAATTGCTCCCATTTCTGTGGCACCTCCTCCTCCGCACTCCATAGATCGTCAAGTGAGCCCTTGCTTCAAGCTTACGAGAGCCAATAATATCCACCAGAACCCGCTTACAAAGCTCATAAACCTCACTCCTATTCTCCCGTTTCGAAATCTCAACGGGAGTCAAAAAGCCAGTCAAAAATCATGAGCAGGAAAAGGTGCTCAGAAAGGTCAGAAGTTTAGAACAGTCATTCAAGGACATGCGAGGGTTAGGCGGTCAGGTGAGCGTGGCGTTCAAGGACCTTTGTTTATTTCCAGACGTGCAGTTGCCTACAAGTTTTAAGATGCCTAAATTTTACTTATATGATGGACACGGTGATCCGATCGCACATTTAAGGGGATTTTGTGGCAAAATAAGAAGAGCAGGGGGAGAAGATGAATTTCTAATGGCATAATTTAGCCAAAGTTTAAGTGGGTTGGCAATGGAGTGCTACACTCGGTAGGATCACAATCGGTGGTATACTTGGGATGACCTGGCATAAGCATTCACTTATCACTTTCAATATAATCTCAAAATTGTCCTGGATTGTCTATCCTTCACGAAACTGGAGAAGAAACACAATAAGAGTTTTAGGGAATACGGTTTCGGTGGATAGAATAAGCAGCCAGAGTTGATCATTCGATGAAGGAGAGCGAGATGGTTGACTATTTTCTACAAGCTCTGGAACCTACCTATTTCGGGCATGTGGTGTCAGCAGTAGGTAAATCTTTCAACGAAGTAGTTAAAATGGGGAATATGGTCGAGGAAGGCCTCAAATCCAACAAGATCATGAGCTACTTTGCGATCAAGGCAACCACTCAGGCGTTCCAGGGTGGAGCTAGGGGATCATTTGGAAAGAAGAAGAAGGAGGAAGTAGCAACAGTTGAGTTGGGAACTTGGTTCAGGCTTCGGGACCCATCCCCATTACACCCAACATCGTCCTCACCACCAAACATACCCACATACTCCATAAGGCCCACCAGAACATTACTATCCACCGTTAGAACCTCACTTCTTAGTCCATCATGCACAAGCGTATACCCAACCTCTCGCCCATACACAATGGCGTGGCGCCAACCCCACAAAATGCCTAATCAACTTCACAAAGTCATTACCCACCTCCAAGCGCCTACAAACAACCCCCAAAACCTGCCTTCTAAGCCAACCTAGTCCTGAGAAATGAGAGGGTGCAGAAGAAGAAGACTTTCACTCCATTGGGAAAATCATACACTAGTTTATTCCACAGGCTGCAACAAAAGGATATGTTGAGACCAATCGATGCAAAATTTCCAAATCCTCCCCCGAAGAATCTAGATTATTCTATTAGTTGTGAATACTGTTCCGGTGCACCAGGACTTGATACCAAAAAGTGATGGCATTTGAAGAATGCTATATAGGAACTTATTGACTCCCACCGGATTGAAGTGTAGACTCCAGAGGCACCCAACATTAACAAAAACCTACTGTCGGCCTATCATGAGACCAACATGATTGAGATTGTAGAGGAAAAGGAAGAGTCCAAAAGGCCCATACAGACAGTAATGATGATCAGATCCAGTGAAGTTTAGCCAACTGAGAATATGAGCAGTGAAAAGTCAGTGATCGAGGCAAAAGGAAGAAGCATCAAACCTATTGTATTTAAAGGGAGCTCATCATGCACGGTTGCACCAAAACAGGAACAGGCAAAAGTGATAGTACACGGGGCAGCTAGAGAACCTGTTGTAGTTGTGGAAGGTGCTCGCATAGAGCCTGCCATTGTGAAACCAATAATCCAGCCACCAGTCATCAATAGAAAAGCCGTTCCTTGGAGATATGAACAAGTAATAGTGATGTACAAAGGGAAGGAAGTTAGGGAAGAAGTTTGTGAGGCCCGAGGTTTAACTCGGTCTGGGAGATACTTTGCCCCTGAGGAGTTGAGGAAAAGCAGGACCCCTAAGGATAACCCAGAATTAGTGAAGAAAGCTGTATCGGAAGAAGAGGTAGAAGAATTCTTGAAGAAAATGAAAATGCAGGACTACTCCATCATAGAGCAATTGAGGAAGACACCAGATCAGATCTCCTTATTGTCCTTACTAATCCATTCAGATGAACACCACCGGGCACTGATGAAGATTTTGAACGAAGCTCACGTCCCTGACAAGATAATAGTAAATCATTTGGAGAAAATTGCAAACAAAATATTTGAGGTAAATAGGGTCACCTTCTCTGATGATGAACTGCACATGGAGGGCCCTGAGCACAATCGGGCCCTTTATTTGACTGTGAAATGTGAAGATGTTGTGGTCACCCGGGTTCTAGTTGACAATGGGTCTAGTGAAAATATTCGTCCGCTCTCCACATTGATCAAGCTGAAGGTGGAGAATGAAAGGGTCCACAAGAATAACATTTGTGTTCGGGGGTTTGATGGCGGAGGCAAAGACTTAGTAGGGGATATAGGGTTGGAATTGACAATAGGGCCTGTTGAGTTCACTATGGAATTTCAAGTGCTGGACGTGGTAGTTTCTTATAACCTGTTGTTGGGCAGACCCTGGATTTACGCATCCAAGTCAGTGCCATCTACTTTGCACCATATGGTCAAATTTGAATGGGACAAGCAAGAGATTGTGGTACACGGTAAAGATAATCAGTGTGTCACAAGTAATGTTATCATATCTTTTATTAAATATGAAGTCAGCAAAGGTCCATGGGTCTACCAGATATTTGACACGGTGTCAGTTGAGAAGATACCGGAAGGTGAGGTTGTCACCACTCCAAAGATAGCAGCCGCATCAGTCATGGTGGCTTCATAAATGTTGAAGAATGGTTTCATGCCCGGCAAGGGACTGGGGGTTTCTCTACAAGGCATCGTGCAACCAGTGTCCCTCGCCAAAAATCTGGACACTTTTGGTCTAGGTTTCAAGCCTACTACTGCGGACATAAGGCGAGCTAGAAAGTTAAAATAGAGGGCCTGGGCTTCTGAATGATCAAATTGGTCATGGCTTGGGGAGTCATTGAAACCAAGACTTTCGGTTTAGTGTCTATGAAAAAGAACATAGGAAGGAGCCTATCCCCTCCTAAAGCCCATCCCAAGGTTGTCCAAATTGTTCATCCTGAACAGTACTAGCAATTGCTCTGTGCCAAAGATCCCTTGTCCGCTAATCGACGCGGATGGAGATCTGGATAAGGGATTGGAAAGGATATTCAATGAGGTAAATATGGTTGAGGCAGGTGAGGGATTGAGCAGGGAAGATGTGCAGTTTGTGGGAGCATGCGCAAAAGTCAATAACTGGGAACCCACCCCTCTTCCCACCAGGAGGGAGTCGTGGTAGTCAGCTTTAATTTTTCTTTCAGTTTAGCTTAGATTAGTTTCAAAGTTGTTAATTCAGTTATTATTTCCATCCATTTGGATGTTTAAACTCTGTTATCTTTTGATTCTAATGAAATACAATTTCCTTTCCACCAATGTTGGTAGTTCTCATTTTTCTTTACTTCTCTTTCTTTTCTCTTTTGTACAGTTATTTTTATGCTGGTTACAATGATCTGACATGCATAAGGACTCTTCGGCCCAGTCTTAAAAATCGGACTAGTTCAAAAATAATAATTCAGGAAGTAGAGCATGGGGATGAGCCAGAATATGACGAGGAAGGGGCATGGGATGGAATTAGTAAAGAGTTGAGCCAATTTGAGGAGAAACCCAAAATGAATCTGAGTGATACAGAGGTAGTCAATTTAGGGAGCCTGACTAATGTTTGAGAAAGAAAAATAGTGTCCATCTGGAGCCATAACTTAGGAAAGAGAGAATTGAATGTTGCTTGAGTACAAAGATGTCTTTGCATTGTTTTACAATGACATGCCCGAATTGAGCACAAACTTGGTAGTTCACAAATAGCCCACCGACCCAGCCTGTCCTCCCGTCAAAAAAAGTTGAGGAAGTTTAAGACTGATGTGAGCGTGAAAATCAAAGAGGAAGTGACCAAGCAGTTTGAGGCAAAAGTTATACGAGTTACATGATATCCCCCATTGTTAACTAATGTTGTGCCCGTACCAAAAAAGGATGGTAAAACCAGAGTATGTTTCGATTAACGTGATCTCAATAAAGCAAGTCCAAAGTACAACTTCCCCCTGCCGAACATTCACATATTGATTGACAACTGTGCGAAGCATGAGATCGGCTCGTTTATGGATTGTTACGCAAGTTACCACCAGATCTTAATGGATGAAGAATATGCGGAGAAAACATCATTCATCACGCCATGGGGGACATATTACTATAGGGTCATGCCCTTCGGTTTGAAGAATGCTGGGGCAACATACATGAAATCCACGACAACCATTTTCCACGATATGATACATAAGGAAATTGAGGTCTATGTGGATGATGTGATTGTGAAGTCTAGAAAGTAATCCGATCATGTTAAAGATATGAGGAAATTCTTCCAGAGGCTCCCTTGCCTTATTCCGATATAGGGACAGAAGGGAGAAGGTTGTGAAGGTGGCCTCGTTATCCATACCTCCGGTCGGATGAATGGAGGACCGACCGACCCAGGTTTTTACGAGCGTTGGCGGGTTCTGGAGTGCATGTCAATGGCGCTAGCGCATACCCCGGGTGGATCATCACCACATGCACCTCACATCTCGGCGCAGGGTCATGTCTGGCCTTGATCCAGAAGGAGATTGGCTTGGATGGGGAGCTCGGGCCCTCGAGAATTCGCGTACCGCCACGGGAGAGCATTCCTTGGAGAAATTCCATACCCTTCCTTCGGATCTTGAATCGAGGGGAGTAAATTCCGAGTCCTTCTCTCAATTAAAAGGGAAAGTACCCCTGCGAAGGGGTGGGGACGAACACTCTACCAAATAGTGGAGTGGATAGCTAGGACTACAAAAATGGAGATTGTGAAAACAACAATCCGTAGGTATGACCTCAAAGTCAACCCGGCAAAATGCGCATTTGGGTCCTCTCAGGGAAGTTGCTAGGGTTCATAGTCCGCTGACGAGGCATTGAACTAGACCCATCACCTATCTCGAATTGAATTTTGTATCTCTAAGGCCGTCAAAATCTTATTTAAGGTTGCCTTGATTTGCGTGCATAGTCCGGACGCGTAGACAGAAAGCTTAAAAATGAATTATGTGAGAAAAATTCTAAGTTGATATTAAAATGAATAAATTTGACTTCATTCAATATTTTAGGTAAACGGACCCGTACCGTGATTTGATGGTTTCAGAAGGTCCGTAGGAAAATATGAGACTTGGGCATATGCCCGAATAGAATTCCGAGGTCCCGAGCCCGAGAAATGAATTTTTGAGTAAAATTATTTTTCTAAAATTGTTAAGGAAAATTTAAATGAAAATTGATTAGAACGTATTGGTATTGGGCCCGTATTTTTGTTCTGGTAACCGATACATGTCTTATATGAGATTTAAGATATTTCTGTAATGTTTAGTTGAAATCGGACGTCGTTTGACGTGTTTCGAACTTAAAGTTCTAAATTTAAAAGTTAATGAAGTTAGAGGAAAAATCATTGATTTTGAGGCTTAATTCGATGTATATGATGTTATTTTAGCACTTTGACCGCACGGATAAGTCCGTATGGTTTTTTTGAGGTTGTGTGTATGTTTGGTTTGGAGCCCCCAGGACTCGGGTGAGTTTATGATAGGTCATGAGTGCATTTGGAACCTTTGAGAAAATCTGGCATGATCAGTTTTGCATTTTTTGCATTTGCGAAGCAGATCTCTCAAATGCGAGCCTTGCATTGCAAATGTGAAGAAGGGAAATTCTGCACTGGGTTCGCAAATGCGACCGTTTGGTTCGAAAATGCGAGGTTGAGCCGGTCGCAAATGCGACATTGGGCTCACAAATGTGAAGTTTAGATTTTTTTGCAGTGTTCGCAAATGCGCGCTTTCCCTTCGCAATTCCCCCCTTAGCAGTTACAAACCCCTGTTCGCATTTTTCTATACCTGCAATATTTCATACTTACCTGAATTTTGAAATCTTTTCACCATTCTTTCAAAACCCAAACACACTTAGGCGATTTTTTAAGAACAAGACTTCTTCCTAATCATTTGTAAGTTTGTTGTTACTCATTTCTTTCAATCTTTATCATCATTTAATATGTTTTCAACTTAAAATCAAAGATTTCCATGGGTGAAATATTGGGTTTTGGGTAGAACTTAGATTTTTCTAAAATTGAGGGTTTGGACCTCAATTTGAGGTTATATTTCAAAACAAATCATAGATATAGATTCGTAGGGGAATGGGTAATCGAGTTTTGGTTCGAACATCGGGTTTTGACCATGTGGGCTTGGAGGCACTTTTGGACTTTTTGAAAAAAAACTTTGGGAAATTCATTTTATTTATTCAAATTGATTCATTTAGCATTGATTGATGTAATTAAGTAACACGTGACTAGATTCGAGCCGATTTGTGGTGGAATCGAGGGGTAAATCCATAATTGAGACTTTAGTTGAATTCAAAGCATCGAGATAAGTGTCCAATCTAACTCTAGCTTGAGCTACTATGAGTTGAGTCATATTTGCGACTTGTTTTATGTCGAGTATGACGTATAGGCATTGTGATGAGTATAAATACGTTGGTGTCCAACATTAGCGTGAGTCTATAAATTGCGAATATCTTGATTCATGTTATATATTTCATGCCTTAGAGATGATTTTTAGCTGTTTTGAAACATTTGTTGAAATGATTATAACTGTTGAACGTCGAAGAGCATTGGCTCAAGTTATTTTATAAATTGAGAAAGTATATGAATTACTACGCCTTCTGGAGCGTTGGAAAAAGTGATACTGAGAGAGATGAGATAAAAGTGAAAGAAAGAGGAAGAATCACTAATTGTACACTTGACGGGTTGTTTTTGTCTATTGATTATCTTCCTTGCAGGGATGTAAAAGTTATTGATATTGTTCCTTTGCCGGGATTTAACTCTTTACTTGTGTTCCCTTTCCGGGATCTCTATTATTGTTTGTTTACTCCCTTTCCCCCTTGTTTGTGATTGTTATTTGGGCGAGGATGAGTGTAAAAGCACGAAGGGTGATGCCGTGCATTATTTGATATTGTGAGAAAAGAGAGTAAAGCACGAAGGTGATGCTGTTTCACACGATGTACCATTCTGTACCTATTATACTGATTTCATGGTGAGGAAAGAGTGTAAAGTACGAAGGGTGATGTTGTGCCGTACGATGTACCATTCCGTACCGATATTCATGGATTATATAGCTAGGATAGAGAGTAAAAGCTTGAAGGGTGATGCCTTGTACTTTATATGATTGATTTGGTGCGAACGAGAGTGCAACTGTAGATTTCATACTCTTGCTGGTATTCTAGTTGTACAGTTTCATTCCCTATTTTGTGTTCCTATTTCTGAAATGTTACTTTCCCCCCAGCATGTTCCCCTCCCCCTTTCACTGATTAATTTCTGTATTTCTATTATGTCGCATATGTATATATTGAACTGCACAAGTTTGATTGGTAGTCTCGTCCTAGTCTCATCACTACCTCATCGGGGTTAGGCCAGGCACTTACCAGCACATAGGATCGGTTGTGGTGATGCTACACTCTATGCTCTTTCGCACAGATCCAGGGTTTGGAGTAGCGTTTGAGTAGTGACATTAGATTGGGAGTCAGCCTTCAGTCCAGAGACACCGGGTAGACTTGCAGACGTTCGCATGCCCAGAGTCTTCTCTATCTTTTATTTCAGTATGTTATCTCCTGTAATTCGAGACAAACAGTTTACATTTCCCTTCAAACCGTTGTATTTAGTATTCTTAGTAGTCTGGAAGTGTTGTGACACTAGATCTTGGGTAGAGGCAAATGATGAGTTTCGTGTTATTGTTCAATTTACTTAGTTTAAATCTTCCACTTTATTTTCATGTTCTGCTGTTATTAAAATTGTCTAAAACCTGTTGTTATAACTGCTAAAAAGGATTAAAATAAAAGTGTTAGAAGTTTTAATGGTGGCTTGCCTAGCTTATACGAATAGGCGCCATCACGATTCCCGCCGTGACAATATATCATCTACTATTTTTAGTTTCATTGACTAGATGAAAGGCTATTTTTGAAATTAAAAAACGAAAAAAAAGAAACTTCTCCCTCAACTTCCTAAATGGCCCAAAACGAATGAGAAAGCCCAAAAAGCTAAAATGGATCCTTTATCAACGAACTATAAACTTTGACCAATTTACGAAGCTAACTTGGACTACATGATGCGGTCTTCTAAATTTAGAATTAGATGTGTAGAAACTACTACTCTACAAGTAATATATCTTTACAATTTCCTATCTTTGAAAATAGTAAAGAATACATCATAAAAATGTTAGTTCATCAAATATTTTGAAATAAGTGGAGTAGGTTTTCCCAAATCTCTCCAAAAAATAGACATTATTGAGCTTTAAAAAGATAAACATTAAAAAGGACTGTCAGATCCATAAAGTATTACATATTCACGCAAGGTTCGAATTCTTCCAATGCTTTTCTTTTCGTCTTCTTGACTCGAGATTTTATCAGAAATAATCTATTTACTTCTACAGAGTAGGAGTAAGGTCTGTGTACACACTATTATTTCTAGATCTCACTTTTTGGATTTTACTAGGTTATTGTTGCAAGGAACGAAAAAGATCGCACCCCAAAGAAATATGATATAGGAAACCTACACATCAACTACAGCTCGAACCTTTATCATTTCTCCAAAATTTTCCTTCAAGATAAAACAATGCTTGATCCCATATAAAGTATAGAGCTGATAGTGAGACAGTCTTGCCAAATCACTCATTCTGCTATATTGTAGCCTTTTAGATCTTTAATGTTTGCACTACCTTTATAAGGAAAGGGAAGTTTCAGCATAACTTTTTTTTATTCATTGTTCTTTTGGGGAAGAAGAAGTATTTCGCAAAATAGGATAAAAATAAACTCTTTGGCTTCTATACAGGCTACTGAATCTATGAATTCCCCTTTATCCGCTAATAACAAAATATTCTATCTATTACATGTCAATGTGCAAATATGGTAAAAATGAACCTCCGAGTATACCCTACATTGGTATATGTTAATATCAACTAATTTTTCTCTGAATATGTTCTGAACCTCTTCAATGAATGTTTGGTATACCATGTTGTCATTTAGGGGTTAAGCTTCCTATTCTTGCTGACCTACAACTGTGTAGGTGACGATGGGGAATATGGGATTTGCTGGTGGAGGAATGTCATTAAGTAAACCATGTTCAGCTCCTATCTGAAGCAGGGGCCCCCGACTCCAACAATTACTGCACCTTGTGCTGCCTCATAACCTCCATTGGTGCATCATTTATGCCCTCTGGATCTACTCCAATATCAACTAATTCTTCAAGGTTTGCGACATACTCATAAATCCCTACAATTATGTTGCTAACAGAATCCTCCTCCTCAACCTCAACATCATGGAGGATTCCATCATCAACCTCAACATCATGGACTGCATCAGCAGCAGGAACTCCATTCACATATCCATTCCATCGATTGAAATCACCATCAACAACATCAGTGTAGTGTTCGAAAATAGCATCCGGATCAGCATTAGTTATGATCATGATGATGTAGCCACGTAGTTGGATGGAATTGGCAAAAGGTGTCACATCAATGTATCCTGCTTTTAGTTGTCCATGAATATCAACATAATGCAATGTTACTGCTTTGTACTTATTCACTGCAAGGATGCATGAATACATAGAGTTTGTTAACCTACTCAACGTCTTTGTAAGGGATTACATTCTTAATTATCATACTCCAATTATACAATTTCTGGAATTTACTCAATGTTATTGAGAAATTTTTATCATACTTCTAATTATGCAATTCTAAAATTTACTCATTGCCTTCGAGAAATTTTTATCATACGTCCAGTTATGTAATTTCTGAAATTTACTCAATACATTTGAAAATTATCTTATACAACTTTTCAGAAGTATATCTAATACACACTACTTTTGACCAGGTAAGTAGGACGCAAAAGGAGCACGTGAAGAGTGAAATAATGAGAATCTATTGCTTTTTTTGAATGACGTAGATTTGAATAAAAATGATCCAATGGCCTAAATACATTTTTTAATCCTTTTCTATCTTTACTATTGCACAAAAATACAAAAAAAAAAAAGACAAAAAAGCTTACCTACTAATACCTTCGACCCCAACCCCTCTTCCGGCAAACTGGACCAATTGGACGGCTTTAGCAAGATATTGACTCCTACGCTTGGTCATTAACATCTCCACCCGTGCTTTTAACAACATGGATTTTCAGTGAAACTATCTTCTATTTTATCTTTTGTTGGTCGGAAATGGAGTTAAACCTTTGGCGGGTAAAAAGTTTGAGTTATATGCAAGCTATAGAATATTTTATCCAATTGTCATGAAAAATTAGAGTTTAGTGGTAGAGGAGGTTTTGTTCCCTTTATCTATGTGCTAATTACAAATATTCTACACTATTTCTATGTGTGTGCAAATAGGGTAAAAATGAACTCTTTGGCTTATATACAAGCCACTGGATCATTGAATCCCCTTTATCCGCTAATAACAAAATATTCTACCTATTACTTAACAATATGCAAATAGGATGAAAATAATTTTTTTGGCTTATATACAAGCTACTAAATTATTGAATTTCCCTTTAGCTGCAAACAACAAATTCTAAATATTACGTGACAATGCGCTAATACGGTAAAAATGACATTTTTGGCTTACATTCAAGCTACTGAATCATTGAATCCCCTGTCATTTGTTAATAACAAAACATTCTACCCATTACCTGACAATGTACAAATAGGGTAAAAATGATATTTTTGACTTACATACAAACTACTGAATCATTGAATCCCCCTTTATATGGTAATAATAAATCATTCTAAGTATTACTTGACAATGCGCAAATAGGCTAAAAATAATATTCTTAGCTTATATACAAGCTACTGAATCATTGCATCCCTATTTATCTGCTAATAACAAAATATTATATATAGGATTTGATAATGCTACCTAATGTTGCGTACCTGTAAAATGAATATAATCAGTGTATTTTTATATTGATATCTGCTAATTAATATCAACTAATTTTTTTCCTTATTGCAGAATATGTTCTGAACCTCTTCAATAAATGTCTAATATACTATGTTGTCATTCAGGGGTTGAACTTCCTCTTCTTGCAGACCTACAATTGTGTAAGTGATGACGGGGATCATGGGATTTACCGGTGAGGCACGTCATTAAGAAAATCATGTCTAGCTCCTATATGAATCAGGGGCCCGTCGACTCAATCAACTACTGTACTTTGTGCTGTCCCATTTCCATTAATCTCCATTGGAGCATCATTCATGCCCATTGGATTTACTCCAATCTCAAATAATTCTTCCAGGTTTGCTACATCATCATACATCCCTACAGCTATGTCGCTAAGGGCATCCTCCTCCTCAACCTCAACATCGTGGAGGATGCTCTCATCAATCTTAGCACCATGGACTGCATCAACTGGAGGAAATCCATTCCCAAGTCCATTCCATCGATTGACGTCACCGTCGGCAACATTAGTGTAGTTGTTATAACACAACCTTCGGGTCAGCATTAGTTGCGACCATGATGATGTAACCACGTAGTTGGACTGAATTGACGAAATGTGTCAATTCAATGTATACTTCTTTTCCTTGTCCATGAATATCAACATAATGTAATATTTCTACTTTGTACTTATCCATTACAAGGCCGTGTGAACAGATAGAGTTGTCAACCTACTTAATACCTTTGTAAGGGATTACATTCTTAATTATCATACTTCCAATTATGCAATTTCTGAAATTTACTCGATGCCTTTTAAAAAGTTTTTATCATAGTCAAATTATGTAGTTTCTGAAATTTACTCAATGCCTTTGAGAAATTTTTATTTTTGAAATTTACTCAATGCCTTTGAAAATCATCTTACACACTCAATGGTGAGTACCCATAAAATAAATATAAATTGGAGTGTAATTCTATATTGGTATATGCTAAATATCAATTAATTTTCTTTCCAATAGCAGAATATGTTCTTAACCTCCTCAACAAATGTCTGATACACTATGTTGTCATTTAGGGGTTGAGTTTCCTCTTCTTGCTGACCTACAATTGTATAGGTGATTATGGGGATCGTGGGATTTGTTGATGGATGCATGTCATTAAGCAAACCATGTCCAGCTCCTATCTCAAGCAGAGGCCCGCGACTCCATCAGTTACTGCACATTATGCTGCCCCATTTCCATTAATCTCCTTTGGTGCATCATTCATGCCTATTGATCTACTTCAATCTCAGTTAATTCTTCAAGGTTTGTGATACCATCATACATCCCTACAACTATGTCGCTAAGGGCATCCTCCTTCTCAACCTCAGCATCATGAAGGATGCTGTCATCAACCTTAATACCATGGACCATATCAACAACATGAACTCCATTTCTATGTCCATTCCATCGATTGACGTCACTATCAGCAACATCAGTATAGTGTTCGAACACAACATCCGGGTCATCATTAGTCACGATTATGATGATGTAGCCACGCAGTTGGATTGAATTAACGAAAGGTGTCACATCAGTGTATCCTTCTTTTACTTGTCCATGGATATCAACCCAATGCTATGTTGCTTCTTTGTACTCATCCACCACAAGGATGCATGAACAGATAGAGTTTGTCAACCTACTCAATGCCTTTGTAAGTGATTAGATTAATTATCATATTTCTAGTTATGCAATTTTCGAAATTTACTCAATGCCTTTGAAAATCATCTTACACACTCAACCTTTTAGTAATGTATCTAATACATATTACTTTTTACCAAGTAAGTTGCCTAGAAAACGAGCGCGTGAAATGTGAAAAAATGAGAATCTACAGCTTTATTTGAATAACACAACAACAACAACAACAATAGGAACAACAACAATAACAATAACAACAACAACAACAACAATAAAAAATAAAAACAACAACAAGAACAACGACAACAACAACAACAACGACGACGACAACAACAACAATACAATAATAATCCCATTAGTGGGCTCTGAAGAGGGTAGAGTGTACGCAAACCTTAACCCTACCCATGAGGGTAGAGAAGTTATTTTCAGGGGACCCTCGGCTCAACCGAAAGATCTGAGTGGCTCTATTGATCTAATGGTCTAAATACATTTTTTTCTTTTTATCCTTTTCTAGTTTTACCATTATATAATACAAAAAGAAAAAGACAATAGCTTACCTGATAGTACCTTCGTCCCCAACCCCGCTTCTGGTAAACAAGACAAATTGGAAAGCTATAGTAATATATTGAATCCTATGCTTGGTCTTTCACATTTTCACCCATGCTTCCAACGCCATTTTTAGTGAAGCCTTCTTCTATTTCGTCTTTTGTTGGTCGGTAATGGAGTTCCCTTGAAACTTCAGCCTGTAAAAACTTTAGGTATGATTGCCAAATTCTTTTAAAAGTATTTTCTTATGAGCTCTAACTTACATGGCTGCAGAACTTTAGAGGAGGAATCATTGTACATTTCTACCAAATCAGAAGAAAGCTTAATAGAATCAATAACCACTAACAGAATTCGGCCAAAAAGCGACAAAAAATTGACGATCAAATTTGGTCTGTCAAAAAGAGCGACCAAAGTTGGTTACCAAACTACCGAAAATAATAAAAAAATATTTGAAATAATTTTGTACGCACATTTAGTTAAATTGTTGACTGGACTGGTCAGACTTGCTTGGTCAAAGATATACTTAGTTTAGTGACCAATGTTGGTGGCAAAAGTGGGACTCACATAATTTTTTTAATAACTTTATTATTATTTTATAAAACTTATAAAATATAAATATATATAATTTAAAAATTGCGACCAAAGTTGGTCGCTAACTGAAGGATAATAAGATAGCGACCAACTTTGATCGCTAAAGTGGGACCGAGTTATGATAATTTAATAAATATATATTTATTTAATAATTTATAAAATATGAATAAATATTATTCAAAATTTATCGACCACAGTTGGTCGCTTAAGGAAATAGAGACCAGTGTTGGTCGCCAATGTGGGACCCAGTTCTAACGATTAATAATTATTTTATTATTAATTTAAATATTATATAAAATATAAATAAATCTAATTAAATTTTAGAGACTAAATTTGGTCTCTAAATTAAATTCATATACAGTTAGTGACCAAGTTCGGTCGCTAAATTAAATTCATTTAAAGTTAACGACCAAAGTTGGTCTCTACATGGTCAAAATTAAAAATCACTTTTGTATTTACTATGTAAATAATATAATTGTAAGTCGTTAATACTTTTGTAATACAAGGGATGAATAGTACCACGAAGCGGGCGTGTGTGTCTATATATATATAATATATGTACTTACGCTATATTGTGCACTAAGTATAAGTGTACGAGCTAATACCGTATTGAATACAATATATATATATATATATATATATATATATTCTAAATGTACTTACGCTATACTACGCAACGTATAAGTGGATGAGGTAATACCCTATCGAATACAGCTTATATATATAGTATATGTACTTACGCTATACGATGCACTAAGCATAAGTGTATTAAGTAATACCGTATCAAATACAACTTATATATATATATATATATATATATATATATATATATATATATATATATATATATATATATATATATATATATATAATGTCATGACCCAGATTTTTTCCACCATCGGGAGCCATGATGGTGCCTACTGTAGGAGCTAGGCAAGCCAACCCTTTTAAAATATTCCATAAAACTATAATCTAAACAATTATGATAATCGAAATAATTAAATAAAAAAATGTGGAAGACTTTAACAGAAATAATCATAAACTGTGGAAATTTGTAACATGCCTCTACCCAGTATCTGGTGTCACTACTCACGAATGACTAAAAACGACAGTCTGAAGGAAATATATAACATGTCTATTTTGATACAATAAAAACAAACTGGAACAGATAGAGGTGACTCAGGGCCCGCGGACGCCACCGAACTACCTCGGAGTCTCCGGACTAAAGGATCACTCCCTAACTACTGTTGCGGTCTGTAAGCTGTGTCCTCACCTATGCACAAAAGGGAACAGAAGTGTAGTATCATCACAATTGACCCCATGTGCTGGTAAGTGCCTGGCTTAACCCTGGTAAAGTAGTGACGAGGTTATACAGGACCTACTACAATTAACCTTGCAAATATGATATACAAGTACGAGAAAGAAACAATAACAACATAATACAAATAAAGCTGGGAGGGGACATGCTAACAGGGAGTACTAGATTTAAATGGAACATCAGAAACAACAATAGTTCTATTCCAGGTTTTGTAATACACACATCTGCAGTGGACAGCGCACCATACGATCCCATAATGTATAATCTGAGTGGACTATACGCCACGCAATTCCGTATTGTAATATATAAGTAGACGGCGCGCCATACGATCCCATAATGTAACATATAAGTGGACGGCGCGCCACACACTCCCGTAATGTAATGTATAAGTGGATGGTGCATCACACGCTCCCGTATTCTCCATGGACAATGTCACCGGCATCTCAGGCCAATAACAATAAGTGGGCGGCGTACCACACGATCCCATAATGTAACATACAAGTGGATGGCGTGCCACACGCTCCCGTAATATAATGTATAAGTGGACGGCGCGCCACACGTTCCCGTATTCTTCGTGCACAATGGCACCGGCATCTTAGGCCAATAACATTAAGTGGGCGGCGTGCCACACGATCCCATTATATAATTGTATAACTCTAACAATCTCTCCAAAGGAGGTCCCATTAGGGAAGCTCATCAATATAACAGTTAAACCGGGCAAGGGTACAGCTAACAGCCCAAAATATCCCGGCAAGGGAGAAATTACTAGCAACAGCCTACTCGTCCCGGCAAGGGAAGAATAACCTAATGATAAGTCCTGACAAGGGAAAACAACTCAACATTAAGTCCCGGCAAGGGAAAACGATTCAACAACAAGCACCGGCAAGGGAGAAATACGAAAATTCTTTCTTTAGCTCATTTGCTTCTCAACTATCACTTCATAGTGCATTTAACTAGTAATTATCACAACTGTCCACTTTTTCGAAAATTTAATAGCAAATATGACTCACGGTCATGCTACACTCGGGCGCATAGGTAACTGTCACCATACCTGTACACCGACTCCACATAACACATAGCAAATATTATCCTAATCTTATTCCCTCAAGCCAAAGTTAGATCAAACACTTACCTCGAAAGCTTCCAAACTCAACTCGCGCCTCGAGAATAGCTTTACCCCTCGAATTTGCCTCAAAACTGGTAGAATCTAACCACAATTTACTCAAGTGTATCAAAAAATGCTAGTTAAATCAATTTGAATGCATAGGAATGAAATTTATAATATTTTACCCAAAAATTCCCAAAATGCCCCCGAGCCCACGTGGTCAAAACTCGAGGTTCGAACCAAAACCGGGTTATCCATTCCCCCACGAGTTCATATATGCAATTTGTTTTGAAATCGGACCCCAAATTGAGGTCCAAATTCCCAATTTTAAGAACACCTAGGTTCTACCCTAAATCCCCATTTTTACCAATTGAAAGCTTTGATTTTTAAGCTGAAATCAAGATAAAAGATGTTAAAGTCTGAAGAAATTGAGTAAAAGTTGACTTACAAGTGATTTGGGAGAGAAGGGTCGAGAGAAAATCGCCAATGGAGGTTTGGGTTCTGAAAATATGAAAAATGAAGTTTGAAATCGTCTAAGTATAGGTTGCACAGTTGCAAATATCGCAATTGCAAGGTTTTGTTCGCAATTGTGAAGAGGGAAAATTTGAACGATGTTTGCAATTGCGAGAATGTCTTTGCATTTGCGAGGACTGAGCTATAAAGGTGGGATCATATTTGCGAAAACTGGTTATAAAAGGGGACATCGCATTTGCGAGTTTTTCCACGCATTTGTGATGAAGCAGGCCAAAGGGGAAGGCTCGCGTTTGTGAAGATTGCTTCGCAAATGCGAAGACTGCAGATACCATCAGTTAAAATGCTTCAAATGTGCCTAACACCTATCTGAAACTCACCCGAGCGATCGGAGCTCCAACCCAAACATGCACCCAACCTCAAAAATATCTTACGGACCTACTCGTGCGACCAAATTACCAAAATAACATCAAAATCAATGAATCAACCTCCAAAACTCATGATTTTCACCTTAAAGTTCAAAATTTTAAAGTTTTCTCATTTTTAGCCCGAAACACGTCAAACGACGTCCAATTTCAACCAAACTTTATAGATAGCGCTTAACGCTCATCTGAGACTTGTAGCGGGCATCAGAACCAAAATAAAAGCCCGATACTGTTACTTTTGATCAAATCTCATTTTCATTTTTCGTTAAGAATTTTCAGAAAAAATTTCACAGAAAAGTTCCGTTCTCGGGCCTGGGACCTCGGATTTTGATTTTGGGAATACGCCCGGGTCCCAAATTTCCTTACGGACCTTCTGGGATCGTCACATCAGGGGTCCCAGTCCGAGTTCGTTTACCCAAGATGTTGACCAATGTCAACTATAACAATATTATTATCAACATTCATAGTTTTTAACAGAGAATTCAAATATTGCCACATAAAAATTTTCCTGCTTTACGCCTAAATTGCACACGCAAATCGAGGCAACCAAATAAGAGGTTTTCAAGGCCTAAGAAGCACAAGGAAATGGAGAATTACGGTGATGACCCTTTGGGTCGTCACATCCTCCACCTCTAAAACCACCGTTCGTCCTCGAATAGACAAAAGAAAGAAGTAACTGAGTCGGGGAATAGATTGGGATAACGGCTCCGCATATCAGACTCGGACTCCTAGGTTGATGCCTTAGGAGGCTGACCTCCCCAGTGAACACGCACTGAAGGAGAACTCTGTTATCTCAACTATCAAACCTACCGGTCTAAGATAGCCACCGGCTCCTCCTCATATGACAGATCCTTGTCCAATTGGATTGTGCTGAAATCTAACACGCGTATGGGATCGCCGTGGTACTTCTGAAGCATGGATACATGAAAAATCGGATGCACATCTGACAAGCTAGGCGAAAATGCAAGTTTATAAGCCACCTTCCCCACACGGTCAAGAATCTCAAATGGGGCAATATACCTAGGGTTAAGCTTGCCCTTTTTCCCGAATCTCATCACACCCTTCATAGGCGATACATGGAGCAATACTCGCTCACCAACCATGAAAGCAACATCCCCAACCTTACGATATGCATAAATCTTCTGCCTAGACTGAGCTTACCGAAGTCTGTCCTGAATGATCTTGACCTTATCCAAGGCCTCCTATACCAAATCTGTACCCAATAACTGAGCCTCTCCTGGCTCAAACCATCCGACTGGGAACCGACACCGCCTACCATGCAACACCTCATACGGGGCCATCTGAATACTGGATTGGTAGCTGTTTTGGTAGGCAAACTCTGCTAAAGGCAAGAATTGGCCCCACGAGCCAAAAAAATCAATAACGCAGACTTGGAGCATATCCACAAGAATCTGAATAGTCCTCTCGGACTGACCGTCCGTCTGGGGTGAAATGTTGTACTCAACTGGACCTGGGTGCCCAACTCATGTTGTACCGCCCTCCAGAAATGCGAGGTAAACTACGGACCCAGGTTCGAAATAATAGATATGGGCACCCCATGAAGGCAAACTATCTTTCTGATATAAATCTCAGCATATCTTTCGGATGAATAGGTAGTGGTAACTGGGATAAAATGCGCTGACTTGGTCAGCCTATCAACAATAAGCCATATAACATCAAACATCTTCCGAGTCATCGGAAAGCCAGTAACAAAATCCATTATGGTTCTCTCCCACTTCCAATCTGGAAGCTAAATCCTCTGAAATAGCCCACCGGGCCTCTGATGCTCGTACCTAACCTGCTGACAATTCATACAACGAGCCACATATACAACTATGTATTTCTTCATTCTGCGCCACCAATAATGTTGTCTCAAATCCTGATACATATTCGCGGTGCCTGGGTGAATAGAATACCGAGAACTGTGGGCCTCCGCCAAGATCGACTCTCGAATACTATCAAAATTGGGCACACACACTCGCCCCTGCAATCTCCATTCGCCGTCAACTCCTAAAGTCATCTCCCTGGAACCTCCCCGCTGCACCGTGTCTCTCAGAACACACAAATAGGGATCATCAAACTGTCGCTCCCGGATACGCTCCATCAAAGATGAGCGAGCAACCGTGTAAGCTAACACACTGCCGGACACAGAAATATCCAATCTCACAAGTCTATTGGCCATGGCCTGAACATCCAAGGCAAGCGGTCTCTAGCTGACCGAAATATAGGCAAGACTACTCATGCTGGCAGACTTTCTACTCAATGCATCGGCCACCACATTGGTCTTCCTTGGGTAGTATAAGATAGAAACATAATAGTCTTTCAACAACTCCAACCACCTCCGCTATCTCAAATTCAACTCTTTTTGCTTGAACATGTACTGAAAATTCTTGTGATCCGTGTACACCTCACACGTCACACCATACAAATATTGCCTCCAGATCTTCGAGGCATGACTCTCCCAAATTTCCCCAAACTCTCTCTACTCCCCTTCTCTATTTCCCTTGCATAAATCAATCCCCCCACCCCGCGCCACCATTATGACCTCGTGCTACCACATCCAAAACCGTCGCTGTTGAAGTCATCGTGCCACCACCACCGCTGCCACTATCCACTGGAGCACCACAGCTGCTTTTAATCCTAGTTTTCATCTACCAAGGTTAGTAATCTACCTTATTAGCTTTTTAATTTATAATTTTTGCTATATAATGTTATGTAATTTTTAAGTGTTTTTGTCTATTTAGTATTAGAGATTTGTATAAATTATGAACTTAAGGTAGAAATTATGAACTACCTTAAATTATAAATATATGTTAATAGAACTCATATTAATGTTTTAAACTTTTTGGATATGAATTGTACTTTTAGTTAATGAATTGAAATTTTTGTATATGAATTAACTAATTTAATTTGTTCTGTCTTTATTTAAATATATGGACCATCGTACTTGATTTACAATAGGAATTATCCTTGTAACGACCCGACCGGTCGTTTTGAGCTCTAGCACGTCATTCAGTAGTTTGAGGCCATGAGTAGCTTCACCTCAGGTATATTGTCTTGTGTGTATGGTCAGAATAAAAATTCAGAAAGTTTGGAGTCAAATCTAAATGGAAATTCTCATTTTGAAAGCTTAAAGTTGAAGAAATGAACTAGGATTTGAATTTTTAGTAAATGAGCTCGGAATCGGGATCCGAAGGTTCCAGCAGGTTTGTATGATGATTTTAGACTTGGGAGTATGCTCAGATCAGGTTTTGGATAACCCGGGAGCATTTTGGCGACTATTGTGGAAGATAGCATTTTAGAGAAAATTGCATCAGTTTGGCTTAAAATGCATTTCAGTGTTATTAATGTCAGTTTGGGATTCTGAGACTGGGAGTAGCTCTATATGGTGATTTTGGATTTGGGAGCTCGATCGGAAGTGAATTCGGAGATTCGTAGGTCATTTTGAAGTCATTTGGCTAAATATAGAAATTTGAAGGTTTTTGAAAAAATTCGGCTGGAAAAGAAAATTTTGATATCGGGATCGAAATGCGATTCCGAAAGTTGGGGAAGTCTGTAATGTCGAATGTGACTTGTGTACAAAATTTGAAGTCATTCCGGAATGATTTTTGTAAGGTTTAAGACACTTAGTCTCTTTTAAGGAAGCTTAAGTTGAAAAATTCAACCAGATATTGACTTATGTGTTAGAGGGCTCTAAATGAAAATTTTATGGTTAGGATAGCTTCGTTAGGTGATTTGGGACTTAGGAGTGTGTGCGGAATATTTTTGTGATGACCGATGTAGAATTTAGCTTGAATTAGCAAAGCTAGTATTTTGGCGAATTCCGGTTGATAGGTGAGATTTTGAACCGAGGGTCGGATGGAATTCCGAGAGCTTTTGTAGCTTCGTTATATTATTTTGGACTTGTCTGCAAAATTCGAGGTCATTCAGACTAGTTTTGACGTGTTTCGGCATCGGATGTCAAAATTTGAAAGAATTCTTGGATTTAAGGCTCAAATCATTGATTTTGATATTATTTTTG
The DNA here is from genome assembly GCA_034376525.1 of Nicotiana benthamiana. Taxonomy (NCBI): domain Eukaryota; kingdom Viridiplantae; phylum Streptophyta; class Magnoliopsida; order Solanales; family Solanaceae; genus Nicotiana; species Nicotiana benthamiana. Next base: position 13,086,482 of record CM067333.1, on the reverse strand, counting down.
CGATTTTATCGCTCGAGCAAGTTCGTGTGATATTTTTGAGCTAGTGTGCATATTTGGTTTGGAGCCTAAAGGCTCGGGAGTATTTCGCAGTTGTCTCGGAGTGATTCCGGACATAGAATAATATGCACAAATTGCAGAAAGATTCTGCTGTGAATAGTACTCGTGAACAGTACCCCCGTAAACAATACCCGAGAACAGTGCAAGTGAACAGTGCCTGACGCGTGAAAAGTACCCCTCGAAATTTCTGGACATATTATTATTTTTCTGAAAATGGGAGTCATCCCATTTTCCATTTTTGGACCAAGGGGGAGCTCGGGTGAGACGATATTTCGAGAGATTTTCAAGGAAAACATCAGAGTAAGTGTTCTTGACTCAATTTTGGTTGTATAACTCGAATCGATTGCAACTTTTGGTGTATAGTTTGAGAATTTTTTTAAAAAGTGTAGAAAACCCTCTTGGATAGAAATGATGATTTGAGGGGTCAAATGAACTCCGATTTTTGTGAAATGGATATGTATAGACTCGTGGTGAGATAACGAATATTTTGATGTAAAAATTTCTCGATTTTGAGACGTGGAATCGGGGCTCGGGTTTTGCAAATTTTGTGATTTTCGGTATTTTTTGAGTCGTTTCGATTGGGTTATATTCCCTTAGCATATTGTGATGTATTTGCTCTAAATTTGGATAGATTCGACGAGCATGGAGGCTGTTTTGAGGTGGAAAGGCATCGCGGGCTAGAGATTTCACCGGTTCGAGATGAGAATTACTTGTTAATGATATCCTGAGAGTTTGAAACCCAGATTTGCACATCATAGTGCTGTATTGAGGTGACTTGCACGCCAGATATGAGCGTGGGGTAGAGCACCGTTGGGGACTGTGACTTGGTTCGTCCTGGTTGTTGATTTTATCGCGAATTTGACTGAAATTATTTTTTATCATCATAATTTGGGTTGATTGCCATGTTTGGGCTTCGTGCCAACTATGTGAATCCTTCGGGGATTAAGATTACCATTTTTAGCATATATTGCATATCATTTGATTCCAGTCCAAGATTTTAATATTGTTTTACATACTCATCCATGCTTCTATGTTTTGAAACTCAAATGATATTTTAAATGTTATTTCGAGCTGAGATTAATATTTTATAATTTCCCAAGGGGCTTATGATACATTTCTAAAATATTATGGGTGGCTCGGGCTGCATACCGCAGCAGGAACTTGAAACAGTGGTAACAATGGCACTGTGTGATGTGACTTGAAATATTATGGGACGCTCAGGCTGCGTGCCGTAGTAGGAATTTGAAACAGTGGTAACAATGGCACTATATGATATAAATTGGTCAAGTAACATTGGCTGACCAGTCAGGTAACATTGACTGACCAGTATATTGCGCTTGGGCTGTACGAGCCCCTCCAAAGTTTGTACACACCCCCAGTGAGCATCGTCGATGTTAAATGATTATGGGTGGCTCGGGCTGCGCGCCGCAGCAGGTATTGGAATGTACCATCATATGCATTGCATTGCATCCATGCATTTGTTCCTATTTGTACCACTTGTCATGACATTCAGCACTCCCATTTGATTGGCATCCATGCTACTTCTTGTACTTTTTAACAGATACCCTGGTGTTATTTGTTAATGGAGTGTTGTGCCCGAGAGCCTGATGTTGTACTTTGTGAGTTGGGAGTGAGCTGCGACGACCCGACCGGTCTTCTCTGGAATTAATGCCCTGTTCCCCCATTACATTCTTCCCCTAAGTTAATTTCTGCTAATTCGGTTTGCCGGGATGTTTGGTAATAGAATTCGAAGTGTTTTGGGACACTAGTCCCTTAATGAGAGCTTAAGTGTTGGAAAATGGTCCGTAATCAGAATGGAAAACTGATGGTTCCGTTAGCTCCTTAGGTCATTCCGGGGTTGGGAGCATGTTTGGAATTTATTTTAGATGTCCGTAGCTCATATAGGCTATAAATGCCGAAAGTTAGAATTTTGAAGTTTCTAGTCCGATAGTGAATTTTTGATCCGAGGTTTGGAATGGAATTTTGGAAGTTGCTGTAGCACCATCATGTCATTTGGGACATGCATGCAAAATTTCAGGTCAATCGAACATGTTTTGGTTAGGTTTTGAATTGAAAGCGAGTTTGGTTAGTTTTGAAATTTTTGAGTTCAAATTATTGATTAATTCGAGTTTTTGGCGTTGTTTCAGGTGGTTTAAGGATTGGTACAAGTTTGAATGATGTAATGGGATATGTCCGTAGGTTTGGTCGAGGTCCCAGGGGCCTCGGGTGTGTTTCGGATGCTCAACGGAGCAATTAGAGTTTCAAATTTGCAGCAGAAATTGCAGTCAGGGATTTCCTTTACGCGTTCGCGACCAAGGCATCGCGTTCGCATAGCTTCACCCTCTCTGTTCATCGCGTTTGCGTGCGTATCCCTGCGTTCGTGAAGCTTAGTCAACCCCTCTTCCGCGTTCGCATCCGTAGCACTCGCGTTCGCGATGTTCAAGTCTTGGACCCCCTTTTGTTCTTATACACGTTCGCGTGTTCGTGGCCGCATTCGCGTACCTTTCAGGCCCAAACCTTCGCGTCCACATTCTTTCCTTCGTGATCGCGGAAGGTAGTATCTGGTCATTTTCATTTTCCTCTACGCGAATGCGATGGACCCTACGCGTTCGCGATGCATTGATACCTGACCAGTGCTTATATTTCAAAAACGAGGTTTTCTTCCATTTTTACAAAAACTCAAGCTAGGGAGCTCGGTATTAGGAGATTTTTCGAGGGTTTTTTTCAGAGGCAACGATTGGGTAATGATTCCTTACTCCTTTATGATTATTACCCATTAATTTCCCATTAATCTAATCTCAAATTCAAGCTTTAATGTCGGATTTTGAATGAAAATTGGGGCAAAGTTCTTAGACCTAACTTTGATGATTTGAAGAGGCATTTGACCTTCGATTTGGGAGATTTTTATATGGTTAGACTTGTGAGAGTACAAAAATATAAAAATTATTCGATTCCGAGACGTTGGCCTGAGGGCCATTTTGGTCATTTCACCTATTTTCACGCCTTAGCTTTAATTTTAACAGTGTAATTAGTTACTTGCGATGTTATTTAAAGTATGTAATTTGTTTGAATATATTTGGGCCACTCGGAGCCGGATACTCATGGCAATGGCATTGTTTCTTAGCGATTTTGTACCAATTCGAGGTAACTGGCTTGTCTAACCTTGTGGGGGGGGGGGGGACCCTCTCCCCTTAAGATATATTAATTGTTGTTTAAAGGCCTTTTGCGCGAGGTGACAGGCATGTTCTTGTGCTAATTATTTAAAATTCACCTTACTTGATTTTAGTTTGTACTTATGGCCGCTCTGTTTTTAACTATTGTCTTGTTAGATATTCCGATTTATTTCATTATCTACTGTTTATTTATTTCTACATTATTTCTTATGTTCTTCTCAGTAGGGCCTCGACCTTCCTCGTCACTACTCCATCGAGGTTAGGCTTGCCACTTACTGAGTACTACTGTGGTGTACTCATGCTACTCTTCTGCACACTTTTGTTGTGCAGATCCAGGTACTCTTGATCGGGCGCGCTATCAATGATTAGGAGCTATACTCAGAGACCTGAGGTATGCATCTGCCGCGTCCGCAGAGCCAAAGAGTGTCCCTCTATTCTACCTTTAGTTAGTAGTTTATCCATGTATTCCCTCGTTGTAGACACTTCTGGATGTAAGAGCCAGGTGTTATACTTTACTCTTAGCCTGTGTTGCCCGTGGGTTTCCGGGTCTTTTAGGTTTTTACGTTATTTGAGTTGACATGTATGTGCCAGGCAGCACTCTATACATTATCTTATGCTATTCATGTTTTATTTATCGTTTCCGCAATGATTTGTTGAATTACTGCAGTGTTTCAGGCTTACCTAGTCGCGAAGACTGGGAGCCGTCATGACAGGTTCACGATCGGTGAACTATGGTCATGACAAGTTGGTACCAGAGCTCTAGGTTCATAGGAGTCACGGGTAACAGGCAGGTTGTTTAGAGTCTCGCTGATCGTTACGGAGACGTCTATACTTATATACGGGAGGCTATGTAATTGTTTAGGAAAATCTTCACTTCATTTGAATTCTTGTCGTGCTATGTTTTGACCTCGATTCTAAACTACCGTTTCCTATTCTCTCATAGATGGTGAGGACACGCACGACCCGGGAAGATCAGACACCCGCACCCCCTCTTGCAGCAGTTAGGGGCAGAGGCCGGGGCAGGGGTGGTGGACGTGCGCGGGGTGCAGCCAAAGTACCTGCGCGAGTAGCCACCGAGGTGCCACCTGCAGACCCAGTCAGGACTCAGGCACCAGAGACGCCTACAACCACTACTACTCCAGCTATTCAGAAGGCATTGTCGCAGTTTATGAGTATGTAACCATGCTGTCGCAGACAGGGTTGCTTCCACTTCCTGTAGCTATGTCCCAGGCTGGGGGAGGAGCCCAAACTCCTGCAGCCCGTACCCCAGAGCAGAGGGTGCATATGGGACCGATTCCAGATGTTATTCCTGCCTAGCCTGTAGTACCAGTTCAGCCCAAGGATGGGGCACCTGCTTCGGAGGATGAGCAGTGTAGACTGGAGCGGTTCAAGAAGTATGATCCTCCTATTTTCAGTGGACTAGCTCCAGATGACGCCTTGGGGTTTTTGGAGGATTGTCACCGCATTTTTCGTACCATGGGTATTACTTCTTCGAGTGGGGTTTCCTTTGCAGCTTTCCAGCTTCGGGGAGCCGCTTATGACTGGTGGCGCACCTTTGAGCTAGGTAGTTCGGACGAGGCTGCCTCCCTGACTTGGACCCAATTTTTAGATATCAGAGGGAGTTTGTTCTCCAGAGCCTATGATATGCATGGCGCGCGGAGTTTAAGCACTTGAGCCATGGCCCTATGACTGTTTCTGAGTATGCTATCTGTTACACTAGGTTGGTCAGGCATGCGCCTGCTTTGGTGGCTACTGTTCGTGAGAGGGTTCGAAGGTTTATTAAGGGCCTTATTCCTTCCATCAGGTTTGGCATGGCGTGAGAGTTGGAGATGGATATACCCTATCACCAGGTGATGAGTATAGCCAGGAGGATAGAGGGTATGCATGCCAGAGAGCGAGAAGAGAGAGAGGCCAAGAGGTCTCGAGAGTCTGGTCATTTTTCTGGTACCCGTACTTCAGAAGCAGGACGTTATGGTATGGGCTATACGGGTCACCGAGTTCACTCAACTGTTCCTTCACCCAGCAGTACTCCAGCTCCTCCTAGATATCAGGAGCCTTACTATGCACCCCCGATTTCTAGTGTGCCTCATGCTCAGAGCACCTCCAGAGGTCAGTCTAGCAGGGGTGGTTCTAGTCAGGCACAGCCGCAGCAACCTCCTAGAGCTTGTTATGGGTGCAGGGATACCCGCCACTTTGTTATACAGTGCCCCAAACGTGGAAGGGGTGTGCCTTCTCAGACTCCACAGCCCCAGCATGCTCCACAGGGTCAGCAGGTCATTGTTCCAGCTCCAGCTGCCACCCCACCTGCCCAGCCAGCCAGAGGTGGGGATCGGGGAGATAGAGGTCGCCCTCGAGGTAGGGGCCGAGCCATATTTTATTCCATTACTGATCGTGCCGACGCTGCCGCCTCAGATTCTATTATCACATGTATTATTTTGGTTAGTCACAGAGAGGCATTGGTTTTATTTGATCCAGGCTCTACTTATTCTTATGTGTCATCTTATTTTGCTCTGCATTTGGGTATAACCCGAGAGGCCTTGAGCTCTCCTGTTTATGTTTTCACTCTTGTGAGAGATTCTCTTGTTGTGGACCGTGTGTATCGGTCGTGTTTGGTTACTTTTTGTGGTTTTGAGACCAGGGCAGATCTCTCGTTACTTGATATGGTCGATTTTGATGTCATCTTGGGCACGGACTGGTTCTCGCCCCATTATGCTATTCTTCATTGTCACGCTAAGACCATGAAGCTTGCTATGCCAGGTATTCCTCGTATTGAGTGGAGTGGTACTTTTGATCACACTCCCAGTAGAGTTATATCTTTTCTTAAAGCTCAGCGTATGGTTGAGAAGGGGTGTGCTGCGTACTTAGCCTATGTGAGAGATGTCAGTGCTGATACCCCTTCAGTTGACTCTGTGCCAGTAGTATGGGATTTCCCCGATGTGTTCCCAGCTGATCTTCCCGGCATGCCGCCCGATCGAGAAATTTATTTTGGTATTGATTTTTTGTCGGGCACTCGGCCCATATCTATTCCTCTTTACCGCATGGCTCCTCCTGAATTGAAGGAGTTGAAGGATCATTTACATGAATTGCTTGATAAGGGTTTCATCTGACCCAGTGTTTCACCATGGGGTGCTCCTATGTTGTTTGTGAAGAAAAATGATGGTTCTATGCGCATGTGTATCGATTATTGTTAGTTGAACAAAGTTACAGTGAAGAACCGGTATCCTTTGCCTTGTATTGATGATCTATTTGACCAGCTTCAGGGTGCACAGGTGTTTCCTAAGATTGATTTGCGCTCAGGTTATCACCAGCTAAAGATTCGGGAGCGGATATCCCGAAGACTGCTTTCAGGACTCGGTGTGGTCATTACGAGTTCCTTGTCATGTCATTTGGGCTGACCAATGCCCCAGCAGCTGTTATGCATTTGATGCACAGTGTATTCAGGCCCTATCTCGACTCATTTGTCATTGTTTTCATAGATGATATTCTTGTATACTTCAGGAGCCGGGAAGATCATGAGCATCACCTGAGGATAGTGCTTCAGACCCTGAGAGAAAAGAAATTATATGCAAAGTTTTCAAAATGTGAGTTTTGGTTGAGTTCCGTGGAATTTCTAGGCCACGTGGTATCGAGTGAGGGCATTCGGGTAGATTCAAAGAAGGTGGAGGCCGTGCAGATTTGGCCTAGGCCCTCATCAGCTACAGGGATTCGCAGTTTCCTTGGCTTGGCGGGGTATTATCGTCATTCCATGGAGGGGTTCTCATCGATTGCAACCCTATGACTAGATTAACCTTGAAGGGTGCTCCTTTTCAGTGGTCGGACGAGTGTGAGGCGAGCTTCCAAAAGCTTAAGACAGCTTTGACTTCAGCCCCTATTCTGATTTTACCTACTGGTTCGGGGTCTTATGCAGTATATTGTGATGCCTCACGAGTTGGACTTGGAGCGGTGTTGATGCAGGACGGTAGGGTGATAGCCTACGCATCCAGACAGTTGAAGGTGCATAAAAAGAACTATCATGTCCACGACCTTGAGTTAGCTGCTATTGTTCATGCCTTAAAGATCTGGTGTCATTATTTATATGGTTTTCCTTGTGAGAGTTATACGGATCATCAGAGTTTGTAGCATTTGTTCAAGCAGAAGGATCTGAAGTTGCGCCAGAGGAGATGGTTGGAGCTACTGAAGGATTATGATATTACTATTCTTTATCACCCGGGCAAGGCCAATGTGGTGGTCGATGACTTGAGTCGCCGGGTGGAGAGTTTGGCATATTTACCAGCTTCAGAGAGGCTTATGGGGATGGATGTCCAGGCCTTAGCCAGTGAGTTCGTGAGGTTGGACCTTTCGGAGCCCAGTCGGGTTCTAGCCTGTATGGTTTCTCAGTCTTCATGGTTTGATCGTATCAGGGAGCGACAGTATTATGATCCTCATATGCTTGTCCTCAGGGACACGGTTCAGCATGGCGATGCTAGGGATGTGACTATTGGAGATAACAGGGTATTAAGGATGCAGGTTTGTATTTGTGTGCCCGATGTTGATGATATTTGGGAGTTGATACTGACCGAGGCCTATACCTCGCGGTATTTCATACACCCAGGTGCCGCGAAGATGTATTAGGATCTGAGGCAGCATTATTGGTGGAGGCAGATGAAGCAGGACATAGTAGAGTTTGTAGCTAGATGTTTCAACTGTCAGCAGGTGAAGGTTGAGCATCAGAGACCGGGAGGACTACTCCAACAGATGGAGATTCCGGAGTGAAAATGGGAGGATATAACTATGGATTTTGTGACTGGTCTCCCGCTGACGGTGAGGAAGTTTGATTCTATTTGGGTTGTGGTGGATCGGCTGACCAAGTCCGCTCATTTCATTCCAGTGTGCACTTCTTACTCAGCGGAGTGGTTAGCAGGGATTTATATCAGGGAGATTGTTCGTCTGCATTGCATTCCAGTTTCTATAATCTCAGATAGGGGTTCAGTGTTTACACCACGGTTCTGGAGAGCCGTCCAGCATGAGTTGGCTACCAGGGTGAGCATGACTACAACTTTTCACCTTTAGACGGACGGACAGTCCGAGCGCACTATTCAGATTCTTGACGATATGCTCCGTGCTTGCGCGATTGAGTTTAGAGGGTCTTGGGCTCAGTTCTTGCCATTGGCTGAGTTTGCATACAACAATTATCAGTCCAGTATTCAGATGGCGCCTTATGTGGCCTTATATGGTAGGAGATGCAGATCCTCGGTGGGTTGGTTCAAGTCGGGCGAGGCCAGGTTGTTGGGCACTGATTTTGTTCAGGATGCGGTTGAGAAGGTTAAGGTTATTAAGGATAGACTCTGTGCGGCCCAATCCAGACAGAAGAGTTATGCAGACCAGAAGGTTCATGATGTTTCATTTATGGTTGGTAAGCGGGTTTTGCTTCGGGTCTCGCCTACGAAAGGCATCATGAGGTTTGGAAAGAAAGGAATGTTGAGCCCGAGGTAAATTGGTCCATTTGAGATTTTGAAACAGGTTGGGAAGGTTGCTTATGAGCTTGCTTTACCTCCCAGTTTGGCCGGGGTTCATCCAGTATTTCATGTTTCGATGCTTCGGAGGTATCATGGTGACCCGTCTCACGTGTTGGAATTCACTTCAGTCTTGATGGAAAATGACTTGTCCTATGTTGAGGAGCTAGTAAAAATATTGGATAGACAGGTTCGAAAGCTCAAACCAAAGGATATAGCTTCAGTAAAGGAGCAGTGGCGGTGTCAGTCAGCCAAGGAGGCAACTTGGGAGACCGAGAAGGATATGCGCAGCCAATACCCTCATCTTTTTTCTACTTCAAGTATGTTCTCTATGCTCGTTAGAGGATGAACGAATGTTTAGGTGTAGGAGGATGTGACGACCCGACCGGTCTTCTTTGTAATTCATGCCTCGTTCCCCCATTATCTGCTTCCCCTAAGTTCATTTCTTCTATTTTGGTTTGCCGGGATGTTCGGTAATAGAATTCGGAGTGTTTTGGGACACTTAGTCCCTAAACGAGAGGTTAAGTGTTGGAAAATGTTCCGTAATCAGAATAGTGTCAAGACAACCTCGGAATGGAAAACCGATGGTTCCGTTTGCTCCGTTAGGTGATTTCGGGTTTGGGAACGTGTTCGGAATATATTTTGAATGTCCGTAGCTCATTTAGGCTATAAATGCCGAACGTTAGAAATTTGAAGTTTCCGATCCGATAGTAAATTTTTGATTCCAGGGTCGGAATGGGATTCCGAAAGTTTCTGTAGCACCTTCATGTCATTTTGGACGTGCGTGCAAATTTTCAGGTCAATCCAATGTGTTTTGGTTAGGTTTTGAATCGAAAGCGAGTTTGATTTAGTTTTCAAGTTTTAAAGTTCAAATCATTGATTAATTCGAGTTTCTGGCATTGTTTTAGGTGGTTTAAGAATTGATAAAAGTTTGAATGATGTATGGGATATGTCATTGGTTTTCTCGAGGTCTCGAGGGCCTCGGGTGTGTTTCAATTCGAAACGAAGCAATTAGAGTTTCAAATTTGGAGCAGAAATTGCAGTCAGGGATTTCCTCTACGCGTTCGCGACCAGGGCATTGCGTTCGCGTAGCTTTGCCCTCCTCCTCCATCATGTTCACGTTCATATCCCCGCGTTTGCGAATCTCGGTCAACCCCTCTTCCGCGTTCGCGTCCCCAGCACCCGCGTTTGCGATGTTCAAGTCTTGGCCTTCTGTTCTTCTACACGTTCGCGTGTTCTGATCACTTTCATTTTCCTCTACGCGAACGGATGGACCCTACGCGTTCGCGATGCATTGATAGCTGACTTGTACTTATGTTTAAAAAACGAGGTTTTCTTCCATTTTTACAAAAACTCAAGCTACGGAGCTCGATTTTAGGAGATTTTTCAAGGGTTGTTTTCAGAGGAAACGATTGGGTAACGATTCCTTACTCCTTTATGATTACTACGTTCTAATCTAATCTCAAATTCAAGCTTTAGTTTCGGATTTTGAATGAAAATTGGGGCAAAGTTCTTAGACCTAACTTTGATGATTTGAAGGAGAATTTGACCTCCAATTTGGGAGGATTTTATATGGTTAGACTCGTGAGAGTGCGAGGTTTCTAAAAATATATAAATTATTTGATTCAGAGACATTGGCCTGAGGGGCATTTTGGTTATTTCACCTATTTTAACGCCTTAGATTTAATTTTAACAGTGTAATTAGTTACTTCCGATGTTATTTATAATATGTAATTGGTTTGAATATATTTGGGCCACTCAGAGTTGGATACTTGTGGCAAGGGCATTGTTTCTTAGCGGTTTTGTACCAATTCGAGGTAAGTGGCTTGTCTAACCTTGTGTGGGGGACCTCTCCCCTTAAGATATATTAATTGTTGCTTAAGAGCCTTGTGCGCAAGGTGAAAGACATGTACTTGTGCTAATTGTTGAAAATTCACCTTACTTGATTTATTTAGACTGTGTTTCTTCGTGTATTTAACTGTTAAAAAAGTGATTTCAGTTGCTTAGCTTAGGAAAAACATGTTAGTAATTTATTTGCCATATCTGACTAAATTGCAAATACCTACCCTCTTTGTGAGCATTCTAGGCTTAGACCTTTACATTGTTGCTATATTTGGTTTCTTTCTGTTAAATATTGACTTGCTGTGAAATGTTTATGTTTGGGACTACGGGTTTAATTCCCGGGAGATACCCCTGTTATTGGTATGTTGGACTACGAGTTCAATTCCCGGGAGATCCTCTGATTCTGGCATGACGGACTACGGGTTCAATTCCCGGAGATCCTCTGTTATTGGTATAAAGGACTGCAAGTTCAATTCCCGGAGATCCTCTATTATTGATATAAAGGACTGCGTTCAATTCCCGGAGATCCTCTGATAATGGTATGAAGGAATGCAGGTTCAATTCCCCGAGATCCTCGGATATTGATAAGGTGGACTGCGGTTTCGATTCCCGGAGCTCCATGTAAAGATCCTGATTGTTGAGTGATTTGCTTTTGTGTTTGTAGTTTGTACTTGTACCCGCTCTGTTTTTAACTACTGTCTTGTTAGATATTCTGATTTATTTCATTCTCTACTGTTTATTTATTTTTACAACATTTCTTATGTTCTTCTCAGTAGGGCCTTGACCTTCCTCGTCACTACTCCATCGAGGTTTGGCTTGGCACTTACTGAGTACCGCTTTGGTGTACTCATGCTACTCTTCTGCTCACTTTTGTTGTGCAGATCCAGGTACTCTTGATTGGGCACGCTATCAGTGATTAGGAGCTATACTCGGAGATCTGAGGTATGCATCTGCCGCGTCCGCCGAGCCGAATAGTCTCCGTCTATTGTACCTTAGGTTAGTAGTTTTATCCATGTATTCTCTCGTGTTAGACGCTTCTGGATGTTAGAGCCAGGTGTTAAACTTTACTCTTAGCCTGTGTCGCCCGTGGGTTTCCGGGTCTTGGAGGTTTTTACGATATTTGAGTTGACATGTATGTTCCAGGCGGCACTCTATACATTATCTTATGCTATTCATGTTTTATTTATCGTTTCCGCAAAGATTTGTTGAATTTCCGCAGCATGTCAGGCCTACCTAGTCTCAAAGACAGGGTGCCGTCATGAGAGGTTCACGATCGGTGAACTAGGGTCGTGACATGAGCCGATGGGCTGATACGGTACAGAGAGGTTGATATTGAGCCCGAGGGTTAGATTTTTGATTGTTCCCTACTTATTGAAGTTATTTTCGCAACTTATGAAAAGGAATATTTTTAAAAGAGGTTTTTACTGAGCCCAGATATTTTCCGAAGGATCTTCACAATTTTATTGTTTCTCCTTAGAAAGGGTTGAAATGTTCCATATAGCATGATGGAGTGCCTTACGTGATTTCTTACTTTTAGCCATTATTTACTCTTATTACCTCTGAGTTGGAAGTACTCACTTTACTCCATGCACTTCGCGTGCAGTTGCAGGTACTGTTCACCCGGTAGAGGGTTATTAGCGGACTGAGGGTATACTATCGTAGCTGAGCAAGGTGACCGTCAGCGTTAACGGCACCGTAATACTCCATTGATTCTAAATTCCATTCTGTATATTGCTGGTCTTGTATTTGTATTTAGATTCTTTAGATGCTCGTGACTTGTGACACCCCAATTTGGGCTGTGTTGGGTTGTATTCCGCGAAATCATTTTATTTAATTATCTTTAAACTGTTTAATTCTTATATATATATATATATATATATATATATATATATATATATATATATATATGTATATATATGTATATATATATATATATATATGTATATATATGTATAGATATATATATGTATAGATATATATATATGTATATTGTTGAAAAGGTTGTTTAAATTGGTTGGCTGGCCTTGTCTTTACGAGAGGCGCCATCACTACCGTGTTTGGGATTTGGGTCGTGACTCCTAATCGGCGGGGATTGCATAAGGATTTTTTATAAGAGGTTGAGGACTTTATTAGACATGCAATGTCATTTCCTCCATACATAAAAGGAGTAATTAGGTGCCCTTGTGTTAAGTACGACTGTATGAAGTTTGAAAAACCGGAGGAAGTTAAGGTTCATCTTTATTGGAAGGGGTTTATAGCGAATTACTCTGTGTGGACTAATAATGGAGAGATGGATGGTAGCCATGGGATATTTCATAACATGGTTGTTGGTCAAGTAGTAGGTCGAGGGAGAATAGAAATAATGATTCCAGAATTCATGATATAGTTGCGTATGCTTTTGGAATGCACTTTTGGGGTGAGTCCAACGAAAATGTTGAACAAACTTCTAATGATGAAGCAAGATATTTTTATGAACAATTAGAGGAAGCTAGTTGTCCACTACGTAAAGGACGTCCTCACTATGAGTTGTCTGTTGCAGTTTGATTACTAAGCATCAAATCTGATTGGAATATTTCTCAAGCAGACATAGATTCTTTCATTGACCTTATGCGTGAACTAGTTGACGAGGAAATCGGATTACCTGGTGATTTGTATAAGGCAAAGTGATTAGTTTCTAAGTTAGGACTTTTGTCAATGAGAATTAGGGTTTAGGGTTTAGGGTTTAGGGTTTAGGGTTTAGGGTTTAGGGTTAATTGTTTTGAAGATGGTTGCATGTTATATTATAAAGATGATGCAAATTTAAGCTGTTGTAAATTTTGCAGCAAGTCTCATTTCAAGAGGCTTTCCAGCGGGAAGATGGTCGCTATCAAGGCGATGCATTATTTACCTCTTATACCTAGGCTAAAGAGATTATATGCGTCCATGAGTTCTTCTCCTCATATGAGATGACACTTCGAAAATAGAAGACAATTTGGTGTTATGTGCCATCCTTCAGATGTCGAAGCTTGGAAGCACTTTGATAGGACATATCCAGATTTTGCTAGTGAACCAAGGAACATACGGTTAGGTCTGTGTGTAGATGGCTTCATGCCTTTTTCTGTATCTGCGACACCGTATTCATGTTGGCCTGTCTTTCTTACACCTTATAATATACCACCCGAGTTGTGCATGACTAGTCCATATATATTCTTAAATTGTATTATCCCCGGTCCACGTAATCCGAAAAGTTTGATAGATGTATATTTGCAACCTTTGATTGATAAGATAAAGCAATTGTGTTACGATGGAGTTGAAACATATGACATATTGACCATGAAGAATTTCAATTTGCGTGCTAATTTAATGTGGACAATTAATGATTTTCTTGTGTATGGACTGTTATCTGGTGGATGACTGCTAGGAAGCTAGCTTGTCCTTACTGCATGGAAAATAGTAAAGCGTTCACTTTGAAACATGGCCGACAGCAGTCATGGTTAGATTGTCATCATCCTTTGAAGGATGAAAAATGCTTTCAAAAAGAATAAACTATAATATGATTATCCACCTCCGATACGTTCAGGTGATGAAATTTGGGAGAGGGTCCAGAACTTCAGTAAAGTTACTTAAGTTCCACCGTATAGATTCCACGGATACGGTGTTACTCATAATTGGACCAAACAAAGTATATTTTGGGAGTTGTCTTATTGGAAGGATAATCTTATCTGTCACAACCTTGATGTCATGCATATTGAGAAGAACTATTTTGATAATTTGTTCAACACATTGATGGATGTTAGAGGAATAGAATTGAGAGATCTATATGCGAAGCTTATCTTGCAAAGTAAACCACTCATTTTTGTTCTTATTATTTTGAGAGCATTGTACCATTTGTTACGAATAGACCCAACAGGCACACGTCGACCTTACGAATCTATTATATCCGCCTATGTCCATATTCAATCAACCAGGCCGATGTTCTAAGGATGGTAGAAAGAGAAGTTTGAGTGACATGGAGTTCAAGTCAGCTACACTTCATGTGTTTTCTTTTATAGGCACGCGTCCATATAGATAATCAGTTCATCAAGGCCCTTGCAGAAGGTGCATGTCGAACAGCACAACCATGGACTGGTTATATAGTCAACGGCTTTAAATTTCACACTAAAAGCCGTTGTTCTTCTAGATCATCTAACAAGAGCGGTGTATGCATAAAAGGAACTAATTATAGTGCAGATGATAGTGACTACTATGGCGTGCTAACTGATATCCTTGAATTGGAGTACAAGGGTAGTGAGTATATAAAGAGAACTGTTTTATTTAAGTGCGAGTGGTTTGATCCCACACCAAAGGAAGGAATGAAGATTCACCCACAATATAAACTTGTGGATATCAACCATGAAAAGAAGTTAAAGAAGTATGAACCATTTGTTTGGGCAACGCAAGCGGCTCAAGTGTATTATACAACTTATCCTAGATTACGACGTGATAAGAGTGAGTGGTGGGCTGTGCGCAAAGTAAAAGCACGGGGTTTGGTGGACATGCCTCCATCATCTTCACAGTCAACTCCGACAGATGGTGTTGAGCCATTCCAATATGAGAAATTGGTTTAACATTTGATGTGGTACCTAACGATGAAATTATTCTCCTTAATGATCCAAATGGTGGATTCATAAACATAAGAGACGAGGATGATGATTTAGATGATGAGGTAGAACTTCATATTGAATTTGGATCGGACGAAGATGAAGATAAGGATGAGGATAATGAGAATGAAGAGCTATATGATGAAAATGACAGTGAATAGAGTCAAAGTGCTTCAATCTCTTCAATTATAGAGTCTGAATGAATGAAACATAGTATATAATTTATTTTTAGTTTTTAGTTTTTAAGAAAAAGTTCCTGGATTTCAGATTTTATGGGTTCTTGTTTTTTTAACGTAAGTAAATTTGTTCTTTTTTAGATGCTTGTCTTTTGAAATACTTTATAAAGTAAATTTGTTCATTTTTAGATGTTTGTCTTTTGAATCTGCAATGTCTAGATTAATACTTGTATGCCTTATTTTTTTCAAAGCATTTTGTTCTTGGAGTAATATATCATTTAATTACTCTTGGAATAATATATCAATTATTGTATCCAATTAGATTTGACCATGATTCATTAAATATGTTATTTGTTCATCTGCATCTGGCTTTGGAATCGCAGATATGGCACCTAGGGGAGGTGGAGCACGTAGATATGCTGAAAACATGAATTCAAACACACCGAGATCTCGTGAGATGTTGAGTCCCACATCTGATCAGTCACCCGAACCTGATCAGTCACCTGAACCTCCAGTTACAGAAACACCACATTTGGATGCAACTCTTAGCAGATACTTACCATCTCTTCTTCTGATCTTGGTACATCTGCAGATGAAATCCGAGCAGCAAGTTCGTCCAACACAATTGGCGGTAACCGTATCCCAATTACAATCGTCCCTGGAGGGTAAGAGTAAAAGTGTCACTTGTTTATATTTTTTTAAATTTTTGTTTCTTGCTTATCTGGTATGCATTAGTGCATCTCAAATGCTTCTTGAAAGAATATGAAAGGCTTAAATGGAATGGAGTAACAACATAATTCATTTCTTATTTACTTTAGCCAACTGGACCCGGGCAACGACATCGCTCGGTTTGTCACAAAAATCTTCAAGGAGAAACTGGATCCTGAAGGACATAATTGGAAGTCTGTTACACCAGAGACAAAAGACTTTTATTGGGAAGAGTTTATGGTAGAGTTATAGTATTATAAGATCAATAATATTTGGATTTCCTTTATCTTTCTTGAGCCGAGGATTTACTACACTCGGTATAAGTTGTTTTTGTTGTTATTATCAATATATTGTGTTATTTTCATTTGATCTTCTCAAGCAGAAACGATTTCAGTGGGACACTGCAATTGAAGGTTCCGTAAAGATAAGTTTATGAGCAAATGTGCAGAACGATACAAGGGTATGTTATCTGAAGCAAGAAGTTGTGAGAAGAAGCGCAAAACTATTCCAGTATCTATTTGGGACAGCTGGAAGCCTCACTGGGAGACTGAGGCTTTTAAAGCCAAGTCTGCGCAATGCTCAAGGAATCGGCTAAGTGAAAAAGGTGGGGAAGGTTCTGGTCCCTCACGCCATACAGGAGGCTCCAGAAGTCACCGAGAACATGCAAGACAAATGGTATATTCCTTTTTTATTAGCCTAGTTATAATATCTCCAAAGCTAGTGACTATGTATTAATATAGTGAACATGGTTTTCAATTCTAGGCTAAAGAACTGGGAAGACCAGCTCATCCACATGAGCTACTGAAGAAGACACATGTCTAGGCGAACAAGGAGTTTGTGGACCAGAAATCTAAGAGCACCTATGTAAGTTACTTCTCCCATTTTTGCTGTGACGTTTGCTACTTTGATTGCGATGGCCATTTAATTTTAACATATATATCTATAGTAGTCAGTGTCAAAATTTATAGGATTAGCACAAAGCATGCAAGATGTTACTTAAGAGTCAAAGAATTGATGATAATTGAATGTCATTTTCCAGTGGAAAGCATTCTTCTGATTTTGCGAATCTTCAATAATTTGTCTAAGGGTCCCAACTACAAGTTATATATACCACCTTTTACTTGCTCAATATTTTGATATGTCTTTACTGTTGGAAACACGTTCTCAAAGCATTATACTAAAACGTGTGTTCATATGTGTAGGTTTTGATGAATGACAAACAAGCGCAAATTGACATATGACGAAGTTCAAGTACAAGCGCACAATTGATATATAACGAGATTCAAGCACAAGACCAAGTTTTATAGTTTTACATGAGTCGTTCTTAATTGTGATCTTGATCCGACAACTTGACTCATGACATGGCTTCTCTCGTAAAATTATTTTTACAAAATCATGCATATTTAATTTAATGCTAAATGATTTTAAATCATGCATATTTACTTTAGTCAAAATGATTTTTAAACATGCATCAAAATCTGGACTAAGATAATCGATTATGTACTTATGATAATCGATTATGCTAAGCCAAGACTGCATGACAATCGATTGTGAACTAATGACAATCGATAGTGTTAAGGCAGTGAGCATCAGGTTTTTCAAACCTGCATGACAATCGATTGTGAACCTTATGACAATCGATTGTGATGAGGCAGTGTCCATCAAAGTTTTTCAACGCTCAAAATAATCGATTGTGAAGCTAATGACAATCGATTGTGATGAGGCAGTGTCCATCAAAGTTTTTCAACGCTCAAAATAATCGATTGTAAAGTTAATGACAATCGATTGTGAAGAGACAATGTCCATCAGATTTTTCAAAGTCACAAAATAATCGATTGTGAACATATGACAATCGATTGTGTTGAGACAGTGTCTTCCATACTTTTTCAAAGTTATTAAATAATCGATTGTGAGTATATAACAATCGATTGTCACGAGGCAGTGTCTAAATTGATTTTTCAAGACTGATATATAATCGATTGTTAGCTTAGTATAATCGATTGTATAACTAACCGTTGCCAAAGTATTTTCAAATACCGTCAGGTAATCGATTGTTGATTTTGTACAATCGATAGTTGAAATTAAAATCTGGAAAGGATTTTTTGAAGTTGCTGAATAATAGATTATTGATTTTGTATAATCGATTGTTTTACATAAAATCTGGAAATGATTTTTTGAACGTTGCCAATAATCGATTGTTGATCTTGAATAATCGATTGTTAAGCGTAAAATCTGGGATTGATTTTTGAACGATTGGCAAACAATCGATTGTGGATTCTTGACAATCGATTGTCACAGAGTAAAATCAGCAGTTCTTAATTAGCAATTAGGCAACGGTAATGCCAAGTTTTTCAACTATAAATACAGCTTAAATTCAGTCTGTTGAGCACACAATAACACACAACAACTGATCATTCAATTGCTAAAGCTTGCATATTCTATTGCTTATTATTTTACATTCATTACATAAGTTTTTGAGAGCCAAATTATTGTTCAAAGTTGTTGTGATCTTGAGCGTATTCTTTTACTCATATCCACTCTATTAAGAGAGTCTTGTTTATGTGAGTGCTTAGTGTTTTGTACACTTGAAGAGAATTGTTATTCTCTTGTTGTAAGAAGGAACTTGTGTTTCCTTGGTTGAAGTCTTGGAGTGTTGTATCTCCGAGCAAAGATGTTGAGGCTTGTGTCCACAGGTTGTAAAGGTTTGTTAGGCACCCGTAAGCTTAACAGTGAAGTCTTGGGGTGAGGTATCCTCGAGCAAGTGAAGTCTTAAGGTGTGGTATCCTTGAGCAAGTGTAACGGTTTGTTAAGCACCCATAAGCTTAACGAAGTTAGTGGAAATCTCGAGAGAGTCTCTCGGGGACTGGACTAGCCACGGGTTGTGGTGAATCAGAATACTTCGGTGTGTTCTTTCTTATTTATCGCACTTATTTATTTCCTGCAAATTTTAAATTCCGCAAGTTTACGCTAATTTTTATTATAACGCTATTCACCCCTCCCCCCCTCTAGCGTTAAGCGTATTATCTAACAATTGGTATCAGAGCCCAAACTCTCTGAAGACTTAACAGTTTGAGAGAAACATCCATGGCTTCTACTCGTGATTATTTTGCAGGAATAGTTGAAGGACAGTGCTCCACCCGACCTCCACTATTTGACGGGATAAACTATACATATTGGAAAGAGCAGATGAGCATCTTCATCAAAGCAAATAATTTTCGGCAGTGGCAAGTCATCACGCACGGTGAACAAATGACGGCAAAAATTGGGAAAGCCAAGGTAAATGAATATAATACCAAAGCAATCAAAATGTTATATAGTATTTGAATCAGAAAGAATATCAGAAAATCTCCCACTGCAAAACTGCAAAAGAAATATGGGATAAGCTTGAGGAAAACTATAGTATGCCTCAACAAGCGAACAGCTCAAGTGAGGAACCGACTGCCCGATGCCTCATGGCCAACAAAGAAGAGGAGGTAAGTAATTCTAACTCTCATTCATTTGAGGAATTACAAAATGCTTACAATCAATTATACAGTGAGTTTGTTAATGTTTCCAAAACTATTATGGAATTGAAGAAAACAATCTCTTTGCAAGAAACAGATTTTCAAAAAACACTTTCTTAGCAGAAAACACTTTCTTTGCAAGAAAAAGATTTTGAAAAATCCTCCTCCTTGAAAGAAATGGATTTTGAAAAATTGACTAGTGAAAATAAGGAGCTAAAAGAAAAAATGAGCTCTCTTGAAAATGACAATGGTGTTCTTAAAAATAAAATTAATATTTTGGAAAAAGAAAATAATTTTTTAGAAAATGACATTGTTGATTTCAAAAATAAAATCAAGGAATTGAATGAAGCTTCTTCTATTGATAAATGTTCTAATTGTTCCTCTTGTAGTTCTTTAAAATTAGAGAACATAGAACTTAGGAACGCACTAGAAAAACGTAGTGTTAATAGTCCTAAAATTGAAGAGAATAAAAAGGATATAAGTAATGAGGTCGGACCATCTAGAAAGAATTCTAGGAACCTCACTAATGAGTCTAAGATTAATTGTTTTAGACCACCTAGAAACGACTCTAGGAATTTTGTTAATAAGTCTAAAACTAATAATTTTAGACCACCTAGACACAACTCTAGGACTTTTGTAAATGAGTCTAGAATGAATAATTTTAGACCACCTAGACATGACTATAGGAAATTCAACGGTTCTAGGGGGAACAACTTTAAATCACCTAGAACGCATTTGGCTCAACCTAGACATATGCATAATCCTAATGTTATATGTCACTATTGTAATCGGGTAGGACACATTGCACCCGTTTGTTTTGCTAGACATAAAGATTTATGCGTTAATTATGATTACTATTTGCCTAACCCCCAAGGACCCAAAATGGCATGGGTACCAAGAATTCGTTAATCTGTCTTGTAGGTGTGCTTGAAGGCTACAATATTGTAGTAGATGCACCAAGCACAATACCTTATTGCATCAAGGGGAGTGTCGGTTAGTTATCATACCTTTGATACATACGCAATACTTGATATGTTGTAACAATTGATACATCCTTGCAAATATTCGATATCAACTATTTTTGTTAATTGGAGTCTTGTTTTTCAAATAACAATCAGGATCAATTATGTTCTGATTATCTGTTTTAATCAACAATTAGTATCTGTTTTCGGATAAAAATACTTCCTGAAATATTTGTTAGTATTTATTAACAGTCAGCATGCTTGTGCCAAAAACAGTTCATTCATATCTTGATAAATGAAAATCCTCGTGTGTTGAATAACTGTTGATACATTCTTGAATAGTAATTGATTCATGCTCTCAACAGCTGAAAATAGTGAGTAGTGTTTACCACTCTTGAGTGTCATCAGTTGATATATGCTAACTAAGTGGTATACTGCTGTTAGAAAATTGATTCCTGTTTTAATAAATATATTCTTTGATTTATAACAATTGGTATATTTTTCAAAGAGTTGATTCGTAATGTTTGTTAAAGATATTGATCTATCAAGATGCTAACTGTTGACAAATTTCTCAATATGCTTTGCTAAAAACAACAATTAGCATTACAGTCAATAAAATCAAAATTGATACACTTGTTGCGTTTTCCAACTAATGATTTTATCATGCCTTATGTTGTTGGAAATATATTGATATATCATGACATGTTCGACAATGTTTGGTAATTGGCATCTCATTTTAGAGTATTCGGTTGTAAAGTCTTTATTCGTAACAATGGAAAAGATCAATTGGGAAAATTTGATGCTAAGTCCGATGAGGGAATTTTCATTGGTTATTCCTCACGTAGCAAAGCATATAGGGTTTTTAATAAAAGAACCGAAACTGTGGAGGAATCCCCTCATGTTGTTTTTTCCGAAAATAATGCTCGCTTGGCGAGAAAGGATTCGGGTTTTGATCTGGCAGGTATTTTAGATAGCTTGAAAGACAAAATACAAGAGGAAACGCCTAAGGAAAATAAAGATGAAATTTTGGAACAACCAACGGAGGAAGCGCCATAATTGGAGAATGAAACGAAAACGCCTAACGAGTGGAGGACAATCAAAGATCACCCTCTCGAATAGGTAATTGGCGACGTCGGAGAAAAGGTAAGTACTCGAAACTCCCTTAAGAACACCTTAGGTCATACTGCTTTTGTTTCTCAAATTGAACCAACAACCATCTCCGAAGCAATTGGGGATGAATTTTGGACCTTGGCAATGCAAGAGGAGCTTAACCAATTCAAACGGAATGACGTTTGGGATTTGGTGCCAAGACCCGAAAATCATACCATAATTGATACGTAATGGGTTTTTCGAAACAAACTAGATGAAAATTGTGTAATCACTAGAAACAAAGCTAGGCTCGTAGCAAAAGGCTATAACCAAGAAGAGGGTATTGACTATGAAGAAACATATGCTCCCGTAGCTAGATTAGAAGCTATTCGTCTATTGCTCGCATTTGCCTCTTCTATGAATTTCAACTTATATCAAATGGATGTGAAAAGTGCTTTTCTAAATGGTGTTATTCAAGAAGAAGTTTATGTTGAACAACCCCCCGGTTTTGAAGATTTTAAATCTCCCGATCATGTTTTCAAACTCAAACAGGCTCTTTATGGTTTAAAACAAGCTCCCCGAGCTTGATATGAAAGATTGAGTAAATTTCTATTGGAAAATGATTTCATTAGAGGGAAAGTTGACACCATTCTTTTTGTTAAGCATAAAAACAATGATATTTTATTAGTTCAAATCTATGTGGATGATATTATATTTGGTGCTACTAACAATGTCTTGTGCAAGGAATTTTCTGATTTAATGACAAGCGAATTTGAGATGTCTATGATGGGTGAGTTAACATTCTTTTTGGGATTACAAGTAAAGCAAATGAAAGAAGGTACGTTCATTTGCCAAGCCAAATATTGCAAAGAATTGCTGAAACGATTTGAAATGAACAATGCAAAAGCAATGGCGACTCCCATGAGCATATCCGATCATCTAGACAAAGATGAGAAAGGTAAGAAAGTCGACACTAAGAAGTATCGAGGTATGATTGGCTCTCTTCTTTATCTTACTGCTAGTCGTCCGGGCATCATGTTTAGCGTGTGCTTATGCGCCCGTTATCAATCGTGTCCGAAGGAGTCTCACCTTACTGCGGTAAAACGGATTTTGAAGTACCTTGTTGGTACTACAAATGTGGGTCTATGGTACCCCAAAGGCTCTTCATGCCAACTCGTTGGCTATTCCGACTCCGATTTTGCTGGATGCAAATTGGACCGCAAGAGCACTAGTGGCACTTGCCATTTGCTCGGTAGCTCTCTCGTTTCTTGGTTTAGCAAGAAACAAGTAAGTGTTGCGTTGTCCACAACCGAGGCTGAATATGTAGCCGCGGGGAGTTGTTGCGCTCAAATCCTATGGATGAAACAACAACTCTTGGACTATGGCCTAAGTCTTAATCATATCCCTCTTAGATGTGATAACACTAGTGCCATATGCTTGACGAAGAACCCCGTTCTTCATTCGCGAACAAAACACATTGAAATTAGACATCATTTAATAAGAGATCACGTTCTCAAGGGCGATGTCAAAATTGAATTTGTTGAAACCAAAGATCAATTGGCCGACATCTTTACAAAGCCCTTAGAGAAAGAGTCCTTCTTCCGAATTCGTAGTGAACTCGGGATTCTTGACTCCACGTTGATCTAAGTCATGCATTGCATTTTTTTTACATGAGTCGGAGACGTCTAACGAATTTTTGCAGGTATCGCCCTAAAGGTAGGGGGAATTATAAAGCATGACGCCCAATAATCGAGTCTTCTTCAGAAAAATCGGTTTCTGTCGTCTAAAAATTGATTATCTCGTATCAATAATCGATTGTACTGCTATTATTTTGAGTTATTGTACTCTCTTTAAGTAATCACGTTTTATCTTCAATAAATAAACAAGTTTTTTTTCAATCCTTGCCATCTTATTACATTTTTTTTTTGCTAATGGCAAAAGGGGGAAGATAACGGGTATGCACTCTCAATTCTTATTAGCTTAAATTAAGGGGGAATTCATATATTGAGGGGGAACTAATTGCATACTTGTTGCATATCTTTTCTTGTCTTGAATCGTCATTATGAATTGCTTAATATGCATATCCCGCTTAAAGTTTGCCATTATCAAAAAGGGGGAAATTGTTGAAAACACGTTCTCAAAGCATTATGCTAAAACGTGTGTTCATATGTGTAGGTTTTGATGAATGACAAACAAGCGCAAATTGACATATGACGAAGTTCAAGTACAAGCGCACAATTGATATATAACGAGATTCAAGCACAAGACCAAGTTTTATTGTTTTACATGAGTCGTTCTTAATTGTGATCTTGATTCGACAACTTGACTCATGACATGGCTTCTCTCGTAAAATTATTTTTACAAAATCATGCATATTTAATTTAATGCTAAATGATTTTAAATCATGCATATTTACTTTAGTCAAAATGATTTTTAAACATGCCTCAAAAATCTGGACTAAGATAATCGATTATGTACTTATGATAATCGATTATGTTAAGCCAAGATTGCATAACAATCGATTGTGAACTAATGACAATCGATAGTGTTAAGGCAGTGAGCATCAGGTTTTTCAAACCTGTATGACAATCGATTGTGAACCTTATGACAATCGATTGTGAACCTTATGACAATCGATTGTGATGAGGCAGTGTCCATCAAAAGTTTTTCAACGCTCAAAATAATCGATTGTGAAGTTAATGACAATCGATTGTGAAGAGACAGTGTCCATCAGATTTTTCAAAGTCACAAAATAATCGATTATGAACATATGACAATTGATTGTGTTGAGACAGTGTCTTCCATACTTTTTCAAAGTTATTAAATAATCGATTGTGAGTATATAACAATCGATTGTCACGAGGCAGTGTCTAAATTGATTTTTCAAGACTGATATATAATCGATTGTTAGCTTAGTATAATCGATTGTATAACTAACCGTTGCCAAAATATTTTCAAATACCGTCAGGTAATCGATTACTGATTTAGTACAATCGATTGTTGAAATTAAAATCTGGAAAGGATTTTTTGAAGTTGCTGAATAATCGATTATTGATTTTGTATAATCGATTGTTTTACGTAAAATCTGGAAATGATTTTTTGAACGTTGCGAATAATCGATTGTTGATCTTGAATAACCGATTGTTAAGCGTAAAATCTGGGATTGATTTTTGAACGATTGGCAAACAATCGATTGTGGATTCTTGACAATCGATTGTCACAGAGTAAAATCAGCAGTTCTTAATTGGCAATTAGGCAACGGTAATGCCAAGTTTTTCAACTATAAATACAGCTTAAATTCAGTCTGTTGAGCACACAATAACACACAACAACTGATCATTCAATTGCTAAAGCTTGCATATTCTGTTGCTTATTATTTTACATTCATTACATAAGTTTTTGAGAGCCAAATTATTGTTCAAAGTTGTTGTGATCTTGAGCGTATTCTTTTACTCATATCCACTCTATTAAGAGAGTCTTGTTTATGTGAGTGCTTAGTGTTTTGTACACTTGAAGAAAATTGTTATTCTCTTGTTGTAAGAAGGAACTTGTGTTTCCTTGGTTGAAGTCTTGGAGTGTTGTATCTCCGAGCAAAGGTGTTGAGGCTTGTGTCCTCAGGTTGTAAAGGTTTTTTAGGCACCCGTAAGCTTAACAGTGAAGTCTTGGGGTGAGGTATCCTCGAGCAAGTGAAGTCTTAAGGTGTGGTATCCTTGAGCAAGTGTAACGGTTTGTTAAGCACCCGTAAGCTTAACGAAGTTAGTGGAAATCTCGAGAGAGTCTCTCGGGGACTGGACTAGCCACGGGTTGTGGTGAACCAGAATACTGCGGTGTGTTCTTTCTTATTTATCGCACTTATTTATTTCCTGCAAATTTTAAATTCCGCAAGTTTACGCTAATTTTTATTATAACGCTATTCACCCCCCTCTAGCGTTAAGCGTATTATCTAACATTTACATGCTGTTTTTACGTTCTGGAAACTGGTTGTACCGGAGTTGTAATAGCGCTCGCCGATGCGAGCTGCCATCGGTATTTTACAGTGGCATAGCATTTTCAAAACAGCGAGCGCCTCTGCCTTTGAACCGTGTGGCGACATGTAGCATGAGGCGACCTGTAGCATCATTTTATTCCAAAAAGAAAAGAACAAGGCAGTAACAACGATCTATTTAAACAAAAAATTAGGATTCGCGATTTCTTTACTCTTTCTCCTTCAAGTCGACAACACACTATTGGTTTTAAGCATAGTGGAAGACATGTATCAAGATGATCTCCAAGGAAAAGTGAAACTGATAATTGTCTTGTGACTGTGACAGAAGTGATTGAGCCCGAAGTTTTTTCTGCTGCAAATGTCCATTTTTAGTTACACTGGTCCTTTGTGGACAGTTGAGGTATTTGGTGAATGAACAGGACAGATTATATGATTTCCATATAACTGTTGTGTTATGGTTGAACCTCCAGTTTGTTGTCGATTGAAATTCTGCACTGATTCAGTGAGATTTATTTCCTGGAAGGAGGTGCAAATGTTCTGTATTGTTGTTGGGACTGGTGGATCAGATTGCACTTTAGTGTACATGAACCGTAGAATAACCTGAAGCAACTTGCACAATTTCAACAAGAATGAGCACATAGAGTGCTGATACCACTTATTGAAACTGCACCAGTTGTACAAGTGTATTCCAAATACCATGTGAAAATGAAAGCTAGATAATAGAGCAATCTAGAAGGATCCATCAGCTGAGTGAGTGGTTGCCTGCCCAGTTGAGTAAATAGGGGCAGAGTTGTTGTTTGCTGGTGGTTGATGCGTCTCCAGTGAACTTCTCATGCTGTTCTTCATGTCAGCCATAAAGGTTGACTGGATAATGTTGTACAGATGCCCATCTTGAAAGGCTCCATGAAGGTTGAATGCTGGTAGTGCACTGCAGTATGTTTCTTAGGTTCCTTCAAACCACTATTTAGTAGCTGTAAGTCAAAGTAGTATCTGGTGAGATTGCTATGCTGTTTCAGTAGTATTTTTGTATTCCTGGAGGCATGTATGGATGAATAAATGGTGCAAATGGTACAATTTCATCAGATTGAGCACATAAGTGCTAATACCACTGATGGAAACTACACTTGCAGAGTTAAACACAATTGTACCTGCAGATATGAGTATTATCAGATGCAACTATACATCATGACCATATAGGCTTGCTTCTCTGTTCCTCAAGTAGTGGTTTTCTGTTGATCTCAAACTCCGTAGGTTGTTTCTACATTGTGTAAAAAATGTGGTTGATGTTCTCCTGCAGCTCATAAGGTTATAGGACAGGATTCGGATAAAGTATAGGAAATACAGTAACCAAAATAGAATGGATACACATTTTCTAAATGTGGTACATATGCAGCATTTAAAATGTCCCATGCGCAGTATCCAATTGAAGTGATTGCCATCTTCTTGGTACAGAACACTTGCAGAGTTCTTGATACATATCACCTGCAAAAACCTACTAATTCACTTCAATTTCGTTTGTTTGGTTGAGGTTAACTGAACCTCTAGTTTGGATGTCGTATGATTGTACTGACTAGATTGCCTCCAATTGGTTGTCTTCCAGTTCAAATGACAACAAAATCTCCACTTATCAGAACTTGCATAGAGAATGAGAATTCTGATGCTCAACTTTTTCTATCGACTGGGAATTAATTGAGTTTAGCTTATTTATTGACATTTGAGTTTTCAGTTTTGTTACCTTTTATGACTGTGTTCTTGATGTTTCCTCTGTCAAAGTTATTATTATAGAGCTTATATCATTTTCTTTTTGTCCAGGACGCCATAATGTCTAAAGTTCTATCTGCGTATCAGCCTGAAGATGGGTCCGGTGAGCCTCCTGAAGTTGATTTCTCACAAATATATTTGGAGGAAGTCGGTGTTAAGAAGACGTGCATTTATGGTCTTGGTTCTCAAGCTCCTTTCTATGGGCATGTTGGTTCTTCCTCAAGCTCGATATCTCTACCTCAAGATCTAGACTTCAATACTCGGGTGAGTGAATGTGTAGGACATCGTTTGCAATAAATTAAGGAAGAGATGAAGCATGAGATGAGATCTGAGATCTGAGAAGAGATTAGACAAGAAATGAGAGCAGAAATACGTGAAGAAACGAGACACGAAATGCAGCAAGAGGTGCGCGAGCAAGTTGATCAACTACTCCAAAACCGTCTGTCGGCCCTCATAGGTAGCTTACCTACACCGCCTTCTCGTAGACACGACTCGTCGCCAAATAACACGAGTCGTATTTAGATTTATGTTAGCTTCTTTTATGTTAGACACGTCTTGGATTCTGCAACTCGTCGCCAAATAACACGAGTCACATTTAGATTTATGTTAGCTTCTTTTATGTTAGACACATCTTGGATTCTGCTTTCAACTTCATGATAGATATTATTATTTATAATGTTTTAGTATGTTTTTATTTTGTTTTCGTTTTTTGGGATCTTTTAAAGCTTTAAATGAATAATAATACAATTATTATAACCATATTTGTTAACGAATTTGAAATTTATTTGTAAATTTCCTACAATTTACTAAATAGAACTTTTCTATAGACAAAATTACCAACCGATTGCCAATGTATTTTTAAAAATATACTCTCGGATTTACCAACCAAATTGGTATCCATTAGTATAGTTGCTAACATAATACAAATGGAATTTTTCTTGTTACTATATTTACCAACCAATTACAAACACAATTTAAATAATCAAAAACCAATTTTACTAACTCAATTTCTATATGTTAGTAAATTTACTAACGAACTTCCAACTGAATTTTTGTTAATAAATTTACCAACGAAAATCTTGGACTCAAGATTCAAAAATTTCCAACAAATTTATTTGGTGTTTAATAACTAATTTTTAGTTGGTAAGTTTACCAACCAATTCAATATGGTTGGTAAAATTTACCATAAAGTCTTTTCGCAACAGGCCAATTTCCGTTGGTAATCGGTTAGTAAGTCAAAATACCAACCAATTTGATCAATTTACCAACATTTTCTCTGTAGTGGGTGAGGAGTCTTTCCTCGCTACACTCTTTGAAGTCAAGCCAAATGTGCAGATTAAGGCCCCGGATTGAGTTGCAGATTTGCTAAAGTAATTCAAAGATGTGATGCCTCCAAAATTTCCAAGGGAGTTATTACCGAAGAGGAATATTGATCAGAGGATTCAACTTATTCATCGATTATTGCCGCCTACACGACCTCCTTATCGCATGTCCCCTATGGAACTGACTGAATTAAGGAAGCAATTATCTGATTTGCTTGATGCAGGGTTGATTCAACCATCAAAGGCTCTACACGATGTTCCTGTTTTGTTCCAAAAAAAGCAGGATGGTACACTTCATATGTGTCTGGACTATAGGGTGCTGAACAAGATAACTGGCAGAAACAAGTACTCGGTTCCTTTGATTCAAGATCTGTTGGATAGGCTCTTGAAGGCTAGTTATTTTTACTAAGCTAGACCTAAGGTCAGGCTATTAACAGGTCAGGATAGCCG
This sequence comes from Nicotiana benthamiana, assembly GCA_034376525.1. Taxonomy (NCBI): domain Eukaryota; kingdom Viridiplantae; phylum Streptophyta; class Magnoliopsida; order Solanales; family Solanaceae; genus Nicotiana; species Nicotiana benthamiana. The sequence continues at coordinate 13,057,343 of CM067333.1, read as the reverse complement.
AGGCAGATGCCCCTAAGACCATTTGTGTAACTAGATATGGTAACTATGAATTTCTTCTAATGCCCTTTGGGCTAACTAATGCCCCTAACACTTTCTGTAATTTGATGAACAATGTTAGTTACGCGTATCTTGATGACTTTGTAGTTGTTTATTTAGATGACATTGTCATCTATAGCCGGGCCCTTGAAGATTATTTGTATCACTTAAGGAAAGTTCTGGAAAGACTTAGATCCTATCAAACCTATGTCAAGATGGAGAAATGTGAATTTGCAAGTCACAAAATAAAGTCTCTAGGATGTTTGATTAGTAAAAATCGAGTGCGGATGGGCCCAAATAAGGTGCAAGCAATAATTGAATGGCAAGCGCCAAGCGGGATAAAGGAACTAAGATTATTTTTGGGCTTGGCAAATTACTATCGAAAGTTCATTGCGGGATATTCAAAAGGGGATACTCCTTTGATGGATTTGCTAAAAAAGAATGTCAAATGGGTTTGGTCGAAGTAGTGTGACAAGGCTTCCAATGCATTGAAGAGGGCCATTGCATCTGAGCCAATCTTGAAGCTGCCAGATTTGATCCATTTGAAGCACACACCGATGCTTCAAATTATGTTATTGGAAGTTTTGGTCTGGGAGGATCATCCGGTTGCATTTAAAGTAGAAGGTTAAACGCGGCAAAGCAGCGTTATTTTGCACCTGAGCAGAGATGGTGATAGTAATTTTTTTCCTTCAAGTTTGGAGTGTCTACTTGTTGGGAACAAAATTCGTGGTATGGACAGATAGCGTGGCCAATACATACTTTGATACTAAAAAACAATTAAGTCTGAAGCAGGGCTGATGGCAAGATTTTTTGGCTTAATATGATGTAGTTTGTGTGCACAAACCTGGAAAACAAAACTAGGTTGTTGATGCCCTTAGTCGCAAAGAAATATTTGCTGCAACTAATGAACTTGCTCGAATTGAATATGATTTAATGGATACTATCAAGTAATGTTTTATGAATGATCTATTGTATGTGAAATTGATGGATCAAGTGAAACACGAGACAATTAAGCGGTATTGGATCGAGAACGATTTGCTGCACTTCAAATGGAAGGAGAATTGTGGTTCCTCAAGGTGCCGGATTGCATCATTCTCTTCTAAAGGAGATGCAGGATACTGGTTATGCTGGGCATCCAGATGTTTAAAGGACGTTGGCTTGCTGTCCCAGAATTACTTTTTGCCGAAAATGGAATATGACGTTGAGGCATATGTGAAAACTTTGTTTGGTTTGTCAGCTTGACAAAACTGAACTAAAGAAGGAAGCTGGTTTCCTACCATCTCTACCGATTCTAGAGTGTCCGTGGGTTTTCATTTCTGTGGACTTTATTTGCGGGCTTTCAAAAGTTGATGGAAAAACATCAATTATGGTGGTGGTAGACAAATTTTCATAGTATGAAACTTGTGTTGCTGCTCCAACTATTTGTTCTTCTAAAGTAACTGCTGAATTATTCTACAAGCATGTTGTGAAGCACTTTGGGGTTCTTAGGGATATTGTGAGTGATCGATATATGAGATTTACAAGCCGATTTTGGACTGCTTTGATCAAATTCTTGGGACCTGGTTTGAAATTCTCGACTGCAAATCACCCACAAACTGATGGGTAGACTGAATGTATCAATCATATGCTTGAAGAGAACTTGAGGCATTATGTGACTGCGTAATAAAAGGAATTGGGTTGAGTTACTAGAGAATGCACAATTTTCTGCAACTTACACATGTCACCGGAAATTGATTAGTTGAAATGAGGGGACAAGTGTCCTATTGCTTATAAATATGCTCGTGAAGAGCATGAGTTGCTAGCTGAGGCATGAGACAACTTGAGAAGCGCGACTAAAAGAATGAAAAGGAATGCTGATAGAAATAGGCGACTGTTGGAGTTCAATGATGGTAACAAGGATTGGATAAAGCTTACTCCATATTTGGCAGAAAATCAATAGTAAAATACGTCTTCGTAGGATAATTCCAAAGTATGATGGCTGGGTGAAGTAGTCTACCTACTGAATCTGTCGGAACGTCTCAAAATTTACCCAACTTTCATATAAGTTTCTTGATCTATGAAGATGTTGAGGATCCGACAAGCGCGGTGCCAAAATTTTCTCCTCCAATATAGCAAAAAAAATTTGAGAAGACTGTTGAGATTATTTTGGATCACTATACGCTGGGTCAAAGAAAAAAGAACAGGTGGACAAAGTTCCTTATTTAATTGACGGGAAAGCAGGAATGTGATGCAACTTGGAAGAAACGACTGTCTCTATGCCCATTTCAGGATCAAATCAAGGCGTATCTGGATTCTGCCTCATCGAGGAAAACAAGCTCTTTAGGTGGGGGAAGTTGTTTTTCCCCTTGGCTCTATTGATTGAATATGGCATGAAGGTGATGTGGGATTTACTTGATGGACCTTGGCACGGCCTTATGATGACAGTGGCATCATGTTGACAAAGCTGTTCGACATGAGCAGAAGCTGATGGGCATGGACTGTGGAACGACGACATTTGGTTTAGGTGCCAATGGATGACAAAACCATGGCATTGGTGTGGCCATGAAAAGACAGACACAACGGGTAGCATAAGCATAGCAAGAGCTGGGAAAACTAATAAGCTAAGGCAGGACGTGTCAAGGCAGATGGGCGCAGGCAAGGCAGTGTCACATGCGAGTTGGGCATGCGATATTGGAAGACATGCGTTCAAGGTATGATGCATATTGGCATGGCGCGAATGTATTGACCCGACAAGTCATTTTAAAATTTTATGCCCCGATCCCCTATTAATAGCTTTTCCCGTGTTTATTTCTGCTTTTGTGATTTTTCGGGTTGTTCGGTTTTTGACTTTCAGAGAGTTTTGAAATACTTAGTCCCTAAATGAGAGCATAAGTATTAGAAATTTGATCGTAGTCAGATCACTGTAAAGACAACCTCAAAATGGAATTCTGATGATTCCGTTAGCTCCGATGGGTGATTCTGGGCTTAGGAGCGTGTTCGGATTGTGGTTTGAAGGTCCGTAGCAAATTTAGGCTTGAAATGCCGAAAGTCGAATTTTGAAGTTTCCAATTTGATATTGAGATGTTTATCTGAGGATCAGGATAGAATTCCGGAAGTTGGAGAAGCTCCATATTGTTGAATTTGACGTGTGTACAAAATTTTAGGTCATTCACATGAGGTTTGATAGACTTTTTGATCGAAAGCGTAAAATTAGAGTTTTGGAGTTCTTAGGCTTGAATTTATGGTTGTTTCGTCGTTTCAATATTATTTTAGGTGTTCTAAGGATTGGTATCAGTTTTTATAGTGGTATATGACATGTTCGTGCTTTTAGTTGTGGCCTCCGGAGCCTCGGGATGATTTCGGTTGGCTAAATGGAAGTTTGGAGTTGAGAGTTTATGGCTGAAGTTTCAAATCTACGGGCATAACCGCACCTGCGGCTTGAGAACCGCGGGTGCATGTCCCATAGAAGCGATAAGGGGAGCCGCAGATGCGGCCAAGAGGAAGATAGGTTGGATCCGCAGATGCAGGAGTGAGGCCGCACTTGCATGGTCGCAGAAGGGGGAAACATGTCGCATAAGCGAAAATGTGGCCTTAAGTGAATTGTCGCAGATGCCATCATGTCCTTGCATGTGGTCCCAGAGCCGCAGAAGCGGATTAGCTGGACAGAAACATATAAATACTTCCCTTCGCAAAAATTAACTATTTCACCTCTTGTCAAACGTGAAGAAGCCTTGGGAGCATTTTTAAGAGGGATTTTCAGAGGAGTTAATTGGGTAAGGTATTTGGTCCCTAAACTCTTTATTCGAATGATCTTTACCATTTTAAGCATGAAAAATTAAGAAAAATCAGTAGTAATTTGGGGGTTAGGGCTTGACTAAATAGAGACTTTTGAGTGCTGATTTGAGGGACCAATTGAGGTCCGATTTTAGTACTTTTGGTATGACTGAACTCGTAAGAGTGTGAAGATTCTGGAAAAATTAATTTTACCCGATTCCAAGATGTGTTCCCGAGGGCGTTTTGGTCATTTTACCTAATTTCGCGTATTAGCTTACAATTTATTTATAGAATCAGTTATTTGAAGTGTTATTTACATTATGAAATTGAATTGAATAGATTTGGATAATTTGCGACCGAATACTCACGGCATGAGCATGGTGTCAGATTGATTTGAGCGGGTTCGAGATAAGTGGCTTGCCAAAACTTGTGTGGGGGAAATTCCCCATAGGATTTTGTATTGTGGTAATTGAAATGCCTTGTACATGAGGAGACGAGCGCGCACTTGTGCTAATTGTTGAAAAACGTATTTTCACTAAAGTAGCTTTAATTGTATTTTTTTCTTTCCCTGGTCACTCTACTTGAAATTCTAGCCAGCTGTTAGCTTAGAAAAGTATGTTTAATTGAAGTAGTTGCTTTATTGCTTAAAGTGTCTTAATTGTATTATGTGAAGCATGTTAGGTTAGAATTACCTATTTTACTTGGTACGAAATTGAGCTTACTTGAGTATTCTTTGTGTTGTTGCTGTGTGTTTTACTTTGGGAATATGGGAAGGTATCCCGGGAGATCCCATGTACGTATTTATGATTAAGCTGAGGTACGGGATACCGAAAGATCCCTGGCAGGTATATTGAGGATACGAAAATATCCCTAGAATATATTGAGGATACCAAGAGATCCCTGGCATACATTGAGGTTACTAATAGATCCTCGGGATACTGAGAGATCCCCGGTTATTATCCTTGTAAATAATGGTATTTCCTTATGACTGCTTACTTTGTACCGCCGTGATGTACTCATGCTCCTTTCTATACATTTGTTTCATATGCAGATCGAGGTACCTCTACTCAGACTTACCATCCTTGAGGCGAGGTGAATCTTCAAAGACTTCGAGGTATATCTGCCGCGTCCGCAGATCGAGGGGTCTCTCTCCATTCTATCTTGTAGTTACGACCCTTCTGTATTTACTTTGTTTTAGACATTATGGAGTTAGAGCACTATGTAGTATTCTTAGCATGTGATTTCATGAGATTTCAGATTTTGGTAAAAGTATTAATTTTTGAGAGTTTATATTGTGTATGTCGAGCGGTACTATTAAACACTGTTTTATTCACTATTTTGGTTTTTATTTGTTTTCTTCCGCAAATTGGTTTATTTTCCGCATTATTAGGATTGCCTAATCGTAGAGACTAGGTGCCATCACGATGGTTCATGGAGGGTGAATCAGGGTCGTGACAGCGAAGGCATGACAAGGCCGAACATGTTGGCACCAAAATTAAAAGGCCGTGCCCATGTGCCACGAACATGTAGGGCAGTTGGTCTGTTTGGCAATTTCCTGTTTTTCAACGTGAGTGGCTAAGTGGGGCTATAGGCAGTTGTCTGTTTTGAAATTCTAAATTTGAATTCCTTTGTAGTTGGGGATGTCAACTGCTAGATAAGGATTAGGTTGTGAGCCAAAAACGCTGCCTATATATGCATATGATAGGCAAACTTGTCAAGATAGAATGTTGGTTGTCTTTGGCTTCTTTTTTTAAGGCTCGTGTATGTGTTTCTTTATAATACGAGTTTAATATAAAGTTAGGAAGCGATTCCTGTAAAGTGTGCCTTATCTGATTTCTGTTCTATGTATCAAACCATCGTGAGGTAAAAGGAAGAGGACAAAGTCATTGTTGTGTGACTGTCGTGTAGTGTCAAAACGAAACAAAATTTACCATGTACCAACACCTATGATGACCCTCGCCCTTCTATTTGCTTTTATAGATAGATTTTTCTTCCATAAGGAATACTTCACAAAAGGTGTATGCCCTCTCTTCACTTAAGATGCGAAAGTCCTCACTATATTAATATACAAGGTAGGGATTATTGTCAAACTCACCACATATTTGGCACAAAGTGATACTTTAATAAAAATATTAGTATTATCCAGTGCAATACAATACTTCACAACATCACATTTAGCACCAATATAGAAACATAAAATTAAATGAAAGCAGCATAATTGTTCAGGCATATGCTATTAGCTCGACCAAAAGTCAAGCTAGACTTAACAAAACTTATTACATTGTGACACACAAACACACAATAAAATCACACTAACTAATTATTGATGCAGTATTTAGTTCTCTGCATTAACAAGAAGTCAGCTTCTTATTTGTATATATCAGTCCAAGCCAATTGTTGAGACTCTAAAGTCAATTCCTCATGATTAATTGCAAGGAGAATAGCAATAGCAAGCATATTTTGCCCAGTGATGATGTTTGTGTCCCCATTGGTATTTCTTACAAATTCCATATTCAGCTCCAAAATAGTGCTTGCAATGGTGGCTACATTTGTAAGAATAGTGGCAAGGCCCATGCCACTTGTGACTTTTCTTCCAGCAGTATTTTGCTTCTGCCATTTGCATTTCTGCATGAAATTGGGAAATTGAAAACCAACGATATATAAGTACTTGAGATATACTTAACGCTTATTATAATTGTTGAGACATAATATAATACTTCATTAAAAAAAGTACTCTCCCTAACAGTTTAACCAATATAAAAACGTACTTTCTCTAACAGTTTAAACTTTAAAATGAGATAATCACACAATAAAACAATAATGAACTAACATACTTTTGGATGCTTAAACTCAATATTCCCCAACATTTACCCAACAATCAAAGATTTAGCCAAAAAGCATGCATAAAAAAGTTGTTGACTCACCAGTAGCAGCAACAAGGAGAAGACAGAAGATGAGGGTAATGAAGGCTGTGTATTTAGCCATGGCTAGTATTTTCTATTGGATATCTTGGTGAGGAAACTGGCAACAGAGATTGTGATATTTATAGTGTAAGAAGCTCAGTATTGTCAACTTAATTCTTCTTTAATTTTTACTAGTTCAAAGATTAAGTACTTATCAAGTACATAAGTTAGTATAAAGAAAGAAAAAAAGGAGGAGTATATATGATGAAAGGGACTATGAGAAAGCTAATTTAGGAACTTGAATGGATCAAGTAATCAGGATAGTGATGAGACGATTGCTGGATGAGTTCAAGGTTAATTAAAAAACAAGAAAAAGAAAAATCTACATTGTATAGCTACTCCATCTACAATGTATAGCCACTCTAAAAAATAATAGCAACGTATAATTTTTATATATTAATATATTATATGCATACTTTTATATAATATATATATATATATATATATTATTTGGCTAGCGACTGTAGTTATTTTAGCCTACCGGAAAAATATGTTAACGTTTAAAAAATTCGTCTTTGAAAGCCAATTGTGAACTTAAAATACAAACTAAAATATTTATAATCAGGTTACTTATAAGATAATCACATGTAATATTACAACGAATATTATTCTATATGTACAATAGCAATTTGATAAAAATGGTGACCAACCTGCTGTAATGAGTTAATTATACTTTATAAACAAATTTACTGTGTCAATGAATATAACTTAAATATTGTTATCATTTTATTTGATTTGTTCAAAGTTGGAAGTTTAGTTACGTTAAATGATTTGGAATATTTATTATGTATAAACACCTAAACAAGAACCACTTTTGACGATCTTTGATTAATATATTAATACTCCTAATATATTCAGGAGTTTGAACTGATCAAGCTCAAAATTAGTTGCTTCTAATTTCAGAATTGGTGTTGCGACCGTGTACAAGTGGAAATGGGAAAAACGAAAATACTAAAATACAAATTGTAGAAAACATTATTATCTTCCTCAAGTACATTATTTATGAAAAATACATTTAAGCATGTATCGAGATAGATAAATGTTTAGGTCTGTTTGGGCGATATTATACTTCTATTAAAAGTCAAGTGATCCTAAGAAAATGCTACTCGGTCGAGGTACAAAATTTTTAAAAGCCAATATCAGATCATTGGCTTCAAAAGCCATGACTAGGTCAAATTTCTCATTTTTTTGTTCTTAGCCTAGGTAAAAACAATTAATTTAAAAAGAGAAGCCATTGAATGTTTCTATAAAGAAAGTAGTGAAGCTTTTGAAAAACAAAAAAACAAAAACCTTTTGTAAGGAATGGACAGAACAACAACAATAACCGCTCCTCACGCCTGAACAGAATTTTTAATTTTCATTTGTATCCCATTTCCAATTGTCCTGATCATAAGAACATCCATACGAGTTACAAATTAGCAGTACTGGTCTTGCACGGGAAATAGTTGTAACGATCCGTGTTCGCCATCCGTAAACTGTCGTGTCAGCACCTAATCTATACGATTAGGTAAGTCTAACAATTTGCGAAAAAAAGAAACGAAGGATAAAAACTAATCAAAAATTGCAGATAAAACATAAATAAAACGTTTAAGATGCCGCTCGACATATACAATATAAACTCTCAAACTAAAACATCTCCCAAAATCCGGAATCTCATGAAATCACAAGCTATTGAATCGCTACAAGTATTCTAACTCCAGAATATCTAAACAAGAGTAGATACAAGAGAGCTAAAACTAGAGGGAAGAATAGAGAGGGACTGCTCGGTCTGCGAACGCGGCAGATATACGTCGAAGTCCCTGAAGATCGCCTCGCCTCACTGATGCTATGGCTGAACCGAAGAACATGGTTCTGCATATGAAATATATATACAGAAAGGGCATGAGTACACCACAACGGTACTTAGTAAATGCCAAGCCAAACCTCGGTCGAGTAGTGAGGAGGAAGGTCAGGGACCTATTGGTTATATAAATATATAAGAAAATGAAATAGTATGAAGTAACACAGGATAATAACAATAACAACAGCTACAACAGAGAGAAATATCACAGAGAGAATATAGCTCCACACAGAGATAGCAACCGGGGATATCCCAGGATATCGTCCTGTAGTCCCCAAATGTAAATATCCAGTGGATCCCCGCGTATCGTCCTGTAGTCGAACTCATAATAGGCAGGGGATCTACCAGAATACCAATGTGTAGTCCGAAATATAAATATTCAGTACAAGGGAAATTTACCGAGTACAGTCCCATAGTTCCAATGTAAATATGTAGGGAGATCTACCGGAATACCAATTCGTAGTCCCAAATAAATAGGCAAGGGAGATCTACTTGGATATCGCACGTAGCCCTAAAGTAAACACACAACAACATCACGAAGAATGTTCAATTCTATCCAATTTCATACCGAGGAAAAAAACATGTATTTCTAACCTAGCATGCTGTACAAAGTTTAAATAAGGCAGTTTGAGCAAGTAAAATAGTTAAGTCACTTAGACATGCTTTTCTAAAGTAACAGTAAGCTTAAATTGCAAGTGCTGTATGACAAGGAAGAATAAACACAATTATAGTTACTTAATGAAAATAGGATTTTCAATAATTAGCACATGTACACACTCGTCACCTCACGTACAAGGCATTTCATATATCAAAAATACCAAATCCTAAGGGGTAGGAAAGCCACTTACCTCCAACCAGCTCAATCAACTTAATATCATGTTCTTGTGACGGGTATCCGACTCTAAATAGCCCAAATCTATTCATAATAATTCGGAGCTAACACGCAAAATTAAGTGAATCGCCAAAAATGTCAATGGGCCCACGTCTCGGAACCCGATAAAATTCACAAAACTAGAATCCTCACACACTCACGAGTTCATACATACCAAATACATGGAAATCGGACTACAAACGACCCCTCAAATCCCCAAATCCATGTCTCAAATTTCAAAACCTAAACCCCCAATTTCAACCCTTATTTTCCATAAATTTCTTGCCAAATCAATAGAATAATACCATAAAACGAGTTTGGGTTCCAAAAACCTTACCTGCTCGAAGCTCCCTTGAATTTTCTCTCAATCCAAAAAGCTCAAAACTCGAATGAAAATGTGAAAGAATGAGCAAAATTTGCGACTCAACCTTAATATAGATTCTTGCTAAGGGTTTCTCCACCTGCGGTCCTAGGTGCGCATCTACGAAATTCCACTTAAAGCATTGGGCCGCACCTGCGCTTCTTTTACCGCACCTCCGGATTCTGGCTTCCAAGCGCCTTGCCGTATCTACGACTCCTTTATCGCTTCTGCGGTCATGCACCAGCGGCCCTCAAACTGCAAGAGCGGTTATGACAAGCTTCAGCGGCTGAAGCTACTTCAAACTCTCTCAAATCCTTTCGTTGAGCACTTGAAACTCACCTGTGGCCTCGGGATCTAAACCTAATATGCCAACCAATCTTAAGATATCATACAAACTTACTCCAACCCTCAAATCACATCAAACAATGATAACATAACAAATCGCTATCCAATCAAAGCCTAAGGATTCGTAAAACTTTCAAATTATGCTTTCGATCAAAACGTTTATCAAACCTCATATGAATGACCTTAATTTTTGTGCACATGTCACATTCAACACCATGGAGCTACTCTAACTCTGAAAATTTTATTCCAACCCCGAGATCAAAATCTCACTATCAAACCGGAAACTTTAAAGATTCAACTTTCGGCATTTCAAGCCTAACTAAGCTACAAACCTCCAATACGCAATCGAACACTCCCCTGAGCCCGAAATCACCCAACAGAGCTAGCGAAACCAATAAAATTCCATTCCGAGGCTGTCTTCGCACTGCTCCGACTATGGTCTAAATTTTAAAGCTTAAACTCTAATTTAGGGACAACGTGTCCTAAAAATGCTATGAAACTCACAACTAATTTTCCCGGCAAATTAAAATAGTAGAAACAAATACGGGGAAAGCAGTTAATAGGGCATCGAGGCGTAAATTTTAAAAACGACCGGCCGGGTCATTTCAATAGTAAATGGAGATATATCACGACCTAAAACCCAACTAGTCGTGATGGCACCTAATCCAACCCGCTAGGTAAGCTAATTAGCAACTATCAAATTTCAATAACAATTAATAAATCAATTAAGTAAAGAAATATCTGAATCTGATACATTTCCCAAGGATTGGTAGTACAAATCATGAGCTTCTAAAAATTCAAAAGTAAATACACCATCTGTTTGAGAAGTACACAAAAAAAAATTTATGAATCTAAGTCTACCATGAACAAGAAGCAACTTCATCCTGAATGTTGGTACGTCTTCAATTCTAGCTCCCATCGATCACAACAATATCAGCAGCCAACATCTACAAGCAAGGTGAAGAAGTGTAGTATGGGTACAACCGACCCTATGATCTCAATTAGTAGCAAACTTAACCTTAGGTTGAAAGTAGTGACTAACTGGAACAAAGGTTGGGTCCAACACCAATAGCCAATAGTAGTTCATAGCAACATAAAGAGAGTAATAATTAAAGTAAATCAGAGATAAAATGCTTTGCTCTTTCATAGTTTCCCAAAAAATAGTTCAACTTTTAAAGTATATCAGAGAAAACCCAAATCCTTTACCGAAATTGTCGAAAATATGAGAAAGTTTGAAAACCATAATTTTTCCAAAAAATCCTTCCAACACCAAAATAAGATGTTTCATTTTCATTCCATATAGCAAGTGTAAAATACCTCTCTATGTCCATATTTCAATATATTTGAGAAGTCATAAATGACATGATACCATACAACATGAGGAAAAATCATCTCTATGCATGTATGTCATATGTGAATGTCAATGTCATATCTCAGAGATGAACTCATGTATTCACACTCTTAGAGTACTCAATCGTATTGTCTCATTCTTTCCACTAATCATGCTCAATTACTAAGTACAGTATATGGCTAATCTGGCCCATAGAAGATCCATCCCGAAATATATACATCAATTGACCAACGGTCACTTTGTCTTGAGTAGGGGAAAATCCAGCCCGTGAGATATGATATGCATATGAATGCACATGACTAAGTATATAAAGCAACCAAAGCAGATAACTCAAGTATAGAAATGACCTCAGTAGGTCCCAACAGGATAAGCATGTAGCCTAGACATGGTTTCTAACATGGGTCACAACTCAATAGCTCAAGTACGTAGAAATTTCATGGTTACAGGTAAGATCTGGTAACTACACAGTACCACCGAAATAGAGGAGTCATAATTCACACGGTGAACGCCCACAGGCATGTCACTTAGCATGTGAGTCACCTAAACAACAATCACATAACACATAATTCGAGGTTAATTTCACCCTTTTTTTTGTTTCCAACACTAAACGTTTCTTCCACTCCACCATTATTACCATTACCATAAAAATATGGTATTTGAAATTTTAGCCTTTTATATATGGATTATTGGTGATGAGGTGGCATGCCATGTGGCATCCACTTCATCAAATATCAATGTCACGTAGGATTGGATGTTCATCATGGACAAACTTAGTAGAAGAGAAGTATATTTGAACCAATAAGTATTATGGCATGAGTATATTTGGATCCAAAGTATAACAAAGAGTATATTTAAAAGTTTTTTCACAATACATGGGTATATTTGGTCCTTTGTCAATTTTAGAAATACTCTGTGGCATTTGAATATGGGTCTAGTGAGTTATTTTCCCATATTAGAGGTTTTGGAACAGCTTTGGAGTCACATCTAAGAAATTATTTTTCAGGAAGTTTTTGTTACTAGCATTTGTGAAACCTGTACTTGAATTACTTTGGGGTGCCACATAATTACCGCATTTAATAGCAGCCCCTTCTAGAAATTTGGCAAAAACCGATCGCGGTCGACCGATCAATTTTGGTCGGTAAAAAAATCGGTCAAAGTCGGTCGATTTTTCAAGATATTTTTTTTATGAAACCGGCCAACTTTGGTCGTTTAATTTTTTGGCGCAAAAATACGGGAAATTATTTTTTAGTCGCACAAAATTTAATTTTCAAGAAACCGACCAACTTTGATCGATTTTATTATTAAAAATATATTAAAATTGATATTAAAAAAATCAACCAAAATGGGTCGGTTAATTTTCCCGGTCATTTTTAAAAAAATCGACCGAATTCGGTTGGTAATTTTAATTTTTAATAAAATCAACCGGCATTGGTCGGTTAAAGAGTATAAATAAAATAAAAGACAGACTTAAAATAAAATGCACCGATGGTCTAGTGGTAGAATAGTATCGTGCCACAGTACAGATTCTAGTTTGATTCCCAAATGGTGCATTTTTTAATTACATAATTAAAATACCAACTGACTTTGGTCGGACAAAACCGACCAACCTTTATCAATTTTTTGGTAATTTTTTTAATTTAAGTGACAGACCAAAGGTGGTCGGTAATTTTCGACCAACGTTGGTCAGTATACCCTTCCTACCTTCAAAATACCAGCCACACGTTAATGGTCACGTTTTGGACTGTTATTGGTCATTACCGACCTACTTTGGTTGGTTTTTTTGAATTTCTTGTAATGAGCGATTCAAAATTTAAACTCTATGGGTTCAATCTTTAAAGCTTTTAGCATTAAACTCATTTTATTTTAAAGTTATGAGATAATATCATACTACAATTTTTATAAAGTTTTAACATAAATTTATGTTTCACGTCAAAAGTTATGTGTTTAATTGAACATGTACCTATAATCAGTGACAGAGCTATAGTGTTTGTTGAGGGTTCGACCGAACCCAATAACTTTTGCTCAAACCCTGTATTTATATTAAGAAATTCAATGAATATTTACAAATTATTAATTTAGAATTCAGTAATTTATAAAGATTATAATCATAAATCTATAAGGTTCAAATCCTAGTTCAGCCTCTGCCTATATATAATGATAGGCCTGTATCAAAAGTTTTGTCCCTATTTCCTAATGTCATGCCTATGTTTTATGGGGGGTTAACTAGCTGCTCCGCCCCGTCCGGTCCAAAATGTATCCTTGGCTCTCTTACAACATAAATACCACTATGAGTTTTTTAGGAGTCGATACACGCTGCAAAGTGACAAAATACTAAAAAAGAAAAGAAAAATTACGGTAGATGTTGATACCCAAATTTATTCTCACATATTTTTAAAATGTATATATACTTTCAAAATAGTGCATGAGCATCAACCAGTATTTTTCCATAATTTTTTTGTATTTCTAAAAGGATTTTAATTAATTTATTCTAGCATATTAGTATATAAATAATTACTAAGTTACAAAAGATTTTATGATAATTTTATTTGTTTAATTTTATCATTTATATTTACATTGAGCTTTGATTATTTGACAAATGGTCATATGTACATATTAGTGTTATAATTGCAATAACTTTGCAATATTAGCCCATGTGGTATAATTACCTTATTTCACAAGAAAATAACCTTTATATTTTTGTAATACTAAGTAGTTATATTAAATCATCTTCATGCATAAAAATTAATTTTATCATTTAATTAACTATTTTTGCAAATTATTTTTTTAATAAATTGGGCATTTAACAAATAACCCCTTCAACTATATTTAAAATTCGGACCACTAGCCCAATTAAAACCCCATCCTAATTCACAAAACCTTGACCCAATTTTACAATCCAGCCCAACCCGAAACCAATCTTAATCGTTGATCTCAATAGATCAATAGTCCAGAACAAACCTTCATTTTTTATCGAACCTAACCCCGAAACCTTAAGTCATTTCCTAATAACCACCGCGCCGAAATGCTCTTGTCTCTCTCTTTTCTCGCAAACACCCTCCTTAGAGCGAAGTCATCCTAAAATCCCCCAAACACATTGTATCCCTGACCAGATATGGGATTATCTAGTGATTTGCTACGCTATCTAGACTACTATCTCTACTGGTTGTTCGATTTTGTTGTTACCTAAGGGAATCTCGAAGAGGTTCGACTTAGAGTCAACCTAGACTCTTCATTTACTTATGGACATGCCATGTGTTCATCAATATTTGTGAGTATTTGTTATCTTTATGGCCATAGCCAGATTTTTCCCTAAGCTCGTCCCTTTTCTCAAAACCCCGATCTCTTGCAATTTGAATATGTTCAGGTCCTTGAACATCTGAAATGATTTTGAGTTTATACGGTAGTTCTATTTAAAAAATCTCATGTTTTACTTATTATTAATTAATTCTAATAATTTTTTCTAAGAACTATGGTTTCACTTCATTTTGTTCTGCAAAAAGTTTTTTAAACGTTCCTACATGTTTGACTATCTCTTTCTACTGACTCTTTATGACTATATTCCAGTCTTTAGTTTGTTTAATTATTTAATTATTCACTATGATATTTTCCCGTTATTCCTTAAGTAATTGGCTGATTATCTGACTGTCTAGGGTTCGAAATTTCTTTATTTTGTTGAGATGGTTACTTCCTATAATTTTTGTGTACTTTCCTTGTTCTGGAACTCCTAATTGACTCTACTTGGCTTAATTGCTCCTACTAAGATTAATTAGGGAGTTTATTGTTTTATCAATCCAGATTCTCTCTAATCTACCTATTTACCTTGTTTGTTTGACTAATTGCCCTTGATATTGGCCGGAATTTTGGTGTTCTGACTCTAATTGACTATTGTACCTATTACCTACCTTACTTGGACCTCAATCTGTGCTATTTTTGGATAACCCCATGATTCTTCCTATTGATTGATCCTATTTAACCTAATTGACTAACTGATTGTTATCTTTGCCTTACTTTCAAACTCTTAACCCCATTTACCTTATTTGTTTTACTCTACTCAATGCTATATAAGCCTCACTTTATTTTTACTCAGAGAAAGATAGAGAGAGAAACACAAAAGTTCTTGCACTTATTCACACAATATCCTCCATCACAATCTTCCTATTCATTGTTTGTTGCACTGTCTAGCCGCCCAAAACCAAGGCTAGACCCTTGGATCCAGTTTGCTTCACTTTCATGTCGCTATCTCTTAATTGTTATGTCTCCACTTCTTCTATCATTCAAACTTCTATGTATTTAAACCTTTGTGTTTTCTGTTTTGAGCATGACTACTCCTGTGCAATTAACTCCATGTGCTCCCTATTTTCAGCATGTCTACTTCTATGTGATTAAATTGTTATGCTCTCTGTTATCAGAATGCCTACTTCTATCTAATTAGATTCATGTGCTTCATGTTTATTGATCCTAATCAGCGTGCCTACTTATGTTTAATAAAACAAATGTGCTTCATGTCTTTAGCATGTCGACATGTTTTCTCCTATGTAAATTAGACTTATACATGTTTCTCAACTAGCATGCTTTTCTGTGCAGTCTTAAGTGTTCACCCCTAGTTGGTTCCTGATTAGTTCATGATTCCTATGCCTCTAATTTCTCCTACCTTTTTGCATGACTATCTGAATGTAATCTGATCCCAGCATGCTGTTCTTTGTTTAATGCATGTCAATATGACCATCCAGTCATAATTGATGAGCTAAGTCGAATCTAGGCAATTTGAAATTTTCTTGAAGTGGTTGTGATCCTGTTTCTGTCCACTGTTTGATTGCTGGAATCTTTGTTTGAATTCAAAGTGTTGAAATGACTCTGTTTTTTCCTATTTACCCCAAAAAAACAAAACTGTTTTATTAAAACTACCTCATATCTTCAACTCCTACTCTTAGAATATCTAGGGTCCTGCCCCACCAGTATGAGAACTGCCTAAAAGTCTATGCGACTCATCTGAACTCCAACACATTGGGGCTAGCTTTTCCAAAACTTGCTCACAAAAATATTTCTTTAAAAGGTTTTCTAATGTGAGCATTGCCCGGGATCTCTGAGGCCTTTTTGAACTTTAGCGCACCAGAAGACCTTGTTTGAAGGCTTGGCTTCCAAGTTTACTTTTGGGCCTATTGAGGCCCCTTATAGTATTGTGATTTCATTATGTAATTCATCCATATTTGGTCTGTAATAATATTTCTTTATAAATAGATATTGAATTATTGGTAAAACTGGGAGCGATTCTTATATATGTCTTAGTTCGAAACCGGTAGAAATCACGCCTATAGGTTGCTGCGATGTATGTTTACTTATGTGCATTAGAATCCATGCATATAGTATTTGTCTAATTATTTAAATCCTGAATTTTCGTCCTTCGCATCATTCAAAAACTTACTTCTAAGTCGTTTCTCAATTTTGCATCGTTAATCATGACTTCAAAACCTTCGTGTGTGCATTAGAAATCATGTTTCTAGGAATTTCCTTGTTGAGTTCGCTTGGAAATTGATTGATGATTTACTCTCCTAAAATCATGCCTATAGGAAACACATATACAAATCAATCATGAAACTTAGTCCTTCATGCCAATAAGTGGTGAAGAATCAGTCTTGCATTTAGAAAACATGCCTATAAGATTTTAAAAAATCAGTTTTTGCATTAAGGACTCATGCCTATGGGATTTCAACCTGTTTTGGCACTTAGAAACCATTCCTATAAGAGTTAAAGATTAAAAGAAATATGCCTATTAAGACTAGCATATGGTTTACAACTTAGATATCATGTCCATAGGTTTCTCCCAATTGTCACTTAGGCAAGCCTATAGGTCAATCAAATTATGGGTCTAAAACGATAATGGTTTGTTTGAACCTTCCTTAGATTCAGGAAGTAATAAAAATCAGTAGGCAAATTGGTTAGGTATTCACTACCCCACCTTAATGAAACAGTTTCATATTTTGTGCTCATCCAGATATCCTGCTATAGGACTTTAAATCGTTTAATACTTTTTGTTTGAGGCGTGCAATTATCTGTTTATTTTTAGAGGTAAATATGATCCCTTAATTACATATTTATGTGATAGTACTACTTGACATTTTTTTTTGTTGCTTAGTTTTCTCATTTTGAAACAACATAAGAAAGTCTGGAAC
The DNA here is from genome assembly GCA_034376525.1 of Nicotiana benthamiana. Classification (NCBI taxonomy): domain Eukaryota; kingdom Viridiplantae; phylum Streptophyta; class Magnoliopsida; order Solanales; family Solanaceae; genus Nicotiana; species Nicotiana benthamiana. The sequence goes on along the minus strand of CM067333.1, from coordinate 13,039,653 downwards.
TTTCATAAATAGAGGCCATAAACACCTCCAGGGCCACAGGCAAGGGATGGGTAATGCACGTATAAAGCACGTACTGGATGCTACTAGAACATTTATGTAACAATAATTACGGGATGGGTAATTGAATAGTAAAGGATATGATGACATGTGAGCTAATTCTATGTGTAGCACCCCAATATGGGACGATTACCAAGTATTGCACAGAAGTGATCCTGTAGGCTAATAAACCTAGGAACCTCTTTATTCCCGTTTAAATAATATCTATCTTTCTAAATTGCTTTATTTGCTTATATGACTAGTTCACTTAAATTGAGTCTTATATGACTAGTTCACTTAAATTGAGTTTGGACGGGACCCACCGTTGTGGACCTCGAGTGGTGCCTAACACCTTTCCCTCAAGGTTATTTCGAGTCCTTACCCAATCTCTGGTAATGCAAACCGGTTTATGAGTTGTTTGCTTTAGGTTCCATAATGCACCTTAAATTGGTTAGGTGGCGACTCTTCAAATTCTATACCAAATTCCCAAAAGGAAATGAGTTGTCCCAAAGAATGTCGAAACCCAAACTCCGCGAGGAAAAAGAGGGTACGAAAACTGATCGTATAGAATAAAATCGGTTTACATTAAATGATCCAATGATAGCATGACACGTGGAACTGAAGACATGCGATAAATAAGTCAAGTAAGAACTAAGGTTGGGGTCAAAAGCTGCAGATGGTATCGAATAGACCCCGAAGGGAGCATAATAAATGGGGGGAAGGTCAAATGTTTGTCACCATATGTTATTTAATAAATGATATTCCCTAGTATTAAATAGGCAGACATTGCAGAGAATTTTAGCATTCTTGGTATATCATTACACATTCATTAATGACTCCCTTTATTGTCATTTAAGAGGGGATTGATCTTAGGATCATGTTTCCTAGGTATAGCTATAACTGGTGATTTTAACAACCATTGTAAGCCAAAAATATGATGACCCGACTCGTCATCTCATGAGTTACCGCTCTGTTTCCCATTTTTTCTTCTTTGTTATGCTTTTTTATTTGTGTCATATGTGGTCAAGTTGGTTTGGATTGGTTTTGGTAGGAAATGAGACACTTAGTCTCTTTAAGGAAAGCTTAGTTTGGAAAGTCAACCGGATGTTGACTTATAAGTTAGAGGTCACGTATGTAATTTTCGGTGGTCCGGCTAGCTTTGGGGGATGATTTGTGACTTAAGAGTGTGATCAGAAGTGGTTTTGGAGGTCCGTTGTAGAAATAGGCTTGAATTGGCAAAGTTAGTATTTTGGTGAATTTCGGTTGATAGGTGAGATTTTGATTCGAGGGTCGAAATGGAATTCTGAGAGTTTTTGTAGTTTCATACTGTGATTTGATATGCGTGCGCAAAATGTCAGATAATTCGGAGGTTATTTAGTTGAGTTTTTGATCGAATGTGTGTTTTGGAAGTTTTTGAAGAACTTAGACTTGAATTGGATGTAATCTGATGGTTTTGGTATTGTTTGAGGTATCTTGATGATTGGAACAAGTTTGAATGATGTTTTAAGTAGTGTTGGTACTTTTCATTGAGGTCCCGGTGGCCTCGGGGTGATTTCGGGTGGTGAAATGGGAGGTTTTGGACTTTGAGTTATTATAGAGATTGCGGGAGTTGTGCACGGGTATTTTGGTCATCGTAATCGCGAGCTTGGGGCCGCAATACCATAGAAACTTTTTGGCAGGTGAGTTTATACCTCTTCTCATCGCATTAGAGAGTCCGCGATCGCGGAAGGTGAGTTTTTGATTCATCGCACTCGCGGAGAAGCATTCATGTTCGCGTAGTACTAATTTAGGGGTCCAGCGCAGTGTTCTATACGTTCGCATGGGAGTGGCCGCATTCGCGCAAGGGGGAAGCTGAAGCATTGCGTTCGCGGTGGATTGGTCGAGTTTGCATAGTATGTTTTGAGTTCCCTAGAAATTTTTTCTTTGCGATCGCATAGAGGAAATATCAGCTGGACATAAGAGTTTTAAAAATATTTCATCCGCGAGCTAATTCATATTTTCCTCCATTGTTGGGAATTTTGGGAGCTATTTGGGAGAAATTGAGGAGGGTTTTAAAGAGGATTGATTGTAGGTAAGTTCTATGAACTAATAACGTGATTATTATGTTAAATTAACCTAGACATTCATGGGGACTTAGCTAAAATTGGAAGAACTAGGGCTTGGGATTTTGAGATTTTAAATTGGGATTTGAAAGGTCATTTGAGGTCGGATTTGTGAGTTCTTGAAATGTATGGACTCAAGGAAAGATACGGAACCCGTTGATGTAACAATTTCTGAGTTTCGTTCTATGGGCCCATGGCTCGGGTTTTGCTAATTTTAGGGTTTTAATTATCTTTTGATTATTTTTTTATTAGGTTTTATTTCCTTGGCATATTGTGAGATGATGCCGATTTGAATGGCAAGGCCATAGCGAGCTAGAGTTTTGGCCGGCTTGAGGTGAGTAATTAATGTAAATTATGTCCTGAGGGCTTGAAATCCCAGATTTGCACATCGTAGTGCTATATTGAGGTGAGACACTCTCTTGATGATGAGCGCGAGGTCGTTTAATATTAGGGATTGTGACTCCGTCCATCCCGAGTGATGTTTTTACCGTGTATTTGAATGAAACTTATTTGATATCATCATTATTCGGATTAATTGTCATATTTGGGATTCATGCCAACTGTTTGGACCCTTCGGAGGTTGTTATTACTGTTTCCTCACTATTTTCACATAGTACTTGAACTCAGCCATATTGTTTAAAACGTTTTTGCAAACTCGGCCATTTTATTTAGATTTGAAACTTAAATGATATTTCTAATAATATTTGGGTTGAGGACTAATATTTTATTACTGCCCGTGTGGCTTATGTGATTCTGGACTGAGTATGGGATCGGGTTGTGCACCGCAGCAATATTATATTAATATTGTTATGAGGTCGAGGGTCTAGTTGATGCCATGAAATGGCTTGTTATTGCGCTTGGCCTTAAGGGGCCCTCCCAAAGTCTGCACACCTCCATTGAGCACCGTCGACGATAAATAAATGGAGCGGGTTGCACGCCACAACAGATATTAAAGAGTATAGTACTATGTTTCTTATTTGACTGCCATTTATTTGGTTATCTGTTGCAGCATTTCATATTTCGTTTTCACTGGTTTATTGATTTTATACTACTTCGTTTAAACTATTGTATTATAGATTACAATGTGTCTATCTATGATTTCTTATTCTCAGCCTTTATTTATGTTTATTAGTCACTGGGTCGGAGTACTAACATTACTCCCTGCAGCTTGCATGCACATCCAAGGCTGAGTGAGGATATTCTATTGAGCAGCACTTATCTGGAAGCATCGAGGTAGTTGCGATGGGATCCACTACCCTGATCTCTCCCTTCTATCGCTTGTGTTATTCTGTATTCCCTAGTATGATATGTATTAGGTTGATAAACATGTATTAGAGGCTCATACTTGTGACACCAGATTCTTTTGGGCTACATTGTAGGATTTTTATTTGGGATTCTGCATGTTTTAACTCTATTTTAGATTTCTAGTGCTATAACTTGGTAAATTATACGTGTTAATTAATAATGAACTATGTAGAAATGGGTTATGGTTAATAGTTGGTCGGGCTTTCCTAGAAGTGTGTTGGGCGCCATCACGATCGGGGTTGGGGTCGTGCCAAGTTAATATCAGAGCCTATGCTACTTGGTCTAGCAAGTCATGATCCGGTTTAATAGAGTCTCGCGGATCTGTACGACGACATCTTTATTTATCCTCGAGAGGCTGCAGATTCTTTAGGAAAAACTTCATATTCTTGAAACTCTTGTCGTGCGACTTTGTTGATCCGAGAACTAAACTTTTGTATTCTATTCTCTCGCAGATGGCGAGGACTCATGCTACCGCATGAGGTGGACGACCACCGGTACCACCCACTGAGGCCACCATAGGTCGTAGATAGGATTGTGGCCGTGGCAGATGGAGAGTAGTGAGGGAAGCACATGTTGATCCACCAACTACCCCAGCTCAGGATTAGGCTCCAGCTGAGGATACTCCAGCAGCACCTATTCAAGCACCAGCTGTGCCCATTATGATTTCGAGTCTCCAAAAGGCTTTGGCTCAGATCTTATAAGTTTGCACTGGCCTGGCTCAGGCAGTTTCAGCCACTACCACAGCAGCTACTTTGCAGGCCGGGAGAGGCAATTAGACCGCCGCTGCTCGCACATCTGAGCAGGTAGTGCAGGGATTACAAATGCCGGGAGAACCTCCAGCTCAGTCGGTTGCACCAGTTCAGGACTTTGTGGTTCCAGCTATGCTAGACGATGAGGACCGTCGTCTTGAGAGGTTTCGTAGGCTCCAGCCTCTATCATTTAGTGGTGCTAAGGGCGAGGATGCCTAGGGTTTTATTGAATAGTGTTAGCATATGCTTCGTACAATAAATATTCTTGATCGAGCGTTGTGGAATTTACCGCCTTTTAATTCTTGGGGGCTGCTTTACTTGGTGGGAAGACTTTGATAGGCGTTGGCATGTCGGTGCAGCATCCTCTACTTGGCAGTAGTTCTTCGTTCTCTTCTTGGAGGAGTATGTACCGCAATACCGCACAGAGGAGCTGCGTAGACAATTTGAGTGGTTCACTCAGTGGGATATGACAGTGGCCTAGTATGAGATAAGGTTTTCGCAGTTGGCTCATCATGCTATTTGGATGATTCTGACAGATCGTGAGAGGATCAGGAGATTTGTGGATAGCCTTAACTACCATCTATGTATTCTGACGAGTAGAGAGAGAGAGCATTGGGTACTACATTTGAGGAGGTGGTTGATATCACTCGTGAGATTGAGACGGTTTGCCGTACACCGCGAGAGGAGAGGGAGGCCAAGAGGCCTCCAGGATCAGGTAGTTTCAGTGGTGCTCCTTCTGGGGGTTAGTTCCAGCATAGTAGAGGTCATTCTTTCAAGCCTGCTCTATCGGCCCGTCCAGAGTATAGTGGGGCATCTTCAGGCCATGGTCATCTGGGGTTTCAGCAAGGCCAATCTTCACTTAGCACCATCCCAGCTAAGAGTTCATCTCGTGCCCCATCAGTCCAAGGTTCCTCCGTGGCATGTCCTTCTACTGGTCATTATGTGCCCGAGTTTCCCTTCAGTCCCCATCTCCAACACCTGGTAGTTGCTTCGAGTGTGGATAGTTTGGTCATATGAGGAGGCAATGCCCTCGACTTCGTGGTGGTCAGTCTCAGCATAGGGATCAACCCTCGACTTTTGCTCCAGTTACTTCACCACCTGCCCAGCCAGCTAGGGATGGAGGCCAGGCAGCCACAGGTCACCCTAGAGGTGGAGGTCGATCAGGCGGTGGCAAGGCTCATGTTTTTGTTACCCCAGGTAGGAAAAATGACATTGCCTTAGATGATGTCATTAAGGTATTGTTTTAGTCTGCCACAGAGATGCCTCTATATTATCTGATCCCAGTTCCACATATTCATATGTGTCTTCATATTTTGCTTGTTTTTTGAGTACGCCCCAAGAGTCTCTTTCTTTACCTTTTCATTTGTTTACCATGGTGGGTGATACTGTAGTTGTGGACTGTGTTTACCGATCATGTGTACTGATTATTAGGGGTCTGGAGACCCGAGTTGATATATTTCTATTAAGCATGGTGGACTTTGGTGTTATTTTGGGCATGGATTGGCTATCTCCGTGTCATGCTATTCTAGATTGTCACACTAAGCCAGTCACTTTGGCTATGCCGGGTGTACAGCGGATCGCATGGCGAGGTATGACAAATTATGTCCCTAGTAGAGTTATTTCTTTCTTATAGGCCCAACGTATGGTTGGGAAGGGTTATCTTTCCTATTTAGCATTTTTGTGGGATATTAGAGTTGAGACTCCTTACATTGATTTCATTCCCGTTGTGAGGGATTTTGCAAATGTAATTCCTATAGACCTATCGGGCATGCCACCAGAGGGATATTGATTTTGGTATTGACCTGGTGCCGGGCACTTAGCCCATTTCCATTCCACTGTACCGTATGGCACCAGCAAAGTTGAAAGAATTGAAGGAGCAGCTTCAAGAGCTCTTAGATAAGGGGTTCATTCGGTCGTATGTGTCACCATGGGGTGCACCGGTCCTGTTTGTGAAGAAGAAGGATGTCACAATGAGAATGTGCATTGACGCAATAGAACAAGGTAACAGTGAAGAACAAGTATCCCTTTCCTTGTATTGATGATTTATTCTACCAGCTTCAAAGAGAAAGGGTGTTCTCCAAGATTGATCTCCATTTGGGTTATCACCATTGAAGATCAGAGATTCAGATATTTCTAAGACTGCTTTCAGGACTATATATGGTGATTATGAGTTTCTTGTCATGCATTTTGGGTTGACCAATGCCCCAACAGCGTTCATGCATTTGATGAACAATGTATTTCAGCCTTATCTAGATTCATTCATTATTGCATTCATTGATTATATTCTGGTGTACTCGCATAGTCATAAATAGCACGTGAAGTATTCGCGAGTAGCATTGCAGAGATTGAGAGATGAAAGACTTTATCAAAGTTCTCCAAGTGTGAGTTTTGGCTCGGTTCTGTGGATTTCTTGTGACACGTGGTGTCCAATGAGGGTATTCAGGTTGATCCAAAGAAGATAGAGGTGGTGCAGAGTTGGCCTAGACTGTCCTCAGCAATAGAGATTTGTAGTTTTCTTTGGTTGGCAGGCTATTATGGCTGGTTTGTTTAGGGATTTTCATCCATTGCATCACCCTTGACCAAGTTGACTCAAAAGGTTGCTCTATTTGTATGGTCAGACGAGTGCGAGGAGAGCTTTCAGAAGCTCAATACAGTTTTGAACACAACTTTAGTGTCGGTTTTGCCATCAACATCAGGTTCATATACCGTATATTGTGATGCTTTGAGATTCTAGATTGGTTGTATATTGATGCAGGAGGATAGAGTTATTGCTTATGCTTCTCGGTAGTTGAAGTCCCATGAGAAGAACTACCCTGTCCATGATTTAGAGTTAGCTACCATAGATCATGCATTGACGATTTGGAGGCACTACCTCTATGGCATATCTTGTGAGGTATTCACCGATCATCCCATTCTTCAGCATTTGTTCAAGCAAAAGGATCTTAATTTAAGATAGCAGAGATATTCAGTTTGGCGTATATTCCAATTAGGGAGAGTCCACTTGCAGTTGATATTCAGGCCTTGGCCAATCAGCTTGTGAGATTAGATATTTCGGAGCCCTGTCGGGTGTTGGCTTGTGTGATTTCTCATTCTTCCTTATATGATCGCATCAAAGAGTGCCAGAATGATGATCCACATCTGATTTTTCTTAGGGATAAAGTTCAGCATGATGATGCCAGAGATGTGACCATTGGTGATGATGACGTATTAAGGATGCAGGGTCGGACTTGTGTGCCCAATGTTGATGGACTTAGAGAGTTGATTCTGGAGGAGGCCTATAGCTCACAGTATTCCATTCATCCAGGTGCCACGAAGATGTATCAGGATTCAAGATAGCACTATTGTTGGAGAAGAATAAAGAAAGATATTGTAGGATTTGTGGCTCGGTGTCTCAACTGTCAGCAGGTGAAATATGAAAATCAGAGACCAGTTGGCTTGCTTCAGCTGATGGATATTCCCGAGTGAAAATGGGAGAGGATTGCTATGGACTTTGTTATTGGACTTCCTCGGACTTCGAAGAAATTTGATGCTATTTGGTGATTGTGGATCGGCTGACCAAGTCTGTGCACTTCATTCCTGTGTGCACTACCTATTCTTTAGAGTGGTTGGCATGGATTTATATTCGAGAGATTGTTCGGTTGCATGGTGTTCTGGTTTCCATCATCTCAGATAGAGGTACTCTGTTTACTTCACAATTTTGGAGATCCATGCAGAGAGAGATGGGTACTCAAGTGGAGTTGAGCACAACATTTCATCCTCACACGAATGGACAGTCCAAGCGTACCATTCAGATATTGGAGAACATATTGTGTGCCTGTGTTATTGATATTGGAGGTTCATGGGATAGGTTTTGCCACTTGCTGAGTTTGCCTACAACAACAGCTATAATTCCAAAATTCAGATGGCACCGTATGAGGCCTTATATGGGAGGCAGTGTAGATCTCCAGTTGGTTGGTTGGAGCCCAGCAAGGCTAGGCTATTAGGGACAGATTTTGTTCATGATGCCATAGAGAAGGTGAAGGTGATTCAGGAGAAACTTCATACGGAGCAGTCGCGTCAGAAGAGTTATGCGGACCGAAAGGTTTGAGATATGTCGTACATGGTGGGTGAGAAGTTTTCGGTGAAGGTTTCGCCCATGAAGTGTGTTATGAGATATGGAAAGAAAGGAAAGTTGAGTACGCGGTTCATTAGGCCTTTTGAGATACTTAGGAGGATTGGGAAGGTGTCTTATATGCTTTCCTTGCCACCTAGCTTGTCAGGCGGGCATCTGGTATTTCACATTTCTATACTCCGGAAGTATGTTGGGGATCCGTCTCATGTTTTGGACTTCAGCATGGTTCAGTAGGGTGATGATTTGACCTCTGATGTGGAGCTAATGGCTATTTTGGGTCATCAAGTTCGAAGGTTGAGATCAAAGGATATATCTTCTGTAAAGGTGCAGTGGAGAGGTCGGCCCATAGAGGAGGCTACCTGGGGGACCGAGCGAGAGATGCGGAGCAGATATCCTCACCTGTTTGAGGCTTCAGGTATGTTTCTTGACTCGCTCGAGGATGAGAGTTTGTTTAAGTTCGGGAGGATGTGATGACCTGATCCGTCATCTCATGTGTTACCACTCTGTTTCTCCCATTTTCTTCTTTCTTATGCTTCGTTAGATCACTTCCGTTCCTAGGCTTTTTATTAGTTAGTCCTGGTAAAGCCCCCAGGCGGCGTATTTTTTTGAAACGAGGTCCTCGGTAACGCGACATAAAGACTCCTTATTCTTATTTCTTATTTAGTATTTCGAATTAATTCTTATTTCTATTTATTTTATTTTTTATTGAATTTTATTTTACAGAATAAACCTAAAAACTAAACTGAACTAAATGAAGCGAAGTTTACTGAAATAGTGTACTTGTACTATTACTATAAAGAAAAGAAGAATGGGATGAATTGGATAAATATACAGACCCCTTCTATTATTTATTTCAAATTCTAATTGTTTAATGAAATGGTTAGTTATAACTAATGAGAAATTCCTCCGCTTTCAGGCGAAAGTGAAGATAAAAAAAAAGAATCGGCCGTTTAAGTATTCCAAATTGAATGGCAAAATGGCAGGAAGAGAGAGCTATATTAATCCTTATGTTCTAGAATATTCAATATAATATTGAATAGTTAATAACTAAGATTCTAATTCCAATAGTTTAGTCAATTACTATGCATATAAGATTTCTGTTATGTGGGCCCGCTTAGCTCAGAGGTTAGACGGTTCGATTCCGATAGCCAGCTTTTCCCTATTCTTTTTTTTTATTCCATTTCCAAAATCTATCAATTTATTATAGGAACTTCCAATTATATTCGTGTCATATGTGGTCGAATTGGTTTTGATTGATTTTGGTAGAAATGAGACACTTAGTCTCTTTAAGGAAGTCTTAGTTTGAAAAGTCAACTGGATGTTGACTTATGAGTTAGAGCGCTCAGATGTGTTTTTTGATGGTTCGGTTAGCTTCAGAGAATGATTTTTGACTTAGGAGTGTGATCGGAAGTGGTTTTGGAGGTCCGCTGCAGAAATAGGCTTGAATTGGCGAAGTTAGTATTTTAGCAAATTCCAGTTGATATGTGAGATTTTGATCCGAGGTTCGGAATGGAATTCCGAGAGTTGTTGTAGCTTCTTTATGTAATTTGGGTGTGTGAAAAATTTCAGGTCATTCAGAGGTGATTTGGTTGGGTTTTTGATCGAATGCACGTTTCGAAAGTGTTTGAAGAACTTAGGATTGAATTGGATGTAATTTGATGGTTTCAGTGTTGTTTAAGGTGTCTTGATGATTGGAACAAGTTTGAATGATCTTTTAAGGTGTGTTGGTACTATTGGTTGAGGTCCCGAGGGCCTCGAGGTGATTTCGGGTGGCTAAACGGGAAGTTTTGGACTTTGAGTTATTGTAGAAAATGCGGGAGCTGTACAGGGGTATTTTTGTCATCACAATTGCGAGCCTGGGGCCGCGATCGCGTAGAATGTTTTTGGAAGGTGAGGTGATTCCTCTTCCCGTTCGCATTAGAGAGTCCGCGATCGCGGAAGGTGGGTTTTTGATTCATCGTGCTTGTGGAGAAGCATTCACATTCGTGTAGTAGTAATTGAGGGGTCAGGTGCAGTGTTCTACGCGTTCGCATGGGAATGGCCGTGTTCGCATAAGAGGGAGGCAGAAGCATCACAATCGCGGTGCATTGGTCGTGTTTTTGCGTAATCTGTTTGGAGGTCCCTGGAAATTTGTTCTTCTCGATCGCGGGCCTGGGGCTGCGATCGCATAAAAGAAATATCAGCTAGACAGAAGGGTTTTTAATAATATTTCATCAGCGAGCTGAGTCATATTTTCCTCCATTGTTGGGCATTTTGAGAGCTATTTGGGAGAAATTGGAGAGGGGTTAGAAGAGAGTTGATTGGAGGTAAGTTCTATGAACTAAAAGCGTGATTATTATGTGACATTAACCTAGAAATACATGGGACCTTAGCTAAAATTTGATAAACTAGGGCTTGGGATTTTGAGATATAAAATTGGGATTTGATAGGTCATTTGAGGCCAAATTTGAGATTTCTTGATATATATGGACTCGTGGCGAGATAAGGAACCCGTTGATGTGAAAATGTTTGAGTTCGAGAAGTGGACCCATGGCTCGAGTTTTGCTAATTCAGGGATTTGATTATTTTTGATTGTTTTCGATTAGGTTTTGTTCCCTTTGCATATTGTGACATATTCGTAGTGGTTTTGGTCAGATTCGACGTGCGAGGAGGCCGATTTGAGAGGCAAGGGCATAGCGAGCTAGAGTTTTGGCCGGCTTGAGGTGAGTAATGAATGTAAATGATGTCCTGAGGGTTTGAATCCCCGGATTCACACATCGTAGTGCTATATTGAGGTGAGACACGCTTTTGATGATGAGCGCGGGGTCGTTTACTATTGGAGATTCTGACTTGGTCCGTCCTGAGTGATGTTTTACCGTGTATTTGATTGAAACTTATTTGATATCATCAGTATTTGGATTAATTGTCATATTAGGGCTTCGTGCCAACTGTTTGGACACTTCAGGGGTTGTTATTACTGCTTCCTCACTATTTTCACATAATACTTGAGCCCGGCCCTATTGTTTAAAACTCTTTTGAAAATTCTACCACTTTTACTCATATTTGAAACTTAAATGATATTTCTAATGAACTTTAGGCTGAGGACTACTATTTTATTACAATCCGAGTGGCTTATGTGATTTTGGACTGAGTATGGGATCGGGCTGCGCACTGCAGGAGTATTATATTGATATTGTTATGAGGCTTAGGTCCTAGTTGGTGCCACGATATGGATTGTTATTGCGCTTGGTCCATAAGGGGCCCCTCCCGAAGTCTTCACACCCCTAGTAAGCATCATCGACGATAAATAAATGGAGCGAGATGCACGCCGCAGCGGGTACTAGAGAATACCGTACTATGTGCTGCATTTCTTATTTGACTGTCAATTATTTGCTTATCTGTTGTAGCATTTCCATATTTCGCTTTCACTAGTTTACTAATTTTATACTACTTGGTGTAAACTGCTAAATTATAGAATACAATGTGATCTATCCATGATTCCTTATTGACAGCCTTTATATATGTTTATTAGTCACTGGGTCGGAGTACTCACATTACTCCATGCACCTTGCCTGCAGATCCAGGCGTATCTGTGGCTGAGTGAGGATCTTCTATTGAGCAGCACTTATCCGAGAGCATCGAGGTAGCTACAATGGTGTGTGCAGCCTGATCTCTCCCTTCTATCTCTTGTTTTTTTTCATATTCCCTAGTATGATATGTATTAGGTTGATAAACCTGTATTTGAGGCTCAGACTTGTGACACCAGATTCTTATTGTAGGAGTTTTATTTGGGATTCTGCATGTATTAACTCTATTTCAGATTTCTATTGTTATAACTTGGTAAATTATCTGTGTTAATTAATAATGAACTGTGTAGAAATGGGTTAAGGTTATTAATTGGTCGGGCTTGCCTAGCAATGTGTTGGGCGCCATCACGACCGGGGTCGGGGTTGTGACAAGAAAGATCTCTAGAACAACTTATGCTATGCTTTGTTCTCAAGCAAAATAATACAACTTTACTTTTTGTTTGATATTGTTCGTACTTCTGCCCTTGGAAGCATCGCTCGCGGAGCTAGGCTTGCCATTCCTTTGATTTATCACTAAGGCCAATTAATTTACTTTATTTATCATTTTGGATCAAATCAGTTCGTTTGTCTATTAGCAACGTAATAAATTCAACTACACCATTTTTCGAGTAAATAGTTTGGCACCCACCATGGGGCTTAGAAAGATGCGTAATTTAGTTGATCCTTGCATCTATTACTAACTCTTTTGATTCTTTGTTGCTTGGACAAAAAAAGGCAGCTAACGATGTCAACATTACGCACAATATTGAGGCACATAAAAATCTGCGTCAACACGAGCATTCAATTGGTGTCACCCGCAATGAGGGGGACTTAGTAGCTCGGATCTACGGCAAACATTACCCCTAATATGTGTGGGAGACAGGTCCTGATGACACTAAGGATGAGCATGGTGCGAAACAAGTAAGGATCTTGAGAGAGCAGCAAAAGACCATCATGGACCATCTCTCAAGGAAATACCAGGTCATGATAGAACTAAAACAAACATTATCATCCACTTCCAACAATGCGAACAAAAGAGGCTCCTTTCATCCCAGCGCTCTAGCAAATAAAGGGCTCAAAGAATTGATAATAACACCCCAAGGGATGAGATCGGCTTCGACGGAGCCGGATGGATCAGTAGCGCATCACGTAACGACAACGATAATGATCCCTTCAGAATTGAACTCATGAGATTCATGAGGAAAATGAAAGAGCGGATGGATCACAATTGCGAAGGAGTTTCACACCCAAATGGATCAAATTTGGGGAGCACCACCAATTTTGAAGGGACCATATTCAAATAAGTACACCCAGTCACCGTTTAAGCCAAGCACAACACCAGATTTGACTTTGAAATAGTTCAAAATGTCGGACATACCAAAGTATATTGGAACTTCAGATCCTTAGGAGCATATTACAACTTATACAATTGTTGTGAACGGAAACGACTTGGCCCAACATGAGATTGACTCACTTTTTGCTGAAGAAATTTTGGGAAACCCTCATGAAAGGGGCACTGAAATGATATTCACCCTTGCCCAAGCACTGATAAATTCTTTTGAAATGCTCATAGCTCTTTCATTAAGTCCTATATCGGGGCTAGGAAGGTCGAAGCTCGGAAGACTAACATATTCAAAATTACACAAGAAGAGTCTGAATTGCTACGGGAGCTCGTGATAAGATTGCACAAAGAAAAACTGCTGCTATCGGTCGTACCAGACAAGTGGGCAACAGAGGCATTCACTAAAGTCCTGAACCCATAGAGCTCTAATGCCTCTTAGAAATTGAAGGAAAGCCTGCTCGAGTTCATATCCCATATGGTCGGATGTCCATAGCCATTATAAATAAAAAAATAGGATAGAAGAGGATCAACACAGCTTCCCCGACATCAACCAGGGGACGGGAATAAGACAAGAACCGGGATAAGTTCAAGGATGATATTGGTGCATACCGGCGATGTTTCAAAGGCCGATTCTTGCCATACAAGAAAGCCAAAGGCCACAACTATAAAAGGTTCTGGCCCTCGTATAGGTTCGCTCTCGATAGAATAACTGACCATGATCGGAATAACAGGTCGCTGTGAGAAAAAGAGGCATCAGGGACCCGAGATTCCTCATATCCCAGGTTGTCAAATTATAAATACAAAATCAACATAGTGAATCTAGTATGGGCAATGAGAAACATCAAGAAAGCATGATTCTCGACGACAATCAGATCTGACCCCATCCAATGGGATCCCAACTTTTGATGTGAAAATCATGGAACTCACGATCACAGAATTGACGACTGCTGGAATCTACGCGAGGAGGTGGGAACATTGCTGATGAACTGCCATCCTAGGGAGTTCTTGATCAACTAGCGCCAAGAAAAATTATGGCCACAACTGAGACAATGCGGTACCCTCAAAGATTGGGGATAACACTCCTCAACTATCTTTCTCAGCAGCTAAGAAGAAAAAATGTATCAGTTACTCACGGTAAGAGACTCCGGGAATTCACTGAAGACGAAATTACCTTCATAGAAAAGGACGCCGGTGGGCTTCTTCTGCCACAAAATGAAACACTGGTAATTTCTCTTAATGTTCTAGATTTTAAGATTAAACGTGTTTTGGTTAATATAAAAAGTCATCCAGCATATTTCAATTAAGGTTGCTGGAACAAGCCAAATTAATCGGAAGTATCATTGCGATAACAAAGCTCCTTGCTAGGTTCAACTAAGCGAGTGTGACAACCCTAGGAGAGATCCTGCTGCCCACGAATGCCGAAGGGGTCAGGAAGACCTCCTTATTCGAAATGGTGGATGATGACATTGGTTACAACATTATTCTCGGTAGAGCATGGATAGATGAGATGAAGGTCGTACCATAAACAAATCACCAACTGCTGAAACTTTCGACTTTAGAGGGAATCAAGAAAATAAGAGGAGATAAATTGACAGTGAGGGAAATGAATGCAATATCGATTACAATAGTAAAGGAAGGAACTCAACAAATACCAATTACCGGAACACAACGGCTACTCCCGATCCAAGCAAAGATGAAAAAGGGGATGAGTCATCGCAACCCCACCAGTACCGACATACCTTTAGGTACCAGAAGAGACGAACCCAAATAAGTCCATGACAGAAGAACTCAAACAAGTGGCTTTGTTTGAGAAATTCCTAGAGGGGAAATTTCACTTGGGGACAGGACTCAACCCCATGCTCAGGTCAGGATTTATTAATTTCCTTAAGACCAACGTTTATTATTTTGCATAGTCACATGCAGATATGAAATGTATATCGATAGAGGTGGCCGCATGGGCTAAACCTAGGCCCAAGAATCCCACTGATAATGCTGGATAAGTGCCAAATAGCCGAGGTCAAAAATAGGTTTGCTAAAGAAGAGGTAATTTAGTTACTTGACATCGGTTCAATCCTGGGGGTAAATTATCCCGACTGGCTAGATAATGTAGTTATAGTTCCAAAAATTAATAATAAATTTTGAATGTGCATATATTATAAGGACTTGAATAAGGCGTGCCCAAATGACTCGTTCCCACTGCCTAACATAAATCAAATGATTGACGCCACGGTCGGACATGAGTTAATGAGTTTCCTTGATGCCAATTTTGAGTACAGTCAAATTAAGATGAACTCAGAAGATCAAGAAACTAATTCGTTCATAACACACTTTTGCACTTATAGTTATGACGTGATGCCCTTTGAGCTTAAAAACGCTGGAGCCACATATCAGATTCTCGTGAACAAGATGTTCAAGAACAAAATAGGTAAAACAATGGAAGTATACATAGATGATATGTTGGTTAAGTCTTTGAATGCAGGTGACCATTTAAACCACCACTAGGAAACCTTCGATATCTAAAGGAAGCACAACAGGAAACTCAACCTCGAAACATGCACGTTCGAGGTTAGCTCCGGTAAGTTTTTGGGTTTTCTTGTGTTATAAAAGGGGATCGAGGTAAATCTCGATAACATCAAAGCCAGCAAGGACATCCCTGACCATCTGACAAGTGTGAAAGAAGTCCAAAGGCTAAGCGAAAGATTGGTTGCTCTAAGAAGGTTCATTTCTCGATCCTTTAAAAAATGTCATCACTTCTTCTCACTTCTGAAGAAGAAGAACAATTTCAAGTGGACTCCAGAATTCCAACAGGCCTTAAAAAACATGAAACATTATCTATAAAGCCCTCCACTACTATCAAAATCGAGGGAAGGCGACCAGTTGCTGATATACTTAGCAGTCTCGGAAGTAGCAGTAAGTGACATTCTAATCTGGGAGGACGAAAGTACGCAATCTCTTGTCTATTACGTTAGCACTTTTTTTGGAGCGAAAATGCGTTATCCACACCTCAAAAAAACTGGCCTTAGCTCTAGTAGTCGCCTCTCGAAAGCTTAGACCTTATTTTTAGTGCCACCCGATAGCCGTGGTGACAAATTTTCCCCTATGTAATGTCCTTCCAAAGCCTGAGTTGTCATGTCAGTTGGCCAAATGGGCAGTTAAAATTAGTGAATTTTAAATTGAATATAAGCCTAGGACTACAATCAAGTTACATGTTTTGGCCGACTTTGTGGTCGATTTCAAACCCGATTTACTGTCTATGGCTGTAAAAGAAGCGGTGATAGTGTAGGAAATGCATCAGGAGTTTGAACCTTATTCAGTGACGGAGCTTCCAATGTGAAATAGTCCAGGCTTACGATGGTCCTAATCACGCCCTCGGGAGAAGCCCTGAGGAAGGATATAAAAATTATTCCTTTAACTAGCAATGAAGCCAAGTATCTGGTATTGATTGCAAGACTCGAAATGGCTCGAGGACTTGGAATCGAGGTCATAGAGATCATATGTGATCCGGAGCAGGTAGTAAACCAAGTATATGGGATCTTTGGCACAAAGGATGAATACATGCAACAGTACACAATTAAGGTGCAAGCCCTACTCACACGGTTCAAAGAGTGGTCGATCACCCACATCCGGAGAGAAGAAAACGTAAAAGCATATGCATTAGCTAATTTGGGGTCAACCATGGAGATGAGGGGATCGAATTATGGTACCGTAGTTCAACGTATGCAATCAGTACTGGATGTGGATTGTTACTCTAAAATCTATCCAACCAACCTAGTTTGCGTCTGGATTAATGAGTTTATCGACTACCTTCAGCATTGCAAGTTGCCCAAAGACCCGAAGGCATCCCGAGCACCCCGCAGCTAAGTAGCTCGCTACAATCTTTGGGTGGATAGTTATATAAAATGTCATTCTAAGGCCCATTGGCCCGATTAGGAGACTCGGAGACAGACTACGTCATGATAGAGATTCATTAAGGAATTTGCGGGAATCATTCCAGTGTAGATTCATTGATGCTAAAATTAGTTATGGTCGGATACTACTAGGCTCGGATGTACTAGCATGCGACTGCATTTGTTCAAAAATGCAACAAGTGTCAGCTTGATTCAGATTTGATGCACCAACAAGCATAACTATTAAATTCAGTATCGTCCCCATGGCCATTCATCCAATGGGTGATAGATATAGTTGGGTCGCTGCCAGTAGGTCTAGGGAAGGTTGGATTACTTTTACTATTTGTCAATTACTTCACTAAATCAGGTTCTTACCAAAAGATTGACGAGCGTGAAATGGTCGACTTCTTCTGGAAAAACATAATTTGCCGGTTCGGAATACTGAATGAGATTGCGTGTGATAATAGGACACAGTTCATAGGCTCTAAAGTCACAAAATTTCTTGAAGAAAGATCTAGATGATTACATCTTCACCATAACATTCGAGCACTAATGGGAAAGCATAAGTAACCAATAAGGTGATTATTCAAAACTTCAAAAAGAGTCTGGAAGCAGCCAAAGGTAAGTAGCCTAAAGAGTTATCGGGGGTGATATCGGCATACCGAATGACGACAAAATCAAGCACAAGAGAGACACCTTTCTCTCTTGTATATGGTGCAGAAGCTTTGATCCCAGTGGAAGTAGGAGAACTGAACTTGCGGTACTTACAAATGGATAAAGAAGCAAATAATGAGGCATTTTTGGTCAAGCTGGAGTTGCTTGATGAAGGCACATGGTGCACACAAAGACTGGTGGCTCAGAAACAAAGGATGGAAAGATACTATAATCTCTGCTACATTAAAGTTGGAGACTTGGTTTTAATGAAAGTGACTCAGAACATTCGGGAGATCAAAGCTAGAAAGCTATGTCCGATGTGGGAAGGTCCCTTCCGGGTTTTAGCTGTCACCAGGAAGGGATCATATGAATTGGAGAATCAAGATGGAGTCAAATTTTCAAGAAACTAGAATGTGACTCATCTCAAAAGGTATTACTGTTGATGGATCCTTCTTGTACTGAAAGAATGTGCTATATTCTTTCCCATTCAACCAGTTTTTGTCCCAATTGGCTTTTTTTGGCAAGGTTTTAACGAGGCAGCAATGGAAATCATACTACGAAGGAAGCATAATCAGCAAAGTCAAGAGCTTTAAATGAAAAGGCACTGAAACAACAAGCCAATATGGGATGAGTAAATAATCTTTGGATGGATGGCAAAGTTCATAACAAGAAATGAAGCTTGCAATCATACTATTCAGCCATTCACAAGTGTTTTTCTTCAAATGAGCAATATTCCCAGTGTTCCAATTAGCATACTTTGCAATCTAACATTGGAGGGGGTAGTATAAGAATACGGAAAAATGATTTCCACAAAAATTGGACTACGAGATTCAGGAAAAACTAGTGTCTCACTTAGGACCAGAGACTATACGGCCAGCCACATAGAAACAAGTTGTACTAACTAATCACATGTATCGACAATTTATTATTTTTACCAATAGAATGATTATGTACTTTTAAAGATGGAAGGAATAAAATAAAGTCCGTTTGTTTTTTTCTTGTTTCTTGTCCAAACGATCAATTGATTTTATCATTTGGAAGTTAACTAAAAACATCAAATGCTAGTGCGAGAATGAACATGAGACATCCATATTCAAAAGAACTATAGACATAAGAGGGCCTTCTTTTGTGAAACCCTCATAGTAAAGGGTTGGTTCTATAAGAGTTTATGCCCATAGCCTAAAAGCTATCAGAAGAAAACACACCCAAAGCCTTGCCTAATTCGACGCAAAAAAGAATGAAATTTGCACAATAATTAAGTAAAAAGTCCTTTCTATTTATCAAACATTCCAAATGGCAAAAATCATAGGTAAAACAGCAAAAGGGAAAAAGGAAAAAAGCTAAACTTCATCTCCATCGGAACTCGAGGGAAGAGAGGTATCTACATCCCTGGCAGAAGTAGGTGGATCTTCCATCGACACATGATCTTGACTTTCATCATCATTCCCTTAAAGTTCCTCCTCGATTCCCAAATATTTGAAACCGGCCCTCGAAGAGTCAGTCGCATTAGGCTTAGCCGGGGAGATGTTCTTAAGTAGTTAACTTCAGTGCTCGGGCTTTTACAATTTCATAATCAATATTAATGATGCCCAATTTGGCTTCCTCCAAGGATTTCCTCCTTATATTAATCATAGAATATATTTTTGAAAGATGAGGGAATCCCCTAGGTGCTAGAGCTTTGCCTTGAGCCTATCAACCTTTGTGAAAGGGTCATCTCGCTCGAATCTCATGGCACCGAGGCTAACATCGAGATCATAAATTATGGTTATATGAACCCTATTTTGATCCATGATCTTTTTAACCTATCTTCCATTCTAGTCAGCTTGTCCTTGGCAGCAGCAACCTCTTCAACTTTGGAGTTCAAGTTACCTCCAAGTTATTTGCTCGTTTAATGGAGGTAAACTCGCGCTTGGTAGAAGCAAAAGCAACATCCTAAGACTCAACCTACCTATAAATAGCATCTTGAAGTTGAGCATGTAGCTGAGAGGCTTCTTGATTGTAAGCCGTCACCTCCTGCTCACTTTGCTTCAGCTGAGCTTCAAGCTCGACGGCTTCGGAAGCATTTTCCATTAGCACTAGAAGGCGTGTAACAAGTTGGTTCCTCTCAGACAAGAGTTGATCTATCTCAGACATGAGCCCTTCTTTATCAAGGAGTAGTCTCTGAAAGCCTTCAAAAGCAAGGAATTTGGCCTGCAAAACATATATCGAAGTTAGAAAACCCGGTTATAATAGATATATAAAAATAAATAGTAAGAGAAGAAGTACAGTACTACTGCCGTATTGTTCATAGCATTATTAAACATACACTCCCTATTTTCATCTTATCTTTTTTTGAATGCAGTAATTTTGGATAGTTGGAAAGCTCCACCGGCCTGGACAACAGATAATACTCTTGTGAAATCGAGGGAGTGACGTTCATCCTCCCTCAGGAATCTGGAGAAAGGGGTAAGTAGTTGTGTCCCAATTCCCGTGGTCAGGGGACTATGGAGGGAGGCATCCAATTCTCGGGCGCCTATTGTTTGTGGATGAGATTTAGCAGTTGTTATTTATGAAAACACGACTGGTGTATAGGGAGATAAAGCCGATGGTGTTGTAGGTTGAGAAGGAGTTGCGAGAGAGGCAATGCTAATTATTGATGCTCATCAACCAAAGGTATAAGAGGCCCGATATTTGACCTCATAGGATTGGAAGCAGCAGCTGGGACCAGAAAGGGAGAATCAACATTCTCCACTAAATCCATTTCTCCTGAGAGCGCCCAGACCTCACCCTCGGTTGGGTTTTTGAGCTCTCCAATTTGAGCATTCTATTGAGCTGATTAAGATCGCTGTCTCCGTCTAAAAGGGAGCCTCTTCATCATTGGCTTCCCCGTCATCATCAATGAACACAATGGTTGTGGTTGTCTTGGGAGTCGCATTCTTTATTTTCTTAGTTTTTTCCAGTCGAGGAAGAACACCGCCTTTTTGATTGCATGTTCTACAGCTGGGGACTCCCGGAGGAAGCTCCTAATCTCGAGGCAGATCAGTGGGCACTTCTCCGAGCAAGAACCTCCTAAAAAAACATTGTAGCCTCCGCACAATCAATTAAAACCTCAACCTCGGGGCAGGTAACAGAACCTTGGAGGAGTCTTGAATAAAAAAAAGTTATGGTTATCAAAGCTTGCTTATGTATATACAGAGACAAAAAGTATTATGAATCGGGTTACCGTGGTTTTTTGCCTTCCACCCGCATTTGGGGGCCAACTACTTCCACCCCATCATAGTAATGTCTAGAATATTCTAAGCCCATTGGCATAGGCCTTCAACCCTTGTGGTGTCCACGGAGTAGCTGAAATAACAGAAGCAAAAGAGTTAGAAATAATATGGAAAACCCTATGTGGAGAAAGAGGTAAATTGTAAACTTAGGTGGACGAGCCCATTATTCACGAAAGGATAGATTGTGTCCGGGATGATATCCCTGTTAGCAACGATAACAAATTGCTCCATCCACTTGCAGTCATTATTATCGTCCATGTTGGTAAGTAGAGCATGGTGGCCACGCTTGCTGAAATTTATTACTCCTCACGGAAGATTTTAGTTGAAAAAAGGTTCATTATATGCACCAAGAGTTAGGGTTTTCCCATCTTCGTGCACAGTTTGCACAGACAAACCATCGTTTGCCATATAGAAGGTCCCACCCGTGCCAAGCAGACTCAGTATCGGTGGCATAATTCCAAAATCATGGATTCAAGTCCTCCGCTCAAAGAAAATGAACCTAAGTGAAGGGGTACATGTAAACATATGTAAAACCTTGTTGGTAAAGGTGACTCACTCTACAAGGTCAGAAGAAATGATGTTTAGGTCTTGATAGTCACATTCATCCTTCATAGTAGGAATACTGGAAGAGGGAATAGATAAAGGATACCTGCTAATAGGCCAAGTTCGAGGATTTACAGAAGGGAACTTCTCTTGGAAGCCATTCACGATGCTCAAGTGCTTAGATATGATGGTGCTTACTGTAGGAGGATCGACATCAACATCAACCTATTTATCTTTTCTTCTCTCGAGGCCTTCACCAAAGAGAAGACTAGAGTTACTGAAAGGTTTAGTAAAAAAGGACACAATGGTAAGAAGATAATAGTCTTTTGAAGAAGATCATAGAGAGATGAAAGCACAAGGAAGTTAAGTGCAAAAAGGATTAAAGAGCTTATGAAATTGTTAGAAGTGAAAGAGGTAAATGATGTGTATAAGGTAGAGACTACTAAAATCATGATCATGATTACCACGAGAACTGGCGAAATATTGCCAAATTTTGAAACAAAACGTATTCGGGTTATTAAATGCAAAGTGACATAAGTCTTATCAAGCGTCAAAAACTGCTTAGAGGCTTTTAGAAAGTTTTCCGCCAAGAAAGTAATCTTCACAAACTTCCTGATAATATAAAGATGTGCTATTGAAAAGTAGGTGGACTATCTGTATAGGGTAAAATTAGTTTATATTAAATGACCCAATGATAGCATGACACGTAAAATCAGAGATCACAGGCGAAAGATAAGTCAAGTAAGAACTAAGGCCGGGGACAGAAACTACAGATGGTATTGGTTAGACCCCGAGGAGAGCATAATCAACAGGAGGAGGTCAAATGTTTGCCACTAGATGTCTCTTTCCTAGTATTAAATGGTCAGCCCTTGCAGAAAATTTTAGCATTCATGACCTGCCATTACACATTTATCAATGACCCCTTTTACTGTCATTTAATAGAGATTTGATCCTAGGATCTTGTTTCCAAGGTATAACTATAATTAGTGATTTCAACAACTTTTTGTTTTATTTAATATTGTTCTTACTTCTGCCCTCGGAAGCATAGCTCCTGGGGGTATGGCTCTTTTGATTTTAACGCTAAGTCCTATTTTTAATTTAATTTATTTATTATTTTGGATCAAATCAATTGATTTGTCTATTAATCACGTAACAAATTCAACTGTACTATTTTACCGGTAAACACAGACATATCCTTCCCAAGCTTCTTCCATTCCTCCTCTTTCTTCCTTCAAAATGAAGGAAGATAAAAGAAAAGGAAAAGAATAAGAAAGAAAATATGAAAGGAAAACTATGAAAAATAGACAAATATGTTTAATGAAAGAAATGCTCATAAAAAATAAATTTAGCTTTTTTTTAATCTCATGAACATCAGATAGCACAACACACTCTCAATGTCATGTGGCGTCTCTAAGGATGGTACTTAGGGATATACATATTCCGGATTGGTTAGGATTTTCTATTTACCAAATCATTTTAATATTTGAGATTTTTAAATTTATAAAAATCAAACCAAACCAACAAAAGTTGGAATTTTCAATGTCATTTTTTCTCGGATTGTTCAGTTTACTGCGGTTATTTAGGTTTTTTCTTTTGCTAAAATCTTCATACCATAAAATATATTACATTTGATGTAATAATATCTCTTTGTTCCTAGTAATGTAAACTATATAAGATATTATTCAAGAAAATAATATTAAATAATATGAGATGAGTCATGACATCATACTAAAATACTCAACGAGTCGCATAAATTAAATATTGCTAATAAGCCATAATGAAAATGAGTATAATCTAAAAGTACTAAGTCATGCTTAAATAAGTACGACTATATAGTAAGTTCTAAATATTAATGACAGGACTAAATAATTAAAAAAATAGTTACGCATTTTGATTGTCTAAATCAATAAAAAAACAAAAAAATATATAGATATTCACACTATTTAATTTCTAATATTTAATTGAATTTATTTTATTTGCATTAATATTGATTTAATTTTGCTTTTGCTTTTATTTGAGTTATTAACTTTTATTGGCTATAAGACATATTTAATCATAAAATAATTCTACGTCCAAGCTTGAAATAATAAATTGAAAGAGAGAACCATAAAAAGTTTAAAAAATATTTATGCATTACATTATAATAATAATTTTTATATATAAAATATTTTTAAAATTTGTACGCATGTAATGTCGGGTTGTTTTTATTTTGGTTTGACTTTTTTAGTTAAAAGCAAATCAAATCAATTATTGTCGGATTTTTTTTTTCTAACACCAAATTAAATCATGATCGATTTTTTTCTCTAGCTTAATTCGAATCATCAATTTAATGTACTTTATCAATTTTATTTGCACAACCCTAATTGTACTACATGTATTTTGGACGAGGAAAAGTTGGCGGCAGTAAAATTCTTAACAAAAATTAAGTGTGTGGAAATTGAGTAATGATAATGATATCTTATCTCAATTACCTTTTGTTTGAGGAAAACATTTTTAATCGGTTTGAAGCAAGCAATCAACTTTTCTCTTAATAAGAAACAATGACTTTAAACTTTCAAAGAAGTTTCTAATGTAAACATATTCTTGACCCTAGCACATTGCACAACTTTCCAACTATGGAGTTTGTAATATAAATCCGCCAGTATTCCATATTTTCGAGGACATTCCTGCTATCAATCTCTATTACTGTAAATAAATTAAATAATAATCATTCTCAAAATAGAAATAGAAAATTAGTGGAAATTAAATTTTAAAAACAGTAAATTTCTTTAAAATAAATTTTGAAAAAACGTTGTAGAAACAAATCGAGCCCACTGAATACAAAGTGTGCCCTTAAGGAAATTATTCCCTTCAAGTACCTGAGGTTTTGGAATATATCCTCTCAGGATAGAACGATTTAACTCACCAGTGTATCAGTACCTTAAACTCTGGTGATCGGCGAACCACTAGATGGTCGTAAAGCACACTGGAATATTTTGTGCAGAAGAAGAAGAAGAAGAAAGAAGAAGATTCAGAAAATTTTGTAAGTAAATATTATGGGATTTAAAGGTCTATTTATAGCCAACTTAGTGATGTTTCTGAAGAGGTTTGCACCCTTTCAGAATAGTGATGGCTGTTAGAACATGTATGACATTCTGAAGAGCTTTGCAACCTTTCGGTACAGTCACGGTTCTTGGAACAGTGTGACACTCTGAAGAGGTTTGCAACCTTTCAGAACAATCATAGTTGTTGGAATAGGTGTAATACTGCTTCAGAACAACCACGGTTGTCGGAAATTTTTTTCGGGAAATTTAAAACGAATTTAAATTAATCCAGGAAAGAAAAACGGTTCAGACCAGACCGG
The DNA here is from genome assembly GCA_034376525.1 of Nicotiana benthamiana. Taxonomy (NCBI): domain Eukaryota; kingdom Viridiplantae; phylum Streptophyta; class Magnoliopsida; order Solanales; family Solanaceae; genus Nicotiana; species Nicotiana benthamiana. The sequence continues at coordinate 13,014,785 of CM067333.1, read as the reverse complement.
GTCGCGGGTCATTGGTTATGCGGATTGAATTTTCTTTAATTAATTTAATTAATTAAATATTTGAAAAACAATTGTACAAAAAGATTAATCAGCCAATCGATCTTTGACAAATCCGAATCCGAATCCGAAGCCGAAGCCGAAGCCGAAGCCGAAGCCGAACCGAGCGAGCGACGACGACGGGACGAGGCTTGCCTTATTCTTTTCTCTTTAAGAGCTAAAAGATGAGCTTTCTCTATATATACACCAAGACTTTCTTTGTTTTTACCAATGAGGGATAAAGTGCATTAGTGAACTCATTCAAAATTTCAATTCCCTCCATTTCTTTTCCCACCATTTTTCATTCACCCTTATTTTTTTATTAAACAAAAATCCAATAATCCCTTAATGAATAGAATAGTTATAAACTTAAAGGAATGCACGGATGTGTATGTGTTTAACAAGCAAGAATTGATTGCCTCTAGATAAGTAGGTTTTTCTTTGAACTTTCCGTAGTGAACTTATATCGGATATACTCGGTCAATCGGTAGATTTAATATCTTTTAACCGCCGAGCTTTGTTGTATACCTATACAATATAAGTCACACAAGCAATCTTTAACCATCTATGGTTCTCACGGTTGTGTTCGATTCAGCCATGAACACCGCCTGGATTTATGAGTGCTTAGAGAATGGGCCTTTAGTTTAATTCTCCTTGAAGCGCCTTACACTTCACACTCACATAGGTGATTCCTAGACGTGTAATATTAAAGACACACTATCTGGTCATATCCTGCCAGACTTAGCAAATCATTAAAAAGCTTTAAGCTTTATTGACTCATCAAAGAGCCTTAATGCTCTATATTGTTTTTGAACGTTGTCTTCATCACGAGAATGGGTTGAGTTAGTTGATAATGTTGAACCGTCATTCATAACTTTATTTGATCTCGTTTTACCTAGCTCTTGGGATCTCCATTCTAGGTAGAGTTACCGCCATGATAACTTTTCCTAGACCTTTAACCACATTCGCTTTGATGATCTTTCAACCTCCTCTCTAGATAGGCTTTTTGTAAGTGGATCCGATATGTTATCTCTTCACTTTACGTAGTCACTTGTGATAACACCACTGGAGAGTACTTGTCTAACTGCATTGTGTCTCTGTCGAATATGACGAGATTTTCCGTTATGCATAACGCTCCCTCCCTACCTATTACCGCTTGACTATCACAATGTATACATATATGTGACAAAGGTTTGGGCTAAAATGGAATATCTTCTAAGAAATTTCGGAGCCATTCAGCTTTTTCACCGGCCTTATCTAAACTTATGAATTCATATTCCATTGTAGAATGGGCGATGCACGTTTGTTTGGATGATTTCCAAGATACTGCTCCACCCCCAATTATGAAAACATATCCATTTGTTGATTTAACATTAGATGATCCGGTGATCCAATATGCATCACTATATCCCTCGATCACAAAAGGATATTTATTGTAATGCAAAGTATAATTTTGGGTATGTTTCAGATACCCCAAAATCTGTTTCATTTCCATCCAATGTATTTGATTGGGATTACTTGTAAACCAACTCAATTTGCTAATAGCATTTGCTATATCTGATCGCGTACAATTCATTATATGCATCAAACTTCCCAGTACTATTGTGTAGTCCAGTTGTGAGTCACGTTCATCTTCATTCTTTTGAAGTGCATAACTCACGTCAATTGGAGTCTTGGAAATTTTGAAATTCAAATAATTGAACTTGTCAAGTACCTTTTCAAGATAGTGAGACTGTGATAATGCTAGACCTTGTGGAGTCTTGCGAATTCTGATTCCTAAGATCACATCAACAACTCCTAAGTCTTTCATGTCAAATAACATGCATTTTGTAGCATCTATATCTGTCATACTTTTGTTCATTATCAATATGTCATTAACATATAACCAAACAATAACTTCATGACCTAGACTATTTTTAATGTAAATACATTTGTCACACTCGTTGATTTTAAATCCATTTGCCAACATTATTTGATAAAATTTTGCATGCCATTATTTGGGTGCTTGTTTAACTACATAAAGAGACTTAACAAGTTTGCAAACTTTCTTTTTACCAGGAACCACAAAACCCTCAATTTGTTTCATGTAAATCTCTTCCTCCAATTCTCCTTCTAAGAAAGTTGTTTTAACATCCATTTGATGGATTTCAAGACCACACACAGCCGCTAGTGCCACTAACACCCTAATAGATGTTATCCTTGTTACTGGCGAGTAAGTGTTAAAGTAATCAAGGCCTTCCTTTTGTCTATAACTCTTGACAACAAGTCTTTGCTTATATTTGTCAATAGTGCCATCAACTTTAATTTTTCGTTTAAAGATCCATTTCGAACCTAAAGGCTTATTTCCAGGAGAAAGATCAACCAATTCCCATGTATGGTTATCCAAAATTGATTGAATCTCACTATTGAATGCCTCTTTCCAAAATGTTGAATCAGAAGATGACATAGCAGGTTTAAAAGTTTGAGGCTCATTTTCAAGCAAGAATGTCACAAAATATGGTCCAAAGGAAGTATATGTTCTTTAACGTTCGCTACTCCTTGGATCTTCTATACTTGGAGTATATTCCTTTGGTTCTTCCCGAGGTCGTTTAGGTATTTCACTTAACAACTTGCTTTCAGTTTTATACCGATAGATGCTTTCAAAGAATTCAGCATTATCCGATTCCATTATCGTATAATCTCAAGATTATCATATTTATCAACCAAAAACTGACATGCTTTGCTATTTGTAGCATATCCAATGAAAACGCAATCAACTATTTTCGGTCCAATTTTAACCCTTTTAGCTAAAGGAACCTATACCTTTGCTAGACACCCCGCACTTTAAAATATTTTAAGTTGCATTTTCTTCCTTTCCATTTTTCATATGGAATAGTTGCGTTTTATTGTGGGGTACTCTGTTGAGTTAGCTGTAAGGATAGCTTCCCCCCACAAACTTTGTGGTAATCCGGAACATATTAATAAAGAATTCATCATTTCTTTCAATGTCTGATTTTTCTTTTCCGCAATTCTGTCGAGTTGAGGTGTGTAGGGTGCAGTAGTTTTATGGATAATTCCATATTCCGAACATATTTCTGTAAACGGAGATTCATATTCTCCACATCTATCACTTCTCATCATTTTGATCTTTTTATTCAATTGATTTTCTACTTCATTCTTGTATTGCTTAAATGCTTCAATTGCTTCATCCTTACTATTAAGAAAATAAACTTAACAATATCTAGTGCAATCATCAATAAAAGTAATAAAATAATTTTTTTCACCTCGAGATGATGTCGACTTCATATCGCCAATGTCAATATGAATTAAGTCTAAAGAATTTGAATTCCTTTCAACAGACTTATAAGAATGTTTTACAAACTTAGATTCAACACATATCTGACGTTTCGATTTATTACACTCGAGTTTAAGTAATACTTCTAAATTTATTAACTTCCGCAAGGTTTTATAATTGACATGTCCTAAACAAATATGCCATAAATCATTTGACTCTAATATATAAGAAGAACCTAAAATTTTATTCATACTGTCAACAACCAATGCATTGAGCTTGAAAAGGCCCTCCGTGAGGTAGCCTTTTCCAACATACATTTCATTCTTGCTTACAATAACATTATCAAAAACAAATACACATTTGAATCCACTCTTTACAAAGAAGTAGAAACTAAATTCTTCCTAATAGTAGGAACATGAAGAACAATGTTGAGCATTAAAACCTTGTCGGAAGTCATCTTCAGGAATATCTTCCCGGAACCTTCAATATTGGTTGTTGCATTATTACCCATGGAAATTTCTTCTTCAGGGCCAGCAGTAGAGTAAGTTGCAAATGCTTCTTTGATAGCACAAACATGTTGAGTGGCTCCAGAGTCAATCCACCACTCCTTCAAATTATCAACAAGGTTGAATTCCGAAAGCATTGCACAAAGATCATCAATGTCATCATTCTTCTCCACTATGTTGGCTTGTCCCTTCTTATTACCTTTTTCGGGAGACGACAATCAGGGCTTTTGTGACCAACGTTTCCACAATTGTAGCAGTTTCCCTTGAATTGTTTTTGTTCTGCTCCTTAATTTGTCCAGAGGCCTCTTCCTCTTCTTACTTTTGGGAGCAGTATCCTAAACAATATTAGCTCCCATAATCGTTGAATTTTCATGAGACTTTTTCTCAGCTATTTTGCTGTCTTCCTCGATATTTAGACGTATCACAAGATCTTCCAACTTCATTTCTTTAGGTTTGTGCTTCAGATATGTTTAACCAAAAATATGATTCTTTGGTAAAAGTTAAAGATAGAGAAAAATTCGGGTTTCTAATAATCAGGAGACGGAAAGAATAACAAGCTTTTTGAGAATGAAAATAAAGCTATAAAAGAGTTTGTATTTTGGTATAATATCAATGATATTTTGTGTCCTTACAAGTGATGAGACGTCTTCCTTTGATAGTTGATTCTAGGTAAAGGAATGAAACCTCAGCTTTAATGAGACAATTATGAGTAATAAATAAATAATATTAAATAAGACGTCACACAATCATTCCGATTGAATGCCAATTTCCCAACGTATCAGGTATTTAATACTTAATTTGGACTCCTTTTTCATCAGATCTGTGTCTTCAATGCCTATTAATTTATTGGCTTTAAATGACTTGAATTTGTACGAGACTCGTATCTTAACTACCTCTCGTGCCTGCTTAACTTTCTCTTCCAGTATTTGCTGCCACTCGAGCCTCTTAATCAATTATTATGTTCTGACCATTTGACCAGTCCACGTGTCTGCCACGTCATCTTTAATACAAATTCAACTTTTTCCCAATACAGATTAGTTCCCCCCACTTTTCATTTATTTATCAATTAAATAATTGAGATCTTCATAAAAAGGGAATTTTTGCCATAATCAATGCTTATGACAATATTGATGCCTCAGTTGTCTTTTCCATTTAATGCTCTATCCATATGTCACTTTATGATTGGTTCTGCAATTTTACACCCTTTTTCAAGGCTTCTTCATTCCCACTATTCACGAAGCGATTGTTGTCTTTATTATAGGGTTTCCATCATTTCACTTCTAAGTTTGATGGTTGCCAGTATATATATACTTAACCCTTTCTTCCTTTGTCTTTTTCATCATAAATCCTCAACAAATATTTTATTCCTTGCTTTTAATCAGGATTTGGTGCTAAAGGAATGGCAGCTGAGGTATCTATGGTCATTCGTATGTCTGCTAATGCTACACTTAATTTGGGCAAGGCTCGAGCCTTGCTTCCAAAAAGGAAAGTTGTAGGAGAAGGTTCTGAGAATGAGAAATAAGAAGGTACCTCCTTAATAGCCAGGCCAAGAGTCAGAAGACGAGTTATTAATGACGTTGAAATTTAAGATTCTCCTGCTCAAACCTCTACCAACGAGCCTGTTTTGATTCCTTCTTATGAGGACACCGTACCAAGAGACACTAACGAATCAACTCAGCGTCTCTTTGATAGTGGTTTTTAGAGTGGCGAGCTCGGCCCTGTTTTTTATGAAGCCCCTCTCTCCTCATTTGTTCCTATTTCCTCCATTCTTTTGCCAACCGTAAGTGGTTCCTTGCCAGTATTTGTTTCTTTCGTTCCTTTACCAACTTCAACTGCACCTTCTTCCGTTCCTTTGTTGGTTTCTACATCTACTCCTTTCGATCCTGCTTTGAGTCCTACGACCCCTGTTGTGTTTACCTTTTCTACTACTCCCCCTTCCATTGTTCCATCTTCCTCTGTTCAGCCTACAGAGGTAAGTTCCAGCAATAAAGGCATGACTATTAGGAGTGTCACACTCAAAGTCCCTGCTAATCATACCCTCTTGAGAAAATCTAGTGGAGCTGATACTTGGCTCGAACCTCTAATTGGAGAGATTGAGAAGAATACGATGCAAAGCCACAGTTGCTATACTCTAATGAATGACATAGTTCATTCAACTTTAAAGGTAATTTTCTTTAACTTGAATGTTTTCCCTCTTTTTCCTTCCAAGTGTTTATTTCTATGCTTTATAACCATAGGCTAATCTTATTGGAACTGAGTTAATGGGGAGAGTCTCTAGGTTGGATAAAAAGGAGCAAGAGTCCATAAACGCTATCTCTGAGGCTAGGGAAATATCCGAGGATGCTCTGCTTGAGGCAGCAAACAGGAAAAAGCAATTTGAGAATGCGCAAGGGACCATAGAAGAATTGCAGGAAGGTAAGGCTCATTTGGAGCAACAAAAACGTGGCTTATCTTCTGATCTAGCGATTGCCACTACTTCTATGAGTCAACTTAAAAAGGACAAAGAGCTTTTAGAGTGAACTTTATCAAAAGCCAATGAAGAGATTGGAGAGCTTAAGGAACTTATAGAGAAGAAAGAAGAGTACACATGGGGGTTAGCTCAAAGCTTAACTTAGGCTCAAAATGACATAAGGATTTCGTCTAAGAAAATTCGTGCCTTGGAAAGTTCCCACACCTCTCTTGAAGCTTCCCTGGATTCTCACTTAGCTGAACATCAAGTAATGAAAAATGATCTTGCTATGTGGGAAAGGGAATATAAGGCTCTGGAGAAGGAATATAATGCTCTTGAAGAAAATTTCAACATAGAGGTAAGTTGGGCTTTTCTAAATTCTCGTCATGATGCTTTGATGGAGGCTACACAAGAAAACTTCGACTTGCAGTCTGAATTAGCCAAAGTCATAGACACTATCGATAAAAGTCAATAACCTACTGATACTCCTTCTCATGCACTTGGAACTATTAATACTCCTTCTCCAGCACTCGAAGCTCCTGGAACGGAAGAGTTATTGAATTCTGAAGTAGTTACTGTGGTAATTGAAGTTGTCATTCTAGCTTCCGAGGGTGAAATTTCTGTGACACAAACTATGGGAATTAAAGTTCTCATGACTCTTGCTTCCCTCGATGATGTTATCACTTCAAGCTCAGTTGAAACCGCTCATATTGTTGCTTCTTCAGAAGTTGTTTCTGTGCCTGTTATTGCCTATGAAAGTGAGGTTACAACTTCTGGCACTCCAACTCCTTCAGTGACAACTTAAATATATCAAGTTTATGTTGTTTTTAGTGATTGCTGATGTCATCCCTTGGCAATTTTTAAGAGATATTTTGATGAAGTCCCCAGTCACCATAATGGGGCATTTGTAAAATAAATACTTTGATGACTAAGTTTTTCCTTAGTCTTTTATGGGTATTTCTTTATATTCTATTCTTCCCTATTTACTTATTTAGGACTTATAGAATAGCTTAGCATTTTTATCCTTTGAAGATGCTTTATTATTCTTTTCATGAATATCAACGGGAGGTTTATAAATGAGGGCCCTTTTATTTTATAGGCACTTAATGAAAAAGACGTCTAAACTTCATAATGGTGTTATAATACGATGAAAGAAATAGGAATACACATGTTTTGTATGAAACAACTTTGATAAGTTTTTATTCATGAACTTTAACAAGTTTTTTCACTATTACATCCATTAAAATATCAATAACTTTCTCGTAACTGTTTTTCTTGTAACAGATTTTTACATGATACAAAATAGACAAGGTTTTCCTCATAACCTGTTTCAATGCATAGTCATAACCCTATCCTTACATATTTAGGAAGGGTTTGAGATGTGACTTCGTTTGTGAGTTTGAGAGATGACTCTGCTGTATTCATAAAAAAACATTATGATGAATGTTTTGTGCTGAATGTTGAAGACTTCGTAACTTCCTCTCAACAGTTGTCTTTTTGTAACTGAATCTTGCTGAAACTCGATCAACTTTTGTTCGATATTCGTATCTGTGAATAGTATGTAGTCCCCCAAGTGTTTGAAAGGTGAAGAATGAAGCCTCAAACAGTTATTTGTTTCTCTCAATTTGGTCTTTTTCCTGAAACAAAAATATATACGGGACTCGGAGGTGCGATTATAGATGATGACTGCCTAACCCGTGTGTACTTCCATCAGATTAATGTAACCCTAGTCTTGGAATTTAAGATTATTCCATTTTTTCGTGCAGGTCGTGACTCATCATTTGGCACGAGTTAGGGTTTTTTCCTAGCATCTAAAATCGTTAGTAAAATTTTAACGGTTCAAAGAAAAAATTTAACATAGAGATACCTTATCATGGCCATTCCTTCAGAAGTAATATCTCATAAGATGGACAACATTCCAACGTGAAAGTAAAACTTTACCGTCCATTGTCTCCAACTTGTATGCTCCTTTCCCTGCAATATCCCAAATTCAATAGGGTCCTTCCCACGTTGGACTTAGCTTTCCAGAATTAGCAGCCTTCGTAGATTGGAACACTTTTTTGAGCATAAAGTCCCAAATTTTGAAGAACCTAAGACGTGCTTTCCTGTTATAGTATCGTTCAATTACTTTCTTTTAAGCTGCCATCCTTATTAATGTAGCTTCTCTTCTTCCTTCGAGCAAATCAAGATTCACCCGCAACTCTTCATTGTTTGAGTCTTCTGTTTCTTGAACGTATCGTATGCTTGGTTCTCCTATTTCAACTGGTATTAAGGCCGCCGCTCTATAAACCATTGAAAATGGCATTTCTCATGTGCTTATTTTCGTCGTTGTTCGAGACGCCCATAATACTACAGGTAATACTTCAGGCCAATTACCTTTTGAATCTTGTAACCTTTTCTTCAAATTATTGATTATGACCTTGTTTGTAGATTCCGTTTGCCCATTATTATCTGATGGTACGGTGTTGATGTTATTCTTTTAATCTGCCAACTTTGAAAGAACTCTGTGATTTGTGCTCCTATGAATTGCGGACCATTATCACACACGATTTCCTTTGGTACCCGAAAGTGGCATGTTATATTTCTCCAAATAAATCTTTGACTTCTTTCTCTCGCACATGTTTGAATGCCCCTGCTTCTACCCATTTAGTGAAATAATCAGGAAGTATAAGTAGAAACATTACCTCACCTTTTGCTTGTGGTAATGGACCTAAGATGTCCATTACCCATTTCATGAAGGGCAACGAAGTTATAACATGGTGTAATAATTCAGCTGTCTATGCATATTGTTGCCATATCTTTGACATTTGTCACACTTAGACACGAAATCATTTGTTTCTCTTCCATCTTGGGACAATAGTACCCTACTCGAATCAATGTTTTTACTAGTGACCTACCTCCTGCATGATTTTTACAATGTCCCTCATGTATTTCTCTCATTACATACTCTATTTGGGAAGGTCCGAGACACCTTGATAATGGTCCACCAAAGATTTTTCTGTAAAGATATCCTTGATATAAAAAATAACGAGCAGCTTTCTTACAAAGTGCATGAGCCTTTATTTTATCATCAGGAACAGTTCCATGCTGCAAAAAAGCAACTATTTCGTTTCTCCAATCCCATGTTAAGTGATTAAAATTTACCTCATTCTTGTCAGGTTCGAGAGTGGAATGGAATAAATGTATGATTGAAGCATTTGCATCATTTTATATGTCCGTTGTAGATGCAAGATTAGCTAAAGCATCTGCCTCCGTGTTCTCCTCTCTTTGGATTTGCATTACCTTCCAAGTTTGGAACTGCTTTATTAGTTCCCGACCCTTTTCTAGATACTCTTGCGTTCGCGTTTCCCTGGCTAATATAAGTCCCCAGAATTTGATTGACCACGAGTTGGGAATCACTTTTGATTATGATTTGTGCGATGCCAAGTTTCCATGCCAATTCTAAAGCTGCAATTCCAACTTCATACTCTGCTTCATTGTAAGTTACAGGGTAACATTTTATATCTAGTCTAATGGTCTCACCCGCAGGTGGTTTAAGACAATTCCTAAACCTGCTCCATTTACATTAGATGAACCATCACTATATAAAATCCAAGTCCCGGGGCTTGCTCCATTAAAAATTTGTAATTCCTTTTGTGCTTCTAAATGCATCCCTTGACTAAAATCTGCTACGAAATCAGCGAGATCTTGAGATTTTATAGCAGTCCTAGGCTGATAAATGATTTCATATTCACTTAGTTCTATAGCCCATTTTGCTAATCTTCTTGATAATTCATATTTATACAAAATGTTTCGTAATGGAAAAGAAGTAACTACGACAATAGGATGACATTGAAAATAAGGCCTTAATTTTCTAGATGTTATGATCAAAGCTAGTGTTAACATTTCTAGTTGTGGATATCGTGTCTCAGCATAAAAATTTGCTTACATAATAAATAATAAATTGTTTACCTTGGTCCTCTCGTACCAAAAAAACACTTACCGCGACTTGTGATACTGTCAAGTAGATGAGAAGTGTTTCAACTTCCTTTGGGTTTGCCAACAGCGGGAGATTTAACAAGTAAGATTTCAAGTTTCTAAGGTCTTGTTGACAATCTTCATTCCATTCAAAATGGTCTTGCTTTTTGAGAGCAGAGAAGAACTTAAAACATTTTTCTGAAGATTTAGAAATAAATCTTCCCAGGGCTACGATTCTTCCTGTTAATCTTTGTACCTCCTTCTTTTTGGTAAGGATATCAGGTATTTCTTCTATCACTTTGATCTGAGAAGGCTTTACCTCAATGCTACGGTTAGAAACAAGAAAATCCAAAATTTACCTTAGGCAACTCCAAATGCACATTTTTCTATGTTGAGTTTCATGTTAAATTTCCGTAAAATTTCAAATGTAATAGATAAATGAGAAATATGATCATGAGAATGTTGTATTTTGACGAGCATATCGTCTATATATAACTCCATATTTTTCCCTAAATTTTCTTGAAACATTTTGGTAACCAACCTTTGATAGGTTGCTCCAGCATTTTTGAGACCAAATGGCATTACTTTATAACAGTAAGTCCCTCTGTCTGTGATGAAAGAAGTTTTTTTTCTCATCATAGGGATCCATTTTTATTTGATTATATCCTGAATATACATCTAAAAGGCTTAAAAGTTCCTGACTTGGAATTGCGTCAATTAACTGATCTATATGCGGTAAAGGAAAAAGCGTCTTTTGAGCAAGTTTTGTTTAGATCAGTATAATCCACACAAACGCGCCACTTACCATTTTTCTTTGGTACGACCACCGTGTTAGCTAACCAATTAGGATACTTTACCTCGCGGATCGACCCAATCTTTAATAATTTTTGGACCTCGTCTTGAATCACCTGGTTCTTGAAAGCTCCTCGCTTCCTTTTCTTTTGCTTTATTGGTGTGAAAGATGTGTCCTCGTTGAGTTTGTGAGTCATTTCATCCGGTGGTATCCCTGTCATATCACCAAGAAAAACAATCTACGTTAGTTTTTAAAAACTCAATTACCATACCTCACAAGTTGGGATTTAGGTTGGCTCCTACATAAACCTTTCGTTCAGGACACTGCTCAAATAGTACCACAACATCGAGCTCCTCTATTGTTGTGTTAATATTCTTATTTTCTTCAGGTTCTTGAATCACATCGGGTCTCGAGTCTAAGTCTATTTTTTCTTGTCCAGTTGATGTTTTATTGTCAACACCCTCATGGCATTCGTATCTATCACATCATTGATTCTCCTGGCTGTTTGCTGATCCCCTCAAATTTGACAGATTCCCCACGGTGACGGAAACTTAATAACTTGATGCAGAGTTAACATCATCCATATCATGGGTCCATGGTCCCCGTGATTATATTGTAGGCCATCTCCATATCAACTACCTGGAATTTGGTTTCTTTGACTACACCTGCAACAAAAATTAGAATTACCTCTCCTTTTGTTACCACGCTCGAATTGTCGAAGCCTGACAAGGTATGCGCCTTAGGTATCATTTTATCTTCAGCTTGCATTTCCCATAGCACCCTTAATAGTATGATATTTGCAGAACTCCCTGGGTCAATCAAACCTCATTTTACATTAGTGTCATGTACAAGTAAAGATATTACAAGTGCATCATTGTGAGGAGTAATCACTCCTTCTGTATCTGCATCATCAAAATTTATGCTTTCGTGCTCTAGGGTCTGTCGCACTCGTTTCCCGTGTGTGATCGTTACATTGGAAACCTTATTTGAAGTTGTATATGTAACTCTATAAATATCTTCTCCTCCACTAGCAAAGTTCACAATTCTCTAAGGGGATGGTGGTTTTGGTGGCTCCTGCTTATTTTTCATATAAGCTTTTTTTTCCTTCTCACTAAATAACTCAGTGAGATATCCTTGCTTCAATAGATGGTCCACTTGACTTTGTAGGAATCTGCATTCTGATGTTATATGCCCGTGACCGTTGTGGAATTCACACCAATGGTCCAAATTACGCCTGTTTGGATTTGACCGCATCTCTTTTGGCCACTGTACCTTATCCCGCATACTCCTCAGAATAGCTACGAGCTCAGAATTAGTTAGGTTGAAATTATAACCACCGAATCATGCCATTAAATTCCTATCATCATCTCGTGGCTCTTGATTATTTCGATCACCTCTGAACCTGGATGAAGACTCTGCCTCCCTTTTTCTTGACCTTTGATCATATCATTGATTATCCTGTTTCTATTGCGAATCTTTTCCTGCAGGTCCCATACATGGATCATATCTATTCTTACATGATCTTTTTCAGCTTCTGATCTTCTGGATTCGTTCCATTCTTCACGATGGTACTGAGGTACGGTATCCTCTTTGATTCTGAGCTTTGTACTATGCTTGTAATAAAAATCATTCCAAGTGGTTCCAGGAAATTCATGGAGGCTCTCCTTAAGCCTTCTTTTGGCTTCTGAACTTTTGTCGTTCAAATTGCTCGCAAAAGCCATCGCTGCCCAATTGTCTGGAACATGGGGTAGAGTCATTCTTTCACGTTGGAATCTATCAACAAAATCCCTGAGCAATTCAGAGTTCCTTTGTTTTTTTTTTTGAAAATATCCTCCATTATTTTCTCGACTTTTTGAGCTCCCGAGTGTGCTTTTATAAAAGAATCTGCAAGCTCAGCAAAAAGTTTATAGATTTTTCAGGTAAAAGAGAATACCAGGTTAATGCACCCTTGCTGAGTGTTTCTCCAAATATTTTGACCAGTACTGATTCAATTTCTTAGTTGGTCAAGTCCCTTCATTCCTGTTGTAAATACATTTACATAGTCACGTGGGTCTGTTTTAACTTCATCTTTCGGGATGTTAGGCATTTTGAACTTTTTCGGAATTGGAAGAGGAGCATAACTTGGCTTCCAAGGTTGTTGTGAGTATTTGTCCACGTCTAATCATTTTATTACAGGAGGACCTCCGGGGATTTGCTCAATACGCTCATTTTACTCCTTGAGCTGTTTCTACAAAGTTAGTATTAAATTTTGAAGATGATAATTACCCGAGCTACCTGGTTCTCCTTCGTGTGAATCACTACGGGTTCCCCCATTACCCGAACTAACTAGACCAGAGCGGGAGTTTTCCAACGTGTTATTATTCCGCATTATCGGTGCAGCAGGAAATTGACTAACTAAAGCTTCCAAAGCTCTGTCAATTCATGCATCAATTATTTTTTGTAGAAGCTCATCTCTTTTTTCAACTCCTCCATCAGCATGTTCAGATAGATCATTAGGAGTTCCTTCTCGAGATCCACATGGAGAAGTTTGAGGAAGATGATCATTAAGCTCATCTCCCACCACTTGGTGGATCTGATTTTCTTGATTGTTGTTGCGTTGTTATTTGACATGATGTTAACAATGGGTAGAGTGTAATTTCAGAAAGAAGAGATTATCATATTCCCGGTAATGGAACCAATTTTTTTACCAAAAATCTGATTCTTTGGTCAGAACTACAGACAAAGAAAAATTTGGGTTTCTGATAATCAGGAGACAGAAAGAATAACAAGCTTTTTGAGAATGAAAATAAAGAAATAAAAGAGTTTGTTTTTCAGTATATTATCTATGATATTTTGTGTCCTTACAAATGATGAGACTTCTTCCTTTTATAGTTGATTCTAGGTAAAGGAAGGAAACATCACTTTAATAAGACAATTATCAGTAATAAATGACATTAAATAAGTTGTTACACAATCATTCCTATTAAATGTTAGTTTCCCAACGATCAGGTATTTAATACTGAATTTGGACTCCCTTTTGCCATCAGATCCATTTCTTCAATGCCTTTTAATTCGTTGGCTTTAAATGACTTGAATTAGTACGAGACTCGTATATGAACTATACCTCATTCTGTTTAACTTTCTCTTCCCGTCTCTGTCACTACTCATGCCTCTTAATCAATTGTTACGTTTTGACCATTTGACCAGTCCACGTGTCTGATACGTCATCTTTAATACAAATTCAACTTTTTCCCAATACAAGATAGTTTTTGAAATCCCTCCACGAGAGAGGCAATTTTTCAATCATAGCAGCTATTTGAAATGCTTCATTCACGACCATACCTTCAGCAATAAGGTCTTGAGAAATAAGTTGAAGGTTCTGAACTTGGGTTCCCACAGTTTTGTTGTCTATTATTTTATTGTCTTGAAACTTGGCAACCACGAACTTCTTCAAGCATGCATCTTCTGTCTTGTACTTCTTCTTAACTGCGTCCCATAATTCTTTCAAAGTATTTATTTCACTATACACATATCATCCTCTAAAGCACATTAGATGTAGCCTTTGCAAAGAAAATCTGCCTGCTTCTACGCCTCAACAACCATGAACTTTTCATTATTCGACATGTCCGCAGCAGGAACTAGAGGCTCTTCACTAGTGAATTTCTACATACCAAGAGTGGTAAGCTAGAAGAACACCCTTTGCTAACATCCTTTGAAGTTGGTTCAAGAAAATTTTCCCGATTTCTCGGTTGGAGGAACAACGGTGCGGCTTGTCGAGGATATCGTCATTGCACCAACAGTCGCAGAAGGAGTTCTATTCCCATTTGCCATTTCTTACTATCAACAATAGAAGAGATCAATTAAAGGCAAGACCAAAATAGTAAATAATACTGTAATTAATAAACAGTATGTAATAAAAATAACTGAAGTTTTTATATACTATTTTACAGAAAAACGATGAAGTTTTTATGTTCTTCAAATCGTTTTTTGAATTTCAGTACCTAGATGAAGTTTTTATATCTTCAAATTAGAATAATAAAATTCCGACAGAATAAAGAATATAATTATTAATTTTCTTAAGATTGTTATCAATATGTCCTGCTGTAAATAAATTAAATAATAATCTTTCTGAAAATAGAAACAGAAAGTAGAAATTAAATTCCGAAAATAGTAAACTTCTTCAAAATAAATTCTAAAAAAATACTGTAGGAACAAATCGAGCCCACTGAATACACAGTGTGTCCTTAAGAAAATTATTCTCCTCAAGTACCCGAAGTTTTGGAGTATATATTCCCAGGATAGAATGATATAACTCACCAGTGTATCGGTACCTAAAACTCTGGTGATCGGCGAGCCACTCGATGGTCGTAAAATACACTGGAATATTTTGTGCAGAAGAAGAAGAAGAAGATGATGATTCTAAAAAGTTTGTAAGTAAATATTTTAGGCTTTGAAGGTCTAGTTATGGCCAACTCGGTGATGTTTGTGAAGAGGTTTGCATCCTTTTAGAACAGTCATGGTTGTTGGAACAGATGTGGCATTCTGAAGAGGCTTGCAACCTTACAGAGTCATAGCTGTTGGAACAGGTGTGACACTCTAAAGAGATTTGCAACCTTTTAGAACAATCATGGATGTTGGAACAGGTGTGACACTGTTTCAGAACAGTCAAAACTGTTGGAAATTTTTTTTTGGAAAATTTAAAACGAATTTAAATTCATTTGGGAAAGAAAAACGGGCCGGACTGGGTCGCGGGTTTCATTAGTTATTTCGGATTGAATTTTCTTTAATTAATTAATTAATTAATTGAAAAAAAAATTTGTCCGAAAAAATTAATCAGTCAATTGATCTTTGACAAATTCGAAGTCTAAGCCGAAGCCCAACCGAGCGAGCGACGACGAAGACGGTGCGAGGCTTGCCTTCTTCTTAGCTCTTTAAGAGCTAAAAGATGAGCTTCTCTATATATACACCAAGACTTTCTTTCTTTATATCAATGAGGGACAAAGTGCATTAGTGAACTCATTCAAAATATCAATCTATTTGTGTTATTGAGTGTGTTGGGTATGAAGGAAAATATTTTCCAACTTTTTCATGTTTTGTTGACTTAAATATTTTGAAAAAAGATTTTTCTTATCAATTTATTTTCCTTCAATTGGAGGAATATTTACTTTACCTTAATTATTTTTATTTTTACAATTTCAAATTTTTTTTTTCATTTTTCTGCACCACCCATTCCTCCCCCCCCCCCCCCCCCCTCCCCCAAAAAATATTACTTTTTTTTTGTAATTTCAATTTTTTTTGTTTTACTTCCCACCGCCCCCCCCCCCCAACCCCTGCCCCCACCCCTTGCCTACCCTCCCCCTCCAAAAAAAAAATTTAAAATATAGTTTTCAGTTTTAATTTTATTATATATCGGTTTAAAGGCTACAAATTTTACAAGTTCCAAAATTATGAGTTCAGAGATTTATGTGTTTGGAAGTTTACAGATTTAGAAATTATAAAGTTTACGGATTCGAAATTACGCGGTTTTGAAAAGTTTTGCGGTTCAAAAATTTATGAAATTTGTGGGTGCGGAAGGTTGTTGGTTTGAAAGTTATGGCTTTATGCTTATTATATCTACATTATTTATATATACTCTTGAGAAGTCATTTTTCTTAATTTGTGTACCTAACACCGGAAAATGAATAAAATTACTACTTATTTTCAACGAAAAAATATTTTCCGTTATACCAGACACACACTTTATGTCTAAATAATATATTATTTCTGGCTCCTCTTAATCTTCTAAACTTCTTTCCCCTTTTTTACATCAGGATTCTCATGTATAAGTATTACATTTTCTTTGACTATATAGTTGTATGAATTGGTATTCATCTATTTTCTATTTTTTTCTAGTGCCAGAAAGATCACAAACAGAATTTCTGCGAAAAGGTTCAAAAAAAATTTTGACCAAGTACAATGGAAATGTTAACAAATAAAAGAATTTCTCACAAACTTTTCAACTCCGTACTTGCAATTTTTTATTTCTTCAAGTGGATGGCTAATGAATAGGACGTTTAGGACCTTATCAGATAGAACAATTTAAAGCACAAAACTCTTTGGTTTTTTTAAACTTTGTTGACTTTCTGTTAATATATACATTGTAACACTATACTTTCATCTCAGAAATTTTCAATGGCTTTTCTGTACAAAAATAAATGACTTTTAACAAAAGCCAAAGGAATAAGAAATGTGTCCCCCTCATTGACTTTTTAAGAGCCAAGATTTTCGTATTGTCTTCTATAATAACAATGTTATGCATTCTTTTTAAAATCTTTCTCCGAGAACATTTTCATGAACCATTAATCCTGTTCTTTTGAAAATGCTAGAACTAATATATCCATATGACATGTTTTTGCAGGCCTAATCGTGTAATAAAAGAAATTTGCATTCAGGGGTGTATCCGGTATAGAAGCTATAGGTTCATCTAAACCCATAGTTTTCTTCAAGTCCTATATATTTGTTAAAAAGATTATTAAATATATATAAATCATACATTTTGAGTCCATAAAATAAGATGTGATGCGGCAGAATTTTAAATCGGAACCTATAAAATTCAACTCTTAGATTTGCATC
The DNA here is from genome assembly GCA_034376525.1 of Nicotiana benthamiana. NCBI lineage: Eukaryota > Viridiplantae > Streptophyta > Magnoliopsida > Solanales > Solanaceae > Nicotiana > Nicotiana benthamiana. The sequence goes on along the minus strand of CM067333.1, from coordinate 12,997,179 downwards.
TCTTTGATTACGTTGTGTTCTATTAACCGTTTGGATTGTCAAATTAGTATCCTGTTCTAGGAGTTGGTAGCAGGAGCAACTTTAATTTATTATGAGTCCAAATTATGATGCATTGCATTTCATTACTAATTTGTCGTTTGATAAATGGTAAAAATGCATTTATTTGGGTATATTTTCATCTCATAACTTGTATGAATATGGGAGGTTATATGAATTTTGTAGTGAATTATACTCATTACATGCATTCTTATGTATAGAAGTAAGTTGGACGAAAGGTGACCAAAAAAAGTTGATAAGTTGATTCGGGGCCAAAAGACAAAAGAAGAACTTTGCTCATTAACTCTCACGTGCACACGAGAGAATGAACGAACTAGGTGAGGAAATCTTGAAAAAAAAAATTAGCAGATTATGGAAAAAAGGCATAGAAGTGCACCAGAGATCTAGAAGGAAGAGAAAAGAAGAAAAACTTCGCTCGTTCACTCTCGCGTGTGCACGAGACAGTGAACAAGCTAACCTAAAAAGTTTGTTCCAAAGTGTGCTTGTATTATTTCACCCCATGCAAAATAGTCCTTAAACTCACATTAGGAGGGGCACTACTAGAATTCTGTCAAAAAGAGACAAAAAAATGGCGACCAAATTTGGTCTGTTAAAAAAAAAAAACCAAAGTTGGTCGCCAAACTAACGAAAAATAATAAAAAAATATTTGAAATAATTTAGCAGCCGAATTGGTCACAGTTTAGAAGCAAAGTTAGTCAAACTTTTGACTGGACTGGTCAGACTAGCTTGGTCAAAGATATTCTGAGTTTAGCGACCAACATTGGTCGCAACAGTGGGACCCAGAAAAGTTTTTTTTAATAATTTTATTATTATTTTATAAAACTTATAAAATAAAAATATATATATAATTTAAAACTTGCGACCAAAGTTGGTCGCTAACTGAAGGATAAGAAGTTAGCGACCAAGTTGGTCGCTAAAGCGGGACCCAATAATATTTTAATAAATATATATTTATTTAAAAAATTATGAAATATAAATAAATATAATTCAAAGTTTAGCGACCAAAGTTGGTCGCTTAGTGAACTAGAGACCAATGTTGGTCGCCAATGTGGGACCCAGTTCCAATGTTTAACAATTTTTATTTTTTTTTAAATATTATATAAAATATAAATAAATTTGATTTAATTTTAGTGACCAAATTTGGTCTCTAAATTAAATTCATGTACAGTTAGTGACCAACTTTGGTCGCTAAATTAAATTAATTTCAAGTTAGTGACCAAAGTTGGTCGATATGGTCAAAATTAAAAATTACTTTTTTATTTACTATGTAAATAATATAAAAAGTAAATACTTTTGTAATACAAGGGATGAATAGTACACGAATTGGGCATGTGTGTCTATATATATAATATAAATACTTACGCTATACTATGAACTAAGTATAAGTGTATATCAGGTAATACCGTATCATATATATATATATTCGATACGGTATAACCTAATACACTTATACTTAGTGCATAGTATAGCGTAAGTACATATATTATCTACATATAAGTTGTATTCGATACGGTATTATCTAATACACTTATACTTAGTGCATAGTATAGCGTAAGTACATATTATATATATATATATATATAAAAGTTGTATTCGATACGGTATTACCTAATACACTTATACTTAGTTCATAGTATAGCGTAAGTATCGAATACATCTTATATATATAATACATGTACTTACACTATACTATGCACTAAGTATATGTGTATTATGATTTTAAATCAGTTTAAGCTATATATATATATATATATATATATATATATATATATATATATATATATATATATATATATATATATATATATAGAGCTAATATTGACTGTTTGACCAAATTAGCGACCACAGTTGGTCGATATTTTTGGTTGTTTGACCAAAAGGCGTCCAACTTTGGTCGCTTTAGTAGTATGTAATATATATATATATATATATATATATATATATATATATATATATATATATATATATATATATGAAAACAGAAAAAAATATTTCATTTATTTATTTTGAAATATAGCGACCTAATTTGGTCGCTTTTTTGGTCAAACAGTCAAAAACGGCGACCAACATTGGTCGCTAATTTGGTCAAACAGTCAATACTTATATAGCTATCAAATTAGAGACCAAAATTGGTCGCTTTTTTTAATACCAGATCTCAAAATCTGGTTTTCCCTCCCAAAATCTTATTTTCATTTCCAAATTTCCCCAAACTCTTTCTACTCCCCTTCTCTATTTTCCTCACACAAATCAATTCCCCCACCAGCGCCACCATTGTGACCACGTGCCACCACCATCGGAATCGCCACCGTTGAAGTCCTCCCTCTCCGATTTGCCGCTGTTGAAATCATTGTGCCACCACCGCTGCTGCCACTGTCCGCCGGAGCACCATTTGAAAAGCTTTTTAATTCTATTTTTCATCTACCAAGGTTAGTAATCTACCTTATAAGCTTTTTAATTTATAATTTTTGCTATACAATTTTATGTAATTGGTTAGTGTTTTTGTCTATTTAGTATTAGGGTTTTGTATAAATTATGAACTTAAGGTAGAAATTAGGAACTACCTTAAACTATGAATTTCTGGTTCTTAAGAGAACTCAAATTAATGTATTAAACTTATTGGATATGAATTTAACTTTTAGTTAATGAAATGAACTTTTAGGATATGAATTAACTAATTTAATTTGTTCTTGCTTTATTTAAATAGATGGAACATCGTTCTTGGATGTACAATAGGAATTATCGTAATTGGCGGGGATTGCGGGAGGATTTTGTAGAAGGGGCCATGCAATGTCAATTCGGCCATACATAAAAGGAGTAATTAGGTGCCCTTGTGTCAAGTGCGACTGTATGAAGTTTGGAAAATCGGAGGATGTTAAGGTTCATCTTAATAGGAAGGGGTTTATTGAATTACTTTGTGTGGACTAATCATGGAGAGATAGATGGTAGCCATGGGATATTTCATAACTTGGTTGTTGGTGAAAGTAGTAGGTCGAGGGAGATAGAAATAGTGATTCCATAATGCATGATATGGTTGTGAATGCTTTTGGAATGCACTTTGGAGGTGAGCGCAACGAAAATGTTGAACAAAATCCTAATGGTGAAGCAAGACACTTTTATGAACAGTTAGAGGAAGTTAGTCATTTACTACGTAAAGGACGTCCTCACTCTAAGTTGTCTGTTGCAGTTAGATTACTAAGCATCAAATCTGATTGGAATATTTCTCAAGTAGCCATGGATTCTTTCATTAACCTTATACGTGAACTAGCTGATGAGGAAATTGAATTACCTGGTGATTTCTATAAGGCAAAGAGATTATTTTCTAAGTTAGGACTTTTGTCAAAGAGAATTGATTGTTGTGAAGATGGTTGCATGTTGTATTATAAAGATGATGCAAATTTAAGCTGTTGTAAATTTTGCGGAAAGCCTCGTTTCAAGAGGCTTTCCAGCGGGAAGATGGTCGCTATCAAGGCAATGCATTATTTACCTCTTATACCTAGGCTAAAGAGGTTATATGCTTCGATGAGTTCTGCTCCTCATATGAGATGGCACTTTGAAAATAGAATACCACCTTGTGTTATGTGCCATCCTTCAGATGGAGAAGCTTGGAAGCACTTTGATAGGACATATCCAGATTTTGCTAGTGAACCAAGGAACATTCGGTTAGGCCTGTGTAGATGGCTTCATGCCTTTTTCTGTATTTGCGACATCGTATTCATGTTGGCCTATCTTTCTTACACCTTATAATATACCACCCGAGTTATACATGAATAGTCCATATATATTCTTAAATTTTATTATCCCCAGTCCACGTAATCCGAAAAGTTTGATACATGTACATTTGCAACCTTTGATTGATGAGCTAAAACAATTGTGGTACGATGGTGTTGAAACATATGACATATCAACCAAGCAGAATTTCAATTTGCGTGCTAATTTAATGTGGAAAATTAATGATTTACCTGCGTATGGAATGTTGTCTGGGTGGACGACTGCTGGGAAGCTAGCTTGTCCTTACTGCATGAAAAATAGTAAAGCATTCACTTTGAAACATGGCCGAAAGCAATCATGGTTTGATTGTCATCGTCAATTATTGCATGAGGGTCATGAGTTTAGAAGGATGAAAAATGCTTTCAAAAAGAATAAACTGGAATATGATTATCCACCTCCGATACGTTCAGATGAGGAAATTTGGGAGAGGGTCCAGAACTACAGTAAAGTAACAGAAGTTTCACCGCACAGATTCCCCGGATACGGTGCTACTCATAATTCAACCAAACAAAGTATATTTTGGGAGTTGCCTTATTGGAAGGATAATCTTCTCCGTCACAACCTTGATGTCATGCATATTGAGAAGAACTATTTTGAAAATTTGTTTAACACAGTGATGGATGTTAAAAGTAAGACAAAAGGATAACCCGAAGACCAGACTGGACTTACAAGAATATTGCAGGCGGCCTGAATTACACTTGTAGACAGCAAACAATGGTAAGTTATTCAAGCCCAAAGCAAGTTACACATTCACTTTGGAGGAAAGGCGGTAGATTTTTGAGTGGGTAACGAAATTGAAAATTCTTGAGGGTTATGCACCGAATCTTGAGAAAAATGTTGATATGGAGGTAGGGAAGTTGAGCCATTTGAAAAGTCATGACTGTCATGTTTTCATGGAGACCCTAGTGCCTATTGCATTTTCTGGTTTTCCTGAAAGAATATTGCAACCCATCACTGAGATTAGTTTGTTTTTCAAAGACTTGTGTTCTTCCACATTAAGGGAAGAAAACCTACGCCGGATGGATCAGAACATTCGTGTAACTTCGGGTAAGATGGAAAAGATATTTCCATGTGGGTTTTTTGATGTGATGGAACACCTTCCAATCCACCGTGTACACGAGGCATGACTTGGAGGGCATGTTCAATGCAGATGGATGTATCCCTTTGAGAGGTAATACTACAGTCCATATATAATTTTTTGTTTTATTTGAATGGTCTTGGCTAACCCAAAATTATGCATGACAATTGGAAATGCAAACAATTCGTTAAGCAGATGAATAGAATTGAAGGATCTATATGCGAAGCTTTTCTTGCAAAGGGAACTTCTCATTTTTGTTCTTATTATTTTGAGAGCAACGTGCCATGTGCTAGAAATAGGCCCAACAGGCACACGGTAGAGCATACGAATGATCCATTATATCCGCCTATGTCCATATTCAATTAACCGGGCCGATGTTATAAGGATGGTAGAAAGAGAAGTTTGAGTGATATGGAGTTCAAGTCAGCTATACTTTATGTGTTGCTAAATTGTCCCGAAGTAGTACCATTTCTCAAGTAAGTATTGATTTAAAAGTTATCAAAATAAAAAATTTACTGTGATTACATCTCAATGCAACAACTAAAAGTATTTGATGTGTCACAGTCACTTCGTGGGTCAATTTGGCCAAGATGATGTATATATGGCATTTCCTAGGTGGTTCAAACAATTTGTATGTATATCCTTAAAATATTCTAACACTATGTAGGTAAACAATGTTTGAAAGTTATGCTAACTTATGAATTTTGTTAACATATGTAGGTAAATGATCCAAATAATGGTGTAAATCAATTTTTGAAAGATATATCTTGGGGACCTGGGGTTGAGGTCACAACATATTCCAAGTACGTTGTGAATGGTTATAATTTTCATACAGCGGGTTGCTCTAAAAATAAAAAAAGCGACAACAGTGGGGTGTGGGTTCAAGGTGGTGTGGCAACCAAGTATGAGATATTGATTATTATGGTGTGCTCAAAGAAATAATAGAACTAGAATCTTCAGGTAGGCCATTTAAGAAAAGTATTCTCTTTAGATGCAAGTGGTTTGACCTAAATCAAACAATAGGTACGAGAGTTCACAATCAATACAACATAATTGAGGTTAATCATACGAGGGAGTATGATCGATACGATCCTTTCATAATTGTACATAATGTTAGGCAAGTGTATTATGCTCCTTATCCATTTCGGCGGAATAAGGCCGATTGGTGGGTTGTAATCAAAACTTAGGTTGTAGGTAGGGTCGAAGTCAAGAATGTGTTGGATGTTGCATATCAAAATGATATCTCCAGTGTTCACGAAATAGTGGAGGAACTTTTAGAAAATGATTTGGAACATCCTGAACACATATTGGAAGAAGTTGATATAAATGAAGTAAGAATTATAGAAAACGAGGAAGAAAAATCAACTGATGAAGCTCAAACTAGTGAGGAAGAAGAATTCTCTGACTAGGAAGAAGAATTCTCTGACGAGGAAGAATACGTGGATGAGCTTTAAAAAGTTTGTTTCTTCGATACCTATCGTTTATAGATAGTTTCCTTATATGTTTCAATCTAAATTATGTATTATCTTATACAGATGACATGCAAAGGTCAAGGTAACAATGAATGTAGTGGTTCTCGGGGAAAAGAAAAGGCTAGGAAGCAAAAGAGAAGGGTAGAAGATAGTACTTATCAATCTTTTCCACACTCTTCTGATTTTCCTGTCACTATGCCACATCCTCTACCCCATGGCTATACTAAGCCGACACAGCAACACCATCCCTACACCTTTGTGCAGACCCCGGTTGTTTCTTCACAGGGCCATCGGACTGTGCGTCCGACGTACAGTCCACCTGCCTCACAGCCATGTGCATCCCACCCAGCAGCATCACATAGATCACATCGATCCATTTCACAGCCACAGGAATCAAATCTATCAGTATCACAACTAGTCGGGTCACAGCCAGTCGGGTCATAGCAGTCACTATTACAGCCACTTGTGATCCGTGCAGCTATGTCGCAGTCACAGGGATCACATCTATCGTCGTCAGCGACTCCACCTATTGGAGGCCTTCGCTTGCGGGATAGTAGCTCTGACCCCCTACTCCATCCACACATGCCTCTGATACACATTTTCGGACGATGATGATGCTGATGCTGCTGCTGCTGCTGGTGAGGAGGTGAATTATGATCAGTATGGCAGGATCATCATAGTCCCTGAGGGCGATGGGCAAGAGTTATTTGTTATTTTTATGTTTATTATTTTGTACAGTTTTTACTAAGACATTAATTTGTTTTACTTATTAAATTGCAAGTTCCTCCCGAGTAATATTACTATGAGGATAATCACCATAGCAACTAGAAAGCTTTATGATGCCCCTTATGCGTCTTGGCGTGAATTCTCATTCTCACTGAAGGAGGCAATTTTTACTGAATTTAAGGTATAAATGTTCTTTTAAGTAGTATAATTATTTATATTTAGGATATTTTCATATAATATTTAGCTTTTGATATATAAAGCAAGTGTGTATGGGAACGCTACTATAGCACGGACGTGGCTGCAATTTTAATCTCAAAGCTCGCAAGCGGTTGTCGCATGCTTTCTCCATAGCTAGACACCTAAACCAGAAGCCTGGCTGGTTGCTTCAAGAGTATTGGGATTATTTGCAAAGGCAATGGCTTACTTCAGAGTTCTTACAGAAGAGAGAAAAGAGGAAGAAAGCTCGGGTATCTGAGAAGGGAGGATCCTTGCACACCGGAGGTGCGGTCTGCCAGGGGACAATAAAAAGAAGAATGGTACATAATTGTTAGAAACTACGCTTTACACTAGAGGGGGGGTGAATAGCGTATTAATATAATTTAGCGTTTTCTTGCGGAATTTAAACTTTGCAGGAAGTAAAATAAATGCAGAAAAATAAACTTACACAAAGATGTATACTGGTTGGCCACCAACGTGGTTAGTCCAGTCCCCGAGAGACTCTCTCGAGATTTTTCACTATCTTGTTAAGCTTAAGGGTGCTCAACAAACCGTTACACACTTGAGGACACAAGCCTCAAACAGTTGCTCGGAGATCGCAATCTCAAAGACTTCACCCAAGGAAACGCAAGTTCCTTGAAACAAGAGAATCGCAATTCTCTTACAAGTATATCAAATACTTGGACACTCACTTAACTAAAGTACTCCTTATTGAGTAGATATGAGTAAAAGAATATGTTCAAGATCAAAACAACTTTAAGCAATAATATGGCTCTCAAAAGCTTTTTGAAATGAGTAGAAAATGAAGAACAATTGAATGAAAGCTTATAGCAATGTAATGATCAGTTTGTGTATGTTGTTGGTGTTAAAACACTGAAATGAAGCTGTATTTATAGTTGAAAAAGTTGGTTCAACCGTTGTCTAATTGCCAATTAAGAGTTGCTGAAATTACTCAGTGATAATCGATTATTAAGACCAAACAATCGATTATCTGCCAATCAGTTTAAAAATCAATCCCAGATTTAACGCTTCACAATCGATTATACATAATCTATAATCGATTACTGGCAATATTCAAAATCAGATAATCGATTACACTAAGTTCATAATCGATTACTTTAGCAACGTTCTAAAAATCATTTCCAGATTTTAAGCAAAACATCGATTATATAAAATCAATAATCGATTACTTCAGCAACGTTCTAAAAATCATTTCCAGATTTTAAGCAGAACATCGATTATATAAAATCAATAATCGATTACTTCAGCAACGTTCTAAAAATCATTTCCAGATTTTTAAGCAGAACATCGATTATCTAGAATCAATAATCGATTACCTTATGGTATTTGAAAATCATTTGACAACGGCCAGCTTCAACAATCGATTGTCCTTTGCAACAATCGATTACTTGTTATTTTCTGAAAATCATAAAACTTACTGTCTCAGTGATAATCGATTATCTAAAGACATAATCGATTACTTAATTAAATTTAAAATCACTGGAAGACATCAACTCAACACAATCGATCACCATTAGTTCATAATCGATTATTTTGAGTATTGAAAAACTTTACCTCAACAACAATCGATTGTCATTTGTTCACAATCGATTATCATGCAGATTTGGAAAAACCTGATGTTCACTGTCTTACTCACAATCGATTACCATTAATTCATAATCGATTGTCATGCAGTCTTGGCTCAGAAACAATCGATTATCATAAGTACATAATCGATTATTTTAGCCCAGATTTTTGAGGCATGTTTAGAAAACATTTTGTCTAATGTAAATATGCATGATTTAAAATCTTTTTGACACAGAATTAAATATGCATGATTTTGGAAAATAGTTTTATGAGAGAGGTCATACTATGAGTCAAGTTATAGGATCGAGATTACAATTTAGAACAACTCAATAACAATTAAAAGCTATATCTTGAACTTCAATCTTATTCGCAACCATTGTGCGCTTGTACTTGAATTCTGTCATATATCAATTTTGCTTCGTTTGTCATTCATCAAAACCTACAAAAGAGTACACGTTTAGTATATTGCATTGAGAACATGTTTCTAACAATTTCCCCCTTTTTGATAATGGCAAACATTAAGCGGGATATGAAATTTAGGCAAAAGATATTGACAATTCAAGACAAGTAACAATTATGCAATTTTGTTCTTGTTCCCCCTCAATTTAAGAGTTCCTCCTCAATTTTAGCTTATAAGCAATCAATGAATTAAGAGGTGGTGCATACCCGATATCCCGTTTTCTTCTCCCTTTTGCCATTAGCAAAAAAATAGTAAGGAAAGATGCAAAAAGATGAAATAAACAAGGTTTATTTATTGGAAAAAAAAAGGGGGTACATCAATGGGAACCAAAGAGAACAACAGCAGAAACCACACAAAACACAAAAAAAATTTATTCATTTCCGTCGTTGTCCGCCTCGTTATCCGACGCTGCTTCAAAAGGAACGAGAGCTGCATATGGATAACTGACATGATCAAAGTATCCATGGATCTCATGAGTGAGTTGAGCAAGCTGGTCGGATATGGTTTGGAGAGTAGGCTCTTGGGACGAACGAGCACGACGGGGTGGACGACTTGAAGAAGGAGCTGGAGCATGATCACCATCATGATGGAAAGAAGACTCCGAGATTTTCCAAATTTTGGTACTCCTTTTGAGAGGACCATTTCCCGTGACAAATCCGGATGCTTCAAGGAAGTTCATAATGAGGAGGGCATAAGGAAGAGGCATGTCATCACCGATGGCATCGAGCATATGAATTTTGATGAGCCGACACCAATTTATTTTGGCTCCGGTGACAATGGCATGCAGAAGTTTGGTATCCTCCTGGGAGATGGTGGTGTGATTGTGCCGTCTAGGCTTGAGGGCTCGGGTGATGAAGTAAAGAATCAACCGGTAGTTTGGATCCATTCCCGTTATGGTAGGACGACGGGTAGAGATAGATGGATCATAGGAGGTTATACCGGCTTGGTGGAGAAGGATGGTTTCATCAAAGAGAGCCCCGGCCTTATCAATATACCGGTAAAGGTCTTCACCTTCATTTGGAAGGCGGGCAATGGTGTGGAGATTCTCTTTAGAGAGAAGAATTTGAACCCCATTAATGGAGGTGACAAGTTCGCCATCTTCATCTTTATGGAGGTTTGAGTAAAAAGCTTGAACAAGAGTTGTGTTTATGTGAGGATGAGTGAGAAGCAAAAAGTCATATAGTTGACACTCCTTTAACATATTTGCGGCAGGGGTGAAAGGCTCAAGGAGTTTACTATTTGAGAACCGAGGAGGAAGAATGGTGCGTTTCTCAAATTTTGATAGGAACCTTGTGAGTTCATTTTCAGTTTCAAAGAACAAGATGGAACCGTCTTGGTATGGAAAATTTAAAGGAGGAGGGGCGGTTGAGGCTGATGCGCCATGTTTGGATCGGGAACGTTTTGAAGATCGTCCAGACATGTTAAGAGAAAGACTGCTGGAATTTGGCAAAGAAAATAGAAGAGATTTAGCTTTTGAATACTAGAGATAGTGCTTGAGTGGGTGAATGTGAGCTCTTATGATGCCTATTTATAGAGGAAAGGATTATCAAGCATTGAATGGAGACATTTGCTGAGATTTTGGTTTAGGAGCAGTCAGAAAACGGTAAGAATTAAAATTACTGACCGTTAGATAATCGATTATTGAACTGAAATAATCGATTGTATTTACTGTTTGATTGAGATTTTGAATCTGATAAATCGATTCTTGAGTCAGACGGTAAAAAATTTGAATGAAATAATCGATTGTTAAATTTTGGTAATCCATTATGGAGCATTTAAGACCTGACAGGAATCGATTGAGGAGCCAAACGGTAACAAAAAATTAATATGAAGTAATCGATTGTCAATTCTTGGTAATCGATTATTTAGGGAACTAATTTGATACAGTGGACTTGGAGAATATCATAATTTGTCAAATAATCGATTGTATGAAAAAATAATCGATTGTTGTAGAAAGCATTGCTGAATGACTGAGGCGGAAATCGATTATGCAATTTAGGAAGTAAAAAATTAAACACAGATGCATAATAGTAATAATCAGTCATAAACAATCGATTATTGATACTGATAATCGATGTACTGCACAGAAAATAATCGATTAGTGGCTTGAAATAGTCGATTATTTTGTGCTAAAACTTCATAATTCCCCCTACCTTTGGGGTGGTACCTGCAAAATAGATTTAAACGTCTCCGACGCTCAAGTTAGTAATTTATAGCGAAATTAATAAATTACACTAGTGTTAACAAGTAATGCCGTGAACTCTTAAGAATTGTGTCCTAGAGTGTTCTTAAGAGAGTTTCGGGTACTTACCTTTTCTCCAACATCGCCAATTACCTGTTCGAGAGGATGATCCTTGATCGTTCTCCACTCGTTAGGCGTATTTATTCCTTTTTCTAATTGTGGCGCTTCTTCCGTTGGTTGTTCCCCAATTTCATTTTTGTTTTCCTTTGAAGGTTCTTCTTGGATTTTATCTTTCAAGCTATCCAAGATACCTGCAAGATCAAAACCGGATTCCTTTCTCGCCAAGCGAGTATTATCTTCGGAAAACACAACATGAGGGGATTCCTCCACAATTTGGGTTCTTTTGTTAAAGATCCTATATGCTTTGCTACGTGAGGAATAACCAATGAAAATACCTTCATCCGATTTAGCATCAAACTTACCCGATTGGTCCTTCCCATTATTATGAACAAAACATTTACAACCAAAAACACGTAAATGAGAAATGTTGGGTTTTCTACCCTTATAAAGTTCATATGGGGTTTTCATGAGTATCGGCCGAATTGCTACTCTATTTAAAACATAGCAAGCGGTACTCACGGCGTCCGCCCAAAAGTATTTGGGAATCTTAGCTTCGTCGAGCATGGTTCTAGCCATCACTTCGAGACACCTATTTTTCCTTTCCACCACCCCATTTTGTTGTGGTGTCCGTGGAGCGGAAAAGGTGTATTCGATTCCGAGTTCGTCACAAAAATCCGCAAAGATATTGTGATCAAACTCTCCCCCATGATCACTTCTAATCGAAGTGACGGTCGATTCCTTTTCGTTTTGAACACGCTTAAGGAAATACTTGAAATTTTGAAAAGCATCACTTTTATTTGCAAGAAATAGAGTCCAAGTAAATCTAGAAAAGTCATCAACAATTACAAAAACATATTTATTTTTACCAAGACTTTCAATACGAGAGGGACCAAATAAATCCATGTGAAGTAATTGCAAAGGTCTAGACGTTGAAACAATATTCTTGGATTTAAAAGATGCTTTGGTTTGCTTCCCTTTTTGACAAGAATCGCAAATAGAATCATTTTCAAACTTTAAACTGGGAAGACCAACTACTAAGTTTTGAGAAAGAAGCTTGTTCAAAAGATGCATGTTCATGTGTGCTACTCTACGATGCCATAGCCAAGAGTTATCCTCTTTGCTTACTAAACAATCAACATATTCGGGTGAGGAGTTTGCAAGATCAACCATATAGATATTATCAATTCTAAAACCACGAAGTATGATCTTGAAATCACTACGTCTAAATACAAGACATTCATCCGAATTAAATAGAGCAAGATTTCCCTTGTCACATAATTGGCTTATGCTCAAGAGATTATGCTTCAAACCTTTCACAAGTAGTATATGTTTAATAGAGGAGTTTTCGTCCTTACCGACCGAACCAATGCCGATGATTTTTCCTTTATTGTTATCACCAAATGTGACACTTCCTCCTTCTTTGTGCTCTAGTTGAAGGAATTTGGATTCATCTCCCGTCATGTGTTTGGAGCATCCACTATCAAGGTACTATAGTACACTTGATCCCTTCAAGCACACCTACAAAACAAATTAATGTTCTTTAGGTACCCATGCCATCTTGGGTCCTTGAGGGTTAGGCATGTTATAATGATGCAATTGATTTATATGTCTATGACGAGTAAAGCAAGCGGGAGCAATATGACCAATACGTCTACAATAATGACAAGTCACGTTGGGATTATGCATTTTTCTAGGTACATAGTAACTAGATGAATGAAGGTTGCTTACTCTACTTTGAACACCATTGTTTCTCCTATTATGAGCTCTAGGAGGTTCACAAGTTTGTCTAAAATATGCATCATTTCTAGAATATCTATTTCTAGGTGGAGGGTCATTTCTTGGTCTTCTAAATTGTTCAAGGTTTGGCCTAAAATATGCATCATTTCTAGGTCTTCTAGCATTTTCACTATTTGGTCTAACATGCAAGTTATTTCTAGGATTTCTACTTCTAGGATAAGCATTTTGGTTATTAGTCCTAGGTTGAGCTCTAGGTTGTTGTGGTTTAGCACCAACCTTTTCTTCATTTTTGAATCCTATTCCATGTTTAGTTGATTTTAGATTAACAAGCACATCATTCAAGTTTTTATGCGAAGAATTAAACTTATCTAATGTGCCTTTAAGTCTAGCTACTTCATTCTTAAGAAGCACACAAGAAGAACAGTTTCTAGTAGAACCTTCAGGTTTATCAGCACTTCTTTTTCCATAAAACTTGTTTTCCTCTTTTAGCTTCTCATTTTCGAAAACCAGTTTTTCTAATTCTTTTTCTTTTAATGAAAGCTGTGTTTGAAAATCTTTTTCTTTTAGAGAAGCGCTTTCTTTAACACTTTTGACACTTTCTGAAGCGTTGATAAATTCATCATATAGTTCATCAAAAGCATTTCTCATTTCATCAAGAGTAAAGAAATTTTGAGAAGAGATTTGACTTACCTCGTCTTTGCCGTCTTCTTGAGCCATGAGACATAAATTTGCTGCTTCATCGTCTTCTTCTTCGCTTGCTTCATCTCCGGAATCTCCTCCCCAAGAGATGTATGCACGTTGCTTATTGAAGGGTTTCTTCTCCTTTTTGATGTTAGGGCAATTTGATTTTATGTGCCCGGTTTCTCCGCATTCATAGCATTTTAGTTGATCGCCTTGCTTTTTGTTCTTGCGTTCATACTCTTTGCGCATGAATTTTTGAAACCTTTTGATAACGAGTCCAAACTCGTTGTCACCTTCCTCATCAATTTGTGGTTGGCTAGCCTTTAGAGCAATCCTTTGCCTTCTTTGATCATCAACAAACGGGTTAAGTATAGTTGATTCATAGGTTTTGAGATTACCTCTTAATGCGTCAATTGTGACATTTGTGATGCCAATGGATTCTTGGATTGCATCGGCCTTTGATCGCCATGCCGGAGTGAGACTTCTGAGGATCTTCCGGACAAGTTCTCTATCCGTAAACGTCTTTTTGAGGGCGTGTAGATCATTCACGATCATTGAGAATCGCTCAAACATTTCGTCTACTTTCTCTCCTTCCTTCATGTGGAATAGTTCATAAGAGTGAGTTAAGAAATCAATTTTAGCTTCTCGTACCTGGTCGGTTCCTTCGTATGTCACTTCAAGCTTATCCCACATTTCTTTTGCTGTTTTGCAACATGATATCTTCTTGTAGTCGTTAGCATTAACAACACAATATAATAAATCTATAGCTTTGGCATTATTTTGAACCTTACGAATATCCTCCGCGGTATATTCCTCTTCGGTCTTTGGAACCCATTCGTCTTCTACCTTCTTGGTTGGAATTTGGTTTGCATTGGTGAATACTTTCCACAAATGAAAGCTATTTGATTGCACAAAGATTTGCATCCTTTCCTTCCAGTATGAGTAGTTTGTGCCGTTGAATAGAGGAGGTCGTGTAGAGCATTGTCCTTCTTCAATTCCTGCAAAAGAGTCAAGAGTAGAAGCCATGGATGGTTCTCTCAAACGGTTAAGTTTTCAGAGAGTTGGGCTTTGATACCAATTGTTAGAAACTACGCTTTACGCTAGAGGGGGGGTGAATAGCGTATTAATATAATTTAGCGTTTTCTTGCGGAATTTAAACTTTGCAGGAAGTAAAATAAGTGCAGAAAAATAAACTTACACAAAGATGTATACTGGTTGGCCACCAACGTGGTTAGTCCAGTCCCCGAGAGACTCTCTCGAGATTTTTCACTATCTTGTTAAGCTTAAGGGTGCTCAACAAACCGTTACACACTTGAGGACACAAGCCTCAAACAGTTGCTCGGAGATCGCAATCTCAAAGACTTCACCCAAGGAAACGCAAGTTCCTTGAAACAAGAGAATCGCAATTCTCTTACAAGTATATCAAATACTTGGACACTTACTTAACTAAAGTACTCCTTATTGAGTAGATATGAGTAAAAGAATATGTTCAAGATCACAACAACTTTAAGCAATAATATGGCTCTCAAAAGCTTTTTGAAATGAGTAGAAAATGAAGAACAATTGAATGAAAGCTTATAGCAATGTAATGATCAGTTTGTGTATGTTGTTGTTGTTAAAACACTGAAATGAAACTGTATTTATAGTTGAAAAAGTTGGTTCAACCGTTGTCTAATTGCCAATTAAGAGTTGCTGAAATTACTCAGTGATAATCGATTATTAAGACCAAACAATCGATTATCTGCCAGTCAGTTTAAAAATCAATCCCAGATTTAACGCTTCACAATCGATTATACATAATCTATAATCGATTACTGGCAATATTCAAAATCAGATAATCGATTACACTAAGTTCATAATCGATTACTTTAGCAACGTTCTAAAAATCATTTCCAGATTTTAAGCAAAACATCGATTATATAAAATCAATAATCGATTACTTCAGCAACGTTCTAAAAATCATTTCCAGATTTTAAGCAGAACATCGATTATATAAAATCAATAATCGATTACTTCAGCAACGTTCTAAGAATCATTTCCAGATTTTTAAGCAGAACATCGATTATCTAGAATCAATAATCGATTACCTTATGGTATTTGAAAATCATTTGACAACGGCCAGCTTCAACAATCGATTGTCGTTTGCAACAATCGATTACTTGTTATTTTCTGAAAATCATAAAACTTACTGTCTCAGTGATAATCGATTATCTAAAGACATAATCGATTACTTAATTAAATTTAAAATCATTGGAAGACATCAACTCAACACAATCAATCACCATTAGTTCATAATCGATTATTTTGAGTATTGAAAAACTTTACCTCAACAACAATTGATTGTCATTTGTTCACAATCGATTATCATGCAGATTTGGAAAAACCTGATGTTCACTGTCTTACTCACAATCGATTACCATTAATTCATAATCGATTGTCATGCAGTCTTGGCTCAGAAACAATCGATTATCATAAGTACATAATCGATTATTTTAGCCCAGATTTTTGAGGCATGTTTAGAAAACATTTTGTCTAATGTAAATATGCATGATTTAAAATCTTTTTGACACAGAATTAAATATGCATGATTTTGGAAAATAGTTTTATGAGAGAGGCCATACTATGAGTCAAGTTATAGGATCGAGATTACAATTTAGAACAACTCAATAACAATTAAAAGCTATATCTTGAACTTCAATCTTATTCTCAACCATTGTGCGCTTGTACTTGAATTCCGTCATATATCAATTTTTGCTTCGTTTGTCATTCATCAAAACCTACAAAAGAGTACACGTTTAGTATATTGCATTGAGAACGTGTTTCTAACAATAATTGCCTAATATATTTTAATTTTCAAAGTATATCTATTCTATTTAGTAATTAAAATTTATGAGTCTTAGGAAAAGAAGTTGAGTCGTCCGATGAACTAAGATGAGCTATTCAAGGAGACTCATATTGTGAAGAAGAAGAAAGAGACGAATGACGAAAGGTGGGTCGAGGGACGTGCCTCGAATGTACATGTAAGTTTTCACTTTTCATTAAATATTTTTGTTTACTTTTATATAAATTTTGAAATACTAATTCAATTTTCTTTTTCTTATAGGATCGCTTCAGAGTTGAAGCTGATGAATTCATACGCAGCCAGCCACCTAGTGAGTCGGGCGAGCCATTCGAACTTCAAAGATCAAAGATATATAGGATCTACCGCCACCGAGGAATAAAACAGAAGTGATGAGTCTATTGGGAAGATTGAATTACATCAATCGGTTCATTGCTCAGCTCACAACCATCTGCGAGCCCATCTTTAAGCTATTGAAAAAGGATGTTGCGGTGAAATGGACTGGAGAGTGCCAAGAGGCTTTTGATAAGATAAAGGAATATTTGTCGAACCCACCGGTATTGGTCTTGCCAGAACCAGGAAGGCCCTTGATCTTATATTTTACAGTCTTGGATAACTCATTTGGATGTGTGTTGGGTCAGCACGACGTTACCGGGAGGAAAGAACAGGCCATATACGACCTCAGCAAGAAATTCACGACCTATGAGGTTAAGTATACTCATCTTGAAAAGACATGCTGTGCCTTGACGTGGGTAGCCCAGAAGTTAAAGCATTACTTATCCTCATATACCACTTATCTCATCTTGCGTCTGGACCCATTCAAGTACAATTTCCAGAAGCCCATGCCCACAGGAAGGCTCACAAAATGACAAATCTTGCTCACTGAGTTTGACATTATCTACGTGACTAGGACTGGCATGAAAGCACGGGCATTGGCTGATCACTTAGCTGAAAATCCGATAGACGAAGAACATGAGCCCTTAAACACATACTTCCCCGATGAGGAAGTGATGCATATTAATGAAATGGAACAGGGTGAGAAGTCGGGATGGAAATTGTTCTTCTATGGGGCTGCCAGCATGAAAGGCGTCGGGATAAGATCAATGCTCATTGCTGAAGAAGGGCATCACTACCAAGTCACAGCTCAACTCCGCTTCTATTGCACCAACAACATGGCAGAATATGAGGCATGTATTTTGGGTCTGACATTGGCAGCAGACATGGATGTCCAGGTAGTTTTGGTCTTGGGAGACTAGGACCTTCTGGTACATCAAATTCATAGGGAGTGGGAAACAAGATATTTAAAGCTCATACTATATTGGCAATGCTTGCATGATATTTGTCAATGGTTGTGGTCAATAGAGTTCAGGCACATCCCCAGAATTTACAATGAGGTCGCTGGTGCCTTGGCTACTTTGGCGTCAATGTTACATCATCCGGACAAGGCTTACGTTGACCCGATACATATCCGGATCCATGATCAACATGCTTATTGCAACATGGTGGAAGAAGAGCTTGACAGTAAGCCTTGGTTCCATGACATCAAAGAATATATCAAAAGGGGTGTGTACTCAGTACAAGCCACGGGTGACTAGAAGAGAAACATTTGTCGCTTGTCAAGTAGGTTTTTCTTCACCGGAGGAATATTATAAAAAAGGATGTCGGATCTTGGTTTTTTAAGATGTGTAGATGGTGGTCAGGCGACAACCATCATGGATGAGGTGCATGCTGGCGTCTACGGCCCACACATGAGCAGATATGTTTTGGCAAAGAAAATTCTCCGGGTAGCATATTATTGGCTCACCATGGGGTGGGATTGTATCAACTTCGTGCGCAAATGTCATCAATGTCAGGTGCATGGAGATTTAATTCACTCCATGCCGTGTGAATTGCATACAATGTCTGCACCATGGCCTTTCGTAGCTTGGGGCATGGACGTCATCGGGCCCATCGAGCCAGCAACTTCTAACGGACACAGGTTCATCCTGGTTGCTATTGACTATATTACCAAATAGGTTGAAGCTAAGACCTTCAAGGCAGTAACCAAGAAAGCCGTGGTCGACTTTGTACACGCAAATATCATTTGTCGGTTTGGAATCCCCAAGATTCTCATCACTGATAACGGGGCAAATCTCAACAGTCACTTGATGAAAGAGGTATGTCAGAAGTTCAAGATCACACATCGAAATTCCACCCCATATCTCGCCAAGGAGAACAGAGCGGTCAAGGCAGCCAATAAAAATATAAAGAAGATACTTCATAAAATGGTGGAAGAGTCTAGGCAGTGGCATGAGAGGTTACCCTTTGCATTGGTAGGCTATTGCGCTACCGTCCGCACCTCAGTAGGGGCAACCCGATATTTGTTGGTATATGGAACAGAAGCAGTCATCGCAGCTGAAATTGAAATTCCCTCCCTTAGGATCATGGCTGAACCAGGAATCGATGACGAAGAATGGGTTAAAACTCATTTGGAGCAATTAAGTTTGATCGATGAGAAAAGATTGGCAGTGGTGTGTCACGGCCAATTGTATCAACAGAGGATGGCCAGAGCATATAACAAGAAAGTGCGTCCAATAAGGTTTGATGTGGGTCAATAGTGTTGAAACGCATCCACCCTCACCAAGCTGAGGCACAGGGAAAATTCGCTCCAAAATGGCAAGGACCGTTTGTCGTGTCAAGAGTTCTGTCCAATGGTGCATTGTATCTAACAGATGTGGAAGGTAAATGTGTAAAACTGGTTATCAATTCAGATGTAGTCAAAAGATATTATGCATGGTTTTCTTTTGTTTGAACCATTGTCTATACTTGGCTCTTGTTTGTACTTGACATGTTTTAGAGACTGAAATGACGAAGGCATTTTATTCAACTATCTAAATATTTTACCCTTTGTTAACCCTCTTGAGCTTCATTTATTTTCTTGCATACCCCTCTTTTGGAATCAGTTATGAAAGTCAGAAGCGCAATCATAAGAAGGCAGTGGAAGGACAAAAAAGAAAGGAGAAAAGAGAGAAAAGAAAAGAAAGAAAAGAAAGAAAAGAAAAGAGAAGAGAAAGAAAAGAAAGGAAAGGAAAGAAAAAGGATAAAAGAAAAAAAAAAGGAAAAAGAAAAGAAAAGGAAAAGAAAGAAAAAAAGGGAAAAAAAGAAGAAGAGAAAAGCAAGAAAAGAACGGCAGAAAGGGAAAAAAGAGAAAAACAAACGATTGTGAAAGTAAGGAATCAGCAGGAACTACGTTTGACCTGATTCCTTTTAGGATATGTAGGCAACCTTACAGCTTGGTCATATTCGAATAAAATCCAAAGGCCCCAAGAAAGAAACTGGGGCAGAAATCGCGTTGGTTTGGATTCCGAAAGTTATAAATTTTGAACCTGTAAAAGCGATTTTTGAGCCTTTCACATCCTTTCTTTATAACCTTGCCCAAGAGCCTACATTACACTCCAAAGAAAGAACTTCTGATCAATCTGTAAGAAATGTCGGGTCAAGCAAGGAGAGGTGGACCACAGCACTCTAGTTCCAGCGAAAAATAATAAAAATGAGAGAGTCGTATTGCTGAAAACCCGTGTGGGCACCATAAGGCGATGCGACTTGAGAGAAATAAAAATGAGGGAGTCTCATTGGTGAAAACCTTCACCGGTACCATGAGGCAAAGGCAAGGCAAGAAGCAACAACCGGAAAATGGCTATAAACGAAAACCCATTCAGAACACCGTAAGGCAAGCAAAGCTAGGGTTTGGTTGAAGGAATTGGGTCAGAAATGGTCACAACAACAAAAGCATGGCAATAGAAGGCCTGTCATCGGGACAGAATGGGTAGATTAGGTTGAAGTGCATGTCATGATCACGAAAAACCAGCTGCTCTTCCTCAGATAAGTTTCCATTCTCTTCCTTTCAACAGTCAGTAAATGTGGAATTCTTTACCGTAAATACAGTTTTGAGTCATTGCATTTCATTTTTCTCTCAAGTCTCTAAAGTCTTTTTGTTTAAGCGAACGGGAGAAATTTCAAAGCCTACTATCAACTACCAAAGGCACGAAGTGCATGACACCAAAAAACGTAACAAAGGCAGCAAAGTTTGAAACAACAAGCGGAGGGATTCACACGAGCTTCAATAATAAAATTTATTGAAGAGATAAATTTTGACAAACTAAAGGATCACAACACAAATATGAGGAAGCAAAGCCAAACCATAAGGGTTAGGGGTCAGCCGAACACAACACACTGACCATGTAATCTCAAAAAAGATGCAAGGATTTTAGCGAAAGAATCAAAGGCGCAACACGAAGTACGAAGGGCCACAGCGAATAACCAAGTGTAATATGTCGACTCAACAACCTCAGGAAAGGATGTAAGAATTCTAGCAAGAGGGTCAGAAGTGCAACACAAGCATGGGGAAGTAGAGTAAATCCACAAGGGTTAGAGGGTCAGCCAAGCATAATACATTGACTTGGTAATCTCGGGAATGGCGCAAGAATTCGGGAAAAAGGGTTAGGAATGTAGCACAGTAACGGGCAAGCAAGGTAAAGCCACAAAGGTTCAGGGGTTAGCCAACCAACTCAGGCAACTCATCATCAACATGGAAATTTGAACACAACGGACACGACAGTGAGGAAGCCGCTTCCAATAAGAATGCTGCAAGCTAACCACCATTTTTTTAACTGAGAAGTATTCTTTGATTATCACATGGGCATAAAAATTCCGGAAGATCCTAAGGGAGGCCATCCACTGGGGAAGGCAGGCACATGGCAGGTATGACCAAAATCCCAAGGCATATAGTCTGTCATAAATGTTCTCCCCAACAAGAGTATATTGGGACAAACTTTAATTAGCAACCCCCAAGAGAAAAAACTGAGGGTTAAAAGGGGTGTGGAAGTGTAATTGGTGCTCAGTTTAAAAACCCAAACAGGTGCGGCAACATGGGCAGGCACAAACACCTTCCCCGATAAGAGTCACCGAAACCCTCTTGAACAATGAGCACCAGCAGAAACAATTGGAAGTTAGAATTGGAATTTAATCTGGAACCCTCAGGACCCTCTTGGAAAATGGGATTTAGCCTAAAACACAGACAGTCGGGTGACATGGTCAAACCCAAATATTTCCCCAACAAGAGTTATCAGGACCCACCTGGATAATGGGATTTAATCGTAGAAGTTGTCAGAACCCCCTAGATAATGGGACGTAGCTCTAAATACTAACCCCCATCAGACACATTCTGACATCTAATTAAGAGTTGTCAGGACCTGCCTAGATAATGGGAAGTAGTTTTAATCATCAGTCTCCAGCAAATCCCTAGTGGATATAACTCATAGCAAGACATAGCGGAAAACAATACCTTTTGAGAAACATAACATAATCTTAAAGTTGTCATCAGTTAAGAGAAGTCAGGACCCTCCTTGATAATGGGACTTGGCTTATATTTAGAGATATTTTGTAAAGGGGATTTGATTGACACTCACAGATCCGCCCAACACCAAACTGGGGCAGAAAAATTTCTTGTGTTTGGTTTGTTTTGTTGTGACCAGGTACACAGGCAGCAGTCTCAGGGAATATTTTCAAAATTTCTTGTTTTGGTAATCAGGTACCCACCTGGAGAATAAGGAAATATTTTTTAAAATTTCAAGTTTTGGTAATCAGGCACCCACCACAAAAACAAGGGAATATTTTTCAAAATTTCATATTTTGGTAATCAGGTGACCACCTGGAGAACAAGGGAATATTTTTCAAGATGCAAGCTTTGGTACTCAGGCGCCCACCTGTAAAACAAGGGAATACTTTTCAAAATTCAAGTCTTGGTAATCAGGCGCCTACCTGTCAGAACAAGGGAATATTTTTCAAATTTCAAGTTTTGGTAATCAGGAGGTCACTTGGAGAATAAGGGAATATTTTTCAAATTTTCATGTTTTGGTAATCAGGCGCGCACCTTAAGAGCAAGGGAACATATTTTCAAAAGTTCAAGTTTTGGTAATCAGGCGCCCAACTGTCAGAACAAGGGAATATTTTTTAAGTTTCAAATTTTGGTAATTAGGCGCCCACCTGTCAGAACAAGGGAGTATTTTTAAAATTCAAGGTTTGGTAATTAGGCGCCCACCTGTCAGAAAAAGGGAATATATCTCAAGTTTCAAGTTTTGGTAATCAGGAACCCACCTTTCAGAACAAGGGAATATTTTTCAAATTCAAGCTTTTGGGATCAGGCGCCCACCTGTCAGAACAAGAGAATATTTTTCAAATTTCAAGTTTTGGTAATCAGGTGCCCACCTGTCAGAACAAGGGAATATTTTTCAAATTCAAGCTTTGGTAATCAGGAGCCCACCTGGAGAGCAAGGGAAAATATTTTCAAAAATTTCAAGTTTTGGTAATCAGGCGCCTACCTGTCAGAACAAAGGAATTATTTTCAAGTTTCAAATTTGGTAATCAGGCACCCACCTATCAGAACAAGGGAATTTTTTTCAAATTCAAGCTTTGGTAACTAGGTGCCCACCTGTCAGAACAAGGGAATATTTTTCAAGTTTCATGTTTTGGTAATCAGGAGCCCACCTGTCAGAACAAGGGAATATTTTTCAATTTCAAGATTTGGTGATCAGGCCCCTACCTGTCAGAACAAGGGAATATTTTTCAAGTTTCAAGTTTTGGTAATCAGGCGCCCACCTGTCAGAACAAGCAAATATTTTCAAGCTTCAAGATTCAGTAATCAGGCACCCACCTGCAAAACAAGGGAGTACATTTCAAGTCCAACAATCTTTCATCTAACATGGAAGAAAGAAAACAAGAAGTCAACAAGGCAACAAGGAGTTTACAGGAAGAAACACGAGGCAACAAGGCGACAAAGATCAAGAACAAGATTGAAGACGTAGATAGGTTCTTTTGTAATCCATAGTTCATAGCTTAGTTTAGCTTCTTCATTTTTTCAAAAGGTGTAATAAGGGGGTCTAGCAGTAGCAGTAGCAGCAGCAGTAAAATTACAGTTTCAGTAGTCCCAGCTACCAACACTCCTGAACTTCACTGACTTGATTCCACTTTCGACGAGGATATGCAGACAACCTCTGAGGCAGGGTGTGGTCAAAATTCTCAAAAATACTTTACACGGATCATTCAAACGGGAAAAAATTGCTCATGTTTGCTCCCTTATCTTTGCACGAAAACTCTTTGTGTTTCCGAGCAAAGAGGGGGAGCTGTGAGCACGTAATTTTTTCCCTATATGAATCCCACCCAAATTAATATCTCTTGCTCACCTACTCCTCTTCTTTCCAACCCACTAACCCCCAGCCCTCGAATCTTAATCGATCATCTCGAATATTAATTTAAAGATCCGACTGGTCCGTCGTCCAAGGCGACGCCGGCTCAGACGGCCACCAAAATCACAACCTATAGGCTCCTTGACCTCCTCGTTCTGAATCCCAAACCATAATCCTCCAAATCCAAGAAGAAGTCTCTGAATATTAGATCCGAGGATTGAAGATTTTTGACATTTTGAATTTTAAAGGGATTGATCGATCCTCGATTAATGTTATGTGATATTTTGGGCAAAATAAGCATGTAATATTAGCTGATGATCAATATAGAGGTCAATCAATTCAAGGCCAGAACCAGCAAGTCCTTTAAATTTGTTTGATTTATTTATTTGTTTCTTTTCTATAGTGAGTTTTTGTCTAGTTAAATTTAATTCTCACCCCATGCACAATCTTTGTTGTGTTAGTTTTTGTTTAGCCAGTCTCTTCTGATTCATATCTGTTTATGTCTCTAATTCTATGCTCAAGACTGGTGCATATTTCGTGATTAATAGATAGCTTGAATTTGCTTCAATTCCAGTTAGTCTAGCTTAGTTCTATAGTTAGTATTAATGCTCAGAATAGTCTAGCTCGAACACCAGTTTGATTTTAGGATTTTCTGAAAAATTGTAGTTAGCTCTTGACCAAGGGTTGGGGTTTGGTTTCAAATGGGGTTAGTAATTTGGAACCCAAATAAAGGTCAACCTGGGGAATTTAGGTTTATTTTGGATAAGTCCAGCCTTAGGGAGTCTTTCCATAGCAAATGGAAACATCTAGTAGGGGCCCTCGGTCAATTTTTAGGCTAATACTTGGTCCACAAGTTAAAGAATGGAGGACTAAAGTTGCAATAAAAAAACTTGAAGGATGCCCTAGGTGCTTGCATATAAAACATTCTTTCTTGCCTTTGAAGGCAAGGCGTAAATCTCAAGTTAAAGGAATTAGAAATAGAAATACAATCCTGTTAACCTAGAAAGAATAGGCTACAAACTACAGCAAAACAAGGCTTAGTCCTATTCAATTGAAAACTTTTCAAGAGAGTCTTCTAACACTGATGTTGAGACAATTTTTAGTGATTAGAGGCTGGAAATGAGCTGAATCTGTTGGTTCATTCTTTATTTGGATTTTTGTTTTGAGTTTTGTGTGGTGTCATTGGGTTTTGAAATTGGGATCTTGTTACTTTGAATTGAGTCTGATATTTGGGGGTTGAGTGCAATTGGAATCTGGGTTGATTGAGCTTGAGTTCCTATTCCATTGGTCTATGTTGTTGGCTGCTACTGTTTTGCACTGCTGAATCTCTCACCACTCTATTATTGTTTTGCCAGCTACACTTTCTAAGCTCGACACAATGTAAAATCGACTTGGGATATGAAATGGAGTTTGATGTTTAATTTTGTTGTAAATCTAATTGTGTTGAGTAGTCTTTGATTTGTTTGATATACTTAATGTAACTGATTCCGGACTGTATTAGACTATTGAATTTTGGATTTGTGTTGATTTATCTAAAGACAACAACCTTAGTGTAGTACAATTTGAGTTTTTATGGTACCTTTACTTTAAAATCGACATTGACATGAAACTTGGAGTCGAGTTTGAATGGCAGTATGCAAGTCCATATCTATGCTCAGCCCAGGCTTGAGAGACACTTTAGTGTTTGATTTCAATAACTTAGTCTCAAAATCAGAAGATGTGCATTTCAACATCATACCTCAATGTAGATGTTAGTTGTTTTGTATCAATTCCTTGAATTCTATAAGCAGCAGATGAGATCAAATAATCAATAGCATGTTTGAATGGAATAAACGTACATTTTTTATTTACAAAAATATTGGAAGTAAAGTTATGCAGGTTTTTAACCGAATTGAGATCCCGTTTAGATTGGATCCATTGAAGGATTAGGGCTCAACAGCCCATTTTCGACTAAGCTGGGCCTCAGCTCTATTGATGTACAACCCAAGTTTGGTTCTAATTCGCTTCACGTTTGGGCCTAAGCTAAGGCTCATGACTGGCCAGTTTTGTAAAGCTGGACAGAAGTTCTTTCTCTTTGGGCACTTCGAAGCCCAATGGCTTGAACTCATTTCAAGGCTGTTATTTGATTTGCATTAGACAGCAATAGATTAGCCAGGCTTTTGTGGAAATAAAGTTTAAAAAAAATCATAGTACTATTAGGATATCCTGTTTTTTTTATATTGTGCATTAAATATCAAGACCTCGGGACGTGCCATTTAGAAAAATTCATGTCCTCCCGCAAAGTTAATAATACACGTAATTGCTTTAGGCGCGTTAGTTTAATAATATTAACTTCCTAAACTCGGGTGCGCTATGTGACCCAAATCCGAATCTCAACGAAGTTGAAATGTGTCAAAAACCACGGGTGAATTTATGTGACATGGTCTGGGACATGTTTTAACAACGTTTGCAATTTACTCTAAAATTAATAATAAAAGTGGCTAAAAGTTATAATTTGCACATAGGTTCATATATTAAAAATCAAATAATTTAAGCCGAATATGACCATTGAGCGACCGTGCTAGAACCACAGAACTCGGGAATGCCTAACACTTTCTCCCGGGTTAACACAATTCCTTACTCGGATTTCTGGTTCGCGGACAACTAAACAGAGTCATTCTTTTCCTCGATTCGAGATTCAAACCGGTGACTTGGGACACCATTAACTAATCCAAGTGGTGACTCTGATCTTTTAAATAAATCCCGTTTCGGTTATCCATAAATTGGAAAAACTCCCTTATCCGCGCCTCTCGCCGGGTTGTGGATATTCTAAAGGAGGTGTGACACCTTCAAATTTCTATCTTTAGCCAAATGGCTCCAAATTGATCAAAAGACCTCCGAATTCACTTCCGATCGCGTTTCCAACTCCAGAATCACAATACGGATCTGCTCCCAGACTCGGACATCGATATCACTGAAATGCACTTCAACCCAATCTTATGAAATTTCTTTCAAAATGCTACTTTCCACAATAGGCGCCAAAACGCTCCAGCATCGTCCAAAACCCGATCCAGGCATATTCCCAAGTCCAAAATCATCATACTAACCTGCTAAAACCTTCACATCCCGATTTCGAGGTCGTTTATTCAAAATTCCAGTCCTAGTTAATTCTTTCAACGTTAAGCTTCTGAAATGAGAATTCTCTTTCCAAATCAACTCTGAACATTCCGAAACTTAATTCCGACCATGCGTACAAGTCATAATACCTGAAATGAAGTTGTTCATGGCCTCAAACTGCTGAACGACATGCTACAGCTTAAAATGACTGGTCGGGTCGTTACATTCTCTCCCACTTATACATACGTTCGCCCCCGAATGTGCTGAGAACTACACTGAAGTAATCTGAAATCATTGTTTAACTTCTCATGCATTTTCTCGTGCTACAACAACTTAGTTAAGCATATCATCTCGATCATTTCTAAAGATATTCCCTTTTATTCAAGCAAATGAGCCTTAGAGCCCAATTCCAACATCCGGAATTCTATGTTCGACCTGTTTCCAACATAAGATCACCATATCAATCACTACACGTTGTAACCAAACATGGCTACATAACTTTGCTGAATTCACACCTAGCATCACATTACTCACCGGACCACCATAACATTTTCTGATCAACTTAGTCAAAATTCCACGAATCTGATGCTCTCATTGCATCCCATGACATACACAGGTCTTACTATAACTCTTACATTGCCGCCACAATGGAAGAGATCTGTAGAAATTCATAATTAACTGCCGAGTCAACCAATCATTGAGTCTATACTTTTTACAAGAAACATTACCTCATGTTGAACCAAAGAATGATCTTAGCTCCTTTATATATTTCACGTAATCAGATCGCACTGATCCTAAATCCAATAATCTCATCTCATCTCACCCAGTACGAACTGCTCAGGCAATAAGCCATCTCGGGCATGATCGAAAGTCTCATAAGATGCTACCATGTGCCAATATGCTACCAATTAAAATGCTATACAAAAGGAAAACAAACTCTGAAAAGGAATTTCAATTACACCGCTCGCGTATCATACATGTGATGCGGGCGCCCAGCTAATATGAGTTTCCTTCAGAAAATAGGAAACAGAACATAATAAACAGATATGGGGAACTGTACTGAACATCACACAATTGCGATGCGCAACCCAATCCAAACAACATACTCATGGCGGCGTGCCACCCGATCCACACATTGAACTCTCATAAGGATATATACATCGAGCTAAATTCCTCATTATAACAAAATACTGAATATCAGTCATAAACACGCTAAGTGCATAAAAATATTCCCTGGGGAGATATATAATGCTATAATCCACAAACTCGAGCACAACTGAAGTGCGATATATGATCTGAATCTCAAGAGCCATCCTGCTCATATAACCTCCTCTCTATGCGGAACCTTAACACATAAGAAATTCACCAAGCCCTATCAGACCTCGCACGACGCAATACATCACTACCTTGAATGGCTGACGACAAGATAACACCCCTACTGCTCCTCCTTAAGGAGCGTTTTGCTTAAATGAGCAAAAGTGCCTGACATAGAGCCCACATTCATATTTAAATCCGCCCACCAACCTCAAGTCGATCCGAATCGTATCAAACTAGGCCAATAACCTTTCAAAGGTCCATATTCACCCCCCTTCCAAAAACATATAAGCACCACCATCATAACCGCAGCAAAACTCCACTGTCCATAACCCAATAAACTGAGTGCCCTCCAGGCATAAATTCTCAAATTAATGATATTACCACAATCCTCATACTTGGTTTAAATATTAAATCAATCAAGTGACTACATGTCATACTTATAAAATCTTCCTGTGGAACATGCTCCCACAACCTTCCAAAACACATAGCAGGTCCGTACACCCAAACCACCGGTGGTACTAACGCTGAAAAGTGATCAGAATTCCATAACCAGGATACAAGGCCTTCCTTACAAAAAACCTATCTCAGGTGACGCTGAAGACAACACCAACTTACCTTAAACATCAAAACCTTTTCCTACTCATCCGAGATCGTGACATCCTTGTTAACACCGAATCGCAACCTTGATTCTCACCTTCAAGTTCCATACAACTCACTGCACCTAACATGCCAACATATGATAGAACACGTTTTTCATCATAGCTCGGAACCACTATTAGGCTAACACCTCATCATGTAAAATCTTTTCACTTAACTCGCTTCAGGAGAACCTTAGCAACACACGGGTAAATTCTCACAGCCGTAGAATATTCAAATCTCTAAGTAGTGGTCTAAACCATCATAGCCCTTCTAGGATCCACCTCCACATAATAGGCCATAATGGTAGAATACTTTCTGAATAGCATCATTTACGGCGGCCGACAAGCCTCTCACGTACTGCCACAAATCACTTGCATATCTTAATCACGCTGAAAGATCTGGTCACTACCAGCAACATTCCACTTCGAGTATGGCTAACCAATCCATATTCGTCCAATTTATCCTTGATTGCCATCGAAACTATAGTAACTCCATTTAATACTTACCACACTCTATTCGCACTCACCTCAAGTGACCTTGAGCCGCGAGACTATGCTATCTCATATCCCATGAACTATTTCATACCTTTCTTGTGCGCACATTCACAGCCTCAACTGATATGCCCATTCTTCTAATCCTTCTACGAATCCTATGTCCTTTCTCATTTTCCTCTCAAGTGCTACACTGCAAGTCAAACGTCATAGAACATTCTGGGCCTCCACTCATAAGCTGCTGCAAAAGCTTTATTCTTAACTGTACTTATAGGCTCGAAATCATTATGCACCATACTTTGCTTCCTTTTTGAATCCATTAGGACTGTTTTTGAGAGCCACCCGCTCTGAATTGGCCCCGAATATAATCAACTCCATGAATACCCTCTTGTCGAAGCACCCAAAAAAATCACTTCCCTTGTAACCCGCATCTATACAAGGCATAAATAATGAATCCTTCCCCAAATCAGAACATGAGCCAATAAGGCAACCGTAGCACACATTTAACAATTCTTCTGCTCATATCACCACTTATGTTCTTTTCCCTGTAGCCGAAATAACTATATGCTAATAACCGGAAACCTCGCAAGTAGTTAACCAAGCAACCCAATCATAGGCGGCGCGACTCTCCCACTTAGCTTGAAGCCACAATTACACAACCCTAGAATTCACCAGGGTTTTTAAGCTCTCATTGAGGCAACCATGCGCAATCACTGCCAAAATTCTCGAAATTCTTCTGTAAACCCCCTTTTTACCTTCTGAATCATCTAACACGTTTGCACAATCAATCTCTTTATTGTATAACCATTAGGATTCTTCGCAGAAGCCTTGTCAAGTATGTGAGGGTTAACCTGCTCACAGGGAATAACCCACCTATGGAAATTATTTTCCGACATCTTCCAATGCTGCTGCACATGGTACAATCACCTTGACGTCAATAATCCCATCCTGAGTCCGAGCTAATCCATCTAGCTACATGAGTCCTTTCAACCCTCTTGGACATCAATTAAATGTGCTGAAACATCCTTCCCATTCAAGGTTATGTTGTATCCTTCTTCATTCCAAGCATCTCCTTTCCGTTATACCAAGTCTCTTGCCGCATAGTAGCCCATACTTCTAATTAAACCTGTAGACTTCAATCGTCAGCCACTAAAATCCCAAATCATTTCAAACTCTCCTTAAGGTGCGTAATCATCCTACCACCAAGCCCATGTGCAACACCCGCCACCCTCCCAGCACCATACTTTACTTCCTTTTTGAATCAATTAGGACTGTTTTTGAGAGCCACCCGCTCTGAACTGGCCCCGAATATAATCAACTCCATGAATACCCTCTTGTCGAAACACCCGACAAAGTCACTTCCCTTGTAACCCGCATCTATACAAGGCATAAATAATGAATCCTTCCCCAAATCGGAACATGAGCCAATAAGGCAACCGTAGCACACATTTAACAATTCTTCTGCTCATATCACCACTTATGTTTTTTTCCCCTGTAGCCGAAATAACTACATGCTAATAACCGGAAACCTCGCAAGTAGTTAACCAAGCAACCCAATCATAGGCGGCGCGACTCTCCCACTTAGCTTGAAGCCACTATTAAACAACCCTAGAATTCACCAGGGTTTTTAAGCTCTTATTGAGGCAACCGTGCGCAATCACTGCCAAAATTCTCGAAATTCTTCTGTAAACCCCCTTTTTACCTTCTGAATCATCTAACACGTTTGCACAATCAATCTCTTTATTGTATAACCATTAGGATTCTTCGCAGAAGCCTTGTCAAGTATGTGACGGTTAACCTGCTCACAGGGAATAACCCACCTATAGAAATTATTTTCTGACATCTTCCAATGCTGCTGCACATGGTACAATCACCTTGATGTCAATAATCCCATCCTGAGTCCGAGCTAATCCATCTAGCTGCATGAGTCCTTTCAACCCTCTTGGACATCAATTAAATGTGCTGAAACATCCTTCCCATTCAAAGTTATGTTGTATCCTTCTTCATTCCAAGCATCTCCTTTCCGTTATACCAAGTCTCTTGCTGCATAGTAGCCCATACTTCTAATTAAACCCGTAGACTTCAATCGTCAGCCACTAAAATCCCAAATCATTTCAAACTCTCCTTAAGGTGCGTAAGCATCCTACCACCAAGCCCATGTGCAACACCCGCCACCCTCCCAATTTGGGCAAACTCGCTTATTTAATAAACTACTTGACCTTTGCTTCATACACCTAACCTTCTAGGAATTTAAGCCACCGTCTGACACTTTCCACACATCTTCTCCTCATCCTTTGCTACTCCATTGTTGCCTTAATTAAATCAATCTTCATAGCACTTGAATCCACAAACCGCTACTAACTTTAAATTTTGCCAGAGATCATCTCTCTCGAACTGCCAATATTATAAATGCCGATTCAATCCTGAACCACCTATCCTCACGACATATAACATTCATTTCTTCAATACTGACATGCAATATTCTGCTTCGAAGGCGAGTGGTAGAAGATCATTACACCGACAAATTTAGTACATTCAATAGGGACAAGGATGCCTCATTATAGAAGAAACTTCCACCACACTAGCGAATACCAAGTCTTGATACCTCATCAACCCAAACCTGAACATTATCTTCCCGATTGCCTTTCCCCTTCCGGAAATAAAACACCGGATCTCTAGATCATGCACTCAGTAAAACTCCCTTCAAGTCATTCACTACCTAGACACGCAGGCAAAAATCCTAACATCATAACAATACTGCGGAATAATCGCTCATAAGCATCATAGCAACCTACGCCTAGCCTCAAGGCTCTCAGAAGTACTGCTATTGAGCCGAAACAACAGAATATCCTTTCACAAGGCGATGATAACAGCTCAAATAACCCCGTAGGGAGAAATGCCCGCACCACATTCGTAGTGCCATTACAATTCTTCAATTCTGGATTTGTAACAAGCGCTTTGCATCCCATAAGATTGAATAGGAAAAAAAAAGACCCACGGGAAGTCAAGGCGCACGATAAGGAAATCAAGAAGGGAAGTACTCCTAAAAGTCCTGCAGCCTTCCGAGGATAAGTACAGACGTCTCTGTATCGATCCGCGAGACTCTACCAGACTTGCTCATGACGCGTGAGACCCTAGGAACCTAGTGCTCTGATACTATGTTGTCACGACCCAAAATTCTCTAAGGGTCGTGGTGGCGCCAGACACCGCTGTCAGGCAAGCCAAATAAAATACTTAATTAAATTCTAATTTTAATATTTGCTGAAGTCATTTTCCTTTATACGTTAAATAATAAATAATGAACTTTACAGAAATAACCATGGAGTCTTTAACAAACTTAATATTGAAAAACCCTATAAACATCCTAGAACCTGGTGTCACCAGTGCATGAGTGTATACTAAGAAGGAAATAAAAATATAACATCCGTTCGGAATACAGTGGACAGAAAGTAAATACAATATATTGGAAGGGATTATACTAACTGCAGGCCGCCTCGAATAATGCAACTCACCTAGTCCCCGAATCATCTGTGCTGCTATGCCAATAAGTCTCTAGCCATGCACAAACCTGTGCAACAAAAATGCACAAAAGTGTAGTATGAGTACGAAAGCAACGTGTACTCAATGAGTATCATGTCTAATCTTGAAGAAGTAGACATCGATATCACTAAAATGCACTTCAACCCAAACTTAAGAAATTTCTTTGAAAATGCTACTTTCCACAATAGGCGCCAAAATGCTCCCGGGTCATCCAAAATCCAATCCGGGCAATGCCCATGTCCGATATCATCATAAGAATCTGCAAAAACCTTCAAAACCAAATTTCGAAGTCGTTTACTCAAAATTTTAATCCTAGTTAATTCTTTCAATTTTAAGCTTCCGAAATGAGAATTCTCTTTCCAAATCAACTCTGAACTTCTCGAAACTTAATTCCAACCATGCGTACAAGTCATAATACCTGAAATAAAACTGTTCATGGCCTCAGAATGTTGAACGACGTGCTAGAGCTCAAAACGACTGGTCGGGTCGTTACAGGCATACCACCCGCTCCCATTTTATTATATCTTGTGGTAGGCGTACCACCCGCTCCCATTTTATTATATCTTGTGGTAGGCATACCACCCGCTCTCATTTTATTATATCTTATCATCAATTATAAAAGAATCCCGATAAGGGAATAATAAGGAAACAACAATATCCCGGCAAGGAAATAATAAGGAAACAACAATATCCCTGTAAGTGAGTCAACAACCAGAATTAAATATGTCCCGGCTAGCGAATCAACTATAACCAAACTCTTTCCAATAATTAACTTCACAGTAAAACCTCAACAGCATAACAAGATGTAATAAACACGTGATAACTATGTCGGCTACCACAACAATTGGACATGTAACCTATTTGCACGAAGTCAAAGAGGAACTCACAACCAAGAAGTATCACAACAATAAGGAAGGCAATCACTTCAATTAAGGCAATTTAGGGTCAATGTATCACGTAACAATTAGAGGAAAGCTAACAACGTCGTATGGAGCATATAGAAGAAATTTAAGCAACTAGGAAACTCAATCATAACAGGATACTTTCCACATAAGGACCGAAGAAACATATAGGCAAATTGCTCACAAGTAAGGCCGAGCACACACTCGTCACCTCGCATGCACGAACTACAATTATCATAGAAGACTCAATTCCTAAAGGGAAGTCTCCCACACAAGGTTAGGCAAGATACTTACCTCAAAGGCGACAACCGATACTCTAAAATACACTTCTCAGATAAAAAGACCTCCGGATGGCTCAAACCTAACCAAATTAATTTCAAAGCACAAATAAAACACATAAGAAACTATTCCATCGTAAATTTCAATCTTTACTAAAATATAAAAAAAAAGACTCAAAAGTCGACCCCTCGGACTTGCACCTCAAAACCTGTCAAATTTTATAAAATCTGATCACCCATTCCAAAATGAGTTCAACCATACAAAATTTATCCAATTCCGGCACTATTTGGTCCCTCAAATCATGATTTTTCATTTTAGGAATTTTCTTCAAAAGCCAACACTTTACTCAACCCAAATCACAAATTAAATGATAAAAATAAAGACAAATTCATGAAATATAATCAATTTTAGGTGAAGAACACTTACCAATCTTTTTTGTTGAAAAACCTACAAAGATTCGCCCAAAACCGAGCTCTAGAACTCCAAAGATATTATAAATGGCCTAACCCTCGATTTGGAAAACTTATATTCTACCAGATATTTAAAGTATCGCGAACGCGGACGAAGTCTCGCATTCGCGAAGAAGAAAACTGAAGGTTGTCCAGATGTGCTTCACGAACGCGGAAGCACGCACGCGAACACGAAGAAGGAAAATATTACGGTCCATAGATTGTTCTTCGCGAACGCGTGAAATAGTACGCAAACACGTGATTGGTGACGCGAACGTGATGAGGAATAAAGCAGAGCTTCGTGAACGCGAGGAGTGTTACATGAACGCAAAAAAGAATTTTCAGGTTGTCAGCAACAAAGCTTCACGAACACGAAAGAGGATACTAGAAGTAGAAAATAGCAGTTCAAAATAGGAGAAAAATGACTTGTAGCCCATCCGAAACATGCACGAGGCTCCCGGAACCCCGTCTAATCACACAAACAAATCATATAACCTAACACATACTTGCTTGAGGTTTCAAATCATATAGAACAACACCAAAGCAACGAATCAAACCAAAGATCAAACTTATGAATTTTCAAATCTTCAAATATCAAATCTCATGTCGAAACCTATCAATTCTACTCGGAATAATGCCAAATTTTGCAGACAAGTCCAAAATGATATAACGAAGTTTCTCCAACTCTTGAAATTGCATTCTGGCCCCGATATCACGAAAGTCAACTTGGGTCAAACTTCTCCATTTTCTAAACTTCATTTTTTCCCACTTTCACCGAAATGCCTCAATTTACCCTACGGACCTCCAAATCTGAATCCGGACATGCGCCTAAGTCCAAAATTACCATACGAAGCTGTTGTGATCACCCATGACCCATTTCGAGACAGTTTACTCAAAAGAACAATTCCGGGCAAATTTTTACTGTTTAAACTTCTAAAACTAAGTTCCTTCTCTCAATTCAATTTTGATTCATCCGGAAACCGAATCCAACTATGTACACAAGTCGATATACCTAATATAAAGCTGCTCGAGCCCTCAAACTATCGGATCGGATGCAGTTGCTCAAAACGATCACTCAGGTCGTTACACTAACTTTTTTTTTGTTGGTTTGATTTTAGGAGGAGGGAAACATGAATTTACAATTTGAAAATAAAATACGAGTTTACCAAAAGAAAAAATTTCCCTCCAAATTATTTCTCTTTAATTTTTTTTCGCCTAAATCACAATATTCTTTTCCTTTTAGAGAGACCAGTAAGCCAAAACATAAACTAAAAGAAAAAAACCCTAAAACACTAAAAAGTTACAAAAATTGAGGAGCAAAGGTACGCCTTTTCCCTGCAACAAAGGTACGCCTTTTCCTTTAACATAACTCTTTTGTTTTTGTGGATGAATTACAAGATGGAATATGTAATCAAATCTTGCAAGATTCATGTCTTGAACATATTTTTAATATATAACAAGTTGAACCTACTCCGATTAAATATTATCATTATCAGGGACGAAGTAGTGTATACTCGGCGGGTTCAATCGAACATATAACTTTCGACGTAAAGTAAAAATTTATATATAAAAATTTATTAAAATTGCAAAAACAGTAGATATCGACCCATAACTTTAAAAATATAATGAATTCAATGCTAAAAAATTTAAGAATTAAACCCATAAAATTTAAATTCCAGATAATCATGGATCACCATGTCGAAAAGATAGAGACATGAAACTACCATGTTCGATATTTAAAAGGAAGCTTTATTGATCATTCTCTGGTTGAGAATTTAAATTTTTTTGTTGTAAAAGGAAATATTATTACTAATGTTAGAGAATATTACATCACTACTAGTGTCGCCTGTGCAATTGTGCTTAAAGACATATGTATACCCACTTTTTTCCAGTAGTATTTCATTATTAGTCAATTTCCTTGGTGCAAATATATAGCAGACATTGACCTAACTTTCAAAATATATTGATGTCTTATAAATACTTATTTATAATCAGATATGGATAGAAATGGTCTTCAAAAAAAAATAATCGATTAACCGATGATCATGAGATGGAACCTTTGAAAAGTTTCAAGAAAACATCTGTTACAGAAAATTTGCCCACACAACATATGGAAGAAGTTATTTATTTGGGTAATTAAAGCTTTTATAAAATATTGAATTCTTTATTAATTCCTTTTCAATTAAACAATAATTTGTATTTGTTTAATCATCTAGCTAACTTATATTATGAATTTTCTAGGAAACATGAATATGACAAGAGAATTGAAATTTAGCTTCCATTATGGTGGCCATTTTATATTTTCTCCTTCTAGAAAATATGTAAGTGACCAGTTGGTGAAAGCAAACATTGAAATTGATTTCATAACTTTCTTTGATTTGCTTGATGAAATGAAAAATCTTTGTAACTTCAATATTCTTGAGGGAGATAAGTTTGCTTATTTGAGGGGTGATAGACTTATCAATGAACGTGGTGGGTTAGTAGAATGTCGTGATGATTCAGATGTTAAGAATGTGCTTCATAGTTATGAGAAACATAAGGATAAGTCAATTGATATTTATACACCCCGAGAAAATGATATTTTCATGAGTTTTTTTCTCAGAGAAAATAGTACTAATTGAGAACTCGTCTGAATACATGAGTGAAATGGTTGTGGAAGAACATGAATCAACAAATTCAACAGATATTCTTTTTCTTTTATTGAACTTTGTCAATTATTTTAATATTTTTACTTGAACTATATTTATTAATTGCTAAATGTAGGCACTAACATTCTAAAAGAAAAATTAGAGGGCCTACACGATGTGTAATTACTTTTACAGGAAGGACAAAGATTGATCATTCAATTTGATGAAGATCACCAAGCTATTGGTGAGAATGCAATCGATTTCACTTGATTTTTGGGTCGAACTTGTTGCCCATTAAAAATAAATGGTTGGAAAGAAATAGAGCAAGATAAGATCGACCACGTGTGGGTCATTATCTTGGTAAGAAAATTAGTAAACTAATAAAGTTTATAATTTTCTTTAGTTTTTGATGGATTGAAAATCTCATACACTAAGTAAGTTTAGTTTTAAATCACTAGTTCTAAATTTTATAATGGTATATTTTACTTTTTATTGAAAAAGTTTAATTTTGATGTCTCCGAGGGAAGAAAAGGTACAATTATTAGTCATATGAGTGACATCCACAGAGACTATAGGCACAAGTTGAAAAATAAGTATTTCGATTCAAAAGCAACTTATCCACTTCTCTTACGGAATAAGCCTAAACTTCTCACTATTGATGAATGAAAATATTTGGTCAACCTTTGGAACGGTGCTGGCTTTCAGGTATTTTAATTAATCTATTTGATCTTTTTAAATTATTATATCATGTAGAAACTAATATTATTAAAAAAAAATTTAAAAATTTGTTCAGAAAAAAAAACACGCAAAGCAAGGCAAATAGATCGACGCGTTCCTTTTCTTCATATAGCGAGATTAAAAGTTATGCAAGACTTAAATACGGAATGGTATATATGAACAACATGATAATTATTTAGAACAAAATTATAAGAATTGTATTCACAAATCTTATCCAATTAATGAAAATGATTATTATATTCACTGGAGAAAAAAATAAAAAAGCTCCATCTCGTATTGAAGTTTTCCTAGAATCTCGCAAGAGAAAAAAAGGAAAACAAGTTGATGCTTTCCAACGATATGTCATAGTAATATCAATATATTTTATTTTATATTTATCTCCTTTTAGAATATACATTGCGCTTATGTTTAGTTAATTTACATTATTGATTCTAGTTTCAATTTGACCAATTAAAAGAGCAACAAAAAGAAGGAGAAATTTCTTTAAAAGATGATGATATCTTTGAGAAAGTACTTGGGGTAAAAAAAAAATATTCGAACATATGGTCCCGGAAAGAATATCGGTGAATATTTTGGAGGTAGACCAACAAGAATACAACTTATAAAGCAAGTACAAATTGCCAGAAAAGAAGCAAATGAGCATGTGGAAGAAGTTAAAAAGGGAAGCTGATCAAAAAATTGAAGAAATCAAGAAAGAAATTTATAATAAACTAGTGGAGATGAAAAAACGATGAAAAAAAATTCTAAATAATGCTTGCAGTTCAAAGACAGTCAAATTATGCAAATAAGATCGTAAGTAACTTATTACACTACTTACTAATATCTTTTTATATCATCCTTACAAAAAAAATATTCTTTTTAAAAAGTAAAATTTGCGAAAATACTTTGTTATACTATTTTCTAATATGGATATTTCTAATTATTGTTGCAGGTTGTTGAGTAGTGATTGAAGCATCAAGATGACGGGAATATGAATAATTACTATTTCTTTTGTAGAAGCGTATTGACATTTTGAGTAAAATGATATTCCACTATTTTGAATGGTATTGCTGAACATTTATTTTAGTATTGCATTTATTAGATGATTACAGTTGAAGGTATCTTTCATGCCAAAAATAGTTTGTTACCTACATTATATGAATTGTTGTGGCTAATGGTATTTGAGACAAAATTCTTAATTAGTAGCTATGAGTAACATGGCTATATATTTTTTTTTTCATAGCAAATGAAGACGATCTTTTGCAACGATTTTGTGTTTTGTGGCAAAAAAAGTATGGCATGGAGCTATGTATTCTTAATTTGTAGCTAAACATATATATATCTACAATTGCTACATATGACAAATATGCTACATATTTTTCATAGCAAACAAAGAAAATATTTTGCTATAATAAGATATATTTTATGGCTAAAAGTATGAAATTTTAGTTACAATAAGAAAATATTTGTGACAAATAATTCAATTCATTGCTATGAATTTTTTATTTGTAGCTAAATACGAGTATTATTGCTACAAAATTAAGCTATAGAAATAGCCACAAATTTAAAATAACATGGTAAATTTACTCTTTTGTTATAATATAACACTCTACAAAATAAAGATAGCTATACATTTTATTTGTCGTGGCAAAAGAGTAAAATTATTGTTATAATCATCTTTTCCGTGGTAAGAATGTATTATCATCACAGCTAGAACATAGAAAATTTTCATAGCAATAAGTATTAGTCCTTAGCTATGAGTCATATAAAGTTTGTCGCTAACTTTTAGTTACGCCACTTCTTGTTATGGAAAAATATATTGTGGCTAAAGTGTTTAGCTACGAAAATTTTATATTTAGCTACAATATATTTTATAACTATAGATGCATAATGTTGTATTGATTGTTGCATTATTTTTCCAAATAAAAATAAGAGTCAAGTGTGATTTGTTGAGTTTGTTAAAGTTATGTAATTTTGATTGCCAATATTACAGAATAGAATTTTCGTTCTATCATGAAAGAAAATAATCCATAACCCGAGGCAGTAGCGAAAATATTAAATTTTTTAAGGACACACAAACAACTTGTGGGTACTAAAATTATTTTATGTTTTGTTTACAAAACTAACATTTCTTTTTTCGTTTGATTTTCTGGTTTCAAACACAAATTATTAACAATAATTTCATCTGGAAGCTGGCATGACTTGTTATTCTACTTATCACGCCGAACTAGTTTCATGACTTAGATCAAAGAAAACTACTCCTACTACTTAGCATTTAATTTTTCTAATCCGAAAATATTATATTGAAGCAAGAGGTTAAATATAATTTGGTTTCCCGGGGATCATGTTAAATTACAACTAAAAGCAGTCATGAAACCAAAACCATGTATGAGTGGTTGATTAAAATTAATTCGTGACTGGACAACGAATTCGATCCATAATTCAATGTTAATTACCCATCAATCAAGTTTTCTCTTTACAGCTTATAAGGAGCAGAAAGGAAAGAGAAGAATGGGACTTAAGTCATGAAAAGAGATTAAAAACCTCAAATTAATTTATGCTAACAGACAGTGCGCAGAAGATAAACCGAGTATTTCCGTCTGAATGTGCATACATAATTCTTTTTTAAATCCAGATCAAACAAGGTTTACGAAATACCGTGGAAATTTTCGCCAGTTTTCCCTTTTCGGTACAGCTGTTAGTCAGTAAGTCTCTTTATTTTTATTTTTCTGGTAATTTTATGGACCTTTTCGACTATAGTTTATAGATTTCTTTTGCCTAATTAAATTTTATGAGAAAACATTAGATCAGAATCTCAAATTTAATAATATATTGGAGAATAAATGTTGGACAATAATCCAATTTTAATATGTAAGATGGAGCAATATATGAGTAAACACTAGATTCGGGCTTAATATTGTCCGGACAAATAAGTTTTCAAAGCTATATTTGCATAACTTTTAAAAATAGGGACCAACTTTAAATGGTAGCCTAAAAATGGGACATTTGGGTAATTCAGCCGAAATCCAATACCTATTTGGATTTTTGGACTTGCAAAAGCATAATTTGGGCTCTATTTGTTCATTCTTGGTCAAAATACAAAATTGGTCAATCGATTGCATTCTTTAGTCAAAAACATATATATATATATATATATATATATATATATATATATATATATATATATATATATATATATATATATATATATATATATATATATATATATATATATATATATAATATTTTATTCGTAACTATTTTTAGGAGTACTTAAAAATATACATTTCTTTTCATTCTTAGGGCAGCCTACCAAAAGCAATTTGGGCTTCAGCCTATCAACATTTACATTCGACGGCCTTCCCTCCTAATGGCCAAGTCTATAGTGAGCTACAACATTTTTAGAGAAATTTTCATAAGTCACTATTATTTAGTAATTATTAGCTAGTTGTAATTATTATTTATTGTATTATTTTTATATTTATATTTTCAAGTTTTTTAAAGTGTATTCAATGTATTTAAGCTATTGTATTCATGAATACAGTAATATTTTTAAGCTTGATTATAGCTAGATAAATTCTTGTATTTGACTGTATTCACGATGTGAAACGGGAGATTACAGCTAGACATGTTGTTGTATTCGACTGTATTCACGGCGTAAACCATAGATTACAGCTAGACAGATTCTTGTATTCGACTTTATTCACGATATGTATTTGTGAATACAGTAACGTAAATAGTGCAATTCATGATCTATTCAACTATTTTTAAATGGAAAGTGAATCAATTAACATAATATACTCCTAATATAACTCAACAAACTCAATTATAACACATAAAATTTGTATTTCCAGTTATATAAATGATTCTCAACCGAAAACACCCTAAAAATATAGCAATCTTCAAAGAAAATATGTTGAATATTTTTTCAACCGATATATACAACAGAAATACAGAAATTTTAGTACATATATACATATGAATACATAATTTATATAAATTAAAAAATATATGATTATATTCATGAAATACAACGAGACATTGAATAAAATAAAATACATGGAATACAGCGAGATACATTGAAATACAATGAAAAAAAACCATGAATACAATAATATATGAAAATACAGCAAGATATAGTAAAATATATTAATAGAAAATTCAAGTTGATCAATCCCAAACTCCGTCGTCTTTATTCAACAACAACCCTAGTTTCGTCTCGCCATCACCGTTGCTTCCAGTGTCGTTGTTAAGCCGAAGAAAATTTCTATATCGGATGATTGCTCGGCTTACCAAAGTATTCGTCGGAAAGCTCTAATTTTGATGCTTTGCCAGAGAGTTCTGGTAGTAAGATGAAGGTGAAAGATGAGAAAGAGAGAAGGAGAATAGATATGGGATAGGGATGGATTTGAACGTATCCTTTCCTTCAACTGCATGGAGAATAGAGGGAGAATACATTAAACGTATCCCTTCCTTCAACTGGGTAGATTTGATGCTTTGCCGGAGAGCTCTGGTAGTAAGATGGAGGTGGAAGATGAGAGAGAGAGGGAGAATAGATATAGGGCAGGGGATACGAGAAATTTGAGTAGAAACAGAAAAATAATACAAAACTTATTTTATGGCTTAAGGGTAGGAGGTGACCATAAATATATATTTGGCTATAAAAAATCAAAAGGTAGCTATGGAATATAATATTTTAAAATGGTATTTATTTAAAATAAATAAGGTATCAACCTTTGCTATATGAGGTAACTAATCCTACTTTGAGAAATTTTCATAAACCACCATTGTTTAGTGATTATTAGATAGTTATAGTTATCATTTACTATAGTACTGTAGACAATTAAACTTTTACAAAATTTAAATCCATAAGAAATTTAAATTTTATCATAAATTAAATACATACTAGTCAAAGTAAATATTATGGTCTAGTATGACCGGGTCAAATATTTAAATCTAATTTAAATGATTCAAATAAAGGTCTAATATTTTATTGGGCTAGCCCATCAATTGGTTTTCTATCAAATGGGTCGGCCCATAAGCCTCAAGCCCAATGATCTACTAGGATTTTCTTGGAGACTATTGCACCCCACACCTATATAAAGGGGTCCAAGGAGGTGGCTAAGATATAAGCAAGTAAGCAGAAGGAAAGACTAAAGAAGCTTTGAAGAATAATATCAAGGTCTCCAACCATATTTGCAATCGTCGTTTGTGGTCAAATTCCAAAGGCGAACTCAAATCATAGGCCGGACGGCTTCAAATCTTCCGTTCTTGATAACCCAACACCAAATCCTGGTTTATTACGACCTTCAAATTGTTTGTGACGTACTAAAAACCTGAAATCCGTCAAGTTCAAGATCAAGATCTCAAGCTCTTGAATCGTGAGCCGTCTGGAGAAGAATCAGAGGACTACATCTCTTAAGATTTTAGAGACATTTTACAGATTGTAACCCCATCACTTAAAATCGAATATAATATTTGTCGCTATATTACTTATCTTGATTATTATTTTTTAGGGGCGAAATTGAGTTGTTACAAATTTTGGCATGACCAGTGGACCATCTCTACCTCTCATCTCTTCTCTTCAAAGTTCAAGAACATCAAGATAGATACAATAAGAAACAAACCTAGATCTGACTCCAAAAACGGATTGGAAGTTGCCATGGAGATTGTTCGGGAAATCAAAATAAGTAAAGCCGAAATACTAGGACAACAAGTGCTTGAAGTGTCGTCCACAACTCATGTTTTTGGTTCATCTTTTCCAAAAGAAGTGAGATCCTCTTAGTACATGATAGAAAAAGGGAACAACATCGCTGAGGTGGTCGAACGAACTTTGGCGCGATTTAGCCTTTCAAAATAATATCATCACCTATCCCATAATCCTTTCATATAGAATGATGATGATGTGTTGAGCGGTGAATTTGCTCTAATCTCTCCTCGTGTCACTCTACAATCTGCTATCTATACAAGTGATGATCCATATCATTCTTCATCATCTGCGGTGGTCATGCAAGCAATGATGATTAAAGCTTCTACCATAGAAGAAAAACTTACAAATTTG
Source organism: Nicotiana benthamiana (assembly GCA_034376525.1). Taxonomy (NCBI): domain Eukaryota; kingdom Viridiplantae; phylum Streptophyta; class Magnoliopsida; order Solanales; family Solanaceae; genus Nicotiana; species Nicotiana benthamiana. The sequence goes on along the minus strand of CM067333.1, from coordinate 12,952,915 downwards.
ATAAAAGCATTTGAAGGCCTGACAAAGTACATGCAAGATCAAGATGATAAACTTTCCAAGTTGATGAATAAAGTAGAGAGTATGACAGAGGAAGAATCAAGCCAAGAACCCATGAAGCTTCCAGAAATTCAAGAGAAAGGAGAGTCCTTTACAAAGCTAACAACAATGACCAAAGAGCTCTAAGTCTCTTTTGATGGGCAGATTCATGTTGAGCAATTGAAGGACTTAATCATAGGGGCCATCACGGATAAAATTGAGCCTTCGCCTAAATCTTACATACACAAAGTCGTACACCCAAAGGATTGATTACTTGAAGATGCCAAGTGGATTTAAAACCCCTAAGCTTCAACAATTTAACGGTAAAGGAATCCCAAGCAACATGTTGCACACTTCATCGAGACATGCAATAATGTTGGAACTTATGATGATCACCTTGTCAAGTGGATTGATTACTTGAAGATGCCAAGTGGATTTCAAACCCCTAAGCTTCAACAATTTAACGGTAATGGAATCCCAAGCAACATGTTTCACACTTCATCGAGACATGCAATAGTGTTGGAACTTATGATGATCACCTTGTCAAGTGGATTCATTATTTGAAGATGCCAAGTTGATTTCAAACCCCTAAGCTTCAACAATTTAATGGTAAAGGAATCTCAAGCAACATGTTGCACACTTCATGAGACATGCAATAATGTTGGAACTTATGATGATCACCTTGTCAAGAGTTTGCTTGATATCTCAAAGGTTAGATTGATACATAGATCTTGCACCTAGTTCCATTGATAGTTGGGAGCAACTCGAGCAGAAATTCCTCAATAATTTCTACACCACGAGGCGCATTGTGAGTAAGATTGAGCTTATAAATGCCCCCCAATTGAAGGAGGAGCCAATTATCAAATTCATCAATCGTTGTAGGAGTTTAAGTCTCAACTACAAATATCGTCTTAACGAAACTTCTGGCATCGAAATGTGCATCCAAAGTAAGCTCATCAGTTACAAAAACCACCCGCGCCTAAAGGTTGGCGTTCTCGGTCATCACCCTCTTGCTCACCTTGAGCTCATCATCCTAGACCTTTATAACCACCTCAAGTTCACTGCATCGACTTATGGCCTTCACCAACTCATCATCCCGCTCCTTCAACTCTTCAACTTTTTGCGCGAACTCTTCCTCTTTTTGTTTATGTCTGTCACGAAATAGCTGAAACTCACTATCTTGAGTGAAGACATTGACCTACGCACGATGCTTGGTACTGTACTCTTTTTACTTGGAGGCCACCTTCTTAAAAATAATCATACTCCACTCGTCCCTCACGTCGCGCTCGATCTCCATAATGAGAGTTTGGCATGCAGAGGAAAGAAAGTCAACATAAGTAGATTACAGATGCAAAATAAATCCTAACAGGAAAAGAAAAAACACTTACTCGCAAAGCCATGCTAGAAGTGCTCCGCAATAGCTTTGCATTACTCATCGCCTGAAGTGCCACGTTCTCAGAAGAAGCCGCACTAGGGGGGAAGGACGACACTGCTTGCTCAAAGTTTGCCAAAAGATCGTAACCCACGGAAATGATTACGTGTCGGTTAAGACCCTTCGTCCTAACTTCCACGCAGGTATTTCTCTCCAAAAAGGTCTGCACCTCTTTGGGATCGATATTCGAGCCTAAAAAATTATCCTCTACAAGCACTGTTCCATCTCCTCCTTCCACCGATGATGTGCCACCTTCAGTGGCCCGTTCAGGTTCCCCGCATCTAGCATAGGTGAGGATGCTGCTCTCTAGGCAATGACCTTTTTCTTTTCAATGGTGGTGGCGACAGTATTTTGGAGCTCCATCTCCTCCTCTTTCTCGACGGTGACCCCCTCGACCCTAGGGGACCTTCCCGCCATAATAGCATCTGCTATAATTCTAGCATAGGTGAGACCGTTGCTCTCGAGGCAATGATCTTTTTCTTTTCGATGCTGGTGGAAATGGTCTTTCCGAGCTCCATTCTCCTCCTCTTTCTCAACGGCGACTCCTTCGTATTAGAAGACTCATGTACAAGGTGGCAGATAGGCCGGGAAGAGATCTTATCCTATAAAGTAATATCCTGAGGAAGAGGTCCCTAGTTGACAAAGTTTGGGTACGTACTCCACGGACGGACTCAGCCAATAAATTGCATCCCTATCGATGCAATGGCCTGATAAAATGCCGGCACTAGAGCTTTCTTCTTGGAAGCCCGTCAACCTGTCACCACAAAGAGGTTGTATCAATAAATGATGACAAACAACAGAAGGTCAAAACAAGAGTAACACTTACTAGACGGGACCTTCAATCCAAAGCGTTTGTAGAAGAGCTCCCAATGTCGAATACCCACCATGTGAGGTAACACGCGAGCCGTCAAATTATCAATGCCGATGGCGGAAAAGGGTGCATGACCCTCAACTAAAAAAGAGAAAAAATGAGAACAACACAAAGAAATCACAAATGAACGAAAATCAAAAGGGATGAAAAAAGATAACAAGCGTATGCCATCAACACATACGATTATGATTCCACTGCTCGGGAAATCCAACAGGGTCCGACACCAGGTGCTCGGTTTTGATAAAAAGAAATACTTCTGCCAAACTTCCGATTTGTCCTTTCATCCATTCCAACTATCAGCCCCATGGTCCCGCGATGTCGCAAGTGTATCATGGTGCCTCTGTAAAAACTCGGTGAAACAAGTGTAATAGATGGCGGATGCCGACCTCGCAACCAGCCAACTCTGCATACTTTGTCAACATCAGGAAAGCTTTATACAAATACGGAGATAGCTGTGCCGGGCAGATGTTGTAAAATCGATAGAATTCCTCCGCCACCGGAAGAAGAGGGACTGTATAACCAGTCAAGAAAGGGTAAACATAATAGGCACAGTACCCTGGTCTATGGACCTCTATGATGTCACCACTAGCTGGAACCATCTCGACGTGAGAAAGGATATGATATATAGATCAGAGTTCAGCTATATGAGACGACCGGGCCTCAGAGATTACCGGAGCATAAGAAGGAGCGCGTTCCTTATGGAAATTGCTTCTGGACAATGGGTTTCTAGAAATTATCTCCTTTGTGGTTGAAAAATCTCACCCTCTTCAGCCACGAGGTCCTCACCACCAGAAGGAGGAGCTACCAATAACAGAGTAACGTCGAAAACTTCATCATGATTGCGAAGGGTTTGTGACACCTCGTCGATGAAAGGTGTGCTACTAAACCTTAAGAAAGAGATGATGACTGGGTAAGAAGGAGAGAAACGAAATTTTAAAAACAAAGTTAATAACGGGAACTGGCAAAGAAGATCGAAAACAAATAGTGTTCGTACAAGAAGGGGAATGGTGGAAACATCTGAAGAAAATGAAACCCTCATCTATTTATAAGGCTAGATGGCACGAGAATCGAAGCAAAGGATTATCAATGGCACTAAAACTAAGCGACATGCATGCAAACACTATCTCAGGAAGATGCGTAATAATGACATGCGTGGTTGTGACGTCACCCCATGGTAACCACATCAATCATGACTTCGTTGGTTCTGTCGTTCTCTCGACCTTGGTCGACCCGGCTTGATTCAATAGCCAAATTCTCCCGAGGTGAAAGCAAATAATGTCCGCTTATTCAGGACGTGCAGAGCTAAGACCTCAACAAGCAGAGGAACTAACTGTATAGGTCTAAATTTGGAGAGCACGGTAGCAGATAAGCAAGACAAAGGACGGGGTCGACCATGATATAATAATTGAAGGTTGTTTTTACAAAGGCTAATGCGAAAAGAGGGCAGTCGAGATAGGAAAGTAACAGTAGCTTAGGTTCAGAAGTGGACATGAAGAATATCTCTTTGGATATTCTTTATGTTGTACTTTTTAGGGTTTTTGGGGAATATCCCTAAATAGGAAGAGAAAGGGAACGAAAAAGGGATCTATTTTTTCTGAAGTAGAACATATTGTAAAGGTTGAGAGAAGAATATACGAAAAAGTGGTCTTATTCATTTATTCATTCAAGTACACATCGTTCAATCTCTATCCACAAATCTCTAAATCCAATATACATCTTGACTTCTCACTTTTCTAAGTCGCCGTTAGAGAAAAGGAACATCACAATCATATAATCATGGGGTGGTAGATCTTTTCCCATTACTTTCCTTGCTATTACTTACGGTTGTTATACATTTACGCTATCATATTTACTATCAATCATTGCACATTAAATCTGTTATTTAATGCTCTTGAGCTCTACTCGTTATATAAGGGCTCTATTCTATTCGGTCTAGAATTTAATAAATTCAACTAAGATTCGCGCTTTAATTTATCAGTAATTGGTTTAGCACTTATTTGGTCAAACAGGATCCAAGCTCAATGATTTTGCCATTTAAAAGTTGGAATTATGTGTGGCTTATTTGTGGAAAAAAGAAAGAAAGAAAGAAAGAAAGAAGCAGTGTCTTTTGCTTCCTTTAGCTTTATCAACCACAAGTTGGAACCGTTTGATGTGTCCATCACGCTCTCAAATATCATATCAAAAAAATTAATTTCCGTTTCGATTTTTATAGAGAAAAATATATATTTTATCCATCCAACTTATGATCAAATTTTTGTTACACATTTATTGATTACGGATTTTATTTTACACACCAAACCTTTCAAAAGTGTGTCAATTACACATTATTTTTGACCAGCCTCTTTAATATTTAATGCGTTGGTTACATGCGCTTCTTTAAATTAAAAAAAACTAACGATTCTTTATTTAAAATAGCTAACCCAACCCTTTTCTTAAATCAGACCCATGAAAGACCCAACCTGGTTGCATTAAAATACCTATACGGCCAGATTAACAAGCAGAAACCTAATTTTTAAATCATATTCTTCATCCCTAACCTATTAATTTGTTATTCATTTATATGTATTAACGACTGTCAAGCGATATATATTTTAATATTAATTTTAATTTATAAGTTTAAGATTAGAATTTTATTTTACATTGTTGTGAACGTCGTAAAATATTGTATAACAAAAGAGTGTGTTAATTTAAGAATTGTTTCTTTCTTGGGAGGAGTCTAAGTGGAGGCTCGCTTCAGGGGTCCTGTGTGACAAAAAAATTTCACACAAACTCAAGGGAAAATTCTACAGACCCGTGGTTAGACCTGCGATGTTGTATGGGGCGGAGTGCTGGCCCGTGAAGAACTCGCATGTTCAGTGAATGAAGGTTGTGGAGATGAGGATGCTTAGGTGGATGTGTGGGCATACCAGGCTGGATAAGATCAAGAATGAAGTTATTCGTCAGAAGGTAGGGGTGGCCCCGGTGGACGAGAAGATGCGGGAAGCGAGGCTGAGGTGGTTCGGGCATGTTAGGAGGAGGGGCCCCGATGCCCCGGTGAGGAGCTGCGAGCGGCTGGAGATTGTTGGTGGTCGGCGAGGGAGAGGGAGGCCTAAGAAGCATTGGGGAGAGGTGATTAGGCAGGACATGACCAGAATGCAGGTTACCGAGGACATGACCCTTGAGAGGGGAGTCTGGAGGTCTAGAATCAAGATTGTAGGCTAGGGGCTCATAGGTGATTAGTGTTTTAGTATGGTAGTTACTGCTTGTTATTATTGCATGCGACTGTATTTATGTTGCTTATGCTTTCATAACTATTTACGTTATTTTTGCGGGAGTACTTATGCTTTATTATTTTGTTTTGTATTGCTTGTGTCTCTAATTTTACATTTGTTTTCTTAATGCAGCTTTCCCTTTTTTATCCTATACGCCGAGGGTCGATTGGAAACAGCCTCTCTGCCCTTTCGGGCAGGGGTAAGGCTCGTCTACATATTACCCTCTTCAAACCCCACCTGATGAAATTATACTGGGTAGTTGTTGTTGTTGTTTTCTTTCTTGGGAGGGTCTTTATCGAAACCATAGAACAAAAAGTATCAATCCGACCATTATGAGCCCACCATAATATATAAAAACGTAGATTTTTCGTGAAACGTACGTGTCAAATGACAATTCATAAAAACCTACAAAAAAAGAAAGACAATTTCCTAGTTTGTAAGGAATGAGGGTGAGACAATTCGAATAATTGTCTGTTTGGCCAAACTTCTAAAATTAGCTTATTTTAAAAAGTATTTTTCTCAAAAGTATTTTTAAAAAAAGTGCTTTTGATGAAAAGTAATCTGTATTTGACTAATTAATTAAAAAAGTACTTTTAAACAGTAATTAGTATTTGGCCAAGCTTTTGAAAACTGCTTCTATGTGTATTTACATTTAGAATGTAGTTTTTTAAATCTTGACCGAACACTAATTATTGCTCAGAAATATTTTTTAAATTAATTAGCCAAACACAAACTGTTTTTCACCAAAATATTTTTGATAAAGAAAATTCTTCTCAAAATAAATTAATTTTTACAGCTTGACCAAATATACTATTAATAAGTTATTCTCTAAAATACCGAAGTATGCTTAATGTACATAGTAAACTATATTTGCATTTTCCCTCTAGTCTCAAAGTAAAATATCTGTACATGACAGGCCACAAAAGTTATACTAGCTGCTGTTAAGTTTGGATAATCCATAGTCATACAGGACTTTCACACTTTGTTGTGTTTTTAATTCTATGTTTCTTAATTTAAATGAAAACCAATATTTGGGTCCATCACTTATATGTCTGATTAGAACCAAGAATCATTCCTTATCCAAATAATGGAATTGGAGATGCTATACTATATTCGAAATTATTTGTCACTTGCAATTGAGATAATGGAATAATTGGAAATTTGGAATAGGATACTGTTACATACCAAAAGCACTAGCATTATTCTAGACATAACTGAAAAAGCGATAAGGCAAAAAAGTTTCACAACTGGAAGGAACTTCTGAATATAGTCTGCTTCAGTATATCCGAAATTTGAAAATTATAAATTTGAAGTTAGAGATTCTGTCATAATTCATTTAAATTGCTAGGTTTGAAATCTATTACTTCTTGTTATATAGAACAATAAATTTTAATATTAATGACAACGTCTAGACTCAAATTATGTGAGATCTTTAAGAATGATAAACAAAGTGAATATTGTAAAGTTCAGCTAAGTTGGAGTTTATGTAAGAATTAATTTGCTATTCGTGTGGGGAATGTGGGACAGTCTTACATCGGTGGCCTAAACCATTCCTTTTAAGCTCCCGTATTAAAAATATACACTATTAAGTGTATGTGCAAATTCTTGTATAAAATATATATATTATTTCTATAATAGAAAATTAATTTTATTTGGATTTTAAAATCCGAATAAACAAACACATCTGTTAAATAAATAAAGTGAATTTTCAAAGAAAAAAAATGGAATTTTGCCCTATAAATAAATGTCTAAATTCCTATTAAGTGATTCAGAAAAAATTGAAAGTATCAAGTACTGGCTTGTTGTATTATGAAGAAAATTGTCTATATTTTTTTTCAAATTTGTATACAGACAATAATTTTTTTAAGAAAAATCATTCTCATTCCTCAAGCTTTATCAATCTCGTTTTTCATGTTTCTAACTATTTTCTAACCGTTTACACGAAGCCTCATTACAAAAATATGGAGCATAAAATAGATTTTAACTCAGCAAAAGAAAGAGAATTTAAAGAATTAGAAGGACTGCTGAGTTGTTGTGAATTTTTTTTTAAAAGACATATAATATCATTCTTTTAGAGCTATATTTAGCGACGGAATCAATTTTTTTTTTAAAAGTCAAAATATAAAAAAAATAAACTCATAAAAAGTTAAAAGAAATCAATATATGACGAAGTAATATACATAAAAAAAAAATTCTTACCTAACAACATTTCTAGTAAAGGAATATTAATTGACACCCTTTAAATACATGTGATTTTACCTGTGTACACATATGAAGGATACACATATGAAAGGCAGTCAAACAAATACACAAATTCTCTGGCAAATTGAAGTTACAAACATGAAATATCTTTTATTAGTTTTGGAAGATTTGTTTTTTTCTTTTAAAGAAATTTATTCTCATGAAAGACTCTAATCATACAATTTCTACAAATATTAAAAAAATTATTTTGTCTCTTTTAATGCACTAGAAAAAAATTAAGTGAAGAAGATAATAATGGATTTAAAAGAAGTAACACAAAATGAGAAAGCAAGAAAAAAATTATATACTTCAATAGCCTATATATACACTCCAAAACTTCAAAACAAACAGCTTTTCCTTCATCAAAACTGCATATTTTATCCAAAATCACTAGTGTTTCCAGTGGAAAAACAACCCCCTTATCTTTTACTTGAAACCAATTTTTATTAGGAAAGTGAAAAACAAAAACATAAACATGGAATCCTTAAATTTCTACAACATCAAACTGGAGAAAGCAAGCGCTATACTGAGGTACAGAAAAAGTCAAACAGTGTCAACTTTGTTCCATTTCATCGAATTCTGCATAGTTTTGGTCACAATCTCAAGATTTTTCCACTGAATTGCCTCTCATTTTCAAGCTCTCAACAGAATATTTCAGGGGACTTGGTGTCACCCTTATTAGTCCCCGATTCGTCTTCTTTTTTGGAAACGTGATTGTCATCATTCTCTTCTTGAAATCACGACAGTCATCTTCTAATTCAACAAACAACGTTAAAATCGATTTGTATGATGAGTACAAGCAAAAATTTGTTGCAAAAAGAGACACTTATTGTGAACAAAACAAGAAACAGACAAAACAGAGCATTTTAGTACAAGAGACTTATTGTGAACAGATCAAGAAACAGAGGAAACAGAGCATTTTAGTACAAGAGGCATATTGTGAACGGAGCAAAAAACAGAGCATTTTGGTACAGAGAAAAGTAGAAAAGAAATTTCATCGTAGTCATTCGAAGAATTTCATTAGTTTGTCCCGGGGATGATATAAAACCTAGAAAAGAATTGATCCGGTCAGCTACAATAGGATGTCACAGTATTATATACACTGACAGTGTAAAAGTAGTCTCATATCGTGAGGATGAGATGAGCAGTGAAGAATTCAAGAAAACAGTTGAGGCTTTCATTGCAAGACAACAGCGATTTTGAGGGATGAAGAGTTTTCAGCTATTGTTTCAACATATAATTAGACATAAGAGTTTTTAGCTAGCACATTTGATCATCCAAAACAAGAAAAAATTGGGAATAGCTTAGTCCTCTGCACCATACACCCCCCCCCCCCTCCCCCCCACACAGTATGCTTGCAGCTGCATTTGTACAGTCTACACAAAGATCCAACAAATATTCATAATAATAGTCCATATCTCAGTATATCACTTTTGTTTCCACCATACCTAATTCTACAACCCTACTGGCTACTATAAGTTAGAGCCTAATATTACCTAATTACTATTCGTATTTACTGTTCAATTATTACTAACTTATGTCACGTGTATTCAAACATGCAATGAATTGTATACATTGTTGTATACAAGGATATCGGAAATATAAAAATAAAATATTTTTGTTGAGAATCAAACTCAAGACCTCCACTAACTAAATAAACCCTCCAACCAACTGAGCTACAATAGCTTGTTGCTCTCTTATTTCAGTTCAAAACAATTAACCTTTTATTTCATGAATTTGCTATAAAATTCAATATAACTACGGATGATAAATTTGATGAATGTATAGCTCGTGTCAAAAAATTAGCTCCTCAAGTTCGAATTATCGAAAATCATATAAAGTAAAATTAAGATGTCTTCATATATTAGCCCCAGTCAATTTTCCTTCTCTCTCAACGCACGATAGCGTGCTTTTGCTAATGTACGTTGGTCATCCATGGGGAGGGGAAGGCCTAAGAGAAATGCAGTCGCAATTCAACGGATGGAATGAACTAGTAACAACAATCAAAGTTATGACAGGAAAACTCAAAATCCTCATATCGGAATTGATGAAGAAACTTCAATGGAACAGTGGCCACTATTGTCAACTATACAGGAAGGTATGAAAACACCTCCTAATCTAATATTTCACCGGTAGCTGGTAGTGAGAAGAAAACTGTTGAAGGAAAATTGACTAAGGTTAACCCTAAATCAAAGCAAATTGACATGCATATGAGTAATTCGGTAGTAGCTGCTGAAAATGCGAGGGAAACAAAGGGTAAGGAGGATACTGATAAACAAAAAGGAGAAGTAATTGCTGAGAATGCAAAATCGGATAAAAAGAAGTGGGCAAACCTGTTTCTAGGTAATGAAATGGCAGCAAAAGAAATGAATCTAAGCTTCATAGCACCAACTATAAAAAATGGTGAGGTAGTAATTGAACTATGCAAGGAAGAAGTGGAAGAAGAGACACAGAAATGGAAACAAGTACTGCTACTCTATGTAGTTGGAGGTGCACCAACTATAGGAGCTATGGAGCGATTCATAGCATCAGAATGGAATTTTACAACAAAGTCAAAAGTCTATATGCATAATGATGGATATTTTGTTGTAAGATTTAACTCTACCAGCGACAGGGATGAAGTTCTATATTCTGTCCCCATATACTGAATAACAAGCCAATTATCATGAGACTATGGTCAGCTGAATTTGATTTTAATAAGGAAGTGTTGCAGATTATTCCAATATGGGTTAAGTACCCTAACCTTCCTCTCAACTGTTAGGGAACAAAATCACTAAGCAGGATAAGTAGTGGATAGGGATTGCTCTATATGCAGATGCATGTACTACTCAGTTGGATCGAATTTCCTATGCTAGAGTACTAATTGAAACGGATGTAACTAAAGAACTCCCAAAAGCTGTAAAAGTAATAGATCCTAATGGAAGGGAATTTATGCAAGAGGTGGTATATGACTGGGTTCCTGAATTTTGTCATACTTGCATGCAAGTAGGGCACTAGTGTCACAAAGAACAACAACTAGCACATAAAGCCAAAACAAAGCAACAGAAGCAGAAGCAAGAATGGCAACCCAAAGTGACTCAAAATGATAAGGGGAATCAGCAAAACATAGTGACTAATAGTAGTAAGGCTATGCTTAATAAGGAAAAAGGTACTTGTGAGATGATGCTAGTTATATGAGAGCAGTAACAAGTATGATAAAAAGCTACAGGAAAATCAGTGATTAGAAGTAGGGAGAAGCCAGATGGCAGAACCATTAGCTTGATAAATGGTTTCAACATACTGGCAGATTCTGGACTGCAGCTGAACTATCACAGGAAAATGAGAGAGGGCACAAGTAGTCAAAGGAGTCAAGAAGAAGTAGAAGGGGGGACACAACATCTATTTATCCCTGTATGATGCTTACTACATGGAATATTAGGGGTTTGAACAAGATCCCTAGACATAAAGAGATCAAGAAGTTTATAAGAAGTAATAGAGTAAAAATGATAGCATTACTAGAACACAAAATAAAGGAGCAGAAGGCATTACAAATAATAAGGAGTAACACTCTAGGTTGGGATTGTGTTACCAATTATGAGTATAGTAAAAGAGGAAGAATTTGGATTCTCTGGGACATCAGTGAGATAGACTGTGTGGAGTTGAGGAAGTCTTACCAATACATTTACACTATAATACAAATAAAGAGTATGAACATGAGATTTGGATTTACTGCAGTATATGGACTTCATACAACAGAAGAAAGGAGAGGATTATGGAGTGACTTGAATAATTGGAACAATATACAGCAGGGGCCATGGCTGGTAATGGGAGACTACAATGCCATTAGAGCAAGGGAGGATAGACCAATTGGGAACCTTGTCCAAGAATCTGAGATTAGAGACTTTAACGAGTTCATTGAGCATAATAATTTGACAGAAATCAGAACTATTGGAAGAAACTTCACATGGACAAATGGGCACATATACAACATAATAGATAGAGCCTTGGTGAAAGATGAATGGATGCTGCAAATGCCACATCTAGAAGTAAAGGTAATGGATCCAGGTTGTTCTGACCATTCTCTTATGCGTATAAACTTTGAAGACACTGAGGATAAAATCCCAAGACCTCTTAAATTCTTAAACCATCTTGCTGAGCATAAAGAGTTTCTTGTAAAAGTTAAAGAAACGTAGCAAAAGAGAAATCAGAGGAATATCATGAATGATGTATGGTGCAGACTCAAACAAGTGAAGCAAGCTATGAAAAGTCTGAGTATAGTAGAGTACAATGCGATATGGGACAAGATACAACAGTGCAGACAACATGTCAGTGAACTACAGGAGCAAATGAGAGACCCTGGACAACCTGAAGATGTGATAATTGATGAAAAAAACACAAAGGCTCAACTAGAGAAATGGCTTGGGGTGGAAGAAAGTATCATGAAACAAAAATCTAGAGTACACTGGTTGAAATTAGATGATGCTAATATAACTAATTTTTTTGCAAACATGAAGAGCAGATACTTTCAGAACAAAATAAAGAGCTCAATAAGGCCAATCGAGAGATGGGGCAAACTAAGGAAGAGATTGAAGAGGAAGTGCTTGGTTTTTACAAGAAGCTACTGGGAACATCAGCTACGAATCTGCCAGGTATTAATCCAATGGTGATAAGGGATGGAGCTTTGGTGAACAGACAGCAGCAACTGCAGTTAGTGAAAGATATATCTAAAGAGGAAGTATTTCAGGCATTTCTTAGTATTAATGACAACAAAGCACCTTGTTGTAATAGTTTCAATGCTCTATTCTTCAAAAAGGCATGGTCTGTGGTTGGAGAAAATGTAACAGAGGCAGTGATAGAGTTCTTTACAAATGATCACCTCTATCAACCTATCAATTGCACAACAGTCACTCTTGTGCCAAAGGTGAAAAATCTGGCCAGAATCACTGAATATAGGCCAATATTATGTTGTAATATCCTTTATAAAATTATATCTAAGGTGCTAACAAATATGCTACAGGGGATAATGAATGATATAATTGATAGGAATCAGTTTGCATTTGTACTGGAAAGACTGATAAATGATAACATCATATTAAGTCATGAACTAGTTAAAGGGTATGGCGGGAAAGGTATATCTCCAAGGTGTATGCTAACAGTTGATATGAAGAAGTCCAATAATTCTATTGAATAAGACTATATGGAGCAAGTTCTACAAAGTCTGCAACTGCCGGGAAGATTTGTCAAATGGATTATGAAATGTATGAGAAATGTGTCTTATTCCATCATTATCAATGGCCAACATACAACTCCATTCCAAGCAAATAAGGGATTGAGGCAGGGTGATCCCCTTTCTCCATACTTATTTGTATTGGCTATAGAATACTTGACCAGATTACTGAAGAATCTAAAGAGGAATACAAATTTCAACCATCATCCTAAGTGTACTAAAATGAGCATAGTACAACTTAGCTTTGTTAATGACCTCCTGTTATTTTCTAGAGGTGATACCATGTCTATGCAACTACTCTTTCAATGCTTTCAAGCATTTTCTCAAGCTTCTGGTTTAGTTGCAAATGCTATTAAGAGTTATATCTTCTTTGGTGAGTCAGAGAGGAAATATAGCAGGAGATATTACAAGAAATTAGGCTTCTCTATTAGGTCACTACCAGTGAGGTATCTGGGAGATCCACTAAGTACCAAAAGGCTGTCATTCGTGCAATGCCAACCACTGATCGAAAAGATGCTAGGAAGGATTCAATCATGGACTTCCATATTCATGTTATATGCAGGAAGATTTCAACTAATTAAGAGTGTTCTATTTTCAATACAAGTACTCTGGTCACAAGTATTCATGATGCCTAAAAAAATGATCCAATTGATAGAAAGTATATGCAAAGGTTTCTATGGACTGGAGGGGTGGAGGTCACAAAAAAAAACACTATTGGCTTGGGATAGAATATGTTGGCAAAAAACAGTATGGGGATTGAATATAGTGGACATAGGCATAAGGAACAAAGCAACCATATGCAAGCTGCTGTGGAGTCTAAGTAAGAAGAAAGATAAAATGTGGATATAATGGGTCCACGTGTACTATAAGAGATACATTTACTTGGGGTGAGCAACAAAACAAGTATCTTGGGTGATCCAAAAAATAATTAAAGCAAAGAAATACTTTGAAAAAGCAGGGTACTCAGAAGAAGAGGTGCTGCAAATGGACAAATTCTCAATCAAGGACATGTACTTGAAGCTTAGAGGAAACTTCACAAAGGTATCATGAAGGAGGATGACATGCAATAATGCTAGCTTGCCTAAATGGATATTCACATTATATCTGGCTGCTCACAGAAGGCTACTAACAAGAGAAAGATTAAGGAGATGGGGCCTACTGAAAAATACAGCTTGTGCACTATGTAACAGTGAAGAAGAAACTATTGAACATGTATTCTTTAAATGTTCTTTTTCAGCACAAGTATGGACAACAATGTTAGAATGGCAAGGAATAAAGAAGCAGGTGATGACTTGGGGACAAGAACTGGAATATGCTAAAAGGAAATGCAAATGGGAGAATTGTAAAGTAGGAATATAAAGAATGGTTCTAGCTGGGAGCATATACTACATATGGCAAGAGAGAAATGCACGAATATTTCAAGTAAGACAAAGGAGTACTGAAGCAATTACTAGACAATTAGTTCAAGAAGTTCATTGGCGAGGGGGTATGAAGCATAGACCGAAGGGAAGATTATTAGCGTTAAACTACTATCCTACGGTTGTATAAATAGTATAGTAAATAGAGGGAAGATGACTGAAAAGACAAGCTGAATCTGGGACTGCTGTCTAGATCAGGCTTAAGAAAAAGATATTGTGTAAATATTACTTGATAAATTAAAACTCTTTAACTACTTATATATATATATATATATATATATATATATATATATATATATATATATATATATATATAAAAATAAAGGAAAGTGCAATCCGACTCAAGTAACACCGTGTGACATACCGTGTGCATATTACCCACTAGCCATAGAATCAATAGAACATCACTTATATATGTCACTTTAATCAGTTATGCTACAATTATATATTTTTTAAATTTATCAGCATTACTCTAGAAACACAAAGAATCGATACCCACGTTTCAACAAATCATCCATGGTGCCCGAAAGCTAGAAGAAAAGTAGCAAAAGGATATTATTTATGGGGTTGAAAAGAAATAAAGCGTCTTGTTGCATGTGTTAGAAAATTAATTAGTACTATAAAAGAATTTAACGATATGGATTTAATAAACGAAGTACTAAGTCTTAGTTAGTTGATACTATCTTTATCTCTTCCTGAAAAGGTCTTTTAGAAACTTAAAGTTTTGCACTTAGATGTAGACAGAATGCTAGTTAAACACTTTAAAACTATTATTAGGACCGAATAGTAGAATAATCTTGTTTTTTCTGTTTTATTTTATTTATTAATCTAAACTATTGATTGTATTTGTTTATGCTTTGCACCTATTTATTATACTATGTCCCAACTCCCAAAGAGAATGAAATTCGTAGAATGAGAGTAAAGTCTTTTTCCCCCTAAGAATTTAGATATCGAGTTATTAATTTATTAAAATGGAATTTATAATTATTTACTAAATATCGTTAAAATTTAAACATAATTCTAGTCGCTAATAAAAATTAAAGATCATTTATTGTATTAGCGTTTGAGGAAGATAATTTCATGCTTTATCATATCATCGCACTAAAATATAATATCTGTCAAAATTGTTAGAACATGATTTATCGGGGTGCAAAATGTAAATTCTAAAATTTATATTGATGCGGCTGCAAAAGGGAGGATGTTACCCACTAATCCATCAAACAGTTTGATAATGTAAATAATTAGGTAAATGGAGTCCTTTGGAGAATAAATAAATAAATAATTATTTTCCAATAAAAAATGAGAGCAGATGGAGCCCAGATATCCGGGCTCCTAAGCCGCCCTCAAGCCCAATCAATCACTGAATTGGCACACTCAATGGCCCCACGGCCCAGCCTAGTTAAAGCGAAAATAGATTATAATTAGTTTTTTTAAACAACTATTTTTCTTTTTCTTTTAAACGACTTGTACAACTATTTTTCTTTTTCTTTTAAACGACTTGTACAAACGACTTGTACAAATCCCAGATTAAGTTATTACTAAAGACAAAATTGTTAATTAATCTCAACCACCAGTATTTCTTCTTTTTTTCTCTTCATAATTAAATGCAACTAAAAAACATGTATTCAAATCTATTTCATGGCTGTCAATTTTATTAGTACATGATACTGTTTAGCTTGCTATTTCTCGATTATTATAGTTAGGGAGTGCCAAAATTAGATTTATAGTGTATACCTGTATATAATTTCTCCGGGTGTTATTGTATTGAGATGATATTTACTGAAGCAAACCAAGTGACTAAGCAAATCAAAAGGTGAAGACATGGGGTCCAAACTCAATGATTTAGACCATATAAAGTAGGAATTATGTGAGTTTTTCTTCTTCTTTTTTCTTTTCTTTTTTTTAAAATAAATAAATAAATAAAGAGGTGGGGTCTTTACTTTATTTTTTGCTTTATCAACCAAAAGTTGGAACCATCTGCTATCTCCATCACAACTCTCAAATAATATAACGAAAAATGTTTTGTCAACACTATTTATTTACATTACATATATCAATAGATGTAAGATATGTATTTTATATTTAATCGTGATGAATAATATGTATTTATTTTACATTGTGAAGTGTAAGATATTATTTGACTTAATGTTAAAACCGAGTGTAAATATTTTCCATCACAAAAGCATAATATTATATTTTTTTTAAATGATGATGATTATAGCCAACTTTCATGGGATGGTCTTTTCTAAACCAAAGAACAAAACGATCTTTTATTGCTATATTATTAAATTGTCAAAAAAATAAATCAATCCGACCAATATTGAGCCCACCATAATCAAAAGATAATTTTTTCGTGTGAGAGTTTTTAAGAGAATAAAGGTGAGAAACCGTTATGTGACAAATGACAATTTCTTAGTTTGTAAGGAAGGAGGTGTGACTTCCAATAAAATATGTACACTTGGATATAAGTTTGCCACTTGGAAATACATTAACTATATAACACATAATTATTGAAAGTGTTCAAATTAAAGTGTCAAGTCAGCTCATTGAAAAAAAAATATTCTTTAGCAAAGTAGCCAAATAATGGAACGAAAATCTAGTACTAAGTGAGCAGTATCAATATAACAATATGTTAATTATCCCCGACAAAAGGATAAGCTTACAGCCTTATAAATAATCTTGAAATATTTCATGTTTGGTTATAAATATTAGCTAATTTCGAAATAAGTTTCACTAAAATAATAAAATTAGTTATCCCATATAAAAGGTAGATAGCTTATTCATATTCTTGTTTATCAAACTATATATCAAATAACAGTGTAAAAAAATAAGATGAAAATAATAAGAGAACAAAGAACAAACTCCAAAAAAGGCAAACCAAAAAGCACTAAGGAGTCATTTAATTTAATTTACCATACTAAAAAGATAATTACAGCATAAAAATTGATATAAGCTAAGTTACTCGGTATAATCTTGGTTGGCCATACAAGTTTGGTGAAAATATTTGTGTTATTCTACGCAGAAAATGTGGATTAGAGTAAGAACCAGTTCAAATTAACTTAAAAAATAGCTTTTCAACAAATATAACTTTTAAACTGTTATAAACTAAAGCAAAAGACAAGAACAATAGAGCGAGAACAATAGCAATAGAGAGAAGAGTAGAGAGAGTTCTTCTTATTGTGTTGAGAGGGGTGAATTACAATGGTAGAGAGCACCTCTATTTATAGGGAGGAGGAAGATCTTGCTACCAATAATAGGACTCTAAAATCTCTCTAATTAAGTACATTAAAGACATTCACCTTAAATAGAAGTGTAAGAATCTTCTATTTCATAACACTCCCCTTTGAATGTCTATTCAATGATGTGCCTCGTTAAAACCTTAAAACAAAACCCAATGGGAAAAATTAAAGTAAGGAAAGAGTACACATGTTTGAATATGCGCCTATTGGTTGCCTCGTTAAAAACCTTGCAAGGAAAACCAAGTGGGACAAAACCTTGTAAAGGAAAAAGAGTGCAACGCGCATTGACTCCCCCTAATGAGTACATCGATTTATATCCTTGAGCATTTGCATTCCAATCTTGTGCATCATCTTGAAATCATCATTCTTGATAGATATAAACATCTTCATATAATGTCGTGGAATAGCTCTTCAATATCTCTATAGATGCATTCTCAAATCCATCATGCTTATAGTTATGGCAAGATTCATATGTACACAAATTGTACTTAGGATGCGGTACTTCAGGACCAAGAATTGCATATGCTTCAAGCAACTTAAATCTTTCAAGTTAAGTCATATAAGTCGCATAATAGACTTTAGCTGCATATCAATCTTTCATTAGTGATACTAAACAAATAAGATATCGAAAACTGACTATACATACCTTTGACTTTTATCTTTCAAGCATTTGAACTATAGGTTCAAAACTACATGTCTTTCATATGGAATCAATTCTTCTTGAATTGTATCTCTTCCATTTAGTTACTTTCTTTGAGTCAGCAAATGCGTATAGCATGCTTTGCAATATGTTGCAATTGCATTTCCCTTTTTATGAACTACAGGTTCATATCATGATATTCGGGGATATACATATACAAATGAAAATTCATCCCATGTAACACTTTCTCAAGTGTTTATCATGTCTCCCCCTCATGTTAGTAAAGCTAACATGTTTCCTCAACTTTGGAAAATCATCTTTGTGCATTATGTCAATATACACAGCACCTTAATAATAAGATGAAATTATTTGGTTCCTGACCCTGAACCACTTGTGAGGGGAGAATATACTCTCGTATACAACTTATATCAAACTGATATATATATATAACTTAGTTCTCATAAGAAACAGTTTAGCTATTAAGTGGCAGCACTCAATAATTATCTTGCTAAACCAACTTTAATATAAACCAACTTATCAAGATGAACTGTCTTGAGTAGAGAATCTGGAAACTATGCTCGAAGTTAGATTACTGAGCGATTTACCTCGCAAGCACTGCCAGGCTGCGGGTTAATAACAATGGCGCATGTAACCATATCATAGATGCATCATATGTGGTATACATGGCAGGTGAATGGGCCCATATTCACCATTGATATTTCCAGAATTTAGGGGCTTCAACCCGAACTCTTTAGTTGGTCAATTCATTAATGAGAACAAGTGATACAAGAGTATTCGTAAAGAACTTTCTAGTTCTTTAATATTCACCTATGTGAATTTGCACATCATACTTAAAATGAGATGGCTAACATAAATTATCAATATTGGTAAACTTCAATTTACACCATGACATGTGCACTTATCAATAAACTTCGAGTTTATTATGACATGGCTTTATATACCAATAGATATCCACTTTATTGTGGCATTCTTTCGTTTGTGTAGTACAAACTGGAGAACAAAGCGGGTAGCTTTTCATATACAAATTACCCCGCTACAAGTTGTAGTAATAGGAGAATCAAAGCCTTCCTTTATTTATAGTCTCAATATAATCAATCGCTTTCGCGTGTACTTTGGAAACTGAATAAGTTTCTTTGAGACTTACTACAGCACAATACTCAATTGTGTTTCTCCAACATAGTAATAATTGGCTCTTCGAGAGCTCTCAATTAATTTTGTACTACCACAGACTGAGGTTCGAGATCCTCACATTCTTGCATTCCGTATTTTCAAGAGTCTCAGGCTCAATAGATTCTTCGTGAATCTCGGAATTAATCAAATCATGAGCGTCCTCATGTGATTCTTTCATAGTGTCATTTAGATCGTTCTTTTTCCTCTTTCTTGGATTTCGATCTTTGGAACCTAATGGTCTGCCACGCTTCTGGCGTGCATTTGACTCATTGGATATGACACTAGATATTTGTCCAATAGGGACTTCAATACGGATCGGAACATTTTCCGCGTGAATGTGGGATTTCGTTATCCTCTTCAAGTCCGTAAATGCGTCAGGCATTTGATTTGCTATTCTTTGCAAATGGATAATCTTTTGTACCTCTTTCTTTCAAATAGAGGTATGTGGATCAAGATGAGATAATGATACATTTTTCCACAAAATTTCCCATTTGGTTTCACCGACTTCTCCCCCTAATTTTGGGAAAAGTGTCTCATCAAATTGACAGTCTGCAAATAGTGCAGTGAACAAATCTCCTGTCAATGTTTCGAGGTAGCGAATAATGGAGGACGATTCATACTCAACATATATTCCTAACCTTCTTTGCAAACCCATTTTGGTGCGGGATGGCGGTGCTACAGGCACCTATACTGCGCATCCAAAGCTTCTTAAATGGGATATATTGGGTTCATGACCCAAAACCAATTGCAATAGGGAATATTTGTGTCAATTCGTCAGTCAGAGACGAACTAGCATTGCTGCATGCAACATGGCGTGACCCCAAACCGAAGTGGGCAGCCGACGAACTAGCATTGCTTCATGCAAAATGGCGTGACCCCAAACCGAAGTGGGCAGCCGACAAACTAGTATTGTTGCATGCAAAATGGCGTGAACCCAAACCGAAATGGGCAGCCTCGTTTTCATGAAGAATTCAAGATTATTCTCATCTATTGTCTCAATATGATATCTATTTTGAATGATATCTTTAAAACTCAACAAGTTCCTTTTAGACTTGGAGGAGAACACTTTGATTGATATCATTAAAACTCAACAAGTCCTTCTTAGACTTGGGGGAGAACATTGCATTCTCTATGATTAACGTCATGCCTTTGGGCAGAGTTACAATTGCTCTTCTGGAGCCTTCAATCAATTTACTACTTCCATAGATTGTAGTAATGTTTGCCTTACACAATTACTCTTCTTTTCTTTGAGTATTGTATGTGTAGTACATGAATCAACTAGGCAAATACTTTTACACTTGGACGTTGGTCCAAGTTCGCTTTGTGAGATATCCATATTTGCTATCCCATAGTTTAACATACAAAAGAAACACACGAACATAAGAATAAACAAGTTCAATTCTTTTATGTCACATAATATTTTCAAAATCTGCTACTAACAGTTGGCTAACAAAATCAGATATGTTATCCATAATCAATTCCTTTGCAGTTTGAAAATTTCAGCGTTTTTCATAAGACAATCGATTATTAAACACACACAATCGATTGTTGGAACATAGACAATCGATTATTAAACATACACAATCGATTATTTGTTATTTTTGAAAAACCAGATCACACTGTTTTAAGACAATCGATTGTTAGACATAGACAATCGATTGTGGATGATTTTTGAAAAATTCCGGATTACACTGCCTAACGACAATCGATTGTTAGATATAGATAATCGATTGTGGGTGATTTTTGAAAAATTCTAGACCTCACTGTTTCAAGACAATCGATTGTTGGCTATTTTTGAAAAATTCCAGAACTGTTTCAAGACAATCGATTGTTGGCCAAAGACAATCGATTGTTGATCAATTGTTTTTCAACTTTAATGCGAAAATAGTTGATAATCGACTAGTTTTTCAGGCTAGTCGATTACCCCCACTGGAAAATAAAAGTTTTATTGATATTTGATCATATTGAAGATATTCTAAAGAACTACTGCTAACATTGCTTTATGAATTAACTAATACGAGCTAATGCTAATGACTATTAGTTTATTCACTAACTAATACAAATAAGTAGAACAAAATCAAATAACTCCATCTTCTTTCATCACGGATCCATCGCCGATTAGGTGGTCTATTTTTCCATCGGGTTGCTCAAAGAAGTCTGCCACATCCAGGTGGGTGATATCCTCATTGTCGTCATAGACAAAATTTGTTTCAGGGCCTTTTCTCTTTCGAGATGCTTGATAAAGGTCAACCAAGTGTCTTGGTATATGGCAAATCCTAGACCAGTGCCCATTTCCACCGCAACGATAACATATAGTTTCTGAACTATTTGCCTTAGGATCTTCTGGATCCCGTTTCTGCTTTCGGTGGTTATCTCTCTTTGGGGGGTGACGGACTTCTTTGGAATTTCTTCCTTGTCCACGTCCTTGGCTTTGACCCCGTTTATGACCGTGATCATGGTCCCTTTTATGTTTGGCATAATGCGAGTGCACCATATCTGCTTCAGGCAGTGGTGTAGACCCAGTTGGTCTATTTTCGTGATTTCTCATGAGCAGATCATTATTTCGCTCAGCCACTAGTAAGAGAGAAATCAGTTCAGAGTACTTCGTAAAGCCTTTCTCTCGGTACTGTTGCTGCAGTACCATATTGGAGGCATGAAACGTTGTAAACGTTTTCTCAAGCATATCGTAATCGGAGATGTTATCTCCACATAGCTTCAGTTTAGAAGTAATTCTGAACATAGCAGAATTATATTCAGAAACGGACTTAAAGTCCTGTAGCCTCAGATGGGCCCAATCATATCGTGTTTGTGGCAGAGTGACCAACTTCAGGTTGTCATATCTCTCCTTTAAGCTGTTCCACAAAACGAGTGGATTCTTGACGGTGAGATATTCAATCTTCAGACCTTCGTCAAGGTGGTGGCGCAAGAAAATCAAGGCCTTCGCACAATCTTGGGTGGATGCTTTTTCTTTATCTTTGAGGGTGTCTCCGAGACCCATAGCATCTAGGTGGATTTCAGCATCCAACACCCATGTCATATAGTTCTTGCCCGAAATTTCAAGGGCAACGAACTTTCTTTTCATAATGTCAGAAATACTCGAAAATTAAATTAGGAAGAGGGAAAATACCTTGGATTTTCGAGAATGGTACTTGAGACGGTAGAGTCTCGTGCTGATAACGTGTTATAAACTAAAGCAAAAGACAAGAACAATAGAGCAAGAACAATAGCAATAGAGAGAAGAGTAGAGAGAGTTCTTCTTATTGTGTTGAGAGGGGTGAATTACAATGGTAGAGAGCACCTCTATTTATAGGGAGGAGGAAGATATTGCTACCAATAATATGACTCTAAAATCTCTCTAATTAAGTACATTAAAGACATTCACCTTAAATAGAAGTGTAAGAATCTTCTATTTCATAACATAAACTAAAATAATAAATTGTTGTTGCGCAGAAAAAAGCGAAAACATAGCCACTATTTCAAATTTTAACAAGACTTATTAGGTGCTTAAAGTTTTGAACATTCGATACCCATATATGTTACATAGCATTGGTAAAAGTCACATCCAAGATTATCTGAACCAGTCACAGTTTCTTCTGTTTCTAATGTTTCGGATAAAGGGATTAATCCATGAAAATAGTACGGATTATTCGATTTTTGGATTGGTAATTGAAAAATAATTAATATTTATAAAATCACCGAAAAGTAGTAAATATTTCGCTGTAACATAAAAATTCTAACATAATATACTAGAGATTGGTACACATCTAAATGAACTTCTAACATATTATGCTGGAACTCTAGCATACGAAAAGTTACAGCATAATATACTAGAGAATGGAACACCTATGTATGAACTTCCAGCATATTATGCTAAACCAGTATATTATGCTAGAATATTTTCGGATTTCGAACAGCAGAACATGATTTTCGTTCAGATTTATCTTTACATAAAAAGTAAGTAAATTTCGATTATTTTAAAATTTTGATTATTTTTCAATTACCACTTGTAAATTTGACTATTTTTAAATTTCATATATTATTTTTTGTCTAATCTATGTCCACCTGTGCAATGCTGGCAAGATTCGAGGACATAGCCTATGCATCAAGTGGCCATTTAGTACAAAACATTATTATTGTAGGATAATCCATATAGGATAAGAGTTTCACCTTTTTAATTCTGTATTTCTTAATTTAAATGAAAACAAACATTAGGGTACATCACTTATGTGTCTGAT
The DNA here is from genome assembly GCA_034376525.1 of Nicotiana benthamiana. Taxonomy (NCBI): domain Eukaryota; kingdom Viridiplantae; phylum Streptophyta; class Magnoliopsida; order Solanales; family Solanaceae; genus Nicotiana; species Nicotiana benthamiana. The sequence continues at coordinate 12,929,155 of CM067333.1, read as the reverse complement.
TAGAATTTGGAACCAAGAATCGTTCCTTATCCAAATAATAGAGTTGGAAATGCTATACCATATTCGGAATAATTATCCACTTGTACCAAACAGGATACTGTTACATACCAAAAGCACTATCATTATTTTAGACATAACCGAATAAGTCTCTTATATACCCTTAAGGTAAGATTTTTTTTATGCAAATTCAAATTTATTCAGGTTCAAATACAAATACCAAACATTAAGGGTGCGAAAGTGAAAATTTGTTTTCAACAATTACCACAAAATATAACAACCCAGTATAATTCTATTTAGTGGTGTCTGGGGAGGGTAGTGTGTACGCAGACCTTATTCCTATCCTTGGGTAGAGAGGCTGTTTCCAAATAGAAACCCGGCATCATTCCATCCAAGAACTTCCCACCTTGCTCTTGAGGAGACTCGAACTTACAACCTCTCGGTTGAAAGTAGGGATTGCTTACCATCAGAGCAACCCCTCTTGTCAAACAATTACCACAAAATGTGACCCCAAAAAAGTAAAAAGGATCACCGTGGGTGCGGTAGACTACAGAGGTGTATCAAGATACAAACTTGGTGGGTTGCATTTTAACCATTAAAATCCATTACAATTTTAATTTTATAAATTTAAAATTTATCAAAATTTCAGCAAGTTTTACTGCATATCAATACTTCGTGTCGAAAATGATGAATTATCGAAATTCAAAGGTTATAAATTTCAATAATTGAAAATATAAAACTCTTGGTACCGAGTATTTTATATTCTTAGGGGTCGTTTTGGTACATAAGATAAGATGAGATAAAATATGAGATTTAATTTATATTATATTTGACAGTAAAGAAGGAGAAAGTGAAATAAGGTGTGAGATTAAGTATTCCAAATTAATTAAGCCATCGACTTTATACTTTACAATATGCTTAAAGCAACCAGGAAAAAAGAAAAAAGATTTATATAAAGAATATATACTTCTATATTGCCTATATATACTCCAAGGTTGCCTCTAAAATCCCCACAATTTCAAAGCAAACATAAAAAAGAATAAGCCAAATGCTCTGCTTCCTTCTACTTCTTTTCACGCTTTTCTCTTCAACTTGAACATTGTTACATACAAAAATAACTTGTGATTCAAACACAATTTTTATTAGGAAAGTGAAAAACAAACACATGGAATCCTTGAATTTCAACAACATCAAAATGGAGAAAGCAAACGCTATACTGAGGTACAAAAAGCGTCAAAGAATAACAACTTTGTTCCGATTAATAGAATTCTGCATATTTTTCGTGATAATCTCAAGATTTTCCACTCAATTGCCACTCACTTTCAAGCTTTCGGCAGAGTATTTCAAGGGACTTGGTGTCACTCTCATTAGTCCTCGATTCGTCTTTGTTCTTGGAAACGGGATTGTCATCATCCTCTTCTTGAAATCAGGACAGTCATCTGCTAAAGATGGTTCGACAAACAACGTTAAAATCGATTTATACGATGAGTACAAGCAAAAATGTTCAATGAACAAAGAGAATTATTGTGAACAGAGCAAGAAACAGAGGAAACAGAGCATTTTGGTACAAGAGGCTTGTTGTGAACAGAGCAAAAAACAGAGTAAACCGAGCATTTTGGTACAAGAGGCTTGTTGTGAACAGAGCAAAAAACAGAGTAAACAGAGCATTTTGGTACAAGAGGCTTTTTGTGAACAGAGCAAAAAACAGAGGAAACAGAGCATTTTGGTGGAAAGACAAGTAGTAAAGAAAATTCATCGTAGCCAATCAGAGAACTCTCTAAGTTTGTCCCAAGATGAGAAAAAACCTAGAAGAGAATTGATCCGGTCGGCCACAGTAGGATGTCGGAAAGCTATAAACACTGACAGTGTAAGACCAACGATGACGATGACAACAACCTCATATCCAGAGGACGAGATGAGCAGTGACGAATTCAGGAAAACTGTTGAAAATTTCATTGCAAGACAACAGAGGTTGTTGAGGGAAGAAGAGTTTTCAGCTGTTGATTCTTATGAATCATAGCCTATTAATTAGTTCATGTTCATGTTTAAGTTCATGCACTAGTTTTTGCTCTCTCCCTTTGTAAACTCTTTTCTTTTATTTTCCTTGTTATGTTCAAAGTATATCCATAATACTCCTAGTTCTTAGGCCCTCCTCCATATTGCTGGCTTGTTACAATAGATCTGTACAGTAATATATGGTGATGAAAGCTATGGGAGGTTTTTGCAAATGTTACTTTGCCTAAGATCTTTGTTATTTTGTCTCCTAAACTTACTTTTGGTTCATATATTGCATTTTTCCCTTCCCACCCATCTTTGTATTAGGATATATTGTGTTCATTATTGTACAGTCCTATAGTTGGTAGGATTTGATATTGTACAGTCCTATAGTTGGTAGGATTTGATATTGTACAATCCTATAGTTGGTAGGATTTGATACCTCCCTGTACTCTATATATACCTTTGTAAGCAATATATTTTGTGAGAAACCTAAAACCAATGAACTTCTCCCAAAACTCTCTACATGGTATCATACGCCAGTGGCTTATCGCCAACGAAACCCTCTCCTCCGCCGCCGCCGCTGCACTAATCGGCAGCCCTCTCCGGCATCTTGCCGCCCCTCTCCGGCAAAGAAGATCAGCCGTCCCTCTCCGGCATCTTGCCGCGCCGCCGCTGCAATAATCGGCAGCCCTCTCCGGCGTCTTGCCGCCCCTCTCCGGCAAAGAAGATCAGCCGCCGACCTTCACGGTCCTCTCCGGCCTCTTGCTGCGCCGCTGCCGCACTAACCGGCAGCCCTCTCTCTCAGCGCCTTTTTTCCGGCGTCTTGCCGCGCCACCGCTGCACTAATCGGCAGCCTCTCTCTCTCAACGTCGATCAGCGCCTCCTCTGCCTCGCGCTTCATGGCCGCTACGACATCCAACGATCTTCTCCAGCCGATTGCCATCAATGCATCGGCTCAGATCCCACTCAAATTGGATTCCACTAATTACCTGGCGTGGAAATTCCAATTCCGAACCCTCCTTACGGGTTACGACCTCCTCGGCTTCTTCTGCTGATGTCCAAGATTGACGTGTCCTCCGGCCCTCCATCTTGAGGGGGCGTATTAGGATATATTGTGTTCATTATTGTACAGTCCTATAGTTGGTAGGATTTGATATTGTACAGTCCTATAGTTGGTAGGATTTGATATTGTACAGTCCTATAGTTGGTAGGATTTGATATTGTACAGTCCTATAGTTGGTAGGATTTGATACCTCCCTGTACTCTATATATACTCTTGTGAGCAATACAAGAAAATAACTTCTCCCAAAACTCTCTACACTTTGAACTAAAAGACTTAGTTTGACTATATATATTAGTGGGTCGTTTGGTATTGATGGATAAGCAAAGTGATTTTGGGATTAAAACTTAGTATCGTTTTATTCATTATTTGGCTACTAATACTGAGACGAATAAAGTCAGAATTAAAAATAGTACCGAGATAACTTACACTTGTTAGGGGTGGACAAGTAATCCAGGATAAAAAGGGCAGCCTACTAAAATAATGATATTGATAGATCAAGATAAGTTATCCAGGATAAAGTAATAAAATTGACAATCCTCAGGATTAATACAACATATCAAATAGTCAATCATGTTATAAATAGACTTCTATTTAAGGTGAATGTCTTTAATTAGAGAGATTCTAGAGTCCTATTATTGGTAGGTAGATCATTCCACTCCCTATAAATAAAGGGGTCTTCTACCATTGTAAATAACTCCTAACATTCTCTAAGTATCAATAAGAAGAACTCTCTCTACTCTTCTCTCTATTTGCTCTTGTTCTTGAGTTATTGTTCTTGTCTTTTATATTATTTCATAACACGTTATCAGCACGAGACTCTACCGTCTCAAGAACCATTCTCGAAAAATCTAAGGTATTTCCCTCTTCCTAATTTAATTTTCGATTATGTCTGACATTACGAAAAGAAAGTTCGTTGCCATTGAAATTTCGGGCAAGAACTACATGACATGGGTGTTGGATGCTGAAATCCACTTAGATGCTATGGGTCTCGGAGACACCATCAAAGATAGAGAAAAAGCATCCACCCAAGACTGTGCGAAGGCCTTGATTTTCTTGCGCCATCACCTTGATGAAGGTTTGAAGATTGAATATCTCACCGTCAAGGATCCACTCATCTTGTGGAACGGCTTAAAGGAGAGATATGACAACCTGAAGTTGGTCACTCTGCCACAAGCACGATATGATTGGGCTCATCTGAGGCTCCAGGACTTTAAGTCCGTTTCTGAATATAATTCTGCAATGTTCAGAATTACTTCTAAATTGAAGCTATGCGGGGATAATATCTCCGATTATGATATGCTTGAGAAAACGTTTACAACGTTTCATGCCTCCAATATAGTACTGCAACAACAGTACAGAGAGAAAGGCTTTACAAAGTACTCTGAACTGATTTCTCTTCTACTAGTGGCTGAGCGAAATAATGACCTGCTCATGAGAAATCACGAAAATCGACCCACTGGGTCTACACCACTGCCTGAAGCAGATAAGGTGCACTCTCATTATGCCAAACATGAAAAGGGCCATGCATGGTCGTAAACGGGGTCATAGCCAGGGACGTAGACAAGGAAGAAATTCCAATGAAGTCCGTCAACCCCCAAGGAGAGATAACCGCCGAAAGCAGAAACGGGGTCATGAAGATCCTAAGGCAAATGGTTCAGAAACTATTTGTTATCGTTGCGGTGGGAAAGGGCACTGGTCAAAGACTTGCCGTATACCAAGACACTTGGTTGACCTTTATCAAGCATCTCGAAAGAGAAAAGGCCCTGAAACAAATTCTGTCTATGACGACAATGAGGACATCACCCACCTGGATGTGGCAGACTTCTTTGAGCAACCCAAGGGAAAAATAGACCACCTAATCGGCGATGGGTCTGTGATGAAAGCAGATGGAGTTATTTGATTTTGTTCTACTTATTTGTATTAGTTAGTGAATAAACTAATAGTCATTAGTATTAGCTCGTATTAGTTAGTTCATGATGCAATGTTAGCAGTACTTCTTTAGAATATCTTCAATATGCTCAAATATCAATAATATTTTTATTTTCCAGTAGGGGTAATCGACTAGCCTGAAAAACTAGTCGATTATCTACTATTTTCGCATTAAAGCTGAAAAATAATTGATCAACAATCGATTGTCTTTGTCTAACAATCGATTGTCGTTAAGACAGTGTAATCTGGAATTTTTCAAAAATCATCCACAATCGATTGTCTTTGTCTAACAATCGATTGTCGTTAAGACAGTGTAATCTGGAATTTTTCAAAAATCATCCACAATCGATTGTCTTTGTCTAACAATCGATTGTCGTTAAGACAGTGTAATCTGGAATTTTTCAAAAATCATCCACAATCGATTGTCTTTGTCTAACAATCGATTGTCGTTAAGACAGTGTAATCTGGAATTTTTCAAAAATCATCCACAATCGATTGTCTTTGTCTAACAATCGATTGTCGTTAAGACAGTGTAATCTGGAATTTTTCAAAAATCATCCACAATCGATTGTCTTTGTCTAACAATCGATTGTCGTTAAGACAGTGTAATCTGGAATTTTTCAAAATAGCCAACAATCGATTATCTATGCATAACAATCGATTGTCTTAAGACAGTGTGATCTGAAGTTTTTCAAAATAGCAAATAATCGATTGTGTGTGTTTAACAATCGATTGTCAATGTTCCACAATCGATTGTTTGTGTTTAACAATCGATTGTTTGAAGAAAATGTTTAAACTGAAATTTTCAAACTGCAAAGTAATCAATTATGGATAACATATCTGATTTTGTTAGTCAACTGTTAGCAGCAGATTTTGAAAATATTATGTGACATAAACGAATTGAACTTGTATATTCTTATGTTCGTGTATCTCTTTTGTATGTCAAACTATGGGATAGCAAATATGGATATCTCACAAAGCGAACTTGGATCAAAGTCCAACTGTAAAAGTATTTGCCTAGTTGATTCATGTACTACACATACAATACTCAAAGAAAGGAAATATTTCTCTCAACTAAATATGTGTAAGGCAAACGTTACTACAATCTCTGGAAGTAGTAAATTGATTGAAGGCTCCGGAAGAGCAATTGTAACTCTGCCCAAAGGCACGACGTTAATCATAGAGAATGCAATGTTCTCCTCCAAGTCTAAGAGAAACTTGTTGAGTTTTAAAGATGTACGCCGGAATGGCTATCATATTGAGACAATGGATGAAGATAATCTTGAATATCTCGTCATCACAAAGAATGTCTCCGGCCAAAAGAGGGTTATTGAGAAATTCCCGTCTTTATCTTATGGCCTGTATTGGACAAGAATTAGTGCAATTGAGGCACATTCAACAGTAAACCAAAGGGTTACTGATTCCAATACCTTTGTACTTTGGCATGATCGATTGGGACACCCAGGATCGGTCATGATGAGACGGATTATAGAAAGCTCATATGGGCATCCGTTAAAGAATTTCAAAATTCTTTCGAATAATGAATATCCTTGCATTTCGTGTTATCAAGGCAAGTTGATTATCAGGCCATCACCAACAAAGGTTGGGACTGAGTCACCCACGTTTCTGGAACGTATACAAGGGGACATTTGTGGACCTATTCACCCACCTAGTGGGTCGTTTAGGTATTTCATGGTCTTGATAGACGCATCCTGTAGATGGTCTCATGTGTGCCTGTTGTCATCACGCAACCTTGCGTTTGCGAAATTAATGGCACAAATAATTCGACTACGAGCACAATTTTCAGATAATCCAATCAAGTCCATTAGACTGGATAATGCTGCTGAGTTTACATCCCAAGCATTTAATGATTATTGCTTATCAATCGGGATAAAAGTTGAACATTCTGTAGCTCATGTTCACACTCAAAACGGTCTTGCAGAATCGTTAATTAAACGCCTGCAGTTGATTGCAAGGCCATTACTTATGAGAACGAGGCTGCCCACTTCGGTATGGGGTCACGCCATCTTACATGCAGCAATGCTAATTCGTCTCAGACCGACGAATTACCACAAGTATTCCCCGTTGCAATTGGTTTTGGGTCATGAACCCAATATATCCCATTTAAGAATTTTTGGATGCGCAGTATATGTGCCTATAGCACCGCCATCCCGCACCAAAATGGGTCCGCAAAGAAGGTTAGGAATATATGTTGGGTTTGAATCGCCCTCCATCATTCGCTACCTCGAAACATTGACAGGCGACTTGTTTACTGCACGATTTGCAGACTGTCGATTTGATGAGACACTTTTCCCAAAATTAGGGGGAGAAGTTGGTGAAACCAAACGGGAAATTTTATGGAAAAATGCATCATTATCTCATCTTGATCCACATACCTCTATTTGTGAAAAGAGAGGTACAAAAGATTGTCCATTTGCAAAGAATAGCAAATCAAATGCCTGACGCATTTACGGACTTGAAGAGGATAACGAAATCCCACATTCCCGCGGAAAATGTTCCAATCCGTATTGATGTCCCTGTTGGACAATCATCTAGTGTCATAACCAATGAGTCGAATGCACGCCTGAAGCGTGGCAGACCATTAGGTTCCAAAGATCGAAATCCTAGAAAAAGGAAAAAGAACGATCGAGATGACACTACGAAAGAATCTCATGAGGAAATTCATGATTTGACAAATTCTGAGATTCATGAAGAATCCACTGAGCCCGAGACTCTGGAAAATATGGAACTATCCCTAAATCCAATTAATATTGAGGCAAATATTAATCGAGTGGATATTGTGGTGGATAATGCCTTTGCTTATAATGTAGCATCTAGCATTAAGCAAGAATGTGAGGATCTCGAACCTCAATCTGTTGAAGAATGTCGAAAAAGACAGGATTGGCCAAAGTGGCAAGAAGCAATTCAATCAGAATTGAATTCGCTGGCAAAACGTGAAGTTTTTGGCCCTATAGTTGAAACACCTAATGGTGTTAAGCCTGTCGGCTATAAATGGGTCTTTGTACGCAAAAGAAATGAGAAAAACGAGGTACAAAGATATAAGGCACGCCTTGTTGCACAAGGTTTTTCTCAAAGGCCTGGTGTCGATTATGAAGAGACATATTCGCCTGTAATGGATGCGATAATCTTTCGTTATCTCATAAGTTTTGCTGTCCATGAAAAGCTTGACATGCACTTAATGGATGTGGTTACTGCCTATCTTTATGGCTCACTTGATAATGAGATATACATGAAAATTTCCGATGGACTCAAGATGCCAAACGCGCATAATTCAAAATCTCGGGAAATGTTCTCAATTAAATTGCAAAGGTCCTTGTATGGTCTAAAGCAATCTGGACGAATGTGGTATAATCGCCTTAGTGAGTACTTGTTAAAAGAAGGCTATATAAATGACGCCATTTGCCCGTGTGTTTTTATAAAGAAAACAACATCGGAATTTGTTGTACTTGCCGTATATGTCGATGACATAAACCTTATTGGAACCCCTATAGAACTCCAAAAGGCGATTGATTATCTAAAGGATGAATTCGAGATGAAAGATCTCGGAAAGACTAAACTATGTCTTGGTTTGCAAATTGAATATTTGGCAAACGGAATTTTTGTTCATCAATCTACCTATACAGAAAAGGTACTGAAACGGTTTTACATGGATGAAGCACATCCTTTAAGTACACCGATGGTTGTTCGATCACTTGATGTGAACAAAGATCCATTCCGACCACAAGAAAGGAATGAAGAGCTACTTGGTCCTGAAGTACCATATCTTAGCGCAATTGGCGCACTAATGTATCTTGCAAATACTACAAGACCTGACATATCCTTTTCAGTTAATGTCTTAGCAAGATTTAGCTCGGCTCCTACGAGGAGACATTGGAATGGGATCAAACACATATTGCGGTACCTAAAGGGAACTACCGATATGGGCTTATTTTATTGCAAGAATTGCAGCCCGGATCTTGTTGGTTATGCTGATGCTGGATATTTGTCCGACCCACACAAGGCTCGACCTCAAACGGGTTATGTGTTTACCTGTGGAGAAACCGCCATATCTTGGCGATCGACTAAGCAATCAATTGTGGCTACTTCATCTAATCATGCCGAGATAATTGCTATTCATGAAGCAAGTCGAGAGTGTGTGTGGTTAAGGTCGATAATATATCATATCCAAAACAAATGTGGTTTGAAGTGTGATAAACTACCCATAACTTTGTATGAAGACAATGCAGCATGTATAGCTCAATTGAAGGGAGGATTCATAAAAGGAGATAGACCGAAGCATATTTCACCAAAGTTATTCTTCACACATGATCTTCAAAAGAATGGTGATATCAATGTTCAACAGATTCGTTCAAGCGACAATATGGCTGATTTGTTCACAAAATCTCTACCAGAGTCAACCTTCAAGAAGCTAGTTCACAAGATCGGGATGCGAAGACTTAAGGACATAAATTGATGTTCTTATCAGGGGGAGTTAAGGCGCGTTGCACTCTTTCTCCCTTACAAGGTTTTGTCCCACCGGGTTTTCCTTGCAAGGTTTTTAACGAGGCAACCAATAGGCGCATATTCAAACATGTGTACTCTTTTTCCTTTCTTTAATTTTTCCCATTGGGTTTTGGTTTTAAGGTTTTAACGAGGCACATCATTGAATAGACATTCAAGGGGGAGTGTTATAAATAGACTTCTATTTAAGGTGAATGTCTTTAATTAGAGAGATTCTAGAGTCCTATTATTGGTAGGTAGATCATTCCACTCCCTATAAATAAAGGGGTCTTCTACCATTGTAAATAACTCCTAACATTCTCTAAGTATCAATAAGAAGAACTCTCTCTACTCTTCTCTCTATTTGCTCTTGTTCTTGAGTTATTGTTCTTGTCTTTTATATTATTTCATAACAAATCAAAAATAATATCAGGAAAATTAATTCAAGCATCACTAATTCCAGTATAACTAATCTTAACATAACTAATCTCAGTATAACTTATCTTCAAACTAAACAGCCCCTTAAGTGTTGTTTAATTCGCGGATAAAATTATGTTGGGATTATTCTATAGAAATTATATTCCTGGATTAGTTGTTTGGTTTACTGCACTGTTTTTGGGATGTATTATACATTATATGATCTGAAACATGTGTTCGATTTTAAATTGGATAAATTTGGATGAACTTTCGTGTTCAATTTCAACCTTAATCTTCTTAATTATTGTGAAAAGGCTCTGCAGAAGGACAATTTTGTCATTTATCTTGTTTTATCTAGATATAGCTAATCCTGGATTGTTATCCCCCGTTAGATGTGGTATAAAGTTTATACTACATAGAAAAATATTACTTATAATAACAAAAATAGAAATGTAACAAAACGAAGCATTAAATAATATTGAATTTCATAACGTAATTATTTTCATAATCCCGGTCACCAAACGTCCCCTTAAAATTGATCTCCCAATATCTTGTTAAATCGCATGTGAACCCTGTGTAGCTGGTCTTGGATATACAATTTCTACCCTAATAATCCAAAAGAAAATAACTAAAAGAAAAGATATTCCTTTTAAAGAGAATCGGATAAAGTGAGTTAATAAATTAATTTTTTTCGAGAATATATTGAAAAAGATCAGACATATGACGTGGAAATATGCGCAAAAGGAGTATGGTATAGCCAGTTTTTGGAATGGTCATTTAAAAATAGCCAATGTTTATCAAGTCAATGAAAAATAACCATTATTTTACTGCAATAAAGGCCGATCCATCATAATATATTAGAGCTCGGTGTATTGTGTATGAACTCCAGCATATTATGCTGGACCGATATACTTTGCTTGCTCCAGTATAATATATTGGAGACTAGAGCACCATTGTTCCAAACTCCAGTATATTATAATGGACGAGTATACTTGCTGGAATTCCAGCATATTATGCTGGAGTTCTAGTATACTTATGCTAGAACTCCATTATATTATGCTGGAGTTTCAGCATACTTATCCTGGAACTCTAGTATAATATGTTGGAGTTCAAGTATACTTATGCTGGAACTATAATATTAGAATATTTTGCGGGTTTTGAACAATGTTTTTGCTCAAATTTATCTTTACTTAAAAAGTAATTAAATTTCAATTACTTTTAAAATTGGGCTATTTTTAAACAACCAGTCATAAATCTGACTATTTTTAAATTTCTCCCCAAAAAAAACATAATACCATTACCCATCACTGATACTCTATTATTTTTTGGATAAAATAACCAAAAAAGAATATTTTGTGGAATGTATTCTAAATTGAGGTTCTAAAAATCTGATGCTTTTGAGCTACTGTGAGTAGTGATTTGAGTCATGGAATTTTGGACATATGGAAAAAAGCAACCTCTTCATGTCTCTCCTTTTTCTTTTAACTTTCTCTCCCCACAAAACAATACTTTATTTACCGCATCAAACGTGACTTATCGATTAATAAAGTGAGTATAAATCATTAAAAATCAGAATTTAAATCTTCCAAAGATAAAAAAAATGATGATTTCTTCTTGTTTACCTAAATTTTATTATAAGTTAACTATTATTTGTGTTGGTGAAAGATAGTAAATTCCTAACGCGTAAATTAAAGTGTATTCAAGCTGGTCCGAATAATATCATAGTTCATAAAAAAGTATTTTCTTTATTTACACCTAATTAATACCATAATTTCTTTTCTTTACTTAGTTTCCTTGTAAGGAATATATTTAAAAAAATCTAGATTGTAGCTTTTCAAAATGGCACCTGTCTGCTGTTGTGTATCTCTCTCAATATTTTTTGGGGTTAAAATAAATTTGAGTAACCTTTAAAATGAATTCCACTATCTCTAGTGGTGATCGACCTAAAAATCTTGCAACTTTTGAATTGTTAAATGAACTCCACAAATACTAAGTCTTTTTTTTCTTTCTTTTCATCAATTAATCCATTGTTTCTCTCTTCGCTTTTTTGTGTCTCCTAGGAAGGATGTGAATAACATGTTGCAGTTGAACTAGGAGTTTTTTTTGTTAATAATAGAATTCTAATTAGAGTGAATGTCTATCTTGTAGAGAATTTTACTTTGAGGCTAAGTCATTTTTTCTCCTATAAATAGAGGGGTCTTGGGGTCTTACCCCATTGTAAATCAACCCAAAAATTCAATAAGAATTCTCTCTCTCTTTCTCTGCAATATTGCTCTTCTTCTTTTATTATTTTATAACACGTTATCAGCACGAGACTCTAACCAATTGAGTAGAAGCTTTGGGATTGAGCATAATGATTGTCAATTGTTTTATGAACTTCCTTCAAGATTAATTATGGATTTAAGGTAAGTATTTTACTAATCTCTTTCAAATTCTTGTAATTCTATAATTTGATTTTAAATACAAGGATAGACGGTAAATTTTGATTGCAACTTTAAGGTAGCTTGAAAGAAATTATAACTACCCAACGTGGTAAATTTTCTATGTCTTGCCATGATCAAATTCATGTATGATTGTGGACAAAGAATTAAAATCCGTCCCATTGAATTTGCTCCATTCTCATTCCCTATAGAGAATGTGATAGCAGTATGTGATAAGTTTGAAAGAAGACAAAATTATTACCGTAAAGGTATCAATGGATGTGGACGTGGCAATAGACGAAATTATAATCATCAGCATTGTGATAATGAGAATAATAAGGATTCTCAAAATAATCCTTCACTCCGTGAAAGTAATATTTGTTATCAATTTGAATATGATATTTTATAAAGCACATATAGATGATTATGGTACATTCATGATATGAGTGTGACAACATCCGATTTATAAATACATATTCATTCTTGGAAGAATATGAACGTGCTAGTAGTAGTGAATATACCACACTCGCCTCTAGAAGGAGGTTTGAGATGATATAAGAAAATAATGTCATTATTATGGCATGAATGGTCATTGATCACGTACCAATTGAATGCCAAAATAATTTGGCAATGTGATTATTAAAGAACAACAATAATGCAAGAAACATATCTTGCATATAATTTTGACCATGACCATAATGGTATAACTTTCTCTTTAAAAAAGATATTCACCACATGGATGTTGATGAATTTGTGGTAGTACAAAATTAATTGAGAGCTCTAGAAAAGACAATTATTACTATTTTGGAGAAACACAATTGATTACTGATAAGGTATTGTATTGTAGTAAGTCTCAAAGAAACTTATTCAGTTTCCAAAGTATATGCGAAAGCGATTGATTATATTGAGACTATAAATAAAGAAAAAATTTGATATCTTCTATTACTACAACTTCTAGCGGGGTAATATATATGCGAAAAGTTACCCGCTTTATTTTTCAATTTGTACTACACAAATAAAAGAATGCCACAATAAAGTAGAACTTTATTGACATAAAACCAATATCATAATAAACTTGGAGTTTATTAATATCCAATTGGCATATCTGGTTTAGTCATATTAATTAAAGTATGATGTGCAAAAATAAACGAGAATCTATATGGGTAAATATTAAAGAACTAGAAAGATCTTTACGAATTTTCTTAGGTTGCTTCTTCTCGTTAATTGATAGACCAATTAAAATTGGGATTGAATCTCATGAATGCTGGAAATATCAAAGGTGAATATGGTCTCATTCATCTGCCATGTATACCACATAAGATGCATCTATTAGATGGTTACATGCGCGATTATTATTAAACCGCAACATGGCCAGTGCTTGCGAGGTAACTTGCTCAATAATTTAATATAGAGCATAATTTCCAGATTTTTTATTCAAGATAGTTCTTCTTGATAAGGTGGTTTACATCGCAGTTGGTTTAGCAAAATAATTTATTGAGTGCCTCCACTTAATAGCTAAACAGCTTATGAGAACAAAATTATCTATATCAGTTTCATATATGTTATATACGAAAGTATATTACATTCTCCCCTCACAAGTGGTTCAGGGCCAGGAACCAAATAACTCCATCTTATTATTATTGATGTGCGGTGTATATTTTCACTAACACCATAATGCACAAAGATGGATTCTCAAAATTGATAAAACAAGTTAGTTTTTCTAACATGAGGGGGAGATATGATAAACAATTGAAAAAAAAAAGTTACGGCGAACGGATTATCATTTGTATATCTAGATCCTCGAATAAATAATATGAACTTGAAGTTCATAAATAGATATTTCATTTGCAACATATTGCAAAGCATGCCATACACATTTGCTGACCCAAAGAAAGTAACTATATTCTCATTGCAATGCTCATATTAAGTCCTAGAAGGATAAAATCTATGGTACGCTTAAAGCGTATAGACAAATCAGTTTCAAATAGAACTTCTTTATAAAGAAGATGAGCAAATGATCAAAGTGATCACAATAAATGAGGCAAGTAATCTAGAAGATCACATGACATAATACTTCATAAGACCTCATGAGAGATTCAGGTACCTGAATATATGAATGAAGAGATCTCTATGTTATGTCTTTATGAAAATTTATTGCAACCGATATAAAATGTTCGTCGACGACATCTATCATAGCGCTAAGTATAGATTAGGATCTTAAGGCTATCGAACATAGACACAAAAGTATTGGCCAAATGGAAGAGATACAATTCAAGTAGAATTGATTCCATATGAAAGACATGTAGTTTTGGACATGTAGTTCAAATACTTGAAAGTATAAAGTCAATGGTATGTGCAATCAGTTTTCAATATCTTATATGTCTATGAAAGACATAAAAACTTGATATGCACTAAAGCCTTTTTAGATGGCTTATATGGCTTAACTTATATGACAATCCTTGAAAGACTTAAACCGCTTAAAGCATATATAATTTTTGGTCTTGAAGTACCACATGCTAAGTGCAATTTGTGCATATTTGTATCTTGTTATAACTATAAGATGATAATGTGATAGGATTTTCAAGGTGAAATATGTTCATTGGAGTTAATATGGCTGAATTGTTCACAAAATCTCTACCGATGTCAACCTTCAAGAAGCTAGTGCACAAGATTGGGATGCGAAGGCTCAAGGATGTGAATTGATGCTCTCTTCAGGGGGAGTTAATACGCGTTGCACTCTTTTTTCCTTACAAGGTTTTGTCCCACTGGGTTTTCGTTGCAAGGTTTTTAATGAGGCAACCAAAAGACGTATTGTTAGATATGTGTACTCTTTTTCCTTTTCTAGAATTTTTTCTCCCATTGGATTTTATTTTAGTTAAGGTTTTAATGAGGCACATTACTTATTGAGTACACATTCAAGCGGGAGTATTTAGAATAGAATTCTAAGTAGAGCGAAAGTCTATCTTGTAGGGAGTTTTACTTTGAGGCTAAGTCATTTTTCCTCCTATAAATAGAGGGGTCTTACCCCCATTGTAAATCAACCCAAAAATTCAATAAAAATTATCTCTCTATTTCTCTGCAATATTGCTCTTCTTCTTTTATTATTTTGTAATATTTTTTTTAACAATATAAAATACTCATTAACATCAAAACAATTATATTTATAGGGCAACCGTAATCTGACCACAGATCAAGGCTCCCAACTCCACAATCTGATTACACAGTATATTTTGTATAAAGCTCCTACACTTATAATCTTTCTTTGGTAACCTCATATGATTTACTTTCTCTGTAATTTCTCTCTTGATTTGTGTTACTATCTCTAATCTATGTACATTTTTGCCTTGAAAAAATTTAAGATTCCGAGCTCTCCATGTGTGTGGTATATCACTGCTCCATTGACTATTGCTATCACCTCTTTCTTGAACTACTTTCAGTGGTTTCTTTTAATCATTTCCAGCATTGATAATAGGCTAAGTCTAGGTGATTTGGCAATTGTTTATGCTTCCGCTTGATTATGTTTCAGTGTCATAATATGGTTAAATGATGAAAAATAAACTCTAATTGTGAATTTTACACATTGCGGGATTGTGAGCTTATATGATGCTTTAAAGTTGTGATTGGAGTTGCATTGGAGCAAGAAAGACCCCTCAGAATTGAGTGCGCGCAAAGACGAGACAAAGAATGAAAGAAAAAATGGCCTGAACTAGCGCGAGCTCTAGCAAGATCGCGCTAGTTCAAAAGCGTAAGGCAGAATGTCATGAGACTAGCGCGAACATTAGCATGTGAATTTAGTAAGTCTGACAAGGGTAATTGATAGGTTAATTCTCATTGGTTCGACTCTGGGCAGAATTACTCAAATTATATTTGCTACGTCCGTGTGTATCTTTTGAGAAGGCATAGTTTGACGTTATCAATTTTTGAAAATCAACTTGAAATCTCCATCATGTACTGATTGTCCTATGCACTGATTGATCTCTTGTCTAACTGTTTTGATCCCGTCAGAGTTAACAAATAGATGTTTCTTTGTTTCCAGTTACTCTGCTTCACATAAGATACAATTTATGTTTTTCACAGGGTTTTGCATCATTAGTCTGTCTTTGATAAGTAGTGTCTCTTGAATTGCCAGCCACATGACAAATATGTGTCGAGGTAGCGCGACAGCAGTCCAACCAAGTCTGCTGTCTCTAGTTGCGATTATTGATTTATCATAGCAAGATACCTTCTAGTTATAAAGTAGTTGCCTCCAGGAGTTAAGTTATATCTGTCTTGTGATTATATCACTTTTACGTTAGTTATTATCAAAGTCTGTGTGAAAATCACTTCATTTCTTCATAGAAGTGCAACATATTTTTGAAATAAATTAACTAATATAAAAGCATTATTTCAAAACAGTTTATTTAAACCATGTGTATACTCAAAAAAAATGACGTTTGACGTGTTTATTAACTTAGGGTAAAATGCAAAATTAGCTGGTTAAATGAAATTAATTGTATTCACTAGTCAAAAGATGTATAAAATATTTAAATTATATATATAATACACATACATAAAATAAAAAAAATTCAGCTATTATTTTTTAAAACAACTAAAAATATACATTTTGTTATGAAATAGAAGATTCTTACACTTCTATTTAAGGTGAATGTCTTTAATGTATTTAATTAGAGAGATTTTAGAGTCCTATTATTGGTAGCAAGATCTTCCTCCTCCCTATAAATAGAGGTGCTCTCTACCATTGTAATTCACCCCTCTCAACTCAATAAGAAGAACTCTCTCTACTCTTCTCTCTATTGCTATTGTTCTTGCATTATTGTTCTTGTCTTTACTTTATTTCATAACACGTTATCAGCACGAGTCTCTAACCAATTGAAATTTTCGATTGTCTTAACTTTTGTTGTGTAGGGTTTTGCTTCAAAGAAAAAAAAAAAGGGAAAGGCAGAAGCCTTATTCAAACAAACAAAACAAAAACGTGAAGAAAGAAAAGAAAAAAAAAGGAAAGAAAGAAGGAAAACAGAAAGAAGGGGATAGAATTCTTTATTGGTATATTTGATATCAAAGGTAAGTAATTTACTTTTCCCTTTTTCAAATTCTTGGAATTCTATAATTTGATTTTATATACAAATATAGACAATCAAGTTTGATTATAACTCTAATGGAGTTTGTAAGATATTGTAACCACACGAAGTGGTAAAATCTCTATGTCCTGCCATGATTAAATTCATGTATGATTGTGGGCAAAGAACTGAAAACCCGTCCCATTGAATTTGCTCCATTCCCTTTAGAGAATGTGGAAGCAGTATATGGTAAGTCTGAAAGAAGACAAAATTATTACCATGAAAGTATCAATGAATATGGACGTGGCAAAGAATTCCGTCCAATTGAATTTGCTCCATTCCCTTTCGAGAATGTGGTAGCAGCATGTGGTAAGTCTGAAAGAAGACAAAATTATTACCATGGACGTGGCAATAGACGAAGTTTTAATCGTCATTATTGTGGTAATGAGAACAATAAGGATTCTCAAAATAATCTTTCACTTTATGAAAGAAATATTTGACATGAGATTGTGTAAAGCACATGATTTTGATTCATTCCCTGAAGTGAATGTGATAATTATAATAGAGCCCGTAAGTATGAACACGCTCTTGATGTAATTGTGTCATATGAAAAGAAAGTTCGTTGCCCTCGAAATTTCGGGCAAGAACTATATGACATGGGTGTTGGATACTGAAATCCACTTAGATGCTGTGGGTCTTGGAGACGCCATTAAATACAGAAATAATGCATCCACCCAAAACTATACGAAGGCCTTGATTTACTTGCGCCATCACCTTAATGAAGGTTTGAAACTGTACGAAGGCCTTGATTTACTTGCGCCATCACCTTAATGAAGGTTTGAAACTGTACGAAGGCCTTGATTTACTTGCGCCATCACCTTGATGAAGGTTTGAAGATTGAATATCTCACCGTCAAGGATTCACCCATCTTGTGGAAAGGCTTATAGAAGAGAGATGACAACATGAAGTTGGTCACTCTGCCACAAGCACGATACGATAAGAATCCAAAAGCAAATAGTTTATAAACTATATATTATCGTTGCGGTGAAAACGGGCACTGATCAAAGGATTGCCGAATACCATAAGATTTGGTTAACCTTTATCAAGTATCTCGAAAGAGTAAACGCCCTGAAACGAATTTTGTCTCTGACGACAACTTTGACATCACCCACTTGGATGTGGCAGACTTCTTTAAGCACCCCGAGGGGAAAATAGACCACTTAATCGGTGATGGGTCCGTGATGAAAGAAGATGGAGCTATTTGATTTTATTCTACTTATTTGTATTAGTCAATGAATAAATCAATAGTCATTAGTATTAGCTCGTATTAGCTAGCTCATGATATGATTTTTGTATTAGTTCTTTAGAACGTCTCAATATGCTCAAATATCAATAATATCTTTACTTTCCAGTAGAGGTAATCGACTAGCCTGAAAAACTAGTCGGTTATCTCATATTTCGCATAAAACTGCAAAACAATCGATTGTCAATGATAAACAATCGATTGTCTTTAAAACAGTGGTCTGGAATTTTACAAAAGTGATCAACAATCGATTGTCTATATTTGACAATCGATTGTCTTATACAGTGAGGTCTGGAATTTTTCAAAAATGACCAACAATCGATTGTCTTATACAGTGAGGTCTGGAATTTTTCAAAAATGACCAACAATCGATTGTCCCCATTACAATTGGTTTTGGGTCATGAACCCAATATATCCCATTTAAGGATTTTTGGATGCGCAGTATATGTGCCTATTGCACCGCCATCCCGCACCAAAATGGGTGCGCAAAGAAGGTTAGGAATATATGTTGAGTTTGAATCGTCCTACATTATTCGCTACCTCGAAACATTGACAGGAGATTTGTTCACTGCACTATTTGCAGACTGTCAATTTGATGAGACACTTTTCCCAAAATTAGGGGGAGAAGTTGGTGAAACCAAACGGGAAATTTTGTGGAAAAATGCATCATTATCTCATCTTGATCCACATACCTCTATTTGAAAGAAAGAGGCACAAAAGATTATCCATTTGCAAAGAATAGCAAATCAAATGCCTGAAGCATTTATAGATTTGAAAAGGATAACAAAATCACAAATCCTCGAAGTGAATGTGATACATATTCATTATTGGAAGAATATGAACATGAAATTGGTATTGAATATACCACACTCACTCCTAGAAGGAGGCTTGAGATGATACCACCCTCACCCCTAGAAGGAGGTTTGAGATGATATATGGCATGAATGATCGTTGGTCACGTACCTATTGTACGCCTAAGTATTTTGGAAATATGACTATTAAAGGACAACGATAATGCAAGAAACATATCTTGCATATAAGTTTGACATGACCATAATGGTATAACTTTCTCTTTAAGAAAGATATTCACCACATGAATGTTGATGAATCTGTGGTAGTACAAAATTAATTGAGAGCTCTCGAAGAGCCAATTATTACTATGTTGGAGAAACACAATTGAGTATTGTGCTGTAGTAAGTCTCAAAGAAACTTATTCAGTTTCCAAAGTACACGCGAAAGCGATTGATTATATTGAGACTACAAATAAAGGAAGGCTTTGATTCTCCTATTACTACAACTTGTAGCGGGGTAATTTGTATATGAAAAGCTACCCGCTTTGTTCTCCAGTTTGTACTACACAAACGAAAGAATGCCACAATAAAGTGGATATCTATTGGTATATAAAGCCATGTCATAATAAACTCGAAGTTTATTGATAAGTGCACATGTCATGGTGTAAATTTGAAGTTTACCAATATTGATAATTTATGTTAGCCATCTCATTTTAAGTATGATGTGCAAATTCACATAGGTGAATATTAAAGAACTAGAAAGTTCTTTACGAATACTCTTGTATCACTTGTTCTCATTAATGAACTGACCAACTAAAGAGTTCGGGTTGAAGCCCATAAATTCTGAAAATATGAAAGGTGAATATGGGCCCATTCACCTGCCATGTATACCACATATGATGCATTTATGATATGGTTACATGCGCCATTGTTATTAACCCGCAGCCTGGCCAGTGCTTGCGAGGTAAATCGCTCAGTAATCTAACTTCGAGCATAGTTTCCAGATTCTCTACTCAAGACAGTTCATCTTGATAAGTTGGTTTATATCAAAGTTGGTTTAGCAAGATAATTATTGAGTGCTTCCACTTAATAGCTAAACTGTTTCTTATGAGAACAAAAGTTGTATATATCAGTTTGATATAAGTTGTATATGAGAGTATATTCTCCCCTCACAAGTGGTTCAGGGTCAGGAACCAAATAATTTCATCTTATTATTAAGGTGCTGTGTATATTGACATAATGCACAAAGATGATTTCCCAAAGTTGAGGAAACATGTTAGCTTTACTAACATGAGGGGGAGACATGATAAACACTTGAGGAAGTGTTACATGGGATGAATTTTCATTTGTATATGTATATCCCCGAATATCATGATATGAACCTGTAGTTCATAAAAGGAAATGCAATTGCAACATATTGCAAAGCATGCTATACGCATTTGCTGACCCAAAGAAAGTAACTAAATGGAAGAGATACAATTCAAGAAGAATTGATTCCATATGAAAGACATGTAGTTTTGAACCTATAGTTCAAATGCTTGAAAGTATAAAGTCAAAAGTATGTATAGTCAGTTTTCAATATCTTATTTGTCTAGCATGACATGGAAAACTTGATATGCATCTAAAGTCTATTATATGGCTTATATGACTTAACTTGAAAGATTTAAGTTGCTTGAAGCATATGCAATTCTTGGTCCTGAAGTACCACATCCTAAGTACAATTTGTGTACATATGTATCTTGCTATAACTATAAGCATGATGGCATTGAGAATACATCTATGAAGATATTGAAGAGTCATTCCACGACATTATATGAAGATGTTCATATCTATCAAGAATGATGATTTCAAGGTGCGGAATATTTATTCAAGTCAATATGGTTGATTTATTTATCAAGCATCTACCAAAGATCGTTTTGAAGATGATGCACAAGGTTGGAATGCAAATGCTCAAGGATATAAATTGATGTTCTCATTAGGGGGAGTTAATGCGCGTTGCACTCTTTTTCCCTTACAAGGTTTTGTCCCACTGGGTTTTCCTTGCAAGGTTTTTAACGAGGCAACCAATAGGCGCATATTCAAACATGTGTACTCTTTCCTTACTTTAATTTTTCCCATTGGGTTTTGTTTTAAGGTTTTGACGAGGCACATCATTGAATAGACATTCAAGGGGGAGTGTTATGAAATAGAAGATTCTTACACTTCTATTTAAGGTGAATGTCTTTAATGTATTTAATTAGAGAGATTTTAGAGTCCTATTATTGGTAGCAAGATCTTCCTCCTCCCTATAAATAGAGGTGCTCTCTACCATTGTAATTCACCCCTCTCAACTCAATAAGAAGAACTCTCTCTACTCTTCTCTCTATTGCTATTGTTCTTACATTATTGTTCTTGTCTTTACTTTATTTCATAACACATTTCTCAATATCACGCTGGTAGGCAATTATTTAGGAAAGAGATAGATATGCAGACTATGTTCTGCTGCTGTCAATTGCAACAGTTATTTACAATCTAAGAGATGTAAATGAAAAAATATCAAAAAACACGAGTCAATTAAGCAACACTCAACTTTGGTCAAACTCAAATATAATAACTCTGAATTCTGAATCCATCTCAAATTGTAAGACGTAAAAGCACGCGGTATAACAGCCATAAAATTCTACGAAAAAGAAATAGAATTACACTTGCTATCTCAGCCATTACTTTCTGAAAAAAGTTAAACAATCATTGAAAATTTTCTTTCTTTGTTGAGACTAATTAAAGAACGGAGATGAAAGTTGACCTGCACTTTGGATCTAAACGTGTTATTAATATATAATTCATATAATAGCAGAAATACAATAAATTTGTTTTCGGTGAGGCGAAATCATATTCTAGCCACTTAAATTTGTACTTGTTTGTAAAGTCGATACAGAAATATATAATTTTTTCTATTTGAACACTCCAAATTGACAGAATGACATAGGTGATGTGGACAAAACGCGTATCAATCACGCATAAAATGCGCGTGAATACAACAATCAGATTAAAAAAAATACAATAACCAATAGGGAAAAAAAAATCCCTAGTCTGTCAGTACTCATTTCCACTCTCTTTCTTCTCTTCGACTTAAGTGAGGAGAGAGAACATCAGAAACTTTAATTCCGGCCAATCTTCGATATGAAGATTATGTATTTTTACTTTTATCTTACAATTTTGGAGTTTTAAAAAAGATAGGGTTATGATTATAAATACCTAATTTTTGCCTTGTTTATATATGTGTGTGTGTTCTTATTTGGGTGTGTATAGGTTCTAAGAATTGATAAATGGTTTGATAAATAGGGTAGGGATTGGACTAGTATGTTTTAATTAAATTGAGCAAAAATTGGCCCAAATTCGAGCCCATACCCAGTCCATTAGGTGGCTGGCCAAGAAAGAGCTCAAAACGACGTAGTTTTTCCTTGAAACTACATCGTTTTGGTTAAGTAAACAGCAACACATCATGTCCATTCATTCTACCTCAATCCAATGGTCAAAATTTATCCTTAATTAAAATATAAAATCCCCTAAAATCAGATTTTTGGCCCCCATTTACACCTCAAATCCTAAACTCCTCTCTTCACTCCCTTCTCTCTCACCGCCAGGCATCCATGGCGGCGGCGCCTGCCGGAATTCGCCACCTGCGGCGGAGCACCACCAAACAAACCCAAAATCTCACCACCATTTTTTTCCTACTTCTTTTTTATTGATTTAATATTTGAAAATAGGACCTACAAATAAAACTTATCAAGTAATACATAAGCTAACATGTGATATGTTGTACATGCCAGCGCAAGTGATATACACGCTCCATTAAATATATTTATTAGTACTTATTCTGTCAAGTTGGAATGTCCAAATAAAAAACTCTAAATTTATGTAACGACTTTACAAATAGGTACAAATTTAAATGCCCAGAATGTTATTTCGCCTTTTCGATTATGTTATCATAATGCTTGAGTTTCATAGATGGGTTGTGTTTTTCACGAAAATGAGAGAACATAATAAGTCACATAAAACGATTAAAATCACAAAGACAAATTAGGATTTGTAAGTTTTGACAAGATAGTATTCAATCAGCATTCTATATTTCATACAATCGCACAAATCTGTCATGACATACAAAAAATTGCATCACTAATTTGTAACCTTAGACTAATGCCTACACCGACTGGGATCGGCAATAAGGACAAGACCACTTCCTCCTTAAAAGCCATTCTAAAATACAAACATCATGGTAGACATGGGAACACTGATTAATACAAGAAATAATACAACCTTCTCCCAACAAATCGAAAACGTGTCGTTAATTTATTTATTTTTGGCCTAAGGAAAGGAACTTTTACTGAAAATAAATAGACCTATTACACAGTACGAACTGGGCATTTAGTCCCCGTTATCTACTTTTAGTACATCTAAGACAAAAGGGGGAGGGATACAAAGATCATGATATTTCTTCACATTTCTGGTTCACTGCTTTTTCCCATAGCAGGCCAGCTTGTCTGTAGCAATATTTTCTTCTCTAAAAATATGGCCAACTTGTGGCCTGCCCAACTGTTCCAGTAAATGCCTGCAATTCGTTAATATATGTGAAAAATATAAGTTATTTGATGACAACATCTGTCTCCACAATAAGTGGAGTTAATGAATGAGTCATTGCGAGCTTTAGACCATTTTGCAATGGCATTATTTCCATGTGAACTGCAGAGTGAGAGTGGTGGTGTGATGCGAACCCAAGAATCCATTCTCTATTATTATTTCGTATAAGACCACCTTCCCCTTGTGTGTTGGTTTTTGCATCAAAAGCAGCATCTATGTTAAGCTTAAAATAGCCGTTTGGGGTGGAGTTCATCGAATTGTTTTGGGTTTTTCCTTGTGCTTGTGCACTAAGTGGTAATATTCCAAAACAGTGTGAGTTATTGTCTTAGTGGAATTTTGGAAGAGGGTTTGAATCTTATTTTTCCGGATGGGCCAAGGAATAATAGGGGTTAAGATGTTTAAAGGTAGCAATTAGTTATTTGTAAGAATGCACTTTGTTTGTGATGTGCAGAGGTCTAAGATTTGATTAGCGAGGATGTGCAAGTTAAAATGTGTTGAGTTGTCCCACATCGGAGGGATTTGAGGTCCTTTGTCTCCTTATATGGCTTGGGCAATCCTCACCTCATAAGCTAGCTTTTGGGGTTGAGTTAGGCCCAATGTCCATTCTTTTCATGGTATCAGAGCCAGGCCTGTCCCAATTATTGTTACCGATGTTGGGCCCCCATTTATGTTGTCCACGCTCCAGAGATCTGGGCGTGATGGGGGGTGTTGAGTTGTCCCACATCGGAGGGATTTGAGGTCCTTGGTCTCCTTATATGGCTTGGGCAATCCTCACCTCATAAGCTAGCTTTTGGGGTTGAGTTAGGCCCAATGTCCATTCTTTTCAAAATGTTCCCAAAGGGATCTTGCTTTCGGGCAAGTTATTAATAAGTGAGTTAATGTTTGAGTAGTATTTGGACAAGAAGCACAGCTGTTAGACGCAATTATATAAGTTTACAGCAATTGGTAATTTATTATTGAAAATTTTAACTTTATTTAAACCATCAATCTTCCATACCCATTGAGTAGATTGTGCAAGGGATGTTGGAGTAAGTTTGGAGTGGTGTAGGTAAAAGGTGTAAGCTGATTTAGTAGAGAAGAATACCGATATAGTATTTTTCTAGAAGAATAAGTCCTTTTTTGGATGGGAATCTTGAATATAAGTATTTTTTATGAGGTGTAAAATATTAGAAGGAATTTCCATGGATAGTTGGGAGAAGTCCCATTCATTATTGGGCAGAATAATATTTTTATTGAGTTGGATTGTGTTAGTGGTCCCTCTATACTTGATCGTAGGGAGTCGTTTGAGCCTATCCAATTATCTTCCCATAGCCTGATATTTGACCATGTTTCGACATTCCAAGCTAATCCTTGTTTAAAGAATTGAATATTCTAGGTAATGTAAGAGTCAAAGGATTTCATCGTAAAGTCATTTAGAAGTTGAGGTGTTCGATATTTTTCATTTTGTTATAAAATAGAAGTCTATTTAGAGTGAATGTTTAAGAGTTTTAGCTCGAAGCTAAGTCATTCTCCTCCCTATAAATAGAGGTGCTCTCTACCATTGTAAATCACCCCAAGTATTAATAAGAATACTTCCCTCTCTCCCTATTCTCTCTCTATTTGCTCTTGTTCTTGAGTTATTGTTCTTGTCTTTTATATTATTTCATAACACGTTATCAGCACGAGACTCTACCGTCTCAAGAACCATTCTCGAGAAATCTAAGGTATTTCCCTCTTCCTAATTAATTTTCGATTATGTCTGACATTACGAAAAGAAAGTTCGTTGCCCTTGAAATTTCGGGCAAGAACTATATGACATGGGTGTTGGATGCTGAAATCCACTTAGATGCTATGGGTCTCGGAGACACCATCAAAGATAGAGAAAAAGCATCCACCCAAGAATGTGCGAAGGCCTTGATTTTCTTGCGCCACCACCTTGATGAAGGTTTGAAGATTGAATATCTCACCGTCAAGGATCCACTCGTCTTGTGGAACGGCTTAAAGGAGAGATATGACAACCTGAAGTTGGTCACTCTACCACAAGCACGATATGATTGGACTCATCTGAGGCTCCAGGACTTTAAGTCCGTTTCTGAATATAATTCTGCTATGTTCAGAATTACTTCCAAATTGAAGCTATGCGGGGATAATATATCCGATTATGATATGCTTGAGAAAACGTTTACAACGTTTCATGCCTCCAATATAGTACTGCAACAACAGTACAGAGAGAAAGGCTTAACAAAGTACTCTGAACTGATTTCTCTTCTACTAGTGGCTGAGCGAAATAATGACCTGCTCATGAGAAATCATGAAAATCGACCCACTGGGTCTACACCACTGCCTGAAGCAGATAAGGTGCACTCTCATTATGCCAAACATGAAAAGGACCATGGTCATGGTCGTAAACGGGGTCATAGCCAGGGACGTAGACAAGGAAGAAATTCCAATGAAGTCCGTCACCCCCCGAAGAGAGATAACCACCGAAAGCAGAAACGGGGTCATGAAGATCCTAAGGAAAATGGTTCAGAAACGATATGTTATCGTTGCGGTGGGAAAGGGCACTGTCAAAGATTTGCCGTATACCAAGACACTTGGTTGACCTTTATCAAGCATCTCGAAAGAGAAAAGGCCCTGAAACAAATTTTGTCTATGACGACGATGAGGACATCACCCACCTGGATGTGGCAGACTTTTTTGAGCAACCCGAGGGGAAAATAGACCACCTAATCGGCGATGGGACCATGATGAAAGAAGATGGAGTTATTTGATTTTGTTCTACTTATTTGTATTAGTTAGTGAATAATCTAATAGTCATTAGTATTAGCTCGTATTAGCTAGTTCATGATGCAATGTTAGCAGTAGTTCTTTAGAATATCTTCAATATGCTCAAATATCAATAAAACTTTTATTTTCCAGTGGGGGTAATCGACTAGCCTGAAAAACTAGTCGATTATCAACTATTTTCGCATTAAAGTTGAAAAACAATTGATCAACAATCGATTGTCGTTGACTAACAATCGATTGTCTTGAAACAGTGAGGTCTGGAAATTTTCAAAAATCATCCACAATCGATTGTCGTTGACTAACAATCGATTGTCTTGAAACAGAGGTCTGGAAATTTTCAAAAATCATCCACAATCGATTGTCTTTGTCTAACAATCGATTGTCTTGAAACAGAGGTCTGGAATTTTTCAAAAATCATCCACAATCGATTGTCTTTGTCTAACAATCGATTGTCTTAAGACAGTGTGATCTGAAGTTTTTCAAAAATAGCAAATAATCGATTGTGTGTGTTTAACAATCGATTGTCAATGCTCAACAATCGATTGTTTGTGTTTAACAATCGATTGTTTTATGAAAATGCTTAAACTGAAATTTTCAAACTGCATAGTAATCGATTATGGAAAAAATATAATCGACTATCTGATTTATTTAGTCAACTGACATCAGCAGATTTTGAAAATATTATGTGACACAAACGAATTGAACTTGTTTATTCTTATGTTCGTGTTTTTCTTTTATATGTCAAACCATGGGAAGTAAATTGATTGAAGGCTCCGGAAGAGCAACTGTAACTCTGCCCAAAGGCATGACGTTTATCTTAGAGAATGCAATATTCTCCTCCAAGTCTAAGAAGAACTTGTTGAGTTTTAATGATATCAATGTTCTCCTCCAAGTTTAAAAGGAACTTGTTGAGTTTTGAGAATCCATTTTAGAGAATGCAATGTTCTCCTCCAAGTCAAAAAGGAACTTGTTGAGTTTTAAAGATATCATTCAAAATGGATATCATATTGAGACAATAGATGAGAATAATCTTGAATTCTTCATGAAAACGAGGCTGCCCATTTCGGTTTGGGTTCATGCCATTTTGCATGCAGCAATGCTAGTTCTTCGGCTGCCCACTTTGGTTTGGGTTCATGCCATTTTGCATGCAGCATTTTAGTTTGTCGGCTGCCCACTTCGGTTTGGGGTCACGCCATTTTGCATGCAGCATTTTAGTTTGTCGGCTGCCCACTTCGGTTTGGGGACACGCCATTTTACATACAGCAATGCTAGTTCATCTCTGACTGACGAATTGACACAAATATTCCCCGTTGCAATTGGTTTTGGGTCATGAACCCAATATATCCCATTTAAGGATTTTTGGATGCGCAGTATATGTGCCTATTGCACCGCCATCCCGCACCAAAATGGGTCTGCAAAGAAGGTTAGGAATATATGTTGGGTTTGAATCGCCCTCCATCATTCGCTACCTCGAAACATTGACAGGCGACTTGTTTACTGCACGATTTGCAGACTGTCGATTTGATGAGACACTTTTCCCAAAATTAGGGGGAGAAGTTGGTGAAACCAAACGGGAAATTTTGTGGAAAAATGCATCATTATCTCATCTTGATCCATACACCTCTATTTGTGAGAAAGAGGCACAAAAGATTATCCATTTGCAGAGAATAGCAAATCAAATGCCTGACGCATTTATAGATTTGAAAAGGATAACAAAATCACATATCCCCGAAGTGAATGTGACAACATCTGATCCACGAATACATATTCATTATTGGAAGAATATGAAGATGAAATTGGTATTAAATATACCACACTCACCCCTAGATGGAGGTTTGAGATGATACCACACTCACCCCTAGAAGGAGGTTTGAGATGATATATGGCATGAATGATCGTTGGTCACGTACCTATTGTACGCCAAAGTATTTTGGAAATATGACTATTAAAGGACAACGATAATGCAAGAAACATATCTTGCATATAAGTTTGACATGACCATAATGGTATAACTTTCTCTTTAAGAAAGATATTCACCACATGGATGTTGATGAATCTGTGGTAGTACAAAATTAATTGAGAGCTCTAGAAGAGCCAATTATTACTATGTTGGAGAAACACAATTGAGTATTGTGCTGTAGTAAGTCTCAAAGAAACTTATTCAGTTTCCAAAGTACACGCGAAAGCGATTGATTATATTGAGACTATAAATAAAGGAAGGCTTTGATATCTCTTATTACTACAACTTGTAGCGGGGTAATTTGCATATGAAAAGCTACCCGCTTTGTTCTCCAGTTTGTACTACACAAACGAAAGAATGCCACAATAAAGTGGATATCTATTGGTATAAAACCCATGTCATAATAAACCTGAAGTTTATTAAGTGCACATGTCATGGTGTAAATTTAAAGTTTACCAATATTGATAATTTATTCAGTTGACATTCGTGTTAGCCATCTCATTTTATGTATGATGTGCAAATTCACATAGGTGAATAATAAAGAACTAGAAAGTTCTTTACGAATTCTCTTGTATCACTTGTTCTCATTAATGAACTGACCAACTAAAGAGTTCGGGTTGAAGCCCATAAATTCTGGAAATATCAAAGGTGAATATGGGCCCATTCACCTGCCATGTATACCACATATGATGCATCTATGATATGGTTACATGCGCAATTGTTATTAACCCGCAGCCTGGCCGATGCTTGCGAGGTAAATAGCTCAGTAATCTAACTTCGAGCATAATTTCCAGATTTTCTACTCAAGATAGTTCATCTTGATAAGTTGGTTTATATCAAAGTTGGTTTAGCAAGATAATTATTGAGTGCTTCCACTTAATAGCTAAACTGTTTCTTATGAGAACAAAGTTATATATATCAGTTTGATATACGTTGTATACGAGA
Organism: Nicotiana benthamiana; assembly: GCA_034376525.1. NCBI lineage: Eukaryota > Viridiplantae > Streptophyta > Magnoliopsida > Solanales > Solanaceae > Nicotiana > Nicotiana benthamiana. Next base: position 12,899,392 of record CM067333.1, on the reverse strand, counting down.
GTATATTCTCCCCTCACAAGTGGTTCAAGGTCAGGAACCAAATAATCTCATCTTATTATTAATGTGTTGTGTATATTGACATGATAATGCACAAAGATGATTTCCCAAAGTTGAGGAAATAAGTTAGCTTTACTAACATGAGGGGGAGACATGATAAACACTTGAGAAAAGGTTACATGGGATGAATTATCATTTGTATATGTATATCCCCGAATATCATGATATGAACCTGAAGTTCATAAAAAGGATAATTCAATTGCAACATATTGCAAAGCATGCTATACGCATTTACTGACCCAAAGAAAGTAACTAAATGGAAGAGATACAATTCAAGAAGAATTGATTCCATATGAAAGACATGTAGTTTTGAACCTATAGTTCAAATGCTTGAAAGTATAAAGTCAAAGGTATGTATAGTCAGTTTTCGATATCTTATTTGTTTAGCATGACATGAAAACTTGATATGCAGCTAAAGTCTATTATGTGACTTACATGACTTAACTTGAAAGATTTAAGTTGCTTGAAGCATATGCAATTCTTGGTCCTGAAGTACCACATCCTAAGTGCAATTTGTGTACATATGTATCTTGCTATAACTATAAGCATGATGGCATTGAGAATGCATCTATGGAGATATTGAAGAGTTATTCCACGACATTATATGAAGATGTTCATATCTATCAAGAATGATGATTTCAAGGTACGGAATATTTATTCAAGTCAATATGGTTGATTTGTCAAATCTCTACCAAAGATCGTTTTGAAGATGATGCACAAGATTGGAATGCAAATGCTCAAGGATATAAGTTGATGTACTCATTAGGGGGAGTCAATGCGCGTTGCACTCTTTTTCACTTACAAGGTTTTTTTCCCACTGGGTTTTCCTTGCAAGGTTTTTAACGAGGCAACCAATAGGCGCATATTCAAACATGTGTACTCTTTTTCCTTTACTTTAATTTTTCCCAATGGGTTTTGGTTTTTAAGGTTTTATGAGGCACATCATTGAATAGACATTCAAGGGGGAGTGTTATAAAATAGAAGTCTATTTAGAGTGAATGTCTAAGAGTTTTAGCTTGAAGCTAAGTCATTCTCCTCCATATAAATAGAGGTGCTCTCTACCATTGTAAATCACCCCAAGTATTAATAAGAATACTTCTCTCTCCCTATTCTCTCTCTATTTGCTCTTGTTCTTGAGTTATTGTTCTTGTCTTTTATATTATTTCATAACACATTTAATATTTTAACCCATAGGTGTTCTAGGTTTGAGATAAAGCGCCAAGTTAGGCTAGATAAAAAGGCTGAATTTTTTGCGTTAGTATTCGATATACCCAAACCACCCCAACTCTTTGGTGGCGTAGTAATCTCCCAATTTGTTAGGTGGATCCTTTTCTTAATATCAGTAGAACCCCAGAGCAAATTGCGTTAGATGCGATCGATTTTCTTGATACAGTTTTTGAGAATCATGTTAATTTGTATTACATAGTTTGGGATTGTTGATAGAGTAGTTGTGATAAAAGTAGCACGACTGGCAAGAGATAATATTTTTGCTTTCCTACCTTGCATTCAGTTGTTCATGTGGTCAATAATGTATTGATAGTCGATACTTTTTGGGTGGTGGTTTGTGATGGGTAATCCTAGGAAATTTTCAAATTTTGTGGTTGAGTTAATGTTGAGGGAGTTTGCAATAACTCTTTGGGTGTTGGGAGGCACATTTCTTGAGAAGTAGACTTTAGATTTCGCAAAGTTTATTTTATGTTCACATTCGGAGGATAATTTATTGAAAATGTTTATAATGGTACAAGTATTTTTGGTATCTGCTTCAGCAAATAGCACTAGGTCATTTGCAAAAAGGTGTGATAGTGTTGTTGTGACTCTTCCTATTTTAATAGGGTTCCAAAGGTTACGATTGATACCTTGGTTGATTAAGCGGGTGAGGGATTCCATGCAAATGATAAATAGGTAGGATGATAAGGGGTCAATTTGCCTAATGCTACGAGTTGGGTTGAAAGAGGTGGTTGGTTTTCCGTTAACAAGTATTGATTGATGAAGTTGGACGCAAGACATAATGAGGGAAATTAGCTTTGATGCGAAATTTAAGGTAGTCAAGGAAAATTTAATGAAAACCCATTCGAGACGATCAAATACTTTTTCTAGATCAATTTTCAACATCAAATAAACTTTTTCCCTATAATTCTTATGGAAGGAATGAATGGCTTCTTGGATAATAATGCTATTATGAGTAGCGTTGCAACTGGGCATGAAGCTGCATTGGTTAGGGCTAATACTTTTATGTAGTAGAGGTCTGATACAGTGGACAATTATTTTTGTAATAGTTTTATAAATCGGATTGTAAAGGCTTATGGGTCTATATTGAGTAATCATTTCAGGGTTTTAACTTTAGAAATTAAAACTATGTGTGTATTGTTAATTTCTTGTGGGATTCGGTCAGTTGAGAAAGAATCCATGTACTTTTTGGTGATTACACTCCGAGTGTTGTTCTAAAATTTTTTGAAAAAAAATAAGATGAAGGGCATCCATACCTGGTGCCTTTAGTGGTTTAAAAGAATTAATGGCATTTTTTATTTCTAAACTTGAAAGGGGCTTGGTAAGTAAAAGTTAATCTTCAGGTGTTAGTGAGTATGAATAATTTAACACTAAAAGGAAGTTCAGTAAGATATACTTTTTTGAAATGATGAATGGTGGTGGTTGTAACGGCTTCATGATCTGAAAAGACACAATCGTAAGGAATCCAAAAAGTTTGTTCGGTTATATGATCTGAGATGTAGTACGAAGAAGACAAGGCTGATGAACAACGAATTACAACAACAGAAACCTTAAGTGGAAAACCAATGGCGCTGTCTATGGTTTGATTGTTATCGAATTTACGCAAATTTTGTCTTAAAAGCATAGCAGTCCGCCGTTTGATTGCGAACATGTAACACATACATCAGTACCTTCTTTGTAGAAGCAACTTGGTACTAATGTAAATGGGAGCAATTGCTTTTATAATTCTATAAGGGAATGGGTTTTAATTCTCCAAAAGGAATTTGAAATTCAGCTTTTGGCTCAATTCTGTTTTGAATCGCAACCATAATCCTAAAGGAAATGGGTTTTAATTCCCACAAGGAATTGGAAATTTCATTTCAGTTTTAGGTTCCTTTTGCCCCCTTCTATTTATGATAGTTTCCGCCTTTTCCTAATCTTAATTTCAGAATACCATCCGATTTTCATCTTTAATTTTTAACTTTTGATTTTACAAAATTAACCTTGTCAAAGCTTTTTTGACCACCACTTATTCTAATAATTTTAGATAAATATATTAACTTCTATAATTTTCTTTAAATAAAATGGAGAAATTTGGTCGTTGGGTAGGTGGTTGAGTTAGGACACATTATTGGACATATTTTGACTCAAGCAAACTCTAGTTAAATTAGATGGACACGTATGTAGAGTCCAGGTTCAGATATGTTTATTAATTAAGGATTTCACAAGTTTGAGTGTTCAAATGGGAAAGTCCAAAATTTGTGTATCGGTTTTCAAAGGTCTTACAAATTTAAGTGGTCAGAAAAATATTACGCTATAATTAATTTACATGTTTTGACCCGATCCAAGTTTGACCAACTAGTCCATTTGCCACCTTTTATTATTAGAAAACTGCACAAATTCTAAATACCTTTGAGCACTTGCATTCCATGATCCATCTATGCGATGAGACACAGAATAAACTTATCTTTGCAGCAGTATACAGTCTCCCACCCTCTTTTGGTATCTGCACGCCCGCGCACAAATGAAGCTGAACCAAAAAAGCTGCAGCCAAATCCATGAAATGATGCACAAATAAGTGAGCGAATACATAAGCAATAACATCAATTGAAAGGAACTAATGCTTAGTTCAACTGCATAAAGTATGGGCATAGTCCAAAAGGTAAGTCTCGAGACAAAAGTAAAGTCATTTATATTCTAAATCACCTTAGAACCCATGAACCATCATGTTTTTCTAAAGGATTCACAAATCCTACAAGTTTAGTTTCTTTTTCTTTCTCAAGTATACTAATGAAGATTCAAATTATAGAATAGCTCCTCAAACATCTCCAGCTACTCTACCTGCAAAATTATAAAAGCAATATGAGTTCTCCACTAAGCAAGGAAAGCAGTACACACATCAAGCACTTCAATTTTCTTCTTTTTTTTAAAAAAAAACATATAGAGTCTGAGACAAAGCCTTCATAAAATCCTCACTTTAAAAACCTAAATGTTGAAATCAGATTCTCTCATCCTAGACTCTCGAACAATGAAAATTAGGTCACACAATGTACTTGGGGGAGAGCAGAAAAGAGTAAATGGATAATTCCATTACTTGCCTCAAAATATGAGCAACATATCTTAAGAGCCGCAGAATTCCAGGATTACATCTATGGAATTTCATATTGCCATTTTCATTTCTATTTTCTGGTGAGGATCATAACCAACAAGTTTAAAGTCTGCAGCAACAAAGGAATCTATATCCTTTTTCTATGAATTGATCTTCAGCGCCTAGACCCATTCAGGACCAACCAAAGTTAGAGAGGGGAAGAGAGAGAGATTAAATATCCTTTACTTACTGGGAAAGGTCTCGGTAACTTCTGAAGCTGGTCTTGCAGAGGTCTGACATGAGTGCGGTAAACATGAGCATCTCCAATGACATGGACGAAATCACCAGGAACTAGGTCTGTAAAATAAAAGAAAAGCAAAAATCATGAGCTGCATCACAAAACAAAGGGGACTGACGTGGGGTGAACATAGAATGAGCAATGAATGACCATCAAAAGGTATGTCTTTAATACTAATATACATCAACATCTACAGATCAGAAGTTCTAAAGTAGGGGTGTACTGTGGCCCGGGCCTGAACCGGGACCGGACCGGGCCCGCGGTCCTAGTGGGTCTCACGGGCCTGGTGGGCCGGACTTGCCGGTCCGATAGGCCCGCGACGGGCCGGTCCAAAACTGAAGAACCGTGAACCCGGGACCACCAGACGGGCCTGGGCCGGTCCTGGCAGGCCCGGCGGGCCCAATGGCTCTTTTATTAAAAAAAAAAATTTAAAAATCAGTAACGGCTCTTTTGTAAAAATAGCCGTTTGGAACCTTGTAAAATAGTCATTTGGCCCCCAAACTTTATATAATTACAATTTTTCCCATATCTTAACTATAAATACCCCTCATTCTTTCATTTTTATTTACCAATTCATCAATATCTCTCAATCTCTTTTTCAATCTTTCTACTACAATTGTTTAATTTATTGTTGAAAATTCGTGAAAAATTGTGAAGTTGTTGAATTGAAGTTTTCAAGTGTTCAACGATATTCAATTTTCAAGAAGTTGTTCGGCAATCCGGTAAACTCGTTTCAACTCTTACGTTTTAATATATATTTTTGTGTGGTTTAGTTTGCATAATTATAATTAGTATGGCATTTTCTTTGAAAAAGATGTTCGGTAAAGGAAAAGGTAAAACCGGTGGAAGTAGTGACCATAATACTACCCTTCCCCCAGCTCCCCGACCTACAAAAGATAAGCAACTTGAAAGTAGTCGCCAACCTAGACGTCCTACTCCGCCTCCCGTAATGCTTGATAGTGATCACCCTTGTTTTCAATTTACCGATACTGAATTTCTACATGATGTTGCAGTAGGTGATAGATTAGATGATGAAATTATGAATGATCTTTATCCTAATGAACCTATCTTAGAGGAAAATGAGGATGATGATGATGAAACCCAAGCACCAGATTTAGATGATACACCTACTAGTCCTGTTCATAACTCAAGTAATGCACCGGCACACTCACCTGTAGAAACTCAAACTTTTAGTAGACAACATGCTAAACGTACAGAAACATCATTAGTTTGGAATTTTTTTACTCAAGTAAGAGAACTAAATAAGGCTAAGTGTAAAACTTGTGGGAAATTACTTGTTCATAAATTTACTGGAGACCGTAGCGGCACAGGTAGTTTGACTAGGCACATAAAAACACACCCTACAGATAGGGCTAGATTTTTTCAAATGCAAACGCAGCAAGAGGAGACAAGTGTAAATTCTGCGGTTAACCCTAGTACAGGTTCAAATCTAGTTCAACCAGGAATTAACACTGTCACTTGGAGGTATTTTATATTACGATCCAAATAGAGATAGTAAAGAATTAGCAAAGATGATTAATTTTATGTGGTTACCTTATACTTTTGCTTCTAATCCTAATTGAGTTCATTATATTAGAAGAGTTTTTAATCCTACTTATAAAGTTGGCCTCGCGCAACAGTTAAGGCCGATATTTATAAATTCAAACATGAATATGAACATTATTTGCGCTATTTATTTACTCATATACCTAATCGGATTTCTATTACTACTGATATTGGTAGAAGTAATGATTATTTAACTGTTACAAGTCATTGGATAGATGAGGACTGGACAATGCAAAAACGTATAATTGCGCATAGAATAATTAATTCACGTCACACAGGTAAGTTTATAGCTAACACTGTTTCAGATATTTGTAGATATTTTTGCATAGCGATAAAATAATGGCAACTTCTATGGATAATGCTTCTAGTAACACTATGCTATAGGCATGCTTACAAAAACACTAAATCCTGCATTTAATAATATTTTCCATGTTAGATGTATTTGTCATATTTATCATTTAATTGTCGGTGATGGTATGCGAATTTTAAACATAGAAATTGAAAAGGTTCAAATTGCTCTTAATTGGCTTTTTTATTCAAACCGTAGAACTAGACTTAGAGAGTATTTTAAAAAATGTGATGAATATGGCCTTAGAGAAAGAAAGGTTCCTAAACCTTGCCCGACTAGATGGAATTGTATGTATGAAAGTTTAGTAGTTGCATATGAATATAGAAACCCAATTAATGCAACGTTTAATTCTCGGGTAGGTGATGAGGATGTTGATGAAATGCTTACTACCCAAGAATGGACGAATGTTAAAATTCTTTTAGATTTTTTAGAACATTTTCAAGTTGCTACAAATGCATTTTCCGGGCAATATTATCCTACTATTTCAAACTATTTAGTTTATATTGCCGCACTAACTGATTTGTTTGTTAAATTTGGCATGGGTGGGGATATTTATGAACTTGCTATAAATGAAATGAAACAAAAATTTAAAAAATACTTTTTTCTCTATCCGTCCTATTTTTGGTGTTGCTGCAATGTTAAATCTTACAATGAAATTGGAAGGTCCTCACTTTTGGTATTCAAATATTTATAAGGCTTTAGATCTTTCAAACGAGGATATTGCTACACTTGCAAATGCAAAAGCATCAATTAAAATTAATGTTCAAATAGTTTATAATGCTTATAAAGTTGCCTTAGAGCATGCTAGGCCAAATATTCCAACCTCTACTTCATCTAGCTCACAATCGTCTAAAAGAGTTGCGGGCTTAACAACTCTTAAATCTTGGACGGAGTTCCGGGGTTCTCAAGGTGATAATTATGATGAAACTTCACATCTAAATGAGCTTCAAGTTTACTTGTCTCAGGGACTTGAAAAGGAGAATCCAGACGGCTGTTTCGATATTTTGGAATGGTGGAAGTCAAGGGAAAAATATTTTCCGGTTCTTGCAAGGATGGCTCGGGATGTATTATCAATTCAAGCTTCAACTGTTGCATCGGAGAGCGCTTTCAGTCAAGCAAGACTACAAATCGGTGATCATAGAGCGGCGATGAGGAATAGCTTGGAAAAATCTATACTTTCTAGAGATTGGATCCGCGCGGAAAGAAGAAACTTTGGAATTGCAGAATCACAACCGGCGATAGATGAAGCTTATGAAGAAATGATAGCGGAACTTTCGGAGGATTCGGCTTGCCCGGAAGTGGTTATGAACAAGCTTCGTTTCCACCACCACCAACACAACCTCCTCCCAACCTTGACGGATTTATGAGATTTGTTAGAGATACAATGTAGATTTTGATGTAACTTGTACATTAGCACATCTTCTTTTAGTTTTTTTCCTTTTAATGGTGGTATTAGTACATTGTTGTGCTCATTCCATTGGAGGAAGGAAGACTAAGAAAGATATGACATTTTGGATAATAAAAATTATAAGACATATCCTTGAATATCTTTTTTCTCAATATTTCTTTGTCTTTACTTTGAATTATTTATAAGCTACATTATATATATATATATATATATATATATAGTACAAGAAAATATATACGAGAATATATATACATAACATACACCTAAAGTACAAGATAATATATAAGTAATAACATATATACATAAGATACAATATATATATATATATATATATATATATATATATATATATATATATATATATATATATATATATATATATATATATATATATATATATATGAATATATATACATTATACATAAGAAATACAACCGGAGACCAACACCGCCTACCATATAAAGCCTTATAAGGAGCCATCTGGATACTCGACTGGTAGATGTTGTTGTAGGCAAACTCTGCTAAAGGCAAAAACTGATCCTACGAGCCTCCAAGGTCAATGCCACAAGCTCAGAGCACAACCTCTTTCGATTCCGCTCGGACTGCCCATGAGGATGAAACGCTATGTTCAACTCAACCCGCGTGCCCAACTTTGGATGAACTTCTCTCCTGAAATGTGAGGTAATCTGCGTACCTCGATCTGAAATGATAGACATCCACACTATGAAGGCGAACAATCTCCCGGATATAGATCTCAGCTAACCTCTCAGAAGAGTAGGAGACTACCACATAAATGAAATGTGCCGACTTGTTCAGCCTAACAACAATAACCCATATTGCATCGAACTTCCTTCGAGTCTGCGGGAGTCCAACAAAGAAATCCATAATGATCCACTCCCACTTCCACTCGGGAAGCTCAATCCACTGAAATAAACTACCAGGCCTCTGATGCTCGTACTTAACCTGCTGACAATTCAAACACCGAGCCACATATGCAACGATATCCTTCTTCATTCTTTGCTCCAATAATGTTGCCGCAAATCCTGATACATTTTCGCGGCGCCCGCCGGGAGCTATGGGCCTCCTCTAAAATCAACTCTCGTATTCTATCCACATTAGGCACACAAACTCAACCCTACAATCTCAAAACTCCATCATCACCTAAGGTAACCTGCTTGGCACCTCCGTGCTACACCGTGTCTCTAAGGACACTCAAATAAGGATCATCTTACTGCCAATCTCGGATACGCTCCACTAATGAAGAACGAGTGATTGTACAAGCTAACACACAGCTGGGTTCAGAAACATCCACCCTCACGAACTGATTGGCCAGCGCCTAAACATCCAAAGCAAACGGTCTCTCACCGACTGAAATATAAGCAAGACTGCACATACTGGCTGACTTCCTACTCAAACCATCGATCGCCATATTAGCCTTTCCCGGATGATATAAGATGGTGATATCATAGTATTTCAACAACTTCAACCTCCTCCTTTGCCTCAAATTTGTCTCCTTTTGCTTGAACAAATACTGAAGACTCTTGTGATCCGTGAACACCTTACATGCCACACCATACAGATAATGCCTTCAAATCTTTAATGCGTGAGCAATAACTACAACCTGGTAAGTCCTTTGTGGAGTAGAATGAGCATTGTCATTACCGTCGGAAAGGCCTGTAATTGTTTCACTTGCCATAACTGAGTAAGACACCTGGAATGAACTAAATGATAATGATCTGCACCGAAGATCAACCGACCGGTTTCAGCCAAAATGCAATAAAACCTGATATATACACAAGGAACCAAATTTATCAATGATGTGTTCTGAAAGACTACGGAAATAGTCTACAAGGAGATGCAAACATGTCAATTTCAAAAGTTTAGACATACAAATTTCAAGTTTACTACAACTGTATAGGAGAAAAATAATTTGGAACAAGGGATATAATCACTTGCGACCTATAGCAATATTTAGGAAGTGCAACGACAATGACAACCCAGTGAAATCCCACAAAGTGGGGTGTGGGGAGGGTAGTGTGTACGCAGACCTTACCCCTACTCCAATAGGGCAGAGAGGCTATTTCCGATAGACCCTCGGCTCAGGAGATGGAAATAAAACAAGAAAAAATAATTCATCAGTATCGTCAACATAACCATAGAATTAGTGAAATCCTAAAAACCATAAACAATTCATCAGTATTCTCAGGTCATCGCCAAGAGGGACAGTGTTAGATATCTTGGGTCGGTGATTCAGGGGGACGGAGAGATTGACGGGGACGTCACTCATCGTATAGGAGCGGGGTGGTCAAAGTGGAGGCTTGCATCAGGAGTCCTGTGCGACAAGAAAGTTCCACAGAAACTCAAGGGGAAATTATATAGAGCTGTGGTTAGACCGGCCATGTTGTATGGGGCGGAGTGCTGGCCAGTGAAGAACTCTCATGTTCAGAGGATGAAGGTTGCGGAGATGAGGATGCTCAGGTGGATGTGCAGGCTCACCAGGTTAGATAAGATTAAGAATGAAATTATTCGAGAGAAGGAGGGGGTAGCCCGCTGGATGAGAAGATGCGAGAAGCGAGGCTGAGGTGGTTCGGGCATGTACGGAGGAGAAGTCCTGATGCCCCGGTGAGGAGTTGTGAGCGGCTGGCGATGGTCGGCGCACGCCGAGGCAGAGGGAGGCCTAAGAGGGATTGGGGAGAGGTGATTAGGCATGACATGGCTATAATTCGGGTTTCTGAGGACATGGCCCTTGATAGGAAAGTCTGGAGGTCTAGTATCAGGGTTGTAGGATAGGAGCCCCTAGAGTTTTTCGTACTCCTCACCCGGGGTTGGGTGAGGCTTGGCAGGGCTATCCATAGATGATGTGTGTATTGGATTGTGTCTCCCTTATGGTAGTTATTTATGGTAGTTACTGTCTGATATTATTGCATGCTATTTTATTTATGGTTCTTATGTTTAGATAATTATTTGCGTTATTTCTACTGAAGCTACTAATGCTCTTTTGTTGTTGTTTTTATTTTTGTTGTTCCTTTCCTTTACTGAGCCGATGGTCGATTGGAAACACCCTCTCTACCCTTTCGGGTAGGAGTAAGGCCCGTCTACATAGATCAGCATGAATACAGATCATTTGTATAGTTGACTATTAGTTCGAAATAAGGTGTAATTTATTGAAAGTAATCCCACAGATTATGCAAATTTTATTTATTTAAAAAGTAATCGTATTCACTCACATCAGTTATTAGTTAGAATTCATAAACATGAGAAACAAAATATTATTATGACTATTTTGTCAAGGCTCAAAATGAACACTTTGTTCTTTAAATTTCGTTGAAATATTTGAAAGCTGTGCTTTAAAAAAAAAGTGTTAATGCTCGTCACTTTAACATACAATGTTTTATTTTCTTGTAAACTTAACTTAGTTTACCAACTAGTTTTAAGTTCACTTTTTTTTAATTAAAAAAAATTATAAATTAAGGTCACTTTTGGCAATACATTTTAGTTAGGAAATGCCAACGAAGAAACGTGTCTGTGCCGTATTAATCACACCAAATTATGCTTATTTTTTTATTTTAAAAAAAAAAAGTTATCACGTCTATAATGGGAGAAAGATACAAGTGAAGAGTCCATAGGGATTTGCATTATCACACAACAACAACAACCCAGTATAATCCTACTTAATGGGGTCTGGGGAGGGTAGTATGTACGCAGACCTTACCCCTACTCTTGAGTAGAGAGGCTGTTTTCAAATAGACCCCCGGCATCCTTCCCTCCAAAAACTTCCCACCTTGCTCTTGGGGAGATTCGAACTCACAACCTCTCGGTTGGAAGTGGGGGTTGCTTACCATCAGAGCAACCCTCTTGTCTTAATTTGCATTATCACACATCACACAAAAATTGCAAGTTGGAAATGGTAACAAAAATCCAAAGTACAGAATGTCAACAACTGACATGATGAAAACTACTATGGAAATTCCCAAGTTTCACATCTAGCCATGCTTAAAATGACCAGAGATTTTACAGACCCTCAAAGAATCTCAAATGGTCTTCAAATGTCTCCCCATGCCGGATTTTGGATATTGATCCATCTTCTTCCACCTACAAACATTAGTATGCAATCCAAAATTTAGTTTTCAAAAATTTGTACCAATACTACCATATTGAAGATGATCGATGAATGCCATGGATGTGAAAAATATATGCCAAGGTAAACAATGCTGCTAATTATCACACATTTGCGTTAAATGTAATATAAAGTATTTGTAAATCACTTCGATATCATCAAACAGCAACCCGATAAACCATGGCATAGTGCTTGCAATGACAAGATTTTCAGAACGATTAACGTTGAAGCAATCACTCTAAGAGACTAAGGAATCACAAGAGTTTTACATGTAGTGAATACAGCCAAGCCATGGTTGCACTCGACCTTCTTATCTTGTGTATATCATTAACAAAGCCCAAGCGAGCACCAAGTTAGTGTTGGACATTAGAATAGAGCAGATTCCCTTTACACAAAAAGAAAGCTGCACTGGTCCTCTCCAAGCAACATTTATTATAACCGAAACCACTCGCATTTAAGGGACCTTTTTCGCAGTCATTAGGAAAGCAACGGGGCGTGTAAGTTATAAATCTTGTCATTAGATTGCTTAGCCAGTAACCACAAGGCTCCAGAAATACTAGTCATATAGCAGCCTTAACTCTCGATTCTTGACAATGAAATACACTAACTTAAGATCTAGGACTAAGTTATTGTTGCGTAACCATGTACTCTTTACTTCGGGTACGACATGTTGACAGGAATACCAAGTTTTTTTCCATCATGACTAGGCTTGAACATAGATTAAGGAATGTAAAGTAACACACAAAGAAATATTAAGAGCACCAATCAATTTAATAACACGTTTAGCATTATACCCAGTACTCAGGTGGTCGCATCTTGAGATTGTAAGTTGATGCCATACTCATGCAGTAAGCTCCTGCATCGTGAACTACCAGACCAGTGCCCTGAATTAAAATGTCATAGTTAGTACGACCATAAAGTGTAATAAAAAAATTCTCAAATGAGAGGCTACACGTTGTCCTTTTCTAATACACTATAAGAGGTCAAAACAAATTACCCTAGAAGGGGCAGGAAGTTCCCTATCCTTTCCCAGGAAATCTGCAGACTCACATACAGGACCCACAACATCAAACCTAGAAATCACAGCTTCTGCTGGCAGAGGGGAAACAAGCTCTATGTGCTGCAATCAAAAAATCATTTACTGAGAAAGAGCGCAGAGGAGATTATAAATCTATTGTAAGCGCAAATCATATATGCATAGTTCAAATAAAGAGTGAGGTCCAAACTCTATACTCATACAATGAGTGGGGCTACTTCAGTAAGTAACCCCCACTTCCAACTGAGAGGTTGTGAGTTCGAGTCTTCCCAAGAGCAAGGTGCGAAGTTCTTGGAGGGAAGGATGCCGGGGGTCTTATTTGGAAACAGCCTCTCTACCCCAGGGTAGAGGTAAGGTCTGCGTACATACTACCCTTCCCAGACCCCACTATGTGGGATTATACTGGGTTGTTGTTGTTGTTGTTGTTGTTCTGGTAGCTACTTCACAAAGTTTACCAAAATGAATGGCAACAAGAACCAAGCACAATTTCACCTGATAAGTCACAAAGTTTACCAATATGAATGGCAACAAGAACCAAGCATAATCTCACCTGATAAGCATCATACAGACTTGGACGTATAAGCTCAGCCATGCTACCATCAATCACAATAAAGTTTTTGGTCCCATTGGTTTTAACTCCAGTAACTCTGTTAACCAAGCAGCATGTGTTTGCAATCAATGATCTTCCGGGTTCAATAATGAGATTGAGGTTCCGTGAGAGGACCAATTCTCGGACCTGCAGTACACATGAAAGCGGTAAGTTTCAACTAAATCACAGGTGAGGCCACAGTTTGAGCACTAGCTTTAACTGTCACTACTACTAAACAACTGGTCTTAAGGTAAATCACTCTACCGAAAACATCCGGGCAGATATGTCTTATATAAGGTAGAAACTTTACCGTATCAATAAGATCTCTAGGTGAAGGAAGGATAGCTCCAGAATGATAGTAATCAATCCCTAAACCACCTCCAATGTTCAGGTAATCAATTTCAAATCCTTGCGATCGAATCTCGTCAATGTAGTTCACCATCAAGACAGCTGCATCTCGAAAAATGTCTACCTGGAAAAGACAACGAATGTTTAGGTCAACAAACCATAGGGAGTAATTTCATCCAACATTGAGATATTACATTTCTATAAGAAAAATATTATTTTCTAAAAAGTATATTATGCAGAGCAGCATATTTTTAAGGAGGGGAAGTACAGAACCCTAAAAGATCAGTGTTGTCAAAGGCGAAAAGCATTAAAAAGCGCTCCAGGTCTACCGGGGCATTAACCGCAACAATTAAAGTCTGGTCTTTAGTTGCGGAATGAAATAACAACAACAACTACCCAGTATAGTCCCACAAAGTGGGGTCTGCGGAGGGTAATATCTTTTTGCCAATCATATTTATTGTTTAGTACTCCTCTACTAGATAGAACTTATAGGCAATGAGCCGCCTTAATGCCTTGCCGACGCTGAAGTGCGACCTAAGTGATGCGAAGCGCATACCCTAAGCTTCTCTGAGTTTCAAAGCATAAGTACGCCTCAAATGAGCCTTTTGACAGCACTATAAAAGGTCAGCTCCATATGGTATCCAATGTGCAAGTTCGTCTAGAGAGAATCGTAACATAGGTGATAGGGCTCCACCAATATATTACTTGTTAAATATGTAAGTACTTCCACAAACTGTAGATTGGCAGAGAAATTACAAGGAGGGGGTCTGATATGGATATGAAATGATAGCTTATTTTGCATTTTCCCCTTCAAATATTTTTCTTATGTCATCAACCCCTTCAAAAAGAAAAAAGAACTTCAAAGACAATTAGAAAGAAGAAGAGGGAGGAAATGGGAGCAAGGGAGTATTAATGAATAAGTTATGAACCAGCTTAAATTTGAATCATATCTTTTAGTGCTAAGTAGATGGCAACAAGGAAATAAATGACACCCGATAGAGCATTAGAAGAAAGGTCATGAGTAATAGTTCCCATTGGTGCTACATCTAACTAAAGATACTAAACAGCCCAGTCCATATACTATCCAAATACAGAAGCACAAAAGAAGGCAAAAGTGCTATTCTGCTCACGTTATAAATAATCAAATGCAGACAATCATACTATTACCTTGGTGATAGTTGACCCAAGATGACAGTGAGCTCCAACAAGTTTCAATTCCTGCGGATGTGCCTTGACAGCATCTAGAAACCATTGAAGCTTCTCATTTCTGATGCCAAATTTGGAGCTCTTATTTCCAGTGGCAACATAAGGATGAACCTAGCCCAATCAAGAAATCAGTACAAAATTGATTACCAGCATCGTGATTCATCAGCCGGGGTGAAATATTACTGGATGTATGGCAACTTCAAAATCCAAATTTAGTGGAATCAAATTTTCATTGATGTTGTATTATTAGTTGTCAAAACTTGAAATCCTCCTTTTCTGGATCAACTTCGATTCAAACAGAGCTGTAATCTAAATTGAACTTGAATCAAACATCATGTACTCGTGGAAAGAGTACGTGATTGATTGTTGGAAAGTTCAATAGAATAGGTTTATAAAAATAATTCTCTAACAGGTATATTTAAGATTTTATTAGATGACAGCGGAATGCCACTCGAAAAAAAAAAGAAGGAAAGAAAAGGGAAATAAACAAAGAGCAGGATCATTGACGGCATGCTGAACTGAAATATCATATGTTTAACTTCACTGTAACATTATGCAACAAAAGAATGAACTTGATTTTTTTGGGACATCAGGCTGTCGAATAAGCTGAAGATCAGTGAACAAAGAGCAGAACATTCGAGGTTTTTGATTAATGTAATTATTATTTTCTTTGTCTAGACGTGAAAGTCAAATTATCTAAAGCACTAGCCTGATCATGTTGACATTTTAGTAAGACAACATCTGCCAAATTGATAAGGCGCGCAGATATTGTAGTGGAATAAGCAGACATCTAAGCATACAACAACTCAAGGTTTCATATGCTGGCGCGTGAATACCTGAGGATCCACATCTGGATTAATCCTGAGTAGCACATTAACCTTCTTCCCGGAAATCCTTGCAGCTGCTACAATGTTATCCAAGTCAAATTCACTGTCGATGTTTACAAACACACCTTCTTGGGCAGCTAGCACTAGGTCTTCCAACAGCTTCCCATTTCCATTGAGAATACACCTACATAGAAAAGTTGTTGAATCAACTTAATACAATGTAACTGTGTGTCCCCAAATGAGCAGAGATCCCCTTAAGCTAAAAAGCATCGGAGGAAAAAACACATCTATATAAAACAAAGAGGATAGATTTCAGTTTTTGCTCAAGCTCCTCTGCAAATACTTCCAAAGTTTATAAATACATCACAGCGTTCAAGATAAATAAAAGAAATAGAAGTCATGGTATCTGGGAGGTGATACTATCTGAAAGTATGTACAAATAACCTTTATTCTAGTTAGTCTAGGAAGAGTTTGAATTTTTAGGTCTGATCTAATGCGTAAAGGAGAGCAGCAGAGTTCATGATAAAGGCATCATATTTGTAGCTGGGTAAGCTAGGAACGTTTGTATGAGTATATTTTTTTCCGAAATGGTAACAGGCTTGTACAGGTATATAAATCAGGGTTCTTCTCTGTGCAATAGACACTAATGTAACCACTAGAAATTCTTTTTGATTTCCCAACAATATTGTGGGCATTAGGCCAACACACAGGACAGGTTTCTCTAACCTATTATGGGCATAACATATATACATCTACCACTGTTTCAGCACCAGAAAACTAGAAAATACCCGCTATCGCCAATTCTTCTATGAGTAAGAATTAACTACTGGTATAACATCCCATTCTCCAATCTTATACCAAGGTTCTCTTTTTCTTTTTCATATTTCCTGATGACCCTGTAGCACAGGTGTTGGGCGAACCTCCCAACCGTGTGTATAGTTGCAACTCGAGCCTATCTTACACCATAGTTTATTCAAACAACAACTACTACTACTACTACTACGCCTCAGTCCCAAACAAGTTGGGATCAGCTATACAAATCCTCATTGACCATGTTACTCCATTTACACTCACCTGCGTGTCTAGTTGGACCTATCCTTTTCTTAAAATGCTAGCTTGCGCACATCTAAAGTATTCCAGCCAGAACATGTACCGGGTAACCTTGCCGACCAACCAAACTTCATTCAATGAAGCCAATTTGAAGGTTTTGCAAATACGCTACAAATTAATGAATGCTGGTATATTTTATTAGGATATAGCACAAATTAACAGGATTATCAAGAACCAAAGATTCTGAACTATAGGAATATTACTTGGTAGGATCAAATCCAGCACGAAGAGCCAACTTGAGCTCATTCCCACTAACCAAAACAGCCCCACAACCAAGCCCTCTCAAATGTTCCAAAATCTTGAGATTATTATTGGCCTTAATAGCATAACCAATAATCGAATTCAAACCCTCTAAAGCCGCCTTATAAGCCTCAACATTCCTAGTAATTTGGGGCTTACTATACAAATAAAAAGGCCTTTTTTCTGCAGTTTCCATAACATCTTGAACCTTAACACCCTCACAATACAAAAACCCATCTCCAGATTTCTTGAAACAGTGCTGAAACTTCTGAGTTGGGGCCTCAGAAGTTGATACAGCTGCTCTTATGCTTAGATTTCTTGAAATAGGCTTTAGTGGGAAAAGGGGCTTGAAAAATGAGAGCTTTGGTGTTGGGTTTGAAAGGTATTTGAGAGACTTGGGAAGTGATGGAGAGTGTGAGACAGGGTGAGCCGCCATTTTTGGAGCAAAAGATACAGACTTTTAAGACTGCGAAATTGTAAGGCTGTATCGATTATATGGGTCAACGGTGTCTAGGTTTAGAGGGAAATATTTGCTTACACAAAAATGAAAATCATGATTCATGATGATTGATGATTGATGACTGTCATAAAAAATGTTTTAAGTTGAAACATCATTTTCTTGATCATTTTTAAGCTTTTGTTAGGTATAAAGAACAAAACCCATATTACAAACTTAGGGGTGGCGAAATGAGTAAAACAAGTAATCATTCGTATTATCCATTAAAATACGGATTGAATAATGAATATTTTAAAGAGATTTTTTTTTCTTATAGCATAAATGAAATTTTATTATTAAATATGTGTATATTTTATAAATTATCTGATCTGTGTACTGTTTTTTTATAATTTTTATATCATTCATTAATTAGTAACTAATAGTAGCTGAATCTTCCTAATATAGCGCGTTAAAAATTAGGAAAAGAATATACTAATTGATTTAGCGACCTTCAATTTGAATTTGAACGCAAATTCTTTATCTGTGATCTCTCCCGAATTTTTTCGTAATTCAAAAAAGAAAGACGAAAAGATTCAACAAACTGAAATCAAATTTTAGAAATCAGTTCGTCAAGTTTCTTCCTCAATTTAGATATCGAAAAGGTGACCAGTTATTCAACAAAATCAAATCAAACTGTAGAAGTCAATATTGCCGATACTATGTTCTTCATCTTTTTTTTCCAATCCACATATAAAAGAATAATAAAATATAGAACAATACCTCAGCAACAACACTCAATCATGTCCAAAATTCCAAAAATGCTATAATTGAATGGAAAAAAATCTGATTATAAAAAAATAGATCTCGTCTCTGTATTTTTTTTAGAAGAAGAAGGAATGGAGAAGAGGAAGAAGGGGGGGGGGGGGGGGGGGGGGACAGCGCTAGTCTTGGAAATTAGGCGGAGCTGATTAAAAATTTTATATTACAAATTCTATGAAAATCTAATTTTATGTTAATATCTATAATATTCTTACATTTATCTATAAATAAATTACATATCAGTTTAAGTATGTACAAAGCACTATTATTTTTAAGGATATCTATAAAACTATTACATTTATACTACAATTAAACTACGATTTTTATGTTGAAAAAAAATATTTACTACAAAATTTTATCTTCATCTACAAAAGTTCTACAAAAAACTGTAAATAAACTACAAACCAGTTTTAGTATTGTATAAAGTTGTACTCTTTTAAGGGTATCTACAAAATTACTATATTTATATTACAATTAAACTACAATTTATGTTGAAAAAAAATGTTAACTACAAAAATTTCTCTTCATCTACAAAAATTCTTCAAAAAAACTACAAGTCAGTATAAGTATTGTATAAAGCTGTATTGTTTTTAAGAAAATATACAAATTTATTATATTTGTACTACAATTAAACTACAATTTATGTTGAAAAATAAATATTGACTGTAAAATTTTTTATTCACCTACAAAATTCCTTTAAAAAAACTATAAATCAATTTAAGGTTTCAGGGTGAAGCTTAGTCTTTAAAACTTGAATCTTTGAATCAAAGTCAGAAGAAGGGGCAGGGGATTGATTATTTTCGTGGGTGATTTGAAGGTAAATATTGTATAGAATTTTGAGATGGACATCAACATTTGATACGCGTGAGGTTGGGCTTATGCTTTTCTTCTCCAAAGGAAAAATTGAGAACCCTGAATTGCTTTTGCTTACATATCAAAAAGGAAGTAGCTCTATGTCGTAAAACCATAAGAATATGATTTTAAACCCGAAAAGAAATAGGAAAGCGTGGGCCTACTATTTCGTACGTAACAAAATTGCAATTTTCATCTCTGTATTTTTTGAGAAGAAGAGGAGGAAAGGGAGGGGAAAAACAACGTAGATCTTAGGAATTAGGGGGATAGAGAAACGTGGGATATATGGATACCTTTAATTAAGGAGTAAAAACTGCCCGTTAATTAGACCATTATTTGAGTATGGTATATGATTGGTAATTTGGTATACTAAGTGTAATTAAATCAAACCTTAAACATTGACGGTAACAAGGTTTCCTGTGTGACATATGAATGTAAAAATTCCCATTTTAAAAAGGAAATTCTTCATATTAAAATAATCGGGCTCCCTACTTTTTAGTTTTATAGCTCATGTTTCAATTTACAATAAATTAGTCAAAAAATAATAGGTTAAGATTCAACATCCAACTCCAATGGGTTTTTAAAATTACTATTTAATTTCTAAAAAAGATTCATCAAGCTTTTAAGTTATTTTTCGAATCAGTAACTATGACTTTAATATTAGTTCAACAAACCAAATTTATTTGGATTGTGAAAATTAGATTTTTAACAAACTTAAATATGTGGGTTTAAATTTCGAACTTCATTTTGTGAGAAATTTGGAGTGGGTGTTACTTAGATTTGTTAGAAATATAGACGGAGGTTGTATATAAAATTTGAAGTCATTTAATGGAGTTTTGGACTAGTTTTGAACAAAAATTGTAACTGAATTGTGGAAGAAGTTCGTCTACAAGCGCTTGTATAAAGGTGTATCAAAGTGTATAATAGTGTATAAGGTGTGTTTATACACTCATATACGCTGTTATACATGATACTACATAGTTATACAAAAAACTGACTTCGTCTTCTTCCTAGCGAATTTTCTGAAATTTAACTCAAATATTGCTCAAATCTACTCCTATTCACTTCAAAATTAAATTTTGAACTCCTTATGATATTCTCAATCAATTAGAATAACACACAATTCAAACAACTAACAAATTCAAAAATATTCATTTTCGAAAGCAAAGCTTGGAATAGTCTTCAATGGTGGACTTTTACTTTTCAATTTTCTTACATTGCAATCAAGTGACACAATAATAGAAGCAGCAAATACACGATCCCTTGAATCATATGAAGAAGATGTGAGAAGAAGAGAGAATGAAAGCAATGGTTGTGAGAACATAAATTTAACTACATAGATGTTAGAAGCAATAGTTACAAGAACACGTGTTTTAAATTTACTAATATTTTTAAAATATATACAATGTGGACTAGGTCGGGGTAAAAATATGGGCCATTTTTTGGTACGGTGTGAAGTCATGTGTATTTTCTTGTAATTCTTTTATATTATACATATTTTGAAAGCAATTGCAAATTCAAAATATGCGTTCTTACAACCATTGCTTCTAAAAGCTATGGAGTCAATTCTTTGTTCTTACAACTATTGCTTTAACTCTCTCTTCTTCTTGCATCTTCCACATATGCTTCACACGACCATGTATTTTCGGCTTCTCCTCTTGTGTCAACTACTTGCAATGAATGAAAATTTAAGAGTAGAAGTCCAATATTAAAGACTATTCAAAGCTTTACTTTTGAAAATGAATTTTGTTTGAATTTGTTAGTTATTTGGATTGGTTATCAAAAGGAGTTTAAATTTAAGTTTGAAATATTTGGTGTAGAGTTGAGCAAGATTTGAATTAGATTTCAGAAAAGGCGCAAGAAAGAAGTTCAGTTTTTTATTATGTATAATAGTGTAAATGAGTGTAGAAACACATATTGTACACTATTATACATTTTTATACACCTTTATACAAGCGTCTGTAGATGAACTTCTTCCACGATTTTCAGTTACAATTCTTGTTCAAAACCAGTCCAAATCTCCATTAAATGACATCAAATTTTATATACAATCTCCTTATACTATTTCTAACAAGTCTAAATAACATCAAATCCAAATTTCTCACAAAATCAAACTCAGAATTTAAACTCACATATTTAAGCTAGTTAAAAATCTAATTTTCACTATCCAAATAAATTTTGTTTGTTGAATTAATATTTAAGTCACAATTACTGATCCGAAAATTAATTTAAAAGCTTGAGGAATCTTTTTTTTTAATTAAATAGTGATTTTGAGAACTTATTGGAGTTGGATTTTGAATCTTAGCATATTATTTATGGGGTAGTTGGTCGTAAATTAAAATATTGATAATAAAATTTAAAAGTATGAAGCTAATTATTCTAATGTAAAATTTTCCTTTTTAAAAACAATTTAAATATAAATATTATCCGTATTATCTATATTTTAAATTGTTAATCACTAGTTATATATGGGTAATAAAGTCAAAACCTCCCCCAAAAGCATCACTGAGTTCTACGCGCTATACAGAGGGGAGGTAGGCAACTTTTGAATTGAAAAGAAAAACAAACATTGGTATCGTGATTATAAACATAATAATTCCACTATAAAATTTGGTAGTATGAATTCTGGTTTGCTTATATTTTATTTTCGTTATAAAATCTGGTTGATCCTCTATAATTTTTTTATATTAGAATTTTGTATCACATACGACGTGTGATAACAATCACGATTAATTAAAGAAGAAAATAAGTGAAATAGACAAAATAATTCATATGCCAAAAGCCCTTTCTAGTTTTTTCAGAAAAGATTAAGATTTAAATTAGAAATTATAATTTATTATCACGATTCGGATTTTTCGCCCTCGAAAAACGTAATAGCGCCTATTAATACAAGCTAGGCAAGCCAATAAATAGCACAATTTACCTTTTTACTCATTTTATGTTCATTAACAATTTTGAAATAATAACATTTAAACAGCGGAATTTAACATAAGCGGACAAAAAACAATATTGAATTTCGACTACCCAGATCTGGTGTTACAGTTATACAGACAGTCTAAGAGCACTGCAAATAAAGGTCTGAAAGAAATAAATACTACATTGTCTCTAGAAATGCATGAAAGAAACAAGAATAGTAAATGGAAGGATACGCCAAGGCCTGTGGACGCCTACAGGACTACCTCGGGTCGCCCGATGATCAAGAATCAGCAATCACATTGCGGTCTGAAGTCCACAATATTGGGGTCTGCACAAAAGAGTGCAAAGTCTAGTATCAGCACAACCGACCCCATATAATGGTAAGTTTCTAGCCTAACCTCGGCGATGTAGTGACGGGGCTAGGACCAAACTACCAAATAAACATGTGCACTATATATGTACGTGAGAAAATAAAAAAAAAATAAACAAGTACAGATGAGAGGGGATACATGCTACGGGGGTATACTAGTATTAACAGTAAATCGAGAGTAACAGTCGAAGGGCAGCTTAACATTCACAACAAAACAAAAGAAACTAATATCCAAGCTAATCACACTTGTATTAATAATTATTTCCGCACGCAATCCGATCCCAATATATAACAATAATGTTACGACGTGCTATCCGATCCATATCATTTATCATTGTTGTGGCGTGCAACCCGATTCATATCATTAATCATTGTTGCAGCGTGCAACCCTATCCATATATATCATTGTTGCGGCGTACAACCCAATCCACATATAATACTATTGCGGCGTGCAACCCGATCCACATATAATATTATTGCGGCGTGCAATCCGATCCACATATAATATTTACAATTATAACGAGAGTTCCAACAAGGGATTAATAAGGTCTACACTATCCAGCAAGGGATTCGACAGCGTAAGTAATTACGTCCCGGCAAGGGAGAAACAGTTATAACCAAACTTGTTACAACATCTAACTACCTTAGCTATAATCAAACTTGTTACAACTTCTAACTACCTCAGCTATAACCCAACTTGTTCCAACACTTAACAAAAGAATCATCAACCTAAAAATATGTAATATTAATTAAGAACATAATGCAAGGCAACCACAACTCAATAATAGCCTAGCAAGGGGGCAACATAATGATCTCTTTTCTTCCTCACTTTTATTTCACATAATGATCTCTTCTCTTCCTCCTGTGCGATCAAATCGCCAAAATAACATCATTAATATCGAATAAACCTCAAAATCAATGAATTATTTCAAACTCCTTAAACATCAAATTTTGCAGTTAAGGTCTGAATCCGGTCAGACAGATTCCGTTTTTTACCAAACTTCACAGAATATCTTAAATCATATACAAGACTTGCAACGGACGCTAAAATTAAAATATGGGCCCGATACCAATATGTGCTAATCAAAATTCATTTCCAATTTCTTTAAAGAAAATAATTTTCTTCTTTAAAAATTGGTTATCGGGCTTGGGACCTCGAAATATGATTCCGGACATACACCTAAGTCCCATATTTTTTTACGGGTCCTTCGAGACTGTCACATCACGGGTCCAGACCAAGGTTCATTTACCCATAGTGTTGATCAAAGTCAAATTGATTCATTTTATAGTCAAAATTTATCATTTTCACATATTTTCTCATTTAAGCTTTCTCGCTACGCGCCTGGACTGCGTACGCAGATCGAGGCGATGCTAAGGCAGGTTTTTAAGGACTCAGAACACATGATTCAATTTAAAAAAAAGTGATGACCTTTTGGATCATTACATTTTCCACTTCTAAAACAATTGTTCATCCCCGAACGAACATAATAAGGAACCCGAGTCGGGGAAAAGATGGGGATAACAGCTTCACATATCGGACTCAAACTCCCAGGTCGATGCCTCAGGAGGCTGACCTCTCCACTGAACACGAACAAAAGGAAAACTCTTCAATCTCAACTGACGAACCAGCCAGTTTAGAATGGCTACCGGCTCCTCCTCATATGACAAGTCCTTGTCCAACTGGACAGTGTTTAAATCTAACACGTGGGATGGATCGTTGTGATAAGTCCGAAGCATGGACACATGAAACACTGGATGAACGACTGATAAGCTCGGCGGCAATGCAAGTCTATAAGCCACTTCCCCCACTCGATCAAGAATCTCAGACGGACCAATGAACCTAGGGCTAAGCTTGCCCTTCTTCCCGAATCTCATCACGCCCTTCATAGGCGAAACTCGAAGCAATACCCGCTCAGCGGCCATGAAAGCCAAATCTCGAACCTTGTAGTTAGCATAACTCTTTTGCCTGGACTGAGCTGTACGAAACCTATCCTGAATGATCCTGAACTTGTCCAAGGCATCCTGAACCAGATCCATACCTAACAATCGAGCGTCTCCTAGCATAAACCATCCAACCGGAGACCTACACCGCCTACCATATAAATTCTTATAAGGAGCCATCTGGATACTCGACTGGTAGATGTTGTTGTAGGCAAACTCTACTAAAGGCAAAAACTGATCCCACAAGCCTCCAAAGTCAATGCCACAAGCTCAGAGCATATCCTTCGATTCCTCTCGGACTGCCCATCCATCTGAGGATGAAAAGCTATGCTCAACTCAACCCCCATGCCTAACTCTGGATGAACTTCTCTCCTGAAATGTGAGGTAAACTGCGTACCTCGGTCCGAAATGATAGACAGCCACACTATGAAGGCGAACAATCTCCCGGATATAGATCTCAACTAACCTCTCAGAAGAGTAGGAGACTACCACCTAAATGAAATGCGCTGGCTTGTTCAGCCTAACAACAATAACCCATATTGCATCGAACTTCCTTCGAGTCTGCGGGAGTCCAACAAAGAAATCCATAGTGATCCACTCCCACTTCCACTCGGGAAGCTCAATCCATTGAAATAAACTACCAGGCCTCTGATGCTCGCACTTAACCTGCTGACAATTCAAACACCGAGCCACATATGCAACAATATCCTTCTTCATTCTTTGAACCAATAATGTTGCCGCAAATCTTGATACATTTTCGCGGCGCCCGCCGGGAGCTATGTGCCTCCTCTAAAATCAACTCTTGTATTCCATCCACATTAGGCACACAAACTCGACCCTGCAATCTCTAAACTCTATCATCACCTAAGGTAACATGCTTGGCACCTCCGTGCTACACCGTGTCTCTAAGGACACACAAATAGGGATCATCTTACTGCCAACCTCGGATACGCTCCAATAATGAAGAACGAGTGATTGTACAAGCTAACACACGGCTGGGTTCAGAAACCTTACGAACTGATTGGCCAGCGCCTAAACATCCAAAGCAAACGGTCTCTCACCGACTGAAATATAAGCGAGACTGCCCATACTGGCTGACTTCCTACTCAAAGCATCGATCACCATATTAGCCTTTCCCGGATGATATAAGATGGTGATATCATAGTATTTCAACAACTTCAACCTCCACCTTTGCCTCAAATTTGTCTCCTTTTGCTTGAACAAATACTGAAGACTCTTGTGATCTGTGAACACCTCACATGCCACACCATACAGATAATGCCTCCAAATCTTTAATGCGTGAACAATAACCACAACCTGGTAAGTCCTTTGTGGAGTAGAATGAGCATTAACATTACCGTTGGAAAGGCTTGTAATTGTTTCACTGGTCATAACTGAGTAAGAAACGAACTAAATGATAATGATCTGCACCGAAGATCAACCGACCAGTTTCAGCCAAAATGCAATGAAACCTAATATATACACAAGGAACCAAATTTATCAATGATGTGTTCTGAAAAACTACGGAAATAGTCTACAAGGAGATGCAAACATGTCAATTTCAAAAGTTTAGACAGAAAAATTTCAAGTTTACTACAGCTGTATAGGAGAAAAATAATATGGAACAAGGGATATAATCACTTGCGACCTATAACAATATATAGGAAGTGCAACGACAATGACAACCCAGTGAAATCTCACAAAGTGGGGTGTGGGGAGGTAGTGTGTACGCGGACCTTACCCCTACCCGGTAGTGCAGAGAGGCTATTTCCGATAGACCCTCGGCTCAGGAGATGAAAATAAAACAAGAAAAAACAATTCATCAGTATCGTCAACATAACCATAAAAATAGTGAAATCCTAAAAACCATAAAATAGATGACATGCAATAACAATAACTAGCAAATAAGGTCCGGAGCTATGGAAAATAGTAAGGGTAGTGTGGACTCTATATTAACCACAAGCCGTCTAAGATCAAACTCGCTTCACCCCCGGAATGGAGAAGGAGAAGCTAGATTACCCCCTAGCCTACAATCCTAATGTTCGACCTCCAGACCTTTCTATCAAAGGTCATGTCCTCGGAAATCTACAATTGTGTCATGACCTGCCTGATCACCTATCACTAATACTTCTTAGGTCGTCCTCCACCTCTTCTCGTACCCACCAAAGCCAATAGCCCACACCTCCTCACCGGAGCATCCATGCTTGTCCTCCGCACGTGCCCTAACCATATGAGCCTCGCTTCCCATCTTATATAGCAAGTGCATATATAATTATGTGATACTACCAATAAACCTAGGAATCGATAAGAAATTTATAATGCAAGAGTTCAGGTACTACTATCTAGTTGCCACTCACTCCAAGCAGGAAATAAACGGCTCCAGTAACTAGCCAGGCTAATCCGTCAACCAAGAATATGTGACAGTCTAAGATAACCTATCAAGAGAATATTACCAATAAACCTAGGTGTAGGCATATAAATTTTAGTGGAATTAAATTCGTAAAATAATTCGAACTATATTTTAAATTCAAGATATATTAGTTCAAATAAATTTATTGTGCTAATATAATTAGATAAGTTATATAAGTCCCACATATATGGATTAAACAAATAAGTCTTAATCCATTGGGCTAGTCCATTTAATTTGGCTAAAGTGATGAGCCCACTTCATTAAGCCCAAGATGACACCTTCCTAGAGGCCCAGTTTGGTGCCACGTGTCAAATGACGTGGCGCGCCAAGTCAAGTGGAAGAGCCAATAGGATCATACCACGTGTCAAAATGACAAGGCATGCCAAGTCACACTAAAAGGCCAATGAAATCGCACCACGTGTGCAAGTGACATGTTCTGTCCTATCAAATGCGGCCATGTCACACTTCATTTGATTCGTCGGAAAGAGTTTATTCTTATCACAACTCCTCCCTTTCCACAACTATAAATAGGGGTCTTCATAACTCAGAAAAGAGACCAGAAGTTATAACAAGAAGCAAGAAAGAGCTCGTGGATCAAACGCTGCAAATTCCTCCACAAGTTTCAAGCTTCAAGTTCAAGTTCAAGTTCAAGAAATCAAGTTCAAGCTCAAGAACAAATAAGAAATCAAGTTCGAGCTCAAGAACGAAGAACAAATCAAGGTCAAGTTCAAGCTCAAGAACAAGATCATCGTTCGTGACAACAAACATAGAATCAAGATCAAGCTCAAAGGTCCTTGAATTTATTTACCATTGGAAAGAAGAATCAGAGGATTCATAGAGATTGTAACACTCAAATATTCGAAATAAAATACTACGATTGTTGCGATATTTTCGGTCTTGATTTTATTTCTCTCGAGCCAAATTTATTGTCTATTCTAGGAATCGATAAGAAATTTATAATGCTAGAGTTCAGGTACTAGTATCTAGTTTCCACTCACTCCAAGCAGGAAATAAACGGCTCCAGCAACTAGCCAGGCTAATCCGGCAACCAAGAATATGTGACAGTTTAAGATAACCTATCAGCAGTCATGCTAAAATCATAGCAATTATTCACTTAGTCGTCACGAATTACAACTGAAAAATTAACTGAGCGAACTATATAAAATTTATTCTCAATGCAGAATAACGATCAAATAATTGCCATTATTCCAGCAAAGAAATTAGGGAACTGAACTGGTACGATGAGGAAGAATACCAAAAAATAATAAAGATAAAATGGTGAAAATTAACAAAGCTTGTTAACAATTACTGAAGCACTACACGCCAGAGATAGGTACCTTTTTTAACTCATACTTAACCTTAATACCTCAGTTAAGCTAGAAATAATTTAACCATACAACTCAAGCAAATTAGCAAATACAACATCACAAGAAGAGTGTAATGGAAATGCAGTAAAAGCTCACACTATTTCATTTTATTTTGATAATGGTGGTACCAAGGCCAACTTATGCGCACCTTGACTAATTTTACGGAGTAATTGCTACCTCCCCCAAGTGACCGATACCAACTGACTCTATCCATCAAAGCTTAGACAAATAGCACGAAATCACTTAATGTCTTTGGCTCCACTACAATTTGAACCTGTGATCTTATGGTTCTTAATCCACTTCATCAACTAGCAAAAACTCACACGATACGAACTATATTTACAGATGAACTATTTTTGCCGAAGCATTATATCTGAGAGATATTCATTTAATAATTTCTAACCGTACTTATATGCACCTGATTTTAATAGCTTCGTTAAGCTAGACAAATTCAACGATACAATTAGAGCAAATAAGGAAAGAACATATCACGCAAAGCGTGTAAAGGAAATGCACTAACAAATTAGGAATCAGCAAAACACGTCATTTTATAGATGAAATTAAACACAAACTAAAATGCATCAAATAATCAATCCTCGATTTAACGCCATAATAAAATTACGAAAAACGAAAACAGTGAATGCAGTAAAAGATTACCGATCGGGAGGCAAAGCGAGAGATGAAGGCAATTTTGAATAGCTTGACCAAAAACCGTAAGAGAATTGAGAAAAAACGAACAGACTAGGGCTCCGATTCAAGTGTGTGCGTTAAGCATTTGTGCAAATGTTGTGAGTGGAGAAGAAGAAGGAAGAAGAAAACTAGTTGCGTATAAAAGGCGGTTTCCTAAATCTCTCTGCACTGAAGAGTGATTCTATAATATACTGTATATAGATAGAGAATAGAGAGAGACAGACTCTGTGTGTGTGTGAGAGAGAGAGAAGGACGGGGGTGTGATGTGGACTATGGAGCGAAAACTACACGAAAATCCAAAAGGTACGGTTGACGCGGAGCAGCGCCAAAGTCCAGTATTTCCATTTTCCTTTATTAGTAAATTTGTTATGAAATAATATAAGAACAAGAATAATAATATAAGAATAAGAACAATAGAGAGAAAAGTAGAGAGAGGAGTATTCTTATTGATACTTGGGGATGATTTACAATAGAATAGAACCCCTATATTTATAGGAAGGTGGTGATTTAGCCACCAAGTAGTAAACCCTAGAATCTCTCTAAATATAGACATTCACCTTAAATAGAGTTCTATTTATAACACTCCCCCTTGAATGTCTATTCAATAATGTGCCTCGTTAAAACCTTAAAACCAAAACCCAATGGGAAAAATTAAAGAGAAGGAAAAAGAGTACACATGTTTGAATATGCGCCTATTGGTTGCCTCGTTAAAAACCTTGCAAGGAAAACCCAGTGGGACAAAACCTTGTAAGGGAAAAAGAGTGCAACGCGCATTAACTCCCCCTGAAAAGAGCATCAATTCACATCATTGAGCATTTGCATTCCAATCTTGTGCACCATCTTCAAAACAATCTTTGGTAGATGTTTGATAAATAAATCAACCATATTGACTTGAATAAATATTTCGCACCTTGAAATCATCATTCTTGATAGATATGAACATCTTCATATAATGTCGTGGAATAACTCTTCAATATCTACATAGATGTATTCTCAATGCCATCATGCTTATAGTTATAGCAAGATACATATGTACACAAGTTGCACTTAGGATGTGGTACTTCAGGACCAAGAATTGTATATGCTTCGATCTTTCATGGATTGACTTATAAGTTAAGTCATATAAGCCATATAATAGACTTTAGATGCATATCAAGTTTTCATGTCATGCTAAACAAATAAGATATCGAAAACTGATTATACATACCTTTGACTTTATACTTTCAAGTATTTGAACTATATGTCCAAATCTACATGTCTTTCATATGGAATCAAGTATTTGTCTATACGCTTTAAGCGTATCAAAGACTTTGTCCTTCTGGGACTTAATATGAGTATTTGTAGTGAGAATATAGTTACTTTCTTTGGGTCAGCAAATGCGTATAGCATGCTTTGCAATATGTGGCAACTGAATTATCCCTTTTATGAACTTCAGGTTCATATCATGATATTCGGGGATTTACATATACAAATGATAATTCATCCCATGTAACCTTTTCTCAAGTGTTTATCATGTCTCCCCCTCATGTTAGAAAAGCTAACTTGTTTCCTCAACTTTGGGAAATCATCTTTGTGCATTATCATGTCAATATACACAGCACATTAATAATAAGATGAAATTATTTGGTTCCTGACCCTGAACCACTTGTGAGGGGAGAATATACTCTCGTATACAACGTATATCAAACTGATATATATAACTTTGTTCTCATAAGAAACAGTCTAGCTATTAAGTGGAGGCACTCAATAATTATATTGTTAAACCAACTTTGATATAAACCAACTTATCACGATGAACTATCTTGAGTAGAAAATCTGAAAATTATACTCGAAGTTAGATTACTGAGCAATTTACCTCGCAAGCACCGGCCAGGCTGCGAGTTAATAACAATTGCGCATGTAACCATATCATAGATGCATCATATGTGGTATACATGGCAGGTGAATGGGCCCATATTCACCTTTGATATTCCCAGAATTTATGGGCTTCAACCCGAACTCTTTAGTTGGTCAGTTCATTAATGAGAACAAGTAATACAAGAGAATTCGTAAAGAACTTTCTAGTTCTTTAATATTCACCCATGTGAATTCTCTAGTATTGCACATCATACTTAAAATGAGATGGCTAACCCGAATGCCAACTGAATAAATTATCAATATTGGTAAACTTCAAATTTACACCATGACATGTGCACTTATCAATAAACTTCAGGTTTATTATGACATGGGTTTTTATACCAATAGATATCCACTTTATTGTGGCATTCTTTTGTTTGTGTAGTACAAGCTGGAGAATAAAGCGGGTAGCTTTTCATATACAAATTATCCCGCTACAAGTTGTAGTAATAGAAGATATCAAATCTTTCCTTCATTTATAGTCTCAATATAATCAGCGCTTTCGCGTGTACTTTGGAAACTGAATAAGTTTCTTTGAGACTTACTACAGCACAATACTCAATTGTGTTTCTCCAACATAGTAATAATTGGCTCTTCTAGAGCTCTCAATTAATTTTGTACTACCACAAATTCATCAACATCCATGTGGTGAATATCTTTCTTAAAGAGAAAGTTATACCATTATGGTCATGTCAAAATTATATGCAAGATATGTTTCTTGCATTATCGTTGTCCTTTAATAGTCATATTTCCAAAATACTTTGGCGTACAATATGTACGTGACCAACGATCATTCATGCCATATATCATCTCAAACCTCCTTCTAGGGGTGAGTGTGGTATCATCTCAAACCTCCTTCTAGGGGTGAGTGTGGTATATTCTATACCAATTTCATGTTCATATTCTTCCAATAATGAATATGTATTCGTGAATCAGATGTTGTCACATTCACTGTGGGGATATGTGATTTTGTTATCCTTTTCAAATCTGTAAATGCGTCTGGCATTCGATTTGCTATTCTTTGCAAATGGATAATATTTTGCGCCTCTTTTTCACAAATAGAGGTATGTGGATCAAGATGAGATAATGATGCATTTTTCCACAAAATTTCCCGTTTGGTTTCACCAACTTCTCCCCCTAATTTTGGGAAAAGTGTCTCATCAAATTGACAGTCTGCAAATCGTGCATTGTACAAATCCCCTGTCAATGTTTCGAGGTAGCGAATAATGGAGGGCGATTCAAACTCAACATATATTCCTAACCTTCTTTGCAGACCCATTTTGGTGCGGGATGGCGGTGCTATAGGCACATATACTGCGCATCCAAAGATTCTTAAATGGGATATATTGGGTTCATGACCCAAAACTCATTGCAACGGGGAATATTTGTGACAATTCGTCAGTCAGAGACGAACTAGCATTGCTGCATGCAAAATGGCGTGACCCCAAACCGAAGTGGGCAGTCGACGAACTAGCATTGCTGCATGCAAAATGGCGTGACCCCAAACCGAAGTGGGCAGCCTCGTTTTCATGAGTAAATGAGGTATTCAAGATTATACTCATGTATTGTCTCAATCTGATATCCATTTTGAATGATATCTCTAAAACTCAACAAGTTCCTTTTAGACTTGGAGGAGAACATTTTGACTGATATCATTAAAACTCAACAAGTTCTTCTTGGAGGAGAACATTGCATTCTCTATGATAAACATCGTGCCTTTGGGCAGAGTTACAGTTGCTCTTCCGGAGCCTTCAATCAATTTAATTCCCATGATTTGACATACAAAAGAAAATATATGAACATGAGAATATACAAATCTGTTTGCTTCATATTTAAACAATATTTTCAAAATCTGCTGAGGTTAGTTGACTAACTAAATCACGATTATATGTTTTCCATAATTGATTACTTTGCAGTTTGAAAATTTCAGTTTAAGCATTTTCTTAAAACAATCGATTGTTAAACATACACAATCGATTGTGTCTTAATATAATCTGTTGAACATACATAATCGATTATTTGCTATTTTGAAAAACTTCAGATCACACTGTCTTAAGACAATCGATTGTTGAACATTCACAATCGATTGTTGAACATACACAATCGATTATTTGCTATTTTGAAAAACTTCAGATCACACTGTCTTAAGACAATCGATTGTTAAACATACAAAATCGATTATTTGCTATTTTGAAAAACTTCAGATCACACTGTCTTAAGACAATCGATTGTTAAACATTCACAATCGATTGTTGAACATTCACAATCAATTGTTAAACATACACAATCGATTATTTGCTATTTTGAAAAACTTCAGATCACACTGTCTTTAGACAATCGATTGTTAAACATTCACAATCGATTACTGAACATTCACAATCGATTGTTAAACATACACAATCGATTATTGAACATTCACCATCGATTGTTAAACATACACAATCGATTATTTGCTATTTTAATGCGAAATATTAGATAATCGACTAACTGTTAGGTTAGTCGATTACCTCTACTGGAAAATAAAAATATTTATTGAAATCTGAGCATATTGAAACATTCTAAAGAACTAATACTAACATTATATCATAACCTAAGTAATACGAGCTGATACTAATGACTATTAGTTTATTCACAAACTATTACAAATAAGTGAAATAAAATCAAACAATTCCATCTTCTTTCATCATAGATCCATCACCGATTAGGTGGTCTATTTTCCCCTCAGGGTGCTCAAAGAAGTCTGCCACATCCAAGTGGGTGATGTCAAAATTGTCGTCAGAGACAAAATTTGTTTCAGGGCATTTACTCTTTAGAGATACTTGACAAGGCTCAACCAAATGTCTTGGTACACGGCAAATTTTCGCCTAGTGCCCTTTTCCACCGCAACGATAACATATAGTTTATGAACTATTTGCTTTTGGATTCTCATCGTATCGTGCTTGTGGCAGAGTGACCAACTTCAGGTTGTCATATCTCTTCTTTAAGCCATTCCACAAGATAGGTGGATCTTTGACTGTGATATATTCAATTTTCAAACTTTCATCAAGGTGATGGCGCAAGAAAATCAAGGCCTTAGCACAGTTTCAAACCTTCATTAAGGTAATTGCGCAAGAAAATCAAGGCCTTAGCATAGTCTTGGGTGGATGCATTATTTCTGTCTTTAATGGCGTCTCCAAGACCCATAGCATCTAAGTGGATTTCAGCATCCAACACCCATGCCATATAGTTCTTGCCCGAAATTTCAAGGGCAACGAACTTTCTTTTCATAATGTCAGACATAAGACACAATTACATCAAGAGCGTGTTCATACTTACAGGCTTTATTACAATTATCACATTCACTTCAGGGAATGGATCATAATGACGATTATAATTCCGTCTATTGCCACGTCCACATTCATTGATACCATCATGGTAATAATTTTGTCTTCTTTCAGACTTATCACATACTGCTACCACATTCTCTAAAGGGAATGGAGCAAATTCAATGGGACGGAATTTTAATTCTTTGCCCA
The DNA here is from genome assembly GCA_034376525.1 of Nicotiana benthamiana. Classification (NCBI taxonomy): domain Eukaryota; kingdom Viridiplantae; phylum Streptophyta; class Magnoliopsida; order Solanales; family Solanaceae; genus Nicotiana; species Nicotiana benthamiana. The sequence continues at coordinate 12,864,735 of CM067333.1, read as the reverse complement.
CAATCATACATGAATTTGATCATGGCAAGGCATAGAAATTTTACCACTTCATGTGAGTGTAATTTCTTACGAACTCCATTAGAGTTATAATCAAACTTTGTTGTCTTTGTTTGTATATAAAATCGAATCGTAGAATTTCAAGAATTTGAAAGGGAAAAGTAAATTACTTACCTTTAAGGTATACCAATAAATGTTGTGATATCAAATATACCTCTTGAGTTTCCATCCCGTTAAATTACTTTATGATGATACCATCTCTTCTATTTTCCGTATAGAAATTAGAAAAAGGCGGCGATTGAGTTGAGAGAGCCGAATCGGCTATGAAGCAAAAACCCTACACAAACAAAAGTTAAAATAATCGAAAATTTCAATTGGTTAGAGACTCGTGCTGATAACGTGTTATGAAATAATATAAGAACAAGAACAATAATACAAGAACAAGAACAATAGAGAGAAAAGTAGAGAGAGGAGTATTCTTATTGATACTTGGGGATGATTTACAATAGAATAGAACCCCTATATTTATAGGGAGGTGGTGACTTAGCCACCAAGTAGTAAACCCTAGAATCTCTCTAAATATAGACATTCACCTTAAATAGAGTTCTATTTATAACAAAATTAAAGTATTAGTAATAAAATAAATAATAAATGGGTAATGCGATAAGCTCCATATCACAAGTCACAAACTAACAATTTTGAGTTTATAGTGCATAATCTTCACTTTTTGTAGTTAGGTTTCTCTTTTATTGATTCTGTAAAAGAAAAGATCTTGTGAAAACTATTAATTTTGTCTTTTTTTTCTTTTGTAATTACAATAAAAAGGATGAATAACTAATCTCGTGCATTACCTCTGCTTATATAAGTTGATCAGAATATAAGTATAGCCAATATAATATTAGAACAAAAGAAGTGTTATGGCAAAATTGACAATCAAACATAAAATTATATTGGTAGATATGATAAATTAAAACACAACAGATCATTTGTATAGTTGACTATTAATTCGAAATAAAGTGTAATTTATTGAAAGTAATCCCACAGATTATGCGAATTTTATTTATTTAAGAAGTAATCGTATTCACACACATCATTTATTAGTTAGAATTCATAAACATGAGAAACAAAATATTATTATGACTATTTTGCCAAGGCTCAAAATGAACACTTTGTTCTTTAAATTTCGTTGAAATATTTGAAAGCTGTGCTCCAAAATTAATAAAAAAGTGTTAATGCTCGTCACTTTAACATACAATGTTTTATTTTCTTGTAAACTTAACTTAGTTTACCAACTAGTTTTAAGTTCACTTTTTTCAATTAAAAAAAATTATAAATTAAGGTCACTTTTGGCAATACATTTTAGTTAGGAAATGCCAACGAAGAAACGTGTCTGTGCCGTATTAAACACACCAAATTATGCTTATCTTTTTATTTTTAAAAAAAAAAGTTGTCACGTCTATAATGGGAGAAAGATACAAGTGAAGAGTCCATAGGGATTTGCATTATCACACAACAACAACAACCCAGTATAATCCCACTTAATGGGGTCTGGAAGGGTAGTATGTACGCAGACCTTACCCCTACCCTTGGGGAGAGAGGCTGTTTCCAAATAAACCCCCGGCATCCTTCCCTCCAAAAACTTCCCACCTTGCTCTTGGGGAGATTCGAACTCACAACCTCTCGGTTGGAAGTGGGGGTTGCTTACCATCAGAGCAACCCTCTTGTCTTAATTTGCATTATCACACATCACACAAAAATTGCAAGTTGGAAATGGTAACAAAAATCCAAAGTACAGAATGTCAACAACTGACATGATGAAAACTACTATGGAAATTCCCAAGTTTCACATCTAGCCATGCTTAAAATGACCAGAGATTTTACAGACCCTCAAAGAATCTCAAATGGTCTTCAAATGTCTCCCCATGCCGGATTTTGGATATTGATCCATCTTCTTCCACCTACAAACATTAGTATGCAATCCAAAATTTAGTTTTCAAAAATTTGTACCAATACTACCATATTGAAGATGATCGATGAATGCCATGGATGTGAAAAATATATGCCAAGGTAAACAATGCTGCTAATTATCACACATTTGCGTTAAATGTAATATAAAGTATTTGTAAATCACTTCGATATCATCAAACAGCAACCCGATAAACCATGGCATAGTGCTTGCAATGACAAGATTTTCAGAACAATTAACGTTGAAGCAATCACTCTAAGAGACTAAGGAATCACAAGAGTTTTACATGTAGTGAATACAGCCAAGCCATGGTTGCACTCGACCTTCTTATCTTGTGCATATCATTAACAAAGCCCAAGGGAGCACCAAGTTAGTGTTGGACATTAGAATAGAGCAGATTCCCTTTACACAAAAAGAAAGCTGCACTGGTCCTCTCCAAGCAACATTTATTATAACCGAAACCACTCGCATTTAAGGGACCTTTTTCCCAGTCTTTAGGAAAGCAACGGGGCGTGTAAGTTATAAATCTTGTCATTAGAGTGCTTAGCCAGTAACCACAAGGCTCCAGAAATACTAGTCATATAGCAGCCTTAACTCTCGATTCTTGACAATGAAATACACTAACTTAAGATCTAGGACTAAGTTATTGTTGCGTAACCATGTACTCTTTACTTCGGGTACGACATGTTGACAGGAATACCAAGTTTTTTTCCATCATGACTAGGCTTGAACATAGATTAAGGAATGTAAAGTAACACACAAAGAAATATTAAGAGCACCAATCAATTTAATAACACGTTTAGCATTATACCCAGTACTCAGGTGGTCGCATCTTGAGATTGTAAGTTGATGCCATACTCATGCAGTAAGCTCCTGCATCGTGAACTACCAGACCAGTGCCCTGAATTAAAATGTCATAGTTAGTACGACCATAAAGTGTAATAAAAAAATTCTCAAATGAGAGGCTACGCGTTGTCCTTTTCTAATACACTATAAGAGGTCAAAACAAATTACCCTAGAAGGGGCGGGAAGTTCCCTGTCCTTTCCCAGGAAATCTGCAGACTCACATACAGGACCCACAACATCAAACCTAGAAATCACAGCTTCTGCTGGCGGAGGGGAAACAAGCTCTATGTGCTGCGATCAAAAAATCATTTACTGAGAAAGAGCGCTGAGGAGATTATAAATCCATTGTAAGCGCAAATCATATATGCATAGTTCAAATAAAGAGTGAGGTCCAAGCTCTATACTCATACAATGAGTATAATTACAAACGGGTGGTAGCTACTTCACAAAGTTTACCAAAACGAAGGGCAACAAGAACCAAGCACAATTTCACCTGATAAGTCACAAAGTTTACCAATATGAATGGCAACAATAACCAAGCATAATCTCACCTGATAAGCATCATACAGACTTGGACGTATAAGCTCAGCCATGCTACCATCAATCACAATAAAGTTCTTGGTCCCATTGGTTTTAACTCCAGTAACTCTGTTAACCAAGCAGCATGTGTTTGCAATCAATGATCTTCCGGGTTCAATAATGAGATTCAGGTTCCGTGAGAGGACCAATTCTCGGACCTGCAGTACACATGAAAGCGGTAAGTTTCAACTAAATCACAGGTGAGGCCACAGTTTGAGCACTAGCTTTAACTGTCACTACTACTAAATAACTGGTCTTAAGGTAAATCACTCTACCGAAAACATCCGGGCAGATATATCTTATATGAGGTAGAAACTTTACCGTATCAATAAGATCTCTAGGTGAAGGAAGGATAGCTCCAGAATGATAGTAATCAATCCCTAAACCACCTCCAATGTTCAGGTAATCAATTTCAAATCCTTGGGATCGAATCTCGTCAATGTAGTTCACCATCAAGACAGCTGCATCTCGAAAAATGTCTACCTGGAAAAGACAACGAATGTTTAGGTCAACAAACCATAGGGAGTAATGTCATCCAACAATGAGATATTACATTTCTATAAGAAAAATATTATTTTCTAAAAAGTATATTATGCAGAGCAGCATATTTTTAAGGAGAGGAAGTACGGAACCCTAAAAGATCAGTGTTGTCAAAGGCGAAAAGCATTAAAAAGCGCTCCAGGTCTACCGGGGCATTAAGCGCAACAATTAAAGTCTGGTCTTTAGTTGCGGAATGAAGAAAAGATAACATATATATGTAATGCAAGAAAAAAGTAACAACTTCAATCGTAATAATTTCCTTAACAATTAATATATCTTTTTGCCAATCATATTTATTGTTTAGTACTGCTCTACAAGATAGAACTTATTGGCAATGAGCCGCCTTAATGCCTTGCCGACGCTGAAGTGCGACCTAAGTGAGGCGAAGCGCATACCCTAAGCTTCTCTGAGTTTCAGAGCATAAGCACGCCTCAAATGAGCCTTTTGACAGCACTATAAAAGGTCAGCTACATATGGTATCCAATGTGCAAGTTCGTCTAGAGAGAATCGTAACATAGGTGATAGGGCTCCACCAATATATTACTTGTTAAATATGTAAATCGTACTTCCACAAACTGTTGATTGGCAGAGAAATTACAAGGAGGGGGTCTGATATGGATATGGAATGATAGCTATATTTTGCATTTTCCCCTTCAAATATTTTTCTTATGTCATCAACCCCTTCAAAAAGAAAAAACAAAAAACTTCAAAGACTATTAGAAAGAAGAAGAGGGAGGAAATGGGAGCAAGGGAGTATTAATGAATAAGTTATGAACCAGCTTAAATTTGAATCATATCTTTTAGTGCTAAGTAGATGGCAACAAGGAAATAAATGACACCCGATAGAGCATTAGAAGAAAGGTCATGAGTAATAGTTCCCATTGGTGCTACATCTAACTAAAGATACTAAACAGCCCAGTCTATATACTATCCAAATACAGAAGCCCAAAAGAAGGCAAAAGTGCCAATTCTGCTCACGTTATAAATAATCAAATGCAGACAATCATAATATTACCTTGGTGATAGTTGACCCAAGATGACAGTGAGCTCCAACAAGTTTCAATTCCTGCGGATGTGCCTTGACAGCATCTAGAAACCATTGAAGCTTCTCATTTCTGATGCCAAATTTGGAGCTCTTATTTCCAGTGGCAACATAAGGATGAACCTAGCCCAATCAAGAAATCAGTACAAAATTGATTACCAGCATCGTGATTCATCAGCCGGTGTGAAATATTACTGGATGTTTGGCAACTTCAAAATCCAAATTTAGTGGAATCAATATTTCATTGATGTTGTATTATTAGTTGTCAAAACTTGAAATCCTCCTTTTCTGGATCAACTTCGATTCAAAAAGAGCTGTAATCTAAATTGAACTTGAATCAAACATCATGTACTCGTGGAAAGAGGACGTGATTGATTGATTGAAAGTTCAATTGAATAGGTTTATAAAAATAATTCTCTAACAGGTATATTTAAGATTTTAGTAGATGACAGCGGAATGTCACTCGAAAAAAAAAGAAGGAAAAAAAAGGGAAGTAAACAAAGAGCAGGATCATTGACTGCATGCTGAACTGAAATATCATATGTTTAACTTCACTGTAACATTATGCAACAAAAGAATGAACTTGATTTTTTTGGGACATCAGGCTGTCGAATAAGCTGAAGATCAATGAACAAAGAGCAGAACATTCGAGGTTTTTGATTAATGTAATTATTATTTTCTTTGTCTCTCTCCTCCTCCCCCCCCCCCCCCCCCCCTTCTCTCTCTCACACACACGCACAGAGTGTCTCAAAGGGGAAAACGGGTTTGAACTTTGGAGTGTGATCCACAAACTAAGGTTGGTTACATCATATTCTCTATTCCAGTTTCTTCAAAGTAATAATTCTTTGCTGTTTTGTTGTCTGTTACTCTCTTTCTCTCTACTGAAATTTCTTCACTTTGACAAAGCAAAGTCCCCAAGCTAATTTGAGCTGTGGATCTTGTTCTATGCACTTATTGCGCGATTTAGGGCTCGATCAAGTGAACATGTAATTTATTAAATCACTTGTTTTTATTTTTGTACTCTCCAATTATTTACTGTACCTAGCTTAGTTTTTCAGAGGAATTTTTTTTCGTCTTTTTTATTTCTCAGTTTTCTGATTTTCGTAGTTTTATTTATTACTGTCAGATCTCAGATCTCTCTCTGGTTGTTCTGTTTTTCCTTTCTCCATTTTTCTTTCACAACGAAAACTCAAAGCAGAGACATTTAGATTTTATATCTCGGTTTTATGTTGGAGAATTTTCTGGCTTCAGAAAGTTTTCAGGACTCTAAGCTTTCGTCTGCTCTGGTTCTGGCCTTTCTGCATGCAATTGCATTCGTGAGTATATTAACTTCCAAAACGCTGAATATTGCATTTTTTTCACAATTAAAAGTATTGATCCGCTGCTCTTCCTGCTGAAGCTTTATGCACTAAGCAGATCTACTTTTATAATCCTCGTACTTTTTCCTTTTTTTATTTTACATCAGATAATATCTTTTATTCATATACTAAGAGGACTGCTACTGCTACTACACCATTTAGTGATTTTTCATCTCCAAATATTTTCTTCGTCGGCGGTATCTCTGATTATCAAACGGGTTTTTCAATCTAGGGTTTGGTGACTCCTGTTATTTCATGTTATTTTCCTATATCTCATTGTCCCGATAAATTTTTTATCTGTTGTGGTGCCGATTATTTTCCTTTCTAGTATTGTCTATTTCTGGCTTATAGGCTGTTCGCCGGCGATTTTTCCGGCGACCCCTGCTCTTTTCTTCCTATTCTCTCTTCTGCTTTTTGTGGGGTGTGTGTGGGTGTGTTCGGTTTTCTGGGACAGGTACCTTATTATTTCCGGCGAGGATTTCCGGCAAGCTACAGTATTTCCGGCGACTCCCGTTCAGACTTTTGGCAGGACGCAATTGAACTACACGTTCCGATAAGCTTCAGGAAAACTTGCCCCAAGTACTAGTCGCGGCGGCGAGGCCAGTCTGCGGCGTTTGGGAGTGAAGAGCTAAGCAACACCGGCCGTGACGTGCAAGAGTCGGTAGCAGTTGACCTTGGGCGCATCAAAGCCTACGTTCAGGTTTTTCCACCGGGAGTTGGTACCTCCCGCTCTCTTGTTTACTTTGTATATTTTTTTACGTATTTTAGATAGCATTCCGTGTGAGGTTTACTCTGTCGCTATCTAGTTTGCATCCTTTTGCGTATTCCGCTATAGTGCGCGTGTGCGTCACTATTCTTCATAGTCGGTTGGAGGGATAGTGGCCGCGGCGGGGGATGATAGCGTAAGGTCATGTCCTCGGGGGGTGGGGGCGGTGGCGGGGGTGAGTAGGGGGGGAGGGAGTGGTCCTGCGGGTAGGGTGGGAAGAGGGTAGCGGACGCTCATAGATTAAGGATTGGGTCATGGAACATAGGCACTCTGACGGGCAAGTCCATTGAGTTGGCGAAGGTTCTTCAGAAGAAGAGGGTTAACATAGCATGTGTCCAGGAGACTAGGTGGAAGGGTCGAAGGCGAGGAATGTAGACGGGTTTAAGTTGTGGTATTCTGGGGTCGTGAGAGGTAAGAATGTAGTGGGCATCTTGGTAGATAGGGATCTAAGGAAGTCCGTGGTCAAGGTTAGGTGACTGAATGATAGGTTAATGTCTATTAAGTTGGTTATTGGAGGTTGCGTCCTCAACGTCAGCAGCGCTTACGCGCCGCAAGCGGGCTTAGACGAGGAGGCTAAGAGGCGCTTTTAGGAGGACTTGGATGATCTGGTGGGTAGTATTCCCAAATCTGAGAAGTTAATTATTGGAGGAGACTTTAATGGTCATATTGGGGCTGATGCTGGTGGTTATGGTGAGGTGCACGGTGGCTTCGGCTTTGGGGTTAGGAACGGAGGAGGCACTTCACTGCTTGATTTCGCCAGGGCTTCCGAGCTTCTGATTGCGAACTCGACATTTCAGAAGAGGGAGGAGCATTTGGTCACCTTCAAGAGTTCGGCGGCGAGGACTCAGATTGATTACATCCTTCTCAGAAGGAGCGATAGGGGTATGTGCAAGGATTGCAAGGTTATTCCAGGAGAGTCCCTTTCGACTCTTCATAGACTCCTAGTGATGGATGTCGGTCTCTGGGTGAAGAGGAAGAGGAGGGGTGCTCGGGGACAACCGCGGATTAGATGGGGTGTTTTGACTAAGGAGAAAGCACATGAGTTGGAGAGGAGGTTAGCTGAGGGCGGAGCTTGGAGAAGTTCTGGGGAAGCGGACGCTATGTGGTCAGAGACGGCGAACTTGGTTAGGGAGGTAGCACGGGACGTGCTCGGGGTAGCCAAGGGCTATTCAGGCAGACATCAGGGTGACTGGTGGTGGAACGATATAGTCGAAGAAAAAGTGGAGGTGAAGAAGGCGGGGTTTGCTAAGTTGGCAGGGAGCACAATCGAGGAAGAACGGAGAGCGAACAGGGAGATCTACAAGGTGACGAGGAAAGAAGCAAAGCTGGCGGTTACGGAAGCTAAAAAAGCGGCATTTGGTCGCATGTACGAGGAACTAGGGGAGAGAGGCGGGGACAGAAAGTTATTTCGGTTAGCTAAAGCAAGGGAAAGGAAGGCACGTGATCTTGACCAAGTTAGGTGCATCAAGGGCGAGGATGGTACAGTTCTGATGGGGGAGTCTCAAGTCAAGCAGAGGTGGCAGGCGTACTTTCGAGACTTACTTAACGAGGAGGGGGATCGTAACATAGAGCTAGGGGAGTTGGGGCATTCAGAGCAACATAGAGACATTGGGTACTGCAGGCGCATAAGGGCGGAGGAGGTCATGGGGGCTTTGCGTAGGATGAGTAGGGGTCGAGCGACTGGGCCTGACGAGATCCCGGTGGAGTTCTGGAAGTGCATGGGTAGGCCAGGAGTGGAGTGACTCTCCAGGTTGTTCAATGTGATCTTCAGGACCAAAAGGATGCCGGATGAGTGGAGGTGGAGTACAGTGGTGCCCTTGTACAAGAACAAAGGGGACATCCAGTCTTGCAACAACTATAGGGGTATCAAATTAATAAGTCACACCATGAAGGTCTGGGAGCGGGTGATCGAGGCGAGGGTGAGGGAGATGACATCTATATCTGGGAACCAGTTCGGTTTCATGCCGGGTCGCTCCACTACAGAAGCTATCCACCTTGTCAGGCGGCTGGTGGAGCAGTTCAGGGATAAGAAGGACCTGCACATGGTGCTTATCGACTTGGAGAAGGCGTATGACAAGGTCCCAAGGGAGGTGCTATGGAGGTGCTTGGAGGTGAAAAGCGTGCCGGAAGCCTACATCAGAGTAATCAAGGACATGTACGATGGAGCTAAGACTACGGTGGGTGGCGACTCAGACCATTTTTCAGTGGTTATGGGGCTCCATCAAGGATCGACGCTTAGCCCTCTCTTGTTTGCCTTGGTGATGGATGCTCTAACCCGTCATATTCAAGGGGATGTGCCTTGGTGTATGCTATTTGCAGATGACATAGTCTTGATAGATAAGACGAGGGTCGGTGTTATTGAGAGGTTAGAGGTATGGAGACAGACTCTTGAGTCTAAAGGTTTCAAAATAAGCAGATCTAAGACAGAATACCTGGCGTGCAAGTTTAGCACCGAGCCAAGCGAAGTAGGCAGGGATGTGATGATTGGATATCAGGTCATCGTCAAGAGGGACAGTGTCAGATATCTTGGGTCGGTGATTTAGGGGGACGGAGAGATTGACGGGGACGTCACTCATCGTATAGGAGCGGGGTGGTCAAAGTGGAGGCTTGCATCAGGAGTCCTGTGTGATAAGAAAGTTCCACATAAACTCAAGGGGAAATTTTATAGAGCTGTGGTTAGACCTGCAATGTTGTATGGGGCGGAGTGCTGGCCCGAGAATAACTCTCATGTTCAGAGAATGAAGGTTGCGGAGATGAGGATGCTCAGGTGGATGTGCGGGCTCACCAGGTTAGATAAGATTAAGAATGAAGTTATTCGAGAGAAGGTGGGGGTGGCCCCGGTGGATGAGAAGATGCGAGAAGCGAGGCTGAGGTGGTTCGGGCATGTGCAGAGGAGAAGTCCTGATGCCCCGGTGAGGAGTTGTGAGCGGCTGGTGATTATCGGCGTTCGGCGAGGCAGAGGGAGGCCTAAGTATTGGGGAGAGATGATTAGGCATGACATGGCTCGAATGCGGGTTTCCGAGGACATGACCCTTGATAGGAAAGGTGGAGGTCTAGTATCAAGGTTGTAGGATAAGGGCTCCCTGAGTTTTTCGTACTCCTCACCCGGGGTTGGGTGAGGCTTGGCAGAGCTATCCATCGATGATTTGTGTTTTGGCTTGTGTCTTCCTTATGGTAGTTATTTATGGTAGTTACTGTATTATATTATTGCATGCTATTTTATTTATGTTTCTTGTGTTTAGATAATTATTTACGCTATTTCTGCTGGAATTACTAATGCTCTTTTGTTTTTGTTTTTGTCTTTCCTTCCCTTCACTGAGCCGGGGGTCGATTGGAAACAGCCTCTCAGCCCTTTCGGGTAGGCGTAAGGCTCGTCTACATATTACCCTCCCCAGACCCCACTTTGTGGGACTATACTGGGTAGTTGTTGTTGTTGTTTGTCTAGACGTGAAAATCAAATTATCTAAAGCACTAGCCTGATCATGTTGACATTTTAGTAATACAACATCTGCCAAATTGATAAGGCGCGCAGATATTGTAGTGGAATAAGCAGACATCTAAGCATACAACAACTCAAGGTTTCATATGCTGGCGCGTGAATACCTGAGGATCCACATCTGGATTAATCCTGAGTAGCACATTAACCTTCTTCCCAGAAATCCTTGCAGCTGCTACAATGTTATCAAAGTCAAATTCACTGTCGATGTTTACAAACACACCTTCTTGGGCAGCTAGCACTAGGTCTTCCAACAGCTTCCCATTTCCATTGAAAATACACCTACATAGAAAAGTTGTTGAATCAGCTTAATACAATGTAACTGTGAGTGTCCAAATGAGCAGAGATCCCCCTAAGCTAAAAAGCATCGGAGGAAAAAACACGTCTATATAAAACAAAGAGGATAGATTTCAGTTTTTGCTCAAGCTCCTCTGCAAATACTTCCAAAGTTTATAAATACATCACAGTGTTCAAGATAAATAAAAGAAACAGAAGTCATGGTATCTGGGAGGTGATACTATCTGCAAGTATGTACAAATAACCTTTATTCTAGTTAGTCTAGGAAGAGTTTGAATTTTTAGGTCTGATCTAATGCGTAAAGGAGAGCAGCAGAGTTCATGATAAAGGCATCATATTTGTAGCTGGGTAAGCTAGGAACGTTTGTATGAGTATATTTTTTTCCGAAATGGTAACAGGCTTGTACAGGTATATAATCAGGGTTCTTTAAGTAACAATTTCTTCTCGGTGCAATAGACACTAACGTAACCACTAGAAATTCTTTTTGATTTCCCAACAATATTGTGGCCATTAGGCCAACACACAGGACAGGTTTCTCTAAACTATTATGGGCATAACATATATACATCTACCACTGTTTCAGCACCAGAAAACTAGAAAATATCGGCTATCGCCAATTCTTCTATGAGTAAGAATTAACTACTGGTATAACATCCCATTCTCCAATCTTATACAAACGTTCTCTTTTTCTTTTTCATATTTCCTGATGACCCTGTAGCACAGGTGTTGGGCGAACCTCCCAACCGTGTGTATAGTTGCAACTCGAGCCTATCTTACACCATAGATTATTCAAACAACTACTACTACTACTACTACGCCTCAGTCCCAAACAAGTTGGGATCAGCTATATAAATCCTCATTGACCATGTTACTCCATTTACACTCACCTGCGTGTCTAGTTGGACCTATCCTTTTTTTTAAATGCTAGCTTGCGCACATCTAAAGTATTCCAGCCAGAACATGTACCGGGTAACTTTGCCGACCAACCAAACTTCATTCAATGAAGCCAATTTGAAGGTTTTGCAAATACGCTACAAATTAATGAATGCTGGTATATTTTATTAGGATATAGCACAAATTAACAGGATTATCAAGAACCAAAGATTCTGAACTATAGGAATATTACTTGGTAGGATCAAATCCAGCACGAAGAGCCAACTTGAGCTCATTCCCACTAACTAAAACAGCCCCACAACCAAGCCCTCTCAAATGTTCCAAAATCTTGAGATTATTATTGGCCTTAATAGCATAACCAATAATCGAATTCAAACCCTCTAAAGCCGCCTTATAAGCCTCAACATTCCTAGTAATTTGGGGCCTACTATACAAATAAAAAGGCCTTTTTTCTACAGTTTCCATAACATCTTGAACCTTAACACCCTCACAATACAAAAACCCATCTCCAGATTTCTTGAAACAGTGCTGAAACTTCTGAGTTGGGGCCTCAGAAGTTGATACAGCTGCTCTTATGCTTAGATTTCTTGAGATAGGCTTTAGTGGAAAAAGGGGCTTGAAAAATGAGAGCTTTGGTGTTGGGTTTGAAAGGTATTTGAGAGACTTGGGAAGTGATGGAGAGTGTGAGACAGGGTGAGCCGCCATTTTTGGAGCAAAGATACAGAAAAATTATAAGGCTGTATCGATTATATGGGTCAACGGTGTCTAGGTTTAGAGGAAAATATTTTGCTTACACAAAAATGAAAATCATGATTCATGATGATTGATGACTGTCATAAAAAATGTTTTAAGTGGAAACATCATTTTCTTAATCATTTTTAAGCTTTTGATTAGGTATAAAGAACAAAACGCATATTACAAACTTAGGGGTTGCAAAATGAGTAAAACAAGTAGCCATTCGTATTATCTGTTAAAATACGGATTAAATAATGAATATTTTAAAGAGATTTTTTTTACAGTATATATGAAACTTTATTATTAAATATGTGTATATAAATTTTCCGACCCGTGTACTGTTTTTCTATTATTTTTATATTATTCATTAATTAGTAATTAATAGTAGCTGAATCTTCCTAATATAGCGCGTTAAAAAATAGGAAAAGAATATCCTAATTGATTTAGCGACCTTCAGTTTGAATTTGAACGCAAATCCTTTATCCGATCTCTCACGCATTTTTTCGTAATTAAAAAAAAAGACGAAAAGCTTCAACAAACTGAAATCAAATTGTAGAAATCAGTTCGTCGGGTTTCTTCCTCAATCTAGATATCGAAAAGGTGACCAGTTATTCAACAAAATCAAATCAAATTGTAGAAGTCAATACTGCCGATACTCTGTTCTTCATCTTGTTTTTTCCCAATCCACAAATCAAAAAAATAATAAAATATAGAACAATACCTCATCAACATCACTCATTCATGTCCAAAATCCCAAAAATGTTGACTATAAAATTTTCTCTTCATCTACAAAAGTTCTACAAAAAAACTATAAATAAACTACAAATCAATTTTAGTATTGTATAAAGTTGTACTGTTTTTAAGGGTATCTACAAAATTACTATATTTATATTACAATTAATCTACAATCTATATTGAAAAAAATGTTGACTACAAAAGTTTCTCTTCATCTACAAAAATTCTTCAAAAAAACTAAATAAACTACAAATCTGTTTAAGTATTGTATAAAGCTGTATTGTTTTTAAGAAAATCTACAAATTTACTATATTTGTACTACTATTAAACTACAATTTATGTTGAAAAAAATGTTGACTGTAAAATTTTCTCTTCACCTACAAAATTACTTTTAAAAAAAAACTACAAATAAATTTAAGGTTTCAGGGTGAAGCTTAGTCTTTAAAAGTTGAATCTTTGAATCAAAGTCGGAAGAAGGGGTAGGGGATTGATTGGTTACGTGGATGATTAGAAAGTAAATATTGTATAGAATTTTGAGATGGACATCACATTTGATACGCTTGAGGTTGGGCTTATGCTTCTCTTCTCCAAAGGAAAAATTGTGAGCCCTGGATTGTTTTTGCTTTCATACCAAAAAGGCAGTAGCCCTATGTCGTAAAATCATAAGAATATGATTTTAAACCCGAAAAGAAATAGGAAAGCGTTGGCCTACTATTTCGTACGTAACAAAATTACAATTTTCATCTCTGTATTTTTTGAGAAGAAGAGGAGGAAAGGGGAGGGGAAAAACAACGCAGGTCTTAGGAATTAGGGGGATAGAGAAACGTGGGATATATGGACACCTCTAATTAAGGAGTAAAAACTGCCGGTTAATTAGACCATTATTTGAGTATGGTTTATGATTGGTAATTTGGTATACTAAGTGTAATTAAATCAAACCTTAAACATTGAGGGTAACAAGGTTTCTTGTGTGGCATATGAATGTAAAAAATCCCATTTTAAAAAGGAAATTTTTCATGTTAGAATAACTGGGCTCCCTACTTTTTAATTTTATAGCCCATATTTCAATTTACAATAAATTAGCCCAAAAATAATAGGTTAAGATTCAACATCCAACTCCAATGTGTTCTTAAAATTACCATATAATTTCTAAAAAAGATTCATCAAGCTTTTAAGAATTTTTCGAATCAGTAACTATGACTTTAATATTAGTTCAACAAGCCAAATTTATTTGGATTGTGAAAATTAGATTTTTAACAAACTTAACTATGTGGGTTTAAATTTCGAACTTTATTTTGTGAGAAATTTGGAGTGGGTGTTACTTAGATTTGTTAGAAATATATAAGGAGGTTGTATATAAAATTTGAAGTTATTTAATGGAGTTTTGGACAAGTTTTGAACAAAAATTGTTACTGAAAATTGTGGAAGAAATTCGTCTACAGGCGCTTGTATAAAGGTGTATCAAAGTGTATAATAGTGTATAAGGTGTGTTTATACACTCATATACGTTTTTATACATGATTATATATAGTTATCAAAAAAACTGACTTCGTCTTCTTCCTAGCGAATTTTATGAAATTTAACTCAAATCTTGCTCAAATCTACTCTACTCACTTCAAAATTAAATTTTGAACTCCTTATGATATTCTCAATCAATTAGAATAACGCACAATTCAAACAACTAACAAATTCAAAAATACTCATTTTCGAAAGCAAAGCTTGGAATAGTCTTCAATGGTGGACTTTTAGTCTTCAATTTTCTTACATTACAATCAAGTGACACAATAATAGAAGCAGAAAATACACGATCCCTTGAATCATATGTAGAAGATGTGAGAAGAAGAGAGAGTGAAAGCAATGGTTATGAGAACATAAATTTAACTTCATAGATGTTAGAAGCAATAATTACAAGAACACATATTTTTAAATTTACTAATATTTTAAAAATATATACAATGTGGACTAGGTCGGGGTAAAACTTAAAAATATGGGCATTTTTTGGTATGGTGTGAAGTCATGTGTATTTTCTTGTAATTCTTTCATATTGTACATATTTTGAAAGCAATTGCAAATTCAAAATATGCGTTCTTACAACCATTGCTTCTAAAAGCTATGGAGTCAATTCTTTGTTCTCACAACTATAGCTTTAACTCTCTCTTCTTCTCTCATCTTCGGCATATGCTTCACATGACCGTGTATTTTCTGCTTCTCCTCTTGGGTCATGTACTTGCATGAAAGAAAATTTAAGAGTAGAAGTCCAACATTGAAGACTATTCAAAGCTTTACTTTTGAAAATGGATTTTTCTGAATTTGTTAGTTATTTGGATTGGTTATCAAAAGGAGTTTAAAATTTAAATTTGAAGTAGATTTGAGCAAGATTTGAATTAGATTTCAGAAAAGGCGCAAGGAAGAAGTTCAGTTTTTATTATTATGTATAATCTTGTATAATAGTGTATATGAGTGTGGAACACACATTATACACTATTATACACTTTTATACACCTTTATACAAGCGTCTGTAGATAAACTTTTTTCACGATTTTCAGTTACAATTCTTGTTCAAAACCAGTCCAAATCTCTATTAATTGACTTCAAATTTTATATACAATCTCCTTATACTATTTCTAACAAGTCTAAATAACATTCAATCCAAATTTCTCACAAAATCTAACTCAGAATTTAAACTCACATATTTAAGCTAGTTAAAAATCTAATTTTCACCATCCAAATAAATTTTGTTTGCTGAATTAATATTTAAGTCACAATTACTGATTCAAAAATTAACTTAAAAGCTTGAGGAATCTTTTTTTAAAACTTAAATAGTGATTTTGAGAATTTATTGGAGTTGGATTTTGAATCTTAGCATATTATTTATGGGGTAGTTGGTCGTAAATTAAAATATTGATAATAAAATTAAAAAGTATGAAGCTAATTATTCTAATGTGAAATTTTCCTTTTTAAAAACAATTTAAATATAAATATTGTCCGTATTATCTATATTTTAAATTGTTAATACAACCTTTTGAATTTCGACTACCCAGATCTAGTGTTACAGTTTCACAGACGGTCTAAGAGCCCCGCAAATAAAGGTCTTAAAGAAATAAATACTACATTGTCTCTAGAAATGCATGAAAGAAATAGGAATAGTAGATGGAAGGATACACCAAGGCCTGCGGACGCCTACAGGACTACCTCGGGTCGCCCGATGATCAATAATCAGCAATCTCATTGCGGTCTGAAGTCCACAATAATGGGGTCTACACAAAAGAGTGCAAAGTGTAGTATCAGCACAACCGACCCCATATGCTGGTATGTGTCTAGCCTAACCTCGGCGAAGTAGTGACAGATCTAGGACCAGACTACCAAATAAACATGTGCAATATATAATGTACGTCGGAAAATAAAACAAAATAAACAAGTACAGATGAGAGGGGATACATGCTACAGGGGTATACTAGTATTAACAGTAAATCGAGAGGAATAGTCGAAGGGCAGCTTAGCATTCATAGCAAAACAAAAAAAGCTAATACCCAAGCTAATCACACTTGTATTAATAATTATTGCAGTGGCGCAGTCCGATCCCAATATATAACAATAATGTTGCAACGTGCTACCCGATCCATATCATTTATCATTGTTTTGGCGTGCAACCCGATCCACATATATCATTGTTGTGGAGTGCAACCCGATCCATATATAATATTATTGTGGCGTACAACCCAATCCACATATAATATTGTTGCGGCGTGCAACCCGATCCACATATAATATTATTGCGGCGTGCAACTCGATCCACATATAATATTATTGTGGCATGCAATCCGATCCACATATAATATTTACAATTATAACGAGAGTTCCAACAAGGGATTAATAAGGTCTACAGTATCCGGCAAGGGATTCGACAGCGTAAGTAATTACGTCCCAGCAAGGGAGAAGCAGTTATAACCAAACTTGCTACAACATCTAACTACCTTAGCTATAATCAAACTTGTTACAACTTCTAACTACCTCAGCTATAACCCAACTTGTTCCAACACTTAACAAAAGAATCATCAACCTAAGCATCTGTAATATTAATAAAGAACATAATGCAAGGGAACCACAACTCAATAATAGCCTAGCAATGGGCCAACATAATGATCTCTTCTCTTCCTCACTTTTATTTCACGTAATGATCTCTTCTCTTTCTCCTGTGCGATCAAATCGCCAAAATAACATCATTAATATCGAATAAACCTCAAGATCAATGAATTATTTCAATTTCCTTAAAACATCAAATTTTGCAATTAAGGTCTGAATCCGGTCAGACGGATTCCGTTTTTTACCAAACTTCACAGAATATCTTAAATCATATACAAGACTTGGAACGGACGCCAAAACCAAAATATGGGCCCGATGCCAACATGTTCTAATCAAAACTCATTTCCAATTCCTTTAAAGAAAATAATTTTCTTTAAAAATTTATTATCGGGCTTGGGACCTCGAAATTTGATTCCGGACAACGCCCAAGTCCCATATTTTTCTACGAATCCTCCGAGACTGTCACATCACGGGTCCAGGCCCGGGTTCATTTACCCAAAACGTTGAAATTGATTCATTTTATAGTCAAAATTTATCATTTTTCACATATTTTCTCATTTAAGCTTTCTCGCTACGCGCTTGGACTGCGTACGCAAATCGAGGCGATGCTAAGGGAGGTTTTTAAGGACTCGGAACACTTTATTCAATTTAAAAGAAAGTGATGACCTTTCGGGTCATCATATTCTCCACTTTTAAAACAATTGTTCATCCCCGAACAGACATAATAAGGAAGTACCTGAGTTGGGGAAAAGATGGGGATAACAGCTTCACATATTGGACTCAGACTCCCAGGTCGATGCCTCAGGAGGCTGGCCTCTCCATTGAACACGAACAAAAGGAAAACTCTTCAATCTCAACTGACGAACCAGCCATTTTAGAATGGCTACCAGCTCCTCCTCATAAGACAAGTCCTTGTCCAACTGGACAGTGTTTAAATCTAACACGTGGGATGGATCGTTGTGATACGTCTGAAGCATGGACACATGAAACACTGGATGAACGGCTGATAAGCTCGGCGGCAATGCAAGTCTATAAGCCACCTCCCCCACTCGATCAAGAATCTCAGGCGGACCAATGAACCTATGGCTAAGCTTGCCCTTCTTCCCGAATCTCATCACGCCCTTCATAGGCGGCACTCGTAGCAATACCCGTTCACCGACCATGAAATCAATATCTCGAACCTTGCGGTTGGCATAACTCTTTTGCCTGGATTGAGCTGTACGAAGCCTATCCTGAATGATCCTAAACTTGTCCAAGGCATCCTGAACCAGATCCGTACCTAACAACCGAGCGTCTCCTGGCTTAAACCATCCAACTAAAGACCAACACCGCCTACCATATAAAGCCTTATAAGGAGCCATCTGGGTACTCGGCTGGTAGATGTTGTTGTAGGCAAACTCTGCTAAAGGCAAAAACTGATCCCACGAGCATCCAAAGTCAATGACACAAGCTCAGAGCATATCCTTCGATTCCGATCGGACTGCCCATCCATCTGAGGATGAAACGCTATGCTCAACTCAACCTGCATGCCCAACTCTGGCTGAACTTATCTCCTGAAATGTGAGGTAACTGCATACCTCGGTCCGAAATGATGGACACAGCCACACTGTGAAGGCGAAAAATTTCCCGGATATAGATCTCAGCTAACCTCTCAGAAGAGTAGGAGATTACCACAGAAATGAAATGCGCTGACTTGTTTAGCCTAACAACAATGACCCATATTGCATCGAACTTCCTTCGAGTCTGCGGGAGTCCAACAAAGAAATCCATAGTGATCCACTCCCACTTCCACTCGGGAAGCTCAATCCACTGAAATAAACTACCAGGCCTCTGATGATCGTACTTAACCTGTTGGCAATTTAAACACCGAGCCACATATGCAACGATATCCTTCTTTATTCTCCGCCACCAATAATGTTGCCGCAAATCCTGATACATTTTCGCGGCGCCCGCCGGGAGCTGTGGGCCTCCTTTAAAATCAACTCTCGTATTCCATCCACATTGGGCACACAAACTCGACCCTGCAATCTCAAAACTCCATCATCACCTAAGGTAACCTGCTTGGCACCTCCGTGTTACACCGTGTCTCTAAGGACACACAAATAGGGATCATCATACTATCAATCTCAGATACGCTCCAATAATTAAGAACGAGTAATTGTACAAGCTAACACACGGCTGGGTTCAGAAACATCCAACCTCATGAACTGATTGGCCGACGCCTAAACATCCAAAGCAAACGGTCTCTCACCGACTAAAATATAAGCGAGACTGCCTGTACTGGCTGACTTCCTACTCAAAGCATCGGTCACCATATTAGCCTTTCCGGGATGATATAAGATGGTGATATCATAGTATTTCAACTACTTCAACCTCCTCATTTGCCTCAAATTATTATCCTTTTGCTTGAACAAATACTGAAGACTCTTGTGATCCGTGAACACCTCACATACCACACCATACAGATAATGCCTCCAAATCTTTAATGCGTGAACAATAACTACCAACTCCAAATCATGAACCGGATAGTTCTTCTCATGAATCTTCAATTGTCGTGAAGCATAAGCGATGACATTGTCATCCTGCATCAACACTGAACCAAGTCCAATACGAGAAGCATCGCAATAAACTGTATAATTCCTTGAACCTGTGGGCAAAATCAACACATGTGCCATAGTCAGAGCTGTCTTGAGCTTTTGAAAGCTCACCTCACACTCATCCGACCATCTGAATTGGCACCTTTCTGGGTCAACCTGGTTATCGGGGCTACGGTAGATGAGAAACCCTCTACGAACCGATGATAATAGACTTCCAATCCCAAGAAGCTTCGAATCTCTGTAGTTGATACTGGTCTAGGATAGTTCTTGACTGCCTCAATCTTCTTCAGATCAACCTGAATACCCTCAGCTAATACAACATGCCCAGAAATACAACTGAACTCAACCAGAACTCACTATTCGAGAACTTAGCATATGACTGACTATCCCTCAAGGTTTGAAGAACCACTATAAGATATTGCTCGTGCTCCTCCCGACTGTGGGAATAAATCAAAATATCATCAATGAAGGCTATCACGAACGAATCCAAATAAGGCCTAAACACTCGGTCCATCGAATCCATAAAAGCTGCTGGGGGCATTTGTCAACCCGAATGACATCACCAAGAACTCATAATGCTCGTACAGAGTGCGGAAAGCTATCTTAGGGACACGAGAAACCCTAATCCTCAACTGATGGTAGCTAGATCTCAAGTCAATCTTCTAAAATACCTTGGCACACCGAAGTTGATAAAAAAATCATCAATCCTCGAAAATGGGTACTTATTCTTGATCGTAACCTTGTTCAACTAACAGTAATCAATACGTATTCTCATCGATTCGTCCTTATTCTTAACAAGCAACACCGGCACATTCCAAGGCGAAACATTCAGCCTAATGAAACCCTTCTCAAGCAAGTCTTGCAACTGTCCTTCAACTCCTTCAACTCAGGCGGGGCCATATAATACGACAAGATAGAAATGGGTGGTGTGCCCGGAGCTAAATCAATACAAAAGTCAATATCCGTGTCGGATGGCATACTCGGCATGTCTGAAGGGAATACTTCAGGAAACTCACGTACAGCGGGCACATAATCAATAGAAAGAACCTCTGCACTAGAATCAGAAACATATGCCAAATAGGCCAAACACCCCTTCTCGACCATACGTCGAGCCTTCACATACGAGATAACGCTACGGGTAGAATGATCAGGAGTCCCACTCCACTCTAAATGAGGTAGACCCAACAAGGCTAAGGTTACA
Source organism: Nicotiana benthamiana (assembly GCA_034376525.1). Taxonomy (NCBI): domain Eukaryota; kingdom Viridiplantae; phylum Streptophyta; class Magnoliopsida; order Solanales; family Solanaceae; genus Nicotiana; species Nicotiana benthamiana. The sequence continues at coordinate 12,843,603 of CM067333.1, read as the reverse complement.
GTCTTGGCATGACAGTCCAAGATGGAGTGGTGAGGTAATAACCAATCCATCCCCAATATGACATCAAAATCATCATGTCCAGAAGAAGCAAATCTACACGTGTCTTAAGACCCCAATCACAACTATACACGAATGATGGACACGATATACCACAACAAAATCATCCACTGATGTAGACACATATACAGGAGCACCCAAAGAACCGCTAGACATGACCAGACGCAGCGCAAAATAAATCGAAGCTTCTCTACTACAACCCTAAACAGTACCTGCACCTCCACCTCTAATACCTCAACCTCCACCTCTAGCATCTCTACCTCCACCTCTAATACCATTACCTCCAACTCCAACTAACTGAGGGCTAGACGAGTCCCTTAATGAACCTCCTCACTCACTCTCTCAATGGGAAGTATGATAAGAGCATGACGAGCCAAGTCAATGAATCTAATCTCATACTAAGTAACAGTCATAGAACCTTGCTGGAGACGCTCGAACTGCCTCCTATAGGCCTCTCTCTGAGTGATTGGGAGAAACGCCACCAGAAATAGCTGAGTAAGCTGCTCCCAAGTCAAAGCTGGCAACCCGGCTGGTCTAGCCCAACAGTAATCCTTCCACCAAGTCTTGGCGGATCCAAACAAGCAAAAAGTGGCAAAATCGACCCTATTCGTCTCAACTATCCCTATGTTCCTAGGAACCTAGTGACAGTTGTCTAGAAAATTCCGGGGATCCTCATGCACCGCTAAAATTAGTAGTGAAGAGCTTGGTGAAACTTATCCAACCTCCATAAAGCCTCCGAAAAAGTAGCTGATCTATTACCGGCATGTGCTGTTGTTCCAGCTAAAGAAGCGGTACGTGACCTCACCATTCACGAAAGGACAAGAGTAGAGGTTTAAATTTAGCATTGAGAGATCAAAATCGATGGCAGAAAAGGATAGATGTGAAGTTTTTCCTAACTCTGTAGCCTCTGGTGGGGAAAAATACAGACGTCTCCATAACAATCCGTCAGACTCTACTAAGCTTGTTTGTGAGCTGTGAAACCGTGTAACCTAGAGCTCTAATAACAACTTGTCACAATCCGGATTTTTTACTCTCGGGAGTCATGATGGCGCCTACTAATATGAGCTATGCAAGCCAATTAATATCACAATTTAACTTTTTACCTATTTTATATTCATTAACAATTTCGAAATAATAACATTTAAACAACATAATTTAACACAAGCGAAAGAAAAATAATAAGCTATCTGAAAATGAATATCTGATACAATTGTTTGAATTTTGACTACCTAGAACTGGTGTCACAGTTTCATGGACGGTCTAAGAGCACTACAAATAAAGGTCTGAAAGAAATAAATACAACATTGTCTCTAGAAATGCATGAAAGAAACATGAATACTAGATGGAAGGGGACACCAAGGCATGCGGACACCTACAGGACTATCTCGGATCGCCTGATGATCAAGAATGAGCAATCTCATTGCGGTCCGAAGTTCACAACATTGGGGTCTGCACAAAAGAGTGCAGAGTGTAGTATCAGCACAACCACCCCATGTGCTGGTAAGTGTGTAGCTTAACCTCGGCGAGGTAGTGATGAGGCTAAGACCAGACTACCAAATAAACCTGTGCAGTATATAATTTACGTCCGAAAATAAAATAAAAATAAACAACTATGGATGGGAGGGGATACATGCTATGGGGGTATACCAGTATTAATAGTAAATCGAGAGTAACAGTCTAAGGGCAGCTTAGCATTCACAACAAAACAAAAGAAACTAATATCCAAGCTAACCACACTTGAATATTAATAATTGTTGTGGCACATAACCCGATCCCAATATATAACAACATTGTTGCCGCATGCAACCCGATCCATATCTTTTATCATTATTGCGGCGTGGAACCCGATCCACATGTATCTTTGTTGCGGTGTGCAACCTGATCCATATTATTTATTATTGTTGCAGCGTGCAACCCGATCCATATATATCATTGTTACAGCATACAACCCGATTCATATATAATATTATTGTGGCATACAACCCGATCCACATATAATATTGTTGCGGCATGCGACCTGATCCACATATAATATTGTTACGGCGTGCAACTCGATCCACAAATAATACTGTTTGCGGCGTGTAACCTGATCCATGTATAATATTATTGCGGCGTGCAATCCAATACACATATAATATTTACAATTATAATGAGAGTCCCGACAAGGGATCCATAAGGTCTACACCATCCCAGCAAGGGATTCGACATCATAAGTAATTACGTCCCGGCAAGGGAGAAATAACTATAACCAAACTTTTTACAACATCTAACTACCTCAGCTATAATCAAACTTGTTACAACTTCTAACTACCTCCGCTATGACAAAACTTATTCCAACACCTAACACAAAGAATCATCAATCTAAGCATATGTCGTATTAATTAAGAACACAATACAAAGGAAACACAACTCAATAATAGCCCGGCAAGAGGGCAACATAATGATCTCTTCTCTTTCTCACTTTTACTTCACAGTCCACTTTACAACTCAAGCCAATAATCTAGAGGTTCACTTATCACGTATGCTTTCACAATTGGTTATACAACTTGAGCCAACGCTCCTCAATGTTCATAGGTCATAATTCTTTCTACAAACTTTACAAAATAATAGAAACCTTCACCAAGGCATGCATAACACAACGAAGTCATGAAAATCACAATATAAGACTCATGGCCATGCTCGACACTAACATATAGATACTTGTCACCATGCTTATACGTCGTACTCAACAAGAAACAAATAGCAAATATGATACAACTCCTAATCCCTCAAGCTAAGGTTAGACCAAACACTTACCTCGAACTTCCACGGCCAGCTCAAGCCTCAAACATCGCTTTACCTTTCGGATTTAGCTCCAAATCAATCGCATCTATACATAATCGACCTAATAACATCAATAAATACTAAACAATCTAATTACAATACTTAATTATAATTTCTAATCATTCTTGCCAAAAAGTCAAAAAATCGACCCCGACCCGCTTGGTCAAAACACAAGGTTCGGACCAAAACCCGATCACCCATTTACCCACGAGCCCGAATATATAATTTATTTTAAAATTCGACCACAAGACGAGGTCAAATTACCAAATAATCAAAATCCCTAACTCTACCCAAGTCTCTAATTTTCTACCATTAAACTTATGTTTTTGGCCTCGAAATCTAGTGGGTGTTGCTAAAAATGGAAGAAAACGAGCTTAGAATTACATACCTATGAAGCTATGGTGAAGTTCATCTTCAAATATCGCACTAGAGGTATGGACTGCGGAGAAGATGAAGCTTGTGAAAAATAGTGAAATTCCCGTATGGCATTCTGTCTTTCAAACTTAAAATAACTGGGCAAAATTGTTCATCACGTTCGCGATACGTTCACTCCGTTCACGATGGGTTAGGCCTGATAAGCCTTCACGTTCGCGGAAGATGGCTCGTGTTGGCAGAGAAGTAACTTCTCGAGCCTTCACGTTTGCGTCCAGATGGTCGCGTTCGCTTAGGCTTAATACCCTCCCCCTGTCAGGCTCACAAGCCATCGCGTTCGCGTGTGCTGTGCCGCGTTCGCGAAGGGTATCTTTCCTTAGATTTGTGTTCGAGACTCCAGCTTCGCATTCACAAAGAAGAAGTTTGGCACCTTGGAGAGTTGCCTTAAGCGTTCACGAGTGAGCCTACACGAACACGAAGAACAAAATCCCTCAGCATTGAACATAAAAAACCTACAACTTTTTATAAGTTCAAAACCTTCTGAAATACATCCGAAACACACCTAAGCCCTCGGGGATCCAAACCAAACGTACGTACTAACTCAAAAATACCATATGAACTTATCTGTTCGTTCAAATCGCCAAAATAACATCATTGACATCGTATTAAACCTCAAAATCAACGAATTATTTCAAACTCCTTAAAACATCAAATTTTGCAATTAAGGTCCGAATCCCGTCAAACGGATTCCGTTTCTTACCAAACTTCACAAAAATATCTTAAATCATATATAGGACCTGTAACGAGGACCGGAACCAAAATACGAGCTCGATACCAATATGTTCTAATCAAAATTCATTTCTAATTCCTTTAAACAATTTCAGAAAATAATTTTCTTAAAAATTTATTTCTCGGGCCTGGGACCTCGGAATTTGATTTCGGGCATACGCCCAAGTCCCATATTTTCCTAAGGACCCTTCGGTATTGTCACATCAAGGGTCCGGATCTGTTTACCCATAAAATTGACCGAAGTCAAATTGATTCATTTTATAGTTAAAATTTATCATTTTCACAAATTTTTTCATTTAAGCTTTTCGGCTACGCGCCCTGAATGCGTACACAAATCGAGGCGGTGCTAAGAGAGATTTTTAAGGCCACGAAATACAAAATTCAATTTAAAAGTAAATCATGACCTTTTGGGTCATCACATTTATCTAGTTTAATACTAAATGAATATTCTAGAATATACACGTCATTTTTAATTTAATGCAATACATTAAACGAACTATATCAAACTATAAGTACTAAACAATGAGACATTATTAATTTTAATATTACAAACAGGATATTATAAATTACAACATTATCATGTTTGCTAGCTGTAACTTGTATCTTCCTCTATTTTGCTTTATGATCAACTGGGTTACTGAACAGTTGAGGCTAATGTGAAGTCATGAACGGATAATACAGTTAATTGTTTTATTCGCCGGGTAATTTAATTTTATTCATATTAAATATGATTCGTATTTTATTTGTTTTTGTATTACTCATTTTTATTCGAACCCTATCTGATCCGATCCGTTGCCACCCCTAATACCAAGCGTAGGATATAACAACTTGTTAGTAGTAAAAAGAGTGAAATTAATGTTAACACGTTGCTTAAAATATGTAATATTGATGTAATATTTGTAAAGAAAAATTAGTTATGTTTACTAATGAAGGAAGTAACATTTTTCCTCTTTTAGTAAACTAGTCGTGTTCCACGTGAATCTTGACTCAAGGAATATAAAATTAGGAAAAATTTCATATAAGAACAACTAAACTTTGTTTTTTCAATTTTATAGTATATATTTCAATTTAAAACCAACTAGGCCAAAAGTAATGGATTAGTATTCAACATCCAATTCCAATAGGTTCTAGAAATTAATATTTAATTTTTAAAAAAGATTGCTCAAGTTTTTAAGTTAACTTTTGAATAAATAACTGTGACTCAAATATTAGTTTAACAAAATAAATCCATTTGGATGGTGAAAATTAAGTTTTTAATAAGCTTAAACATGAGGGTTTAAATTTTGAATTTGACTTTGTGAGAAATTTGGAGTGGGTATTATTTAGACTTGTTAGAAATAGTATAAGGATGTTGTATATAGTATTGAAGTCATTTAATAGAGATTTGGACTGGTTCTGAACAAGAATTGTAACTAAAAATTATGGAAGAAGTTCGTCTACAAACGCTTGTATAAAGTTATATAATAGTGTATAAGATGTGTATACACTCATATATTAGTTATACAAGATTATACATAATTATACAAAAAACTGACTTCGTCTTCTTCCTTGTGTCTTTTCTAAATTTAACTCAAGTCTTGCTCAAATCTACTCCAAATCACTTCAAATTTAAAATCTGAACTCCTTTTGATATTTTCAATCAATTGGAACAACACCAATCTAAACAACTAACAAACTCAAAAAATCCTATTTCGAAGCAAAGTTTTGAATGGCCTTCAATGGTGGACTTCTACTCTTCAATTTTCTTACATTGGCTTCAGTTTTCTTAAGAAGCAACAATGGCGGACGTTCCTTTGAAGTAAAAAATACACGGTCCCTTGAAGCATATGTAGACTGTGAAAAGAAGAGAGAGTGAAAGCAATGGTTGTGATAACACATATTTAACTCCATAGTTTTTAGAAGCAATGGTTGTAAGAACACAAGTTTTGAATTTGCTAGTGCTTTCAAAATATGTACAGTATGAATTAGGTTGGGTAAAACTTAAAAACATGGACCATGTTTTGTTATGATGTGAAGTCATATGCATTTTCTTATAATTCTTTTTTTTTGTTAAAGTCATATAATATTATTTTAAAACTGTATTTGAGTTATATAATAAAAGTTAACAAAAAAATTATAAAACTGATCATTATTGATTTTATTTAAGTAATTCAATGAAGGAAAAAGCTATGCCATGTAAAAGTCCTCAAAATCCTAAATTTCAGTCATTAAATTGTAATTATGATTTATCCGCATATATATATATATATATATATATATATATATATATATATATATATATATATATATATATAGTTAGTTAGTTAGTTAGTTAGTTAGTTAGTTAAATCATATTTTATTAAAATTATGGTAAAAATTAATTAGTTGAATTTAAAATTAAGTATTAGCTAAATTTTAATAAATGTTTAACATAGATTTATTTGTTGAATAAATAATTTAATATTTATAAAAGTATCGACCCACTTCAACTATGTGGTAATAATAAAACTTCATATAAATTACTCTATAAATTTTTAGATTGTTAGTTATCTTAAATATGTTTACTATTTGTTAAGTTTGTTCTAGAACTTGAATGGTAGTTTTTATACTTTCAGAATATTTAAAATTAAAATATAGTAAACATTCATTTTAATCATTTAAACATATATTGCATTTAGTCTAACATCAATTTCTATCTTTCGTTAATTTATTTTTGTACATATTTTATATCGCTTGACAATGATGCGCACGTGCCACGCATGCAATACGATTATTGGGTTGTATTATGACCTGAGTTCTCCCTCCGTAAACTGTCGTGACGGCACCTGGTCTTTACGACTAGGTAAGCTTATCAATTTGCGAAAAAGGAAATTAAAAGTATAAACTAGCATAAAAAATATATATCAAGTGTTTAAAATATCGCTCGGCATACACAATAACAACAATCTCGATAAATAATAACACTCCAAAAATCTGGAATCTCATGAATCACAAGCTAAGAAAAATATATAAGGTTTCTAACTCTAGAAGTCTAATAACAAAGGAAATACATGGAAAAGTTTATAACTAAAGGGAGAGTAGAGAGGGATTTCTAGGTCTGCTGACGCAGCAAATATACCTTGAAGTCTTTGAATCGGCTCGCCTCACGGATAGTGTGGTTGAGCAGAAAACCTGGATCTACACACGAAAAATATGTGCAGGAAAGGGCATGAGTACACCACAGCGGTACCCAGTAAATGCTGAGCCCAACCTCGGTTGAATAATGACGAGATCAGGTCAGGGCCCTATTGTTATATATATAACAAGGTAAATAATATTATAAATAAAAAAGTACAATTAAGTGCTAACAGTTAATAAGGATGAAATCAGAGAAACAAACAAACTCAATACACAAAGATAACAATAGGGGATCTCCTAGGATGCGTCTCGTAGTCCCAAACGTAATGGTGCGGAGGATCTCTCGGGACATCGTCCCGTAGTTCAAATCATTAATATGCGGGGAAATTTCTCGGAATACTGATTCATAGTCCCAAAGTAACATGCAGGGGGATCTCCCCGAATACCAATCCGTAGTCCAAAAGTAAACACATAACAGTTTCAAGAAAGAATTCTACAATTCTATTCAAGTTGTATCAGGAAAATAGGGAATTTTTTATCCAAACATGCTACACAAAAAACCAAGTAAATAGTTAAAGCAGGTAAGACAGTTAAGTCACATAAGCATGCTTTCCTAAACTAAACAGGAGGTTCATGTTGCTCAATTAAAATAACACATAGACACTTACTTAATAAAAATGAGGTTTTTCAACAATTAGCACATGTACGCACTCGTAACCTCACGTACATAGCATTCATATAACAACAGTACCAAAATCCTAGGAGAAGTCCTCTCCCCCTCCCCCCCCCCCCCCCCAAGGTAAGGCAAGCCACTTACCTCAAACCAACTCAAAATCAATCTGATATCACGCTCTTGCCACGAGTATCCAACTCTGAGTGGCCCAAACCTAATCAAATCAATATCATAACGTAAATATAACTACAACCAACTAATTTAGCTAATAAAATCGCAACTAATGCAAGGAAAATAGAAAAAAGTCCAAAAATCCTCCCTGGGCCCACATCTCAGAATCGGGTAAAAGCCACAAATTATGAATACCCATTTACTCACGAGTCTAACCATACCAAAATCAACCAAATCCGATACCAAAAATCTCGATCAAATTGCCAAATTTCGGCCTAAGAACTTTTCTCAATTTTCATCACAAATCTGAATTTAAATATAAAACTACGCTTAAATTAATGGGATGTAATAAAAAAGAAGTTAGGAATCAATACCCACTAATATTCTCTTTAATGATACCGCAAAATCGCCTTCCATCGAGCTCCAATTTGATTTTAGAAGTTATGATCTCAAACCCTCAACTTTTTATATTTCTTTCCAGTGATTTTCGCTTATGCAAGGGGGATACCGCACATGCGCTCCTACTCCGCACCTGCATAAATTCATTAAACGGCCAGATTTTGCACCTGGCCCTTTATACGCAAATGTGGTCCCGCTTCTATGGTCCATAGGCCACATCTGCGACTACTTCCCTTATGTATTAGATTGCACCTGCGGTTGCCTAACCATTTCTGCAGCGCTGCACTACGGGTCCAAACTCTGCATGTGCGAAACCAAGAGGTTCAGCAAAGTTTAGCAATTTCCTAAGTCCAATTCAACTTCCGTTAAGCATCTGAAACTCACCTGAGGCCCTCGGGACCTCAACCAAACATGCCAATCAATCCTAAAATATCATACAAACTTAATCCAACCCTCAAATTATATCAAACAATGTTAAACCACGATTCACCCTCCAATCCAAGCCTTATGAACTTGAAATCTCAAGAATTCGACAACCGATGCCAAAACCAATGAAACCACATTCAATTGATCCCAAATTTTGCACACAAGTCACATTCAACACTACAAAACTATCCAACTTTAGGAATCAGATTTCGACACCGTATAAAAATCTCACTATTGATCCAGAAATTTCAAAAATTCAACTTTCAGCATTTAAAGCCTAAATAAGCTACAGACCTCCAAAACACAATCTGAACATGCCCTTAAGCCCGAAATCACCCAACGGAGCTAACAGAATCGATAAAATTTTCATCCTGAGGTCGTCTTTACACTGTTCTAACTACGGTCCAAAGTCTAAAGCTTAAGATCTTATTTAGGGACTATATGTCCCAAAACACTCCGAAACACAAAACAAATCTTCCCGGCAACTCCCAATAGCAAAAACAAACATGGGAAAAACAATTAATAGGGGATCGAGGCATTAATTCTCAAAACGAACAGCCAGGTCATTACATCTCTTAATATATTCATTCTCCTCGAACAACAATAGAGACATACCTGAAGTGGTGAAAAGATAAGGGCAATGGTTTCGCATATCCTGCTCGGTCTCCCAAGTCGTCTCCTCGACCGACTGACCCCGCCATTGAACTTTATTGATGTAATGTTCTTTGACCTCAGCTTTCGAACCTATCTGTCCAACATATCTATTATCTCCTCAAAATAAGATAGATCCTTGTCCAGCTGACTGAACTGAAATCCAACACGTGCGACAGATCACCGTGATACCTCCGAAGTATCAAAACATGAAACACCGGATGAATTCCTACCAAGCTGGGAGGTAAGGAAAGCTCATAAGCAACCTCCCAAACACGTTGAAATACCTCAAAGGGACCAATAAACTTTGGTATAAATTTGTTCTTCTTCCCAAATCAAATGCCGTTCATAGGCGAAACCCGAAGCAAGACCCACTCTCCAACAATATAGGAAAAATCACAAACCTTCCGATCCGCATAACTCTTCTATCTGGACTAGGCTGTGTGTAGTCTATATTGACTCACCTTAACCTTCTCCAAGGTGTCCTGAACCAAGTCTGTGCCCAATAATCTGGCCTCCCCCGGCTCGAACCAACCCACCGAGGACCTACACCACCTACTATACAAAGCCTCATACAGTTCTATATGAATGTTGGACTAATAGCTATTGTTGTAGGCAAACTCCGTAAGTGGCAAAAATTAATCCCAATAACCTCCAAACTCTATCACACACGCATGGAGCATATCCTCAAGAATCTGAATAGTGCACTCGGAATGTTCGTCCGGTTGGGGGTGAAATGTTGTGCTCAACTCTACCCGAGTGCCCAACTCATGTTGTACAGCTCTCCAGAATCGTGATGTGAACTGAGTACCTATATATGAAATGATAGAAACTGGAATACCATGCAGATGAACAATCTCACGGATATAAATCTAAGCCAACCGCTTTGAAGAATAATGGTACACATAGGAATGAAGTATGCATACTTAGTCAGCCGATACATAATCACCTAAATGGCATCAAACTTTCTCAAAGTACGTGGGAGTCCAACTACGAAGTTCATGGTGATCCGCTCCCACTTCCACTCTAAAATCTCTATCTGCTGAAGCAGGTCACGGTCTCCAGTGCTCATTCTTCACCTGATGACAATTGAGGAACTGAGCAATAAAACCTAACTATATCTTTCTTCATCCGCCTCCTCTAGTAGTGCTGCCTCAAATCCTGATACATTTTCACGGCACCCGGATGGATGTAATACCACGAACTGTGGGCCTCCTCTAGAATCAACGTTTGAAGCCTATTAGCATTGGTTACACATATCCAACCCTACATCCTCAATACCCCATCATCACCAGTTGTCACATCTCTGGCATTACCATGCAAGACCTTGTCCTCAAGGACAAGCAAATGTCAATCATCATACTGATGCTCTGTGATATAATCAAACCAGGAAGACCGAGAAATCACACAAGCTAAGACCTGACTGGGCTCCAAAAAATCCAACCTCACAAATTGGCTGGCAAGAGCATCTATTGCCATGTGCCTCTCTACTGCTGGTAGATAAGCCAAAATCCCCAAACTCTCTGCCCAGTGACTCAAAGCAACGGCAACCATATTGGCCTTTCCTAGATGATACAATATAGTGATGTCATAGTCCATAAGCAGCTCTAACCACCTCCTCTGATGCAAATTAAGGTCCTTCTGCTTGAATATATGCTGCAAACTTTGATGATCACTGCAGATCTCACAAGGAACATCGTACAAATAATGGCACCAGATCTTTAAGGCATGGATACTATCAACTAAATCGAGATCACGGACATGATAATTTTCTCATGCACTTTTAGCTATGGGGACACGTAGGCAATCACCCTACCATCCTACATCAACATCGCCCTGAGGCCAATCGTCGAGGCATCACAATTGACAGTATAAGACCCGAACATGTAGGAAATATCAATGCTGGTTTGTAGTCAAAGTTGTCTTGAGCTTCAGAAAGCTCTCCTCACACTCTTTCGTCCACATGAACAGAGCACCCTTCTAGGTCAGCCTTGTCATAAGTACTGTAATAGATGAAAATCCCTTAACACATCGACGGTAATAACCCGCCAAGCCAAGAAAACTATAGATCTCTATAGCCGAGGATGGTCTAGGCCAACTCTGCACTGTTTTCCCTTTATTCAGATACCTTGATCCCTTCACTCGATACCACGTGACCTAAAAATGCCATGAAATCCAACCATGACTCACATTTTGAGAACTTTGCATATAATTTCTTTTCTCTCAAAGTTTGAAGCATTGTCCTCAGGTGCTGCTCATGATCTTCCCAACTCCAGAAGTATACCAAAATGTCATCAATAAAGATAATGAGGAACGAGCCAAGATATGGGAATGTCGCAAGAGCATAGGTCAGCTGAAATGACATAACAAGGAACTCGTAATGATCATAACGAGTCCTGAAAGCAGTCTTGGGGATATCTGTCTCCCGAATCTTCAACCGATGATTACCTGAATAAAAGTCAATCTCAAAGAACACTCAAGCACCCTATAACTAGTCAAACAGATCATCAATACGAGGCAAAGGATACCAGTTCTTTACCATAACTTTGTTCAGCTGGCAATTATCAATGCACATACGCATATAACTATCATTGTTCTTCATGAACAAAATAGGAGCACCCTATGGTGATACACTAGACTGAATAAAACCCTTGTCGAGCAATTCTTGTAACTTTTGCTTCAACTCCTTCAACTTAGGAGGAGCCATACAATAAGGAGTAATAGAATGGGTTGAGTGCCCGGTAATAAATCAATGCCAAAATCGATATCTCTATCGGGTGGCATACCCAAAGATCAGCTGTAAACACATCAAGAAAATCCCTCACTACTGGGACTGCATCAATTGTAGGGTTATCAATATCGACATCTACCGTATAGGCTAGATACATGTCACACCCCTTCTCAACCATTCGTTGAACCTCAAGAAACAAAATAACTCTACTGGTGGTGTGATCTAAAGTACCCATCCACTCTACTCACGGTACACCTAGCATAGCCAACATCATGGTCTTAGCCTGAAAACTAAGAATAGCATAATGGGCGACAACTAGTCCATGCCCAAGATAACATCAAAATCTGCCATGCTGAGCAACAACAAATCGCCTCTGGTCTTAAAACCACAAAGAGCAATCAAACGCGATCGATAAACGCAGTCCACAACAAGAGAATCTCCCACATGAGTAGAAACATAAATAAGGGAACTCAAATAATCCTGAGATATGGCCAAATGCGGGAAAATTTAGAGGACGTATAAGAATAAGTCGAGCCTGGATCGAATAGAACCGATGCATCTCTATGAAAAACTAGGACAATACCTGTGATAACAGAATCAGAGGCGATAGCCTCGGTACTGCAAGTAAGGTCATAATATCTAGCCTGGCCTCCCCCTTTAGGGCGACCTCTACCTTGGGCTGGCTGAGCAGGTGGTCTGGCATATGGTGTTGTAATCATATCTTGGGAACTATGTGGAGCACGCTCTGTCCGAGAAGTCTGCGGAGGTGCACACCTCCTGAGTCTGGGAAATCCCTCACTATATGGCATGTGTCGCCACACTCAAAATAAGCTTTGGCACGATGGTTGTGACTGGATAGGGCTAGGTCCATTGGACTAACCACTGAAAGTACCCAGTGCAGAAGGCGCACTAGATACTGGAGATGCATAATAAGGCTCTTAAAGTCTAGAGGGAGCTGGAATACCACTGGCTGTTGAAAGAGATGAATGAACGGGGTGACTCATACAACCCTTACCATGACGAACTGTAGTTGGAGCACAGGCACCAGAATAATGGTCCGACTCTCAAGAACTCTTGGCCTTTTTCTCCTATCTATCTCGAGCAAGCATGCCCTCTACCCTCCTAGCAATGCTCACCGCCTTCTGATAAGTAATATCCATTTCCAACTCCCGGTTCATGCTAGACTTGATGTTGGGAATGAGTCCCCTCAATAAACCGGCAAAATCTCTCATGAACTATAAAAACCAAGGCCGGTGCATGTCTATCCAAGTCGGTGAAGTGAACAGCATACTCCGAAACAGTCATAGTACCCTGGCACAAATGCTCAAACTCTGCGCCCATGCGTCCCTGAGGATCAGAGGAACGAACTCCCTCAAGAACATATCTGAAAATTTGGTCCATGTAAGGGAAGTCTCGGCTAGACTATCCAACTCATAAGTACTCCACCACTGGTAGTCTGCTCCTCGAAGCTGGAAGGCAGTGAAAGAAACCTCACTCGACCCCGATATACCCATAGTACGAAGAATACGGTAGCACTCCCCCAAAAATCCGAGAGCATCATCTAATGCTAAACCACTGAATGTAGGAGGCTTTTACTTCTTGAACCTCTCAAGCCTTCACTGCTCATCCTCGAAAGATGCTGCCTTTTCATCAAGCTGAACTAGGGCTACAGAGGGTACCGGTATAATCTCTAGGTTCTCATCAACATGGACCATCTGCTCTAGGGTGCTGGCGGCGAGAGTCTGTGCTCCCCCCTACTTGGGATGTGGCTGCAGCAAGGGGAATAAACCATGCCTTAGCTAGAGTAGTTTACATGCTCACGAACTATGTAAGGGTCTCCTGAAGAGATGGAGTAGTAGTAGCAGTATGCATATTAGGTGATTGGGCTCCGGCTAGAGTTTCTGATGGATCCTCTTGGAAGCTCGTACAGGTGCTCTGACTGCACTTCGTATGCGTCCTCGGCCTCTACCCAAGCCCCAACTGCTAGCGGCTCTAGCAGGGGGAATGGGGGCCTAGTCACCTCCGGTAGCACGTGTCCTCACCATCTATGAGAGAATAGAAGACATAGGTTTAGAATTTTGATATAAAAAATCTCGCACGACAAGGAAATCAAATAAAGTGGAATTTTCCTAGCAGTTCCATAGCCTCTCGAAGATAAGTACAGATGTCTCCGTACCAATCCGCAAGACTAATAAACTGGATTGTGATTCATGACTCCTATAAACCTAGAGCTCTGATACCAACTTGTCACGACCCGAGTTCTCCTTCCATAAATTGTCGTGACGGTACCTACTCTCTACGACTAGGTAAGCCTATCAATTTGTGGAAAAGGAGTTTAAAAGTACAAACTAGCATCCAACAGGTAAAAATAGATAAAGTGTTTAAAATGTCACTCGGCATACTGTATAATAACACTCCCAAAACCTGGAATCTCATAAATCACAAGCTAAGAAAAATACATAAGGTTTCTAACTCCAGAAGTCTAAAAACAAAGGAAATATAGGGAAAAGTTTATAACTGAATGGAGAACAGACAGAGATTTTAGGTCTACGGACGCGGTAAATATACCTTGAAGTATTTGAATTGCCCCGCCTCATGGATAGTATGGCTGAGCAGCAGAACCTGGATCAGCACACAAAAAACATGTGCGGGAAAGGATATGAGTACACCACAGCGGTACCCATTAAGTGTCGAGCCCAACCTCGGTGCAGTAGTGACGAGATCAGGCTAAAGCCCTACTGTTATATATATAACAAGGTAAATAATATGAAATAAGACAGTATTATTAAGTGCTAATAGTAAATAAGGATGATATCACAGAAAGAAAGAAACTCTATGCACAAAAATAGCAACATGGGATCTCCCAGGATCGCGTCTCATAGTCCCAAATGTAACGGTGCGGAGGATCTCCCAGGATATCGTCCCGTAGTTCAAATCGTAAATATATAGAGAGATCTCTCGGAATAGCGATCCATAGTTGATAATAGGCTATGTAGTTGATATTTACACCTTAATATGACCATACTTTGTTGTTGTTTTATAGATAAATTGCCAACAAAATGCTCTAAATAGTGTCCTTTTGTTTCGCAGGGAACATTATATGAGAGAAAGCAACATGGAATGTGTTGGAGGCAATAGTGCAAAGAAAAGGCCCACTCGAGAAGTACCCGAGCACGAAGAAGCATAAATGGTCCGGGAAAGAAGGCCACCGCGACCGTGGTGGATTAATAAGGCGAGAAAGAAAGATTAGCTTTCACCGCGGTTGGCCGCGACCGTGGTGAACTGTTCATGCAACTGGAAGTTTGAGGACCAAAGTGTAATTTCGGGGAAACTTTTGTAAAATACTTATAAGCTTTAGAAACTCGCCCAAGATGGTACTAAGCTTATTTTAGACTACTTTTGGAGGAAGAATAAGTGGGAGGAGACGATCCAAATATTAGAGTTTTTCTCTATCTCCTTTTAATTCTTGCAATTTTATATTATGAACAATATGGTAGTTTTATCTTATTTTGTTATGAGTAGCTAAACAATTATCTAGGGTTGATGGAATCAATTTTTGTTTGAAGTTTTGACTCAACTTGTTATAATCGGGCCAGATTTATTATATGATTGTTCAACTACATTTTGTATGGTGATTAATTGAATGGGCCCTTGATTAATCGTGTCTAATTACTTCATATTGCTTAAGAAAGAATATTAGGTTAGACATCTGTTGAACAACACTACTTTTGGGCAATTGAAGAGATTCATTACTTGAATTTAAAAGTGGGTTTAGAGATAACGAAATTTTGGTGGGATAATTTAGGGTTATGCATATAGTCAGCTAAAGTAGTTTGAGAGAATGCTTTAGTATATTATTGTAATTGATCGAGAGATAATTATGATAACCTACAACTCTCATTCCTTATAGAGTAATTCGGCGAGATTATAGGGAACTAGTCAAGATCGAAACTAACAATTGGGCAAATCACTGCCCTAGATCATTTTACCATCGAATTTTTTTTTCTTTAGTTTTCTGTTGTTCTTAATAGTATTTGAAGTAATTAAACAAGAAAAAAACCAATTTGTTAGTTCCCTGAGGATTCGATTCCGGACTTAAAACCGGATTATATTTACAGAGGCTGTTTTTTCTGTTAAATTACATAGTTGGGCGTGATTAAATTTTGGCGCCGTTATCGGGGACTAACTGTGTTATTTATTACAACTTAGAAGTAGTGTTTAAAATTATTTATTCAATTCAATTTTCAAAGGTATTAAACAATTTTCATTGAATTTCTAACGTTTGAACTCTTGTGGATTTTACGTGTATGCCTAGAAATTCTCCGAGGACTGGAGAACTATTTGAAGGACTTTCAGACCTAGAGAAAACATTTGGTGCATTGAACCGTGCCAACAAGAGAATCCAACAATCAGAACACCCGCACTTGCTCGAATTTGACATGGGTGACACAGAAAACGTCAACGGAGACGTCGTGGATCCGCCGGCGATCCCTAACGTCAGAGCAATGGCACCTCTTGTGCCAAAAGTTGCACTTTATGATTGGGCACAGCCCACATCTGACAACCTGGCAACTGCCATAGCTGTGCCCGCAATTCAAGCGGAGACATTCCAAATCACAAATAACATACTGCATCTGCTGCAGAATATGGGATTGTTCTCTAGGTCACACATTGAAGACCCTCAGCAACATTTGAAAAATTTTCTATCAATTTGTGTGACTCAAAGGCAGCCAAATGTGGCCCATGAAGCTATCAAGCTGTTACTATTCCCATTCTCTGTGTCCGGGGAAGCTCAAACTTGGCTAAATTCGCTCCCTATCAATTCCATTGTCACCTGGGAGGAATTAGTCAAGCAATTCCTGAATAAGTTCTACCCGCCCAACAAGACTGCAAGGCAGATTGATGAAATATTGCAGTACAACCAGCAGCCGACTGAGACCTTACAGGAAACTTGGGAAATATTCAAAAGGATGCTGGTGAAGTGCCATCACCATGGCATTCCAGACCAGAAGCTTGGCTAGAGGTTCTACATGGGGTTAGCTGACAATCTAAAAGCAAATATGGATGCTTCAGCTGGAGGTGCCTTTTTAAGTAAGACATTCACCGAGTGCAAAATCCTCCTTGACAAGATGTCCTAGAATTTGGGGTGGATGACTAGAGGTACAACACTGGCACCCATAGTACATTGAGTTCCTCTTGACCCAAATAATTTGCATGCAGAGAACATGGCCACATTCATGACTCAGATGAGTATTTTGATGAAGAAGATAGATGAAATGGGTACCAAACAAGTGCATATTATATACTTAACAAATGGAGGACTGTGTATACCCTATGTTAATCAGTCTTATGTGAATTCATGGAGCGGAGAAAGTGAAAATCAAGGGCCAACGGAAGATATGAATTATGTTAACAGACAAGGAGGACAGCAGTGGAGACCAGCACCAAACAAGCAATACAAACTCAACATGCCTCAGCCTGGGGGCATGCAGGCTAAAGGCCAAATGGTGCCATACAACCAGAGACAACAGGGCTACCCACAGCAAAACCAGCAACAACTGACATATCAGCCACCTCCTCAGGAGTAAGATAACAACATGGTAGAGATCAGAGGGATGCTCCAGCAACTCATTAGGACAAAAGGTAAGATGAAAGAAAAGTTGGCAGTACATGATTCAGCTATAAAGAACATTGAAACTCAGTTGGGGCAGTTATATATGGCTTTAGACTATCACCCCTAAGGAACATTGCTAGCAGACACAAATATTAACCCCAAGGAGAAAAACCCGAATCAGCTAATGACAGTAAGTCTCCGGAATAGGATAGATTTAGACAAAGAGTAGGAGGTTGCATAGGCCAGCAAAGAAACTATGCCAACCATTCTAATTCCACTAGAGATAGATGAACCAACAAATTTGACTGAAGTGGTGGTTGAACAGGGGAAAGATGAAAAGGGTAAGGCTAAAGAAAATGAACCAGTTGCCGAACAGATGATGCCTCTTGTGTCATAGAACCCCAACAGAGAGAAGCTAGCAAGCAGTACACAACGTGTGATAGATTCACCATTCCCTCAAAAGAAGGAAGATCAATACAAGAAATTCATGGAGGTGTTGCATCAACTTCAGTTGAATATTCCCCTGATGGATGCCTTGAGGGAGATGCCAGGTTATTCGAAGATGATGAAAGACCTAATATCACGAAAGTTTGATTTTTAGGACCTATCCATAGTGACTTTGACACACAGACCTGCAATGCAGTAGTAACCAGACCGATGGCCCAGGTAGTTTTACTATTCCTTGCACGATAGGGAGTTTTGCCTTTGCAAAGGCATTATGTGATTTGGGAGCCAACATAAACTTGATACCTCTGGCTGTATACACCAAAGTGGGCATTGGCAGAGCTAGACCAACTTCAATGCTGCTACAGTTGGCTAACCGCACGGTAAAAAGGCATACTGAGATTCTTGATGATGTGCGGGTTCAAGTGGGGAAGTTCGTGTTCCCTGCAGACTTTGTTATTTTGGATTTTCAGGTAGATGAGGAGATACCTATCATTTTAGGTAGGCCATTTTTGCCCACTGGGAGAGCACTTATCGATTGTGAGATCGGGGAATTAAAAATAAGACTGAACGATGAAGAAGTCATATTCAATGTTCAGTAATCTATAAGGAGACCCAGTGAATATGCTATTTTCTCTCTAGTGGGGGCAGTTGTTATGATCCTACAAGAAGATGATGTGACCATGAATACTAAAGATTCATTGGAGGCATGTCTAACAAATCTACAAGAGATGGATAGTGAAGGGTTAGCTGAGTGGGTTATAGCACTTTGAAGGCCAAGGATTCTGGAAAAGGGAACCTCAGTTCGAGTCCATTGAGTTAGAAAAAAGGGCTATACCTCCAGCAAAGCCATCAGTAGAGGAACCACCCACGCTGGAGCTGAAGTCGCTCCCAGCTCACCTCAGGTACGTTTTCCTAGGCCTTAATTCTACTTTACCTGTTATTATATCATCCGGTTTTCTAGATGTATACGTAGAACAGCTCTTACAGGTACTGCAGGAAAGTAAGACTGCCATTGGCTGGACCATGACAGACATAAAGGGTATCAATCCAGCCTTATGTATACATAAGATTCTCTTGAAAGAAGGGCACAAACCTTCCAGAGAAAATCAACGAAGGCTGAACCCGAACATGAAAGAGGTAGTAAAGAAGGTTGTGATCAAATGGTTAGATGGGGGAATCATCTTCCCCATCTCTGATAGCAGTTGCGTCAACCCTGTCCAATGTGTGCCGAAAAGGAGGGAATGACTGTTGTGCAAAATGAGAATAATGAGTTGATCTCAACTCATACAGTCATGGGATGGTGGATTTTCATGGATTATCAAATATTGAACACGGCCACCCAGATGGACCACTTCCCCTTACCTTTCATTGACCAAATGTTGGACATGCTGGCTGGGCGATCACACTTCTGTTTATCAGATGGATATTGTACAATCATATATCAATAGCCCCCGAAGATAGAGAAAAAACCTCCTTCACATATATGTATGGCATCTTCGCCTTTCGAGGAATGCCTTTTGGGCTTTGCAATGCACCGAATACATTTCAACGATGCATGTTAGTCATTTTCATAGACATGGTGGAGGATATTATAGAGGTCTTTATGGATGATTTCTCCATGGTGGGGGATTCATTCGAGGACTATCTTCACAACTTAGGAAGAGTGCTCAAAGATGCGTGGAGACAAATTTAGTGTTGACCTGGGAGAAGTGCGATTTTTATGGTACAGGAAGGGATAGTCCTGGGGCATCGAGTATCCAGTAAAGGAATTGAGGTTGACCATGCTAAGGTTGACGTGATTGAAAAGATACCACTGCCTACTTCAGTCAAGGCTATGAGAAGTTTCATTGGCACATCGGGTTTTACAAGCGATTCATAAAAGATTTCTCCAAAACAGCTAACCTATTATGCAAATTCCTTGAAAAGGATCACCCTTTTATATTTTCTAGTAATTGCAGGTTAGCATTTAAGGAGATGAAGAAGAGATTGGTGACTGCATCCATTATTGTTACACCCAACTGGGAGCAACCATTGAGCTCATGTGCGATGCAAGTGACTATGCCATATGAGCAATCTTGGGGTAGCGAAAGGATAAGCTGATGCACCCGATTTACAGTGCAAGAAGAACGCTAAGCAGTGTACAAATCAATTACACTGTGACGAAAAAGGAGATGTTGGATGTTGTTTTTGCATTCGACAAATTCAAGTCATACTTGATTGGCTTGAAATTATTCTTTACACTGACCATGCAACAATTAGGTACTTGATAAAAAAGAAGGAGTCAAAGCCACACTTGATTCGCTAGGTTCTTCTGTTACAAGAATTTGATCTGGAAATACGTGACCGAAAAGAGACAGAGAACCAAGTAGCTGACCACCTCTCAAGGTTGGAAGGAGCTAAAAAGAAGGTAGAGTTTGAGGATATAACAGAGACATTCCCGAATGAACATACTGGGAATGAAAATGGAGGAGGCACCTCGGTATGCTGATATTGCTAATTATTTAGCAAGTGGTATTGTACCCTATGAACTCTCCTCAATTCAAAAGAAAAAGTTCTTTCGTGAGTGTCGATATTATTATTGGGATGAACCTATATTGTTTGAAATATATGTAGATAACATGATCTGGCGGTGTATCCCTGAGGAAGATCAACATTCTTGGTGGACAATTTGAAGGAATTGAGATAGTAGCAAAGGTGTTTGAGTCAGGCTTGTACTGGCCTACTCTGTTCAAGGATGCCCATAACTGGGTTAAAAGCTGCTATGAATGCCAAAGGACTGGCAACTTATCTCGTAGACACGATATGCCAATGACTACAATTCAAGAGGTGGAGATTTTTAATATATGGGGGATTGATTTCATTGGGCTGTTCGTCAGCTCATATGGTAACAAGTACATATTGGTAGCAGTTGACTATGTCTCCAAGTGGGTCGAAACAGTGGCTATTCCGACCAATGATGCTGAAGGGGTACTAGGCTTTCTAAAGAAGAACATTTTCACATGTTTTGGTACCCCAAGAGCTATACTTAGTGATTCCAGAACCCATTTCTGGAATAGAGTATTCGCATGGTTGCTGGAAAAACATAGAGTTCCCATACCACCCGCAGTTGAGCGGACAAGTTGAAGTGAGCAACAGTGAGATTAAAAGTGTCCTAACAAAAATAGTGAATGCAACAAGGATTGACTGGGCAAACAAATTGGATGATGCATTGTGGGCGTACCGTACAGCCTTCAAAACCCCAATTGGTATGCCACCGTACAAATTGGTATTTGGAAAGGCACGTCACGTCCCAGTTGAGCTAAAGTATGAAGCACTTTGGGTATTGTGCCAATTAAACTTAGACATGGAGACAGCAGGTACTAACATAATTACTGGGTTACATGAGCTCGATGAATTCAGGTTCCAGTCCTTTGAGAGTGCTAGATTATACAAAGAAAGGATGAAATTAATGCATGATAAGTTATATCTTGGATCGCAACTTCAAACCCGGAGATCTTGTGTTGTTATACAACTTGAGATTGAGATTATTTCCGGGTAAGTTAAATTTCGGTGGTAAGGACCCTTCAGAGAGGTGAAAATGTTCTTTAGTGGAGCTGTAGAGATTGAATTAGAAGATGGGACAAACAAGTTCACAGTAAATGGGCAAAGGTTGAAACATTACCTTGGAATGGCTGAAGAAAAAGAGGACAAAGTGGTAATCAATTTGGAAGAGACCTAGTAAGCGAATGAGGAGTGATAATCAAATACTTGCGTCGTACCGCAACGTTAAGTTATGCACTGCATGGGAGGCAACCCACAGGTGTGTTGTTAGTGTCATGTAACTTTATATAAATAAAGCAACGCCAGCACCATGACTGCGGTGAACCGCGATAAACCGCGATGGAAGGCAAACATTCGGCCTCACGTTTTTATTCCACCCCGACCGCGGTGGACCGCGATAAATCGCGGTGAGGCGAACATTCTGGCTCAAGTTTTTGAAACCACCATGACCGCAGTGGATCGCGGTCGACCGCGGGGTTACCAGGTATGTTAATTTTTTTTCCATTTTTTTTCTTTTTCTCTTTTCTTCTTTTTTTAATTTTATAACCCAAAACAAACCCCCCCCCCCCCAAAAAAAAACCAAACATAACCGACCCCCTTCTCAAAATTCCTAATATCTCTCTCTCTCTAAATCCTAACGCCCCAAATTCTCTTTTCTTCCCCTTCTTTTTCTTCACTCACATTACTCCTATCTCTATTCATCTCCTCTTTCGTCCATTAAGGTATGATTCTAACTCTCCCTTCTATTTTCCTTTTGTATTTTGTGTTGTTTATGCGAGTTGAGGGTGATATGGTGTTGTACTTATAGTAGATTTTTTTGTTTTGTTTCTTCTTGTTTTCTATGTAAATTTCGTTTTTGACCTTGATTGGTAAATGGGGTGTTAATTAATATTGTGGAAAGGTGTTTGTTGGTGGGTGATTTAATAACACAAGTGTGGGGTGTGTTTGAATTGGGAGGAATTTTGAGACTCATGAGGGCTATATGTGTTTAGATAATGCCACACCCACAAAGTATTTGGGAAATTGCCCCAATGGAGATATAAGGAGCTATTGTGACATGGTTGTGGTAAGGTCTGAGTAACCACCCATAGTCACCCATTTCACACAATTTCTAATAGGCGATTCCCTGTTTGATAGGTACAATGAGTTCTTCTAGAAAGAGACGTACCACAGGGCCTTCCATTAGTGAACCAGCAAGCTCCTCTAGAGGTAGGGGCAAGCCCAAGCACCACAGTTTGACAATACGAGGTTTGTCTCCCAAACGGCGGAGGTTAGATACACTTCAAAGATAGTGAAGAAACATCTTCATGAGGTGCACATTGACCGCCATGCACAAGAGGTGGAAGACCCCAACATCTTCAATGAGTTAAGGAGGTGTCAACTGAACATCTTCTTCGAGGTGTCGGAGAAGGCAAATGTTCAGCTCGTGAGGGAGTTTTATACCAATTACCTGGAGCATGTGGAGGGAATTGTTACTATGAGGAATACACCGGTGAATGCATCTATTGAGACCATTCACATGGTGTACATGTTGCCGGTGTTTAGGGGAGACACTAATTATTATCATACCTATAGCTCAACACGAGCCTTATGGTGGCCTATTCTTGAGGTTATTTGTGTGTCCGACAGGGAATATATTTGGATTAAGCAAAGGATCACACTTAACTCCCACTCTGTCAATTGGGAGGCTAAGTGCTGGCTCACCATCATCAACAGTCGGCTGTTGCCCTCCAGCAACACAACTGATGTCAACCTAACAAGGGCATCGACTATTTTCTGTTTCATAGCCTAGAGAGATTTTGATGTGTCCCGGCTTCTCCGTGATGAGATTTTGATTAGATCAATAGAGTGGCTCAAGGGCCACTACTTCCCTTCGCTTATCACTCGGTTGTGCCGTGTTGCTAGAGTCCCTGAAGACCCTCAGGTTGATAGGAGATTGCCACTGAAATCCCCGTTCTGAGCAAAAAAAAATAGGAATTGGATGAGAGCCGATGATGAATGTTGATGACTATGATGATGATTCAACTGATGATGAGGATGATGCTAAGATAGATGAGGTTCCTCCTCCTCCAAGAGTTGATATGGCAGGACAATCACAGCTACGCCAGAGCACTCGTATGATAGCTGTAGAGCCGGATGGCTAGGTTGCAAACCTTAGTCCATGATTTGGGCGTCCGTGTAGACGCAGTGGCTGATCGGCAAGTGAAGTTAGAGAAGAAATTCTTGGGCTGGTTGAGAGCACTGCGGCATGCAATGTGAATTCGGACACTATCTCAGATGAGGAGTGATCCGTCAGTTGAAGTTCCCTTACCTCACTACTCTTTACATTTTTTTTAGCCATAGGGACATGTCTTCTTCTTAAGTGTGGGGTGGGGGATACTTTAGTGTATGTGTGTAATTATAGCAATTGATGGTCTAATTTTGTTGTGTATTGTTGTACCTTGATTGTTTTGGTATTCGAGTGAATATTTCATTAAGGAAGTTAAAATAGTAAGTGACTTGTCCCGACGACAGATCCTTTTCGGCGGGGTTCTTGAGGGAATAAGTCGAAGAAAAAAATGGAATATGGGGACTCTTCGTGATGACGGATTCTTTAGACAATGTTCTTGAGGAAAGATAGTTCAAAAAAAAGACCAAAAAGATTTTATTTTATTTTTAGGTAGTGCAGTAACTCTCCCTTGGTTTTTCTTTGGGCCACGGTTCTTTTCCAAGGGCTTAGCTTCAATCGGGTATAGATAGTTTTTTATTATTTTTGTTCTTTTTATTTTTGAGATTAGGACTAGTGGGCTATGAGCTAATTCGAAGAAAAAAACCCTTAGCGTTGATACACCTGAACACAATAGATACCAGAATGTAACGCTTAGCTTCATTGGTTGAATCCTCTTAAAGTGCCTTAAAATTGTATGTTTGCATCTAACTTGAACACTTAAAAGAGAATGTCTTGATAAACTCATTCGAAGTGAGTCATGTTCCATATATGTGTGTGAGTTTTTACTGTATTTCATGATTCACATTTAATGCCTAGAACTTGCCCTGTGTGCAAAGCGAAATTATAGTTTCATTAAGTTTTAGAAATGATATAGTCATTTATTTGTTGAGCCAGACATATGAAGTAAACCCACCGGAATGCAATACATCTTAGTTAACCCGTTGAGCCTATAAGCCTGTTTCTTTTGGCAACCACATTACGAACCTTACCAGTTGTTTGAATAGCCTGCTGTTTGAACCCTTTTACCTCCCAATAAGCACTTGAATGGTACTGGAAATATGAAAAAGCATAAGTGTAGGGTGGTGGTTTGATTTTTTAGTGGAACCATTAAGGTAGAGAAAAGGTGCTGAATTTTGAAGCATAGAAGAAGCACCACGAAAAAAGAGAGAAAAAATTATAAATAATTGTGGTGGTTGATAAGTGGTAGCTTGTACAATTACACTTAATTGACGGAGATGCTTTAAATAAATGTGGTGGAGTTGTTGGTTGGCACAACTGTGATCTTTAAGTTTAAGGTAATTGTATTAAAAGTTCTTAGGGAGGTTAGTCACTATATCTAATGTATTCTGCCGGTCCCTTAGCCTATATTACAACCAAGTAAGTCCTATTGATCTTAGACTGAGTGGGCTTAATTAGTGGAGTACTACACTACGGACAAGCCTATGGTGAATCTTTATGACATGTGAATCTTCTTTTTGAGAGTGAAAGAATTTTGTCTATCTTAGTTCCTAGTTGTTCTAATTATCATTATATGTAGAACTACTCTCTGGTGTGATGCGAGGTCATGTGATTCACAGAGGAAAAGTAAGTCTTGACTCTTGCATATAATGGTTTGAGTGAGTACGAATGATGCATGGTACAAAAGATTTGACTCTTGAAGTAAAGGTTGTTCACTACTAGGTGCAACTTGTGTAAAATGTTCATGGTGTGAGTCGTTAAGGGAAAAGATTAGGGAAGAAATTTTGATGGAGTGTGGTGGATTGCTCGAGGATTAGCAATGATTTAAGTGTGGGGTGTTGATAATAAGCTATATAGTTAATATTTACACCTTAATATGACCATACTTTGTTATTGTTTTATAGATAATTGCCAATAAAATACTCTAAATAATGTCGTTTTGTTTTGCAGAGAATATTATATGAGAGGAAGCAACATGGAGTGTGTTGGAGGTGATAATGTAAAGAAAAGGCCCACTCGAGAAGTACCCGAACACGAAGAAGCAGAAGCGGTCCAGGCAAGAAGGCTACCGCGGTGGCACTGCGGTGAACCGCGGTGGATTAATAAGGCGAGGCAGAAAGATCATCTTTCACCGGGTCGACCAGGTGAACTATTCATGCGGCTGGAAATTTGAGGACCAAAGTGTAATTTTGGGAAAACTTCTGTAAAGCCCTTATATGCTTTAGAAACTCACCCAAGATGGTACTAAGCTTGTTTTAGACTACTTTTGGAGGAAGAACAAGTGGGAGGAGACGATCAAAATATTAGAGTTTTTCTCTATCTCCTTTTAATTCTTGCAATTTTATATTATGAACAATATGGTAGTTTTCTCGTATTTTGTTATGAGTAGCTAAAAAATTATCTAGGGTTGATGGAACCAATTGTTGGTTGATGTTTTGACTCTACTTGTTATAATCGAGTCGGATATATTGTATGATTGTTCAGCTACGTTTTGTATGGTGACTAATTGAATGAGCCCTTGATTAATCATGTCTAATTACCTCATATTGCTTGAGAAAGAATATTAGGTTAGACAACTGTTGAACATCACCACTTTTGGGTAACTGAAGAGATTCATTACTTGAATTTAAAAGTGGGTTTAGAGATAACGAAACTTTGGTGGGATAATTTAGAGTTGTGCATAAAATCAGCTAAAGTAGTTCGAGATAATGCTTTAGATATTATTGTAGTTGATCGAGAGATAATTATGATAACCCATATCTTTCAGTCCTTATAGAGTAATTCGACGAAATTATAGTGAACGAGTCAAGACCGAAGCTAACAATTGGGAAAATCACTGCCCTAGATCTTGTTGCCATCGTATTATCTTTTCTTTAGTTTACTGTTGTTCTTAATAGTATTTGAAGTAGTTAAAAAAACCCAATTTGTAATGATAAAAATTCTTGTATCTACAAATTGATTGAGTTAATAATAACATTGCCAAAGAGTTTAATAGATAGGTTAGTTCCTTGAGGATTCGATTACCGGAATTAAAATTGAGTTATATTTGCAGCGACCGCTTTGTCTGTTAAAGACATAGTTGGGCGCGATCAATACTCCCCAAGTAAATGTGCAGGGGGATCTCGCGGAATACCGATCTATAGTCCAAGTAAATACACAACAGTTTCCAGAAAGAATGCTACAATTCTATTCAAGTTGTATCAGAAAAACAAGGAATTTTTAATCTAATCATGCTACATAAAAATTCAAGTAAGTATTTAAAGCAGGTAAGACAGTTAAGTCATATAAGCACGCTTTCCTAAACTATACATGAGGCTTCATATACTAGTGTTGCTCAATTAATATAAAACATAGACACTTACTCAATGAAAATGAGATTTTTCAACAATTATCACGTGTACACACTCATAATCTCACGTACATAGCATTCATATAACAACAGTAACAATATCCTAAGAGGATTCCCCTCCCCCCCAAAGCTTAGGCAAGCCAGTTACCTCGAACAATCTCAAAATTTATATGATATCACGCTTTTGCCATGAGTATCCAACTTTGAGTGGCCCAAATCTAATCAAATCAATATCATAATGTAAATACAATTACAACCAACTAATTTAGCTAATGAAATCGCAGCTAAGGCAAAGAAAATAGAAAAACGCCCAAAAATTCTCCCTGGGCCCAAGTCTCAGAATCGGGTAAAGGTCACAAATTATGAATACTCATTTACTCACGAGTCTAACCATACCAAAATCACCCAAATTTGATACCAAAAACCTCGATCAAATTTCCAAAATTCAGACTAAGAACTGTTCTCAAATTTTATCAATTTTCACCCCAAATCTGAATTTAAATGATAAAACTAAGCTTAGATTAATGGGATGTAATAAAAAAAAGTGTTAGGAATCAATACCCATCGATCTTCTCTTCAAAAATCCCACCAAATCGCCTTCCATCGAGCTCCAATATGATTTTAGAATTTATGAGCTCGAACACTCGATTTTTCATATTTCTTCCCAGTGGTTTCCGCTTCTGCAAGGGACTACTACACCTGCGGTCCCGATCCTGCGCTCCTACTCCTCAAATGCAAAAATTTATTAAACGGCCAGATTCTGCACTTCTGCGGTCCATATGTCGCATCTGCGACTGCGAGTACTTCCCTTATGCCTTAGATCGCACCTGCTGTTGCCTAACCGCTTCTATAGCGCCGCACCTGCGGTCCAAACTCTACAGGTGCGAAACCAACAGGTTCAACAAAGTTAAACAATTTCCTAAGTCCAATTCAACTTCCGTTAAGCATCCAAAACTCATCCGAGGCCCTCGATACCTCAACCAAACATGCCAACCAATCCAAAAATATCATACGAACTTAATCCAACCCTCGAATCACATCAAAAAATGCTAAAACCACGATTCACCCTCCAATCCAAGCCTAATGAACTTGAAATCTCAAGAATTTTAATACCAATGCCGAAACCAACCAAACCACATTAATTTATCCCAAATTTTGCACAAAGTTACATTTAATACTACAAAACTATTTCAACTTTCAAAATCGGATTCCGACCCCGATATAAAAATATCACTACCAATCCATGTGGTTAATTCTAAAAAAACGGCAGGGTCTTTACAGATTGCTTATGCTTTTTAGTATACACACTTTACGCATTTCTCCGTCTTAATGAGTAATTTTGATAAAAGATTTACATAATATAATTTTAAACTTTATACTTGTGTTATAAAATAAAATATAAGCTCCTAAAATTAATAAATAATGATTCTATTCTACATCCTCAATCATTATTCAATATATTCAGCTTAAACTTTATTCTAGTTTCATCTTTTTATCAATTTAATGTTACAAGTTATCTGCATCCACTTTAGTTTTAGCAATTACACGTAACCTTTAAATATTTAAGAGTTCTTCTAAAGATATTTTTTAAAAGTTATTCTCAAATTCATTTGAGGAGACAAAAATAAAGTTAATTAGCTATACTTTTATTACGATTCTTCAAAAATATGTCAAATAATAATAAAATATTAATTGTACATAGAATTAATTACTTTGGGGGTTTAATTGGATAATTATTTTATATAATTACAATATGAATTTTTAAAATATGTATTTAATTGTTTTGTTTTGAAACAATTTTCTCTTTGGTGATGATCAGAGGTATATTTGGATCAGAGGTACAATAAGAAAAATATCAATTAAGATAAAAAAGAGCTTTAACGATTATATCAAGTGGCCAGTTTTCTTCCTTTCCTTCTTTGGTATATCGAGACCACCAGAAATGGAAGGATCTTTCAAGAATACAACACATACCCTAACATTAGCCATGTAATAAGTAGCACCCAGGATTTTTTTTTTAAGGTAAATGGGATCCTACCAACATACAAAAAAAAGACTATTCATATCAAATGGGAACCCCCTATCTAGAGTTTTTGTCAAATTAAACATTCGATGGCTTATGCTTAGGAAATTCAGGCAAGGGAGAAATATTTAGGGATAGCAATGAAAATTAGATACTAGATTTTAATATGAAGTTTGCCCATACCACAAACATCCACATGGAAACGATGTCTCTATTACAAGGGTTAAAAGTAACAACTCAAAAAAGTCTAACTCCTCTAATTATTGAAACAGACTGTCAGGAACTAATCAACTTGCTAACAAATGATAATTGTCTTTATCAAAATATTATTGATGATTACAGGTTCTTATTGACTGAGGTGGAAACACCACTTTTGAAGCATGCATTCAGAGAAGCTAATACAGTAGTGGATAAATTAGCCAAGAACCGATGCAACTTGGGCTCTTTTGATAAATTAATATTATATTATTATCCTCCCGCTTTTGCTATTTCTGGTTTTGATAGAGATGGAATAGGCACTGTGTGGCCTAGGCAAATCTCATGTTGTAATTGTCATGACCCAAAATCCATTAATGATCATGATGGCGCCTAACACCGATGTCAGGCAAGCCAACAATAATTTATTAACTCAATTAACCCCATCAATATTTTAAAGTCATAATTTTCTTTTAATTAAATAATCCGAAATAAAACTTTAGATTAATTAATAAAATTTTCCAACTACATTACTGAATAACTCATAAATGCCCCCAAAAATCGGTGTCACAAGTGTATGGGCATCAATTAGGAAGATAAAATAAAGTACATCATCTGTCCGAAATATAAATTAGACAGGAAGATATATAAATAACTCTGAAGGAGACTCCACTGGCTGCGAATCATAATATGTAAATGCAACTCATCTAAGTCCCCGCAAATTACCACGCCTCAACCCTCACAGGGCCACTAGTCATATATGTACCAACACAAGAAATGGTGCAGCAAGTATAGTATGAGTACATAAATAAACATGTACCCAGTAAGTAGGGGTGTACATAGACCGTGTTGGTTCGAATTTTACAATTACCAAACCAAACCAATTGTGTCGGGTTATTAAATCTAAAGACCAAATCAAACCAATAAATTCGGGTTTTTCAATATCGATTTTTCTCGGGTTTTTTCGGGTTTTCGGGTTATTCGGGTTTTTTCGATTTTTTTTCCGGTAAAATTTTCGTAGAACAAAATATATAATGTATGCTCAAAATATTTCCTTAATCCTAGTAAGATACAACTATATAAAGTATTTTTCAAGAAAATAATACAAAATATGAGATATGTCATGACTCATGACATTATCCTAAAATATTCAACAATAAAAAATAATAAAATTATGTACTATAAATATTGCTAATTAAAAAGTCATAATAAAAATAAACATAATCTAAAAGCATTAATTCATGCTAAACTAGATAGACTAATGAGGGAGTATTAATTGTATGCCTAAAAGCTAAAGAAAAATAAAAGTAGGTTATGTATTTTTATCTAAATTATTTCAAAATAAAAAAATAGACATTTAATACATTCCCGTTCGTAATATTGAATTGAATGTCTTTTGTTAGCATTAGTATTGATTGCTAGCATTATTTAATTTACTAATATTAATGGCTATAAAACTTATTGGAGCATTCAAAAATTCTAAATCAAACCTTAAAATAATACCTTAAAAGATAAAATTATGAATTTTTTTAAGAAATATTTATAAATTACATTATAATAAGTATATTATATATTAAATATATCTAAAATTGCTATATATGTAATGTCGGGTTGGTTTGGTTTCGGTTTGACTTTCTTTAGTTAAAACCAAACCAAACCAATTATGGTCGGGTTTTTTTTTCCAACACAAAACCAAGTCAAACCAAACTATAGTCAGGTTTTTTTTTCGGTTTGACTCGGATTATCGGGTTGGTGCGGTTTATCGGTTTTCTTTGTATACCCCTACCAGTAAGTATCCAGTCTAACCTTTAAGAAGTAGTGACGAAGGGTCGAATGCAACACTTACTATGGTCTAAAATAAAATTCCAATGTTATATAAAGCATGAAATACATAACATAGCTGAAAATTCGAAACCGAAAAATAATCGACAACTCTTTTTACTGATAGAAGTTCCCAAATTTTATTTTCATCATTTAATAATTTACATCACTAGCCAATAAAGCAACTCAATTATTATTAATTATCATGCGCAATTCATACCGAGATCGTACGACCTGATCCAACGTATAAATTTATAATGTGTACTACCGAGTGTCGAACGACACGAACCAACATATAAATATAAATTATGCACTGCCGATGGTCGAACGAAACGAACCAACATATAAATATAAATGGTGCACTTCCGAGGGTCGAACAACACCAACCATAGATGCATCTATTTGACCTGTCTAGGCGAATTGACCCACTCCAATGAGAGTAGTAAAAATTACCCCGCTCACGAAATATAGTTGTGACATGGTTGAACATAAATTTTCTCAAGTTATTATAATATTTTTAAATTCAAAGGTAAACTTCTAAAATCTCAATTTCCTTTATTCGTACTCTTTTTAAGGTAATTTAATAGGCATACTCAATCTCAACTCTTTCCAAGGTAAATAGCATAATCAAATAACAATATCGACAAGGCATGATGTAAACCTAAAACTACCCGGATATAGGCATAATCAGTAGCCACGTATGGACTCTCGTCACCTCGTGCTTACGTAGCCCCTACAAATAGAAGCACATATTAATTTAGTTCACCTATGGGGTTAATTCCCTCTTACAAGGTTAGAAAATAGACTTACCTCGCTCCGAAGTTCCATAACTGGCTCCCAAGCCTTTCCAACAACTTAAACTGATGCCCAACGCTCCCAAAACTAGTCAATAAATGAGCAAACCATAAATATAAACTCTAATACTCGTTATAATTTAATTTAGGAAAAAAGGTCAAAATTGCCCATGTACTATTGTCTATTAGTTGCTTGTGCCACCCGTTATACTCTTGGGCTATTCTTGTCCCTACCGTGAATGAACTTTGAATAAATTCCCCCAACCCTAACGTCTATACACACTGGCAGCTGACCATATAAAATTTATCCAAGTCAGCTGCCATGTCAGCTTCCACATCAGCGGGCCCGCTAATTTAAAGTCCCACTACACCCATCTATTATCCGTCTCTTACCAACAATTAGGGCTTAGACAACCCCCATCCTTTTCCTTCATCTTCAATGTCTCAAGGAAGTTGTTCTTCCCAAATTAGGTGTCATTGTGGCATCTTTGCAAACCATTTCACTTCAACGACTCCATTAAACCCTGGAAGGCGATTTTTTAATGTCTGAAGCCTAAGGTTAGAAATTGCGTAAAAAAAATCTAAATTAGTAACTGTTTGCTCTAAGTTATAGTCTAGTAATAACGATCTTAGTTTCTTCTGTGATTTTTTTTTTGTTTTGGACAAAATCGTTCTTGTGGTTATTTTGAATCGGAAGATGAAATCTCATTCTCTAATGATTTGGTTACAACTAAAGATGTAACATCATCTTGGGAAGCTACTAAAGATGATAGGGATAAATTGAAAGAAGGATTAATTGCACTGAAGGCTCTACACAAAGCTGAAGCTGCAAAAGTTACGAAATTGAAAGAGAAGGTTTTGAAGACGAGGATGATACTTATAATCTCATGGGCATTTTTTGTTGGATTTTATTGGAAGAGAAGGTTTTGAAGACGAGGATGATACTTATAATCTCAAGGGGACTTTTTTTTGGATTTGTTATGGCGTCGATGATGAAGTGAAAGTTGATGAATCTTGTTGATGATGCTAATGAATATGTTTTGTTGTCAATTTTACTATCGTTTGGAATTGGATGAGAAGGTGTTATGTATGTTTTTTTGAACCTTTTATATTAGACCTTGTAATCTTAGCTAATGTAATTCAAATATATTAGTTGTCAAGAATTAGTTAATGTAATTCCAAGTTATGAGCTTGTAACCGCTTAAATTAGAGCTTATATTAGTCTATGTAATCTTAGAAGTTGTTAGTTATTTTGTGATGAATTTTGTGCATTATTAGTTTTTGTTATGGGATGATGAACCTATTTATTGACAATTTAACAGCTCCATTCCCAACCTAAAATTTGGACAATTTCATGGAGGCCTTTTTGTGTCAAAACCTGGGCAGTTTCACAATATTTTGGTCCAAAATATGGACATTTACACTAAAACAGTTATGTAAAAATCTGGTCATTTTCACAAAGGCCGTTTTTGGCAAAATCTGGACAGTTTGACAATATTTTAGTCTAAAATCTGGACATTTAAACCAAATATGTCAAAGTCTGGACACTTTTATAACACCATTTTGGTCCAAATTCTGGATAATTTCACAAAATAACTTGTTAACAAATCTGGACAGCATCTATAACTCATAAATATTAACTTAAACAATTCATAAATACTAATTTTATTCATCACATGGGGATATCACATTATCACCTCAAAAACCTACATAAACAAGAGACAATATGACATTAAGTTTTCCAACCTAAACATTCAGACTACATTCAACCACAAACAAGGGGATGTCACATTATCTCCCCAAAAGCTTTCACAATTAGGTGATAACTTGACATCCGAGTGAACATGTCACTAACTAAACAACCACACAAGTTTACTTGGCTAATAATTACATCACAACCAAAAATATTCAACCATAATAGAGTTTAGTTGATCTACATTCCAGAACACCAGAACTGCTGGTCTTTAAGTCTGGTTCTTCCCATTACGCGTCTTTGCTTTCAACTTGGCCAATCTTTGCTTGTTAAGCTGGTTACCAGTAATAGCATTTTTTCCTTCAATTGCAGTTTCTTTGGTGAGAACGGTAGGTTTGATGGCTCACTCACACCACTGGCATCACCAACAAATCTGATTTCCCTTGTTCCAATTGCTGCACTTTGTGCTTGCTTTCACTTGTAGCCTAGTCTTTGCCTCAGAGATACTTATTAGCCTTATAGCTATTTCAAGCTCAAGCTCATGATCAAAGTCTGGGTAGTCAAAGTCTGGA
Source organism: Nicotiana benthamiana (assembly GCA_034376525.1). NCBI lineage: Eukaryota > Viridiplantae > Streptophyta > Magnoliopsida > Solanales > Solanaceae > Nicotiana > Nicotiana benthamiana. Next base: position 12,809,200 of record CM067333.1, on the reverse strand, counting down.
AAAGCACTAGTGCTTGGTTCTTTCCTTTGCACTGAAGGTGTTGGTATGAATACTATGTTGCTAGATTGACTTGTTTGACTAGGCTGACTTGGCTGAGGGGCTGACAGAGGAATTTCCTTATCATTGAATTCTTGTGGCACTGGTGCAGAAGAGGGAGATATGGGCTGTTTACCAAGTAAAGTTCTCTTCCTCTTTGTCTGCTTTCCCTTCTTCTTGCCTCCAATGGGCTGCTTTCCTTTAGAATGCTATTAGTAAGACAGAAAGTTTTGGTTAGTTATTGAAATAGAAAGAATTATAGAAAAAGTAATGGTCTTGGTTACCTTTGCACACCCTCTAACATTGTGTCCAGGTTCACCATAATTGTTACATGTCGTTACCCTCCCTTTCCTTGACTGAGACCATTGTCCTTGCCTATTAAGTTCTTTATTTTTTATCTTGTTCTCTTAACTTATGGTATCCCAGTCATCTTTACCAAAGGTGGTGGAGCCATGTACTTTGAAGGCTCAGTTTTCCAGAACTTTGCTCCTCTTACTGGTTGTAACCTATGTGAGTAAATGTGGAGATAAGTCTCTTTGGTAAGGTACCAATGAATCTGACTTAGAGGGTCCACTTTCTTGTGCAATAACGCACATATTACATGAGGACATGGAATGCCATACAGATCCCATGCCCTACAGGTACATTTCTTTAATCTCAAATTCACAATGTGCCTGTAACTATTTTCAGTCACCTTATATCCATTGTCTGCACTACCATTAACATGACACTTCAATGCAATCTTCATGAATTGGACGTACAACTCCATAGTTTTAGGACTGTATTCATTTTCCCATGACATCACCTCAGCATCATGTCAGTAATCATATTCATCACCTTGATTCTAATATCCTCAAGCATCTTAATGATTGGCTTGTGCCTTGCTTGCAAGATCCAAGCATTGAATGACTCAGTCAAGTTGTTGTCTACAATTTGGTTCTTGCAAAAAGTATCAAAGAATGCACTACTCCAACATTTTGGTGGATACTTCAACAAATCATCCACAACTTCCTTTTTATAATCATTTACTTTACCCATATTCTTTATCTGATCTTTGAAGTCCTCTTCATAAGTACTCTATACAACCCATCAAAGCAATTTTTTGAATTTACCAGAACCCCATCTCTTACACCAATTTGCTTCTATATGTCTTACACAAAATCTAAAGTGAGACTCTAGAAAAACAGTTTGGATTGAGTCAATCAACCCCTACAAAAAGCAGTAGATAACATTAGATAACAATAAATAAAAATCAACAGAAAAACTAAAAATAATAGTACAAATAAACAGTACATACCTTCTGCATATATGATATAAATGTGATCCCTTCACCCATTTTCAGGTCTTGTGAAGTCTGTAGGTGACCTAAGAACCACTTCCAAGTAAGTTTTGTTTCTTTGTCAACAATAGCCCAAGCCAATGGATAGAAATGATTGGCAGAATCTTGACCAATAACCACCAACAGTTAACCTTTAGCCTTCCCATTCAAAAATGTTCTATCCAATCCAATGAAAGGCCTCAAACCACTCTTAGACCCAGACTTAAGTTCTTGAAAACAAATGTACATCCTTAAAAACCTCATTTTCCCTTCTTCAAGAGCATCTTTTGATAAGTTAATTATCACATCACTCCCAGGATTGCTAAGTTTCAATTCATTGGCATATGCAACAAGCTTATTATATTCATCTGTAAAACTACCTTCAAGTTTCTCCAAAATCATTCTCTTTGCCCTTTTGCACTTAGAGTCACTAATATTTACATTAAATGCATCTTTCAAGCTTGCCATCATTTCTCTAATCTTAATTTTGGGGTTATCTTTTTTAAAATTAATCAGCTATTGTAGGTTATCTTGCTAGCCATGATTTTCAAATGCAGGTTCACATGTGTGCTCAGGCTCTAAAGTCTTGAATTTAACCCCACCCCCTGAAGAATCCTTAGATATATGGCAAACAAAGGGGCAGTCACCAACACAGATGTACCTAAGCTTTGTTGGGTCACTTTTAAGTTGCTTCAAGTCATACCCATTTGCAAGAAAATACACGTTGATCATTTTCCTAGCTTCAAGTATATCTTTAAATGTCATTGACATATCTAACTCTTTATAATCAGTTAACTTATCATTGATGACCCTATTCTTTTGTAAAAAAAGTTGCTCCAAATCATCAGAATTAGGAGAATCAGAATCAGTACCAGAATCATTTTCCTCACTATCATTATCACTACAATCAGTAGCAACTTCAACTTCTACTGTGTGTGACTCACTATGAGTGACTATATTAGGTACATCAAGTGCAGGTTCACACTCTTCTACAGCAAACAAATTAATAACATTACGCTGTTCATTAACAAGGTCCAATAGTGTCCTAATCCCTACATCCCCATCTATTTCATAATATCTACCACCATGACCCTTTACTATTAATTGATGCACCCCTATATACCCAAACTTTGTATCAAAGTCAACAACTAAATCAGCATAAGAGAGCAAGTCAGAGTCAAAACCTTTATTGATGTGCACATACTTCTCTTTATTTAGCGGGTGTGGCTTACTACTCCATTCCCCACCATGATGAAAAACAAACTCAACTAGCACCATCTATAAAAGGCTGCATAGTAACCATGAATAATGTTAATACATCCTACCATAATAAATGCATAAAGAAGTAAAAAAAAAGACAAGATGTATAGAAATAATAAATAAACATGTAAGTAAACAAAACAGTTTGATAAATAAAGGAAATAAGAAAAAGATACTGAGGAGATGAATAAAGACACAAAATTAAATGAGGTACTATGATAAAGAAACGGACACAAGCATGCATATAGGGGACCACAGAATAAACTATCAAACTTAGAATCCCACCACAATAAAATAAGAAATAAACATATATGTAAGAGACCCACATGAGCATCATCTTCAAAATAAATGCAGGTGAAACATATGACCAAATAACAACAAGTCAGCTACTAAGAAATAGCTAAAATACATTTTCACTTAAAAAAACCCTAGCAGACCTTTCTTTAAAAAACAAAAGGGACCACACATACTTGAAATCCTAAACAAGAGAAATGTCTTCTAAAATAAGTACTAAATATCATCAATTATACCAATATACCCAAACCGGCCAGTAGAATCAGACAAATAATTAGGGTATAAAAGGTGAAAGTCATATGTAAACACAAACGACAAAAATCCAGTTCTGAGACAAAAAAACACCCTAAACCACGAAGCATAGTGTAAAAACCCTAACTTTAACATAAAATACGAACCCTAAGACAAAAATACTTCATTTATAAACAACCACCATATCAAACTAGTAGAAAAGTTCAGCTTTGGGGGGGAAATCGTACCTTGGACAACATTCAACACTGAAAAATCGGAGTTTTTTTAGAACCTTCCACACTTTTCTGTCTCGTTTATATCCAAGTGATGTAGACCAAATGACACTCTTTGCACATTTGGACGGGTCTATCTTATTTATTTGGTGGGAAAATGGGTAATGGGTCACGGATAAGAGACGAATAGTAGATGGGTGTAGTGGGTTTTAAATTGGTGGGTCCGCTGACGTAGAAGCTGACATAGCAGCTGACTTTGATAAATTATATGTGGTCAGCTGCCAGCGTGTATAGACATTAGGGTTTGTGGTATTTATTGAAAGTTCATTAACGGTAGGGACAATAATGGCCCAAAAGTATAACGGGTGGCACAAGCAACCAATTGACAATAGTACAGGGGCAAGTTTGACCTTTTTCCCTTCAATTTATAACTATCCTAACTCCGCCCGGTGGAAATATAGTCCAAGTATTTAACTTGAAATAGGTAGAAATCACTTATCTTGACATAGATGATAAAGATGGAGCTCCAAAATCTCTCCAAGACCGGCTCCCGTGGAGGAAAATGAAGAGAAAATGGTCAAAATCACATTTTGAAACAACTCACTCCCAGAAATCTATTTTCGCGGTCGCGAAGGACAGCTCCCCTGCCCCCCTCTGCGTTCATTCCTTTCTACGCGTTCGTGTAGGCCAAATGGCCTTAGGTGCAGCTTCCCCTTATCTTCTTTGCGTTCGTGTCACCTTGGCTGCGTTCGCGCAGGCTTGTCCAACTCTTGACTTGTGTTCGCGTTTGTGAAGGCCAAACCCAACAACCCTTAAAATTCCTCTTTGCGAACGTGGGGCTCCCTTCGCTTTCGTGAAGAAGAAAACCAAACACAAGAAACAATAGTCCAAAATAGCTCCAATTTGGTCTGAAACCACCCTGAAATACACCAGGGGACTCGGGGACCCTGTCCAATCACCCAAACTAGTTCCATAACAAAACACGGACTTGCTTGAGGCCTAAAATCACCAAACAACATTGAAATCATGAATCTCACTCCAATTCAAGCTTAATGAACTTTAGAACTTCAAACTTCTACATCCAATGCCAAAACCTATCAAATCACGTCCGACTGACCTCAAGTTTTTGCACACAAGACACATTCGACATTATGGACCTACTCTAACTTTCGGAATTGAATTCCGACCTTGATATCAAAAAGTTCACTCCCGGTCAAACTTTTCAAAAAACTTCAAATTTCTAACTTTTGCCAAATGACCTAGAAATGACCTACGGACCTCCAAGTCCAAATTCGGACGCGCTCCCAATTCCAGAATCACCATACGGAGCTATTCTAGGCTCGAAATCCCAAATGGACATTGATAACATTAAAATACACTTCTACCCCAAATTTATGAAATCCTTCCAAATGCCAACTTTCCACAATAGGTCCCGAAACGCTCCCAGGGTCATCCAAAACCTGATCTAGACATACGCCCAAATCCAAAATCATCATATGAACCTATTGGAAACTTCAAATCCCGATTCCTAGGTCGTTTACTTAAAAATCCAACCTTATTCAATTATTCAAACTTAAAGCTTACGAAATGAGAATTTTCTTTCTAAATTAATTCTGAACATCCCGAATTTCAATTCCGACCACACGTGTAAGTCATAATATCTGAAGTTAAGCTACTCGTGGCCTCAAATCGCTGAATGACGCGCAAGGACTCAAAATGACCGGTCGGACCGTTACAATAATAACTATTAAGTATTATATTTTAAATAAAAGTCTTGTATTACCAAAAAAAGGATTATCATAGGTAAATTGTTGTCATGTTACGTGTCTCAGTTATATATATATGGATTTGTTTTGAATTGGTACAATTTACATAAGGTAAAATATTAATCAATTTCAAGGTTCTAATATATTAGGACTTCATATCTTGTTGAAAAAGGAAAGATTTAATAAATAGAATTTTAGTTCATTATGAATTCCTAAATATTATGGAATTAATTTAAATTACAATTCATGTAAAAGTTATTTTTAATGATTAAAAAAGAAGAATGAAATATCGCTAAGGGACTTCGTACTTTTAATATAGTACAGATATAGGTAGATAAGATTTATTTGGAAAATTCCAATTATCAAAGTAATCAAATATCGCAAAGCAATTTTGTTACAAAAAATATTTTTCAGTTAACATTTTCTATCCTACCAAACACAAACCTATATTGGGAAAAATCGAGTTTACATATATTAAAATGACATGTCATGACACGAAGGCTAGTCAAAGAATGATGATCAGCAAAGAGGCACGAGTAGCGACAGATACGAGCAGAGGTATGGGCAGATATTCAAAAGACTCGATGCTCATACCTGTTCAAATCCAAAATCAAGGAGAATGAATCTGACAACACAAGAGAGTACAAATACAGTATTTGACGAATATTAAATACTGAAAACGTTAGAGAATCTGTATTAAATTACAATGATTATGTAGCATAACATTTAATGCAGTTAATTTTCTATAATGGCCCAGTCATGTCAAAGGCAAAACGTCATAGATAGCTATAAAAAGAAGGAAACTGATCATTTGTAAGGACACAAAAACTATAAGAATAAAATGATATACTTTGCTTTCTATTCATTTTATTAGCAAAATAAATTTATTTTATTTATTTTCGATTATCAGTAGCCCGAATTCTTCTAAAAATTAAACTTTGATCGAAATTCTATTTTTTGGTTGGTTCCGTTACCAAAATCTGATGATCTATTCTTTCTTAACCTAACTTTTTTTGTTGCATCAATAATCATGTCAAACGTTAATGACAACAACCAAGTAAACCAAGAAAACCAAGGAAACACGCAACTCCAGGGGAACTCACAAGATGACCGCACCTCGATTCCTTCTCCACAAAGCTCCCCCGGCGATCTCGAGAAGGCACTCCTGATGGATCTCATTCAAATGCAAATGCTCAATTTGAAAACAAAGAAGCTATCAACGAATCTTTGCAAAAGCTAATCGCCTAACAAGTCAATAAAGCTATTGAGGCCTTTACCAACCAGTTACTTGTTGCACCACCAACACCAACTCCAAATAACAACATTGTAGAGAATCCTCGTTCTAGTCTTGCTAATTCAGGCAGTGGTGAAGTCCCTAGCGAATCACAAGATGGAGAACCAGGTTACTTAGTTAATTCTGATTTACAAAATTTAGTATTAACATTGCAGAAATAGCTCAAGAAGCAAAGTGACCACATAGAGAAAATACCTGGAGTACCGCATGTGATCAAAGGGATAGATATGGACAAATATTCACAACAACCTTGGAAGCCAAGTGCTACTCCTCTCCTAATTCCAAAGAAGTTCAAAATGCCCGATATTCCAAAATATGATGGAACAACTGATCCACGAGACCACGTGATTGCATTCACGACTGGCGTGAAAGGCAACAACTTGAACAAACAAGAAATTGAATCAGTATTGGTCAAGAAATTCGGTCAAACACTTACTAAGGGAGCAGTAACATGGTATTCTCTTTTACCCAAAAATTTCATAAATTCTTACTGAGCTTGCAGATGCGTTTATCAAAGCACACTCGGGAGCTCAAAAAGTCGAAAAAAGAATGGAAGATATTTTCAAAATCAAACAAGGGGACTCAAATTTGCTTAGAGAGTTCATGGATAGGTTCCAGTGTGAAAGAATAAGGTTACCACATGTACCACACAATTGGGCAGCCATAGACTTCACTAGTAATCTCAATGAAAAAAGCTCAAAAGCCACGAGGCAAGTCAAGGAAAGTCTTCGTGAATTCCCAATGACAACATGGGATGATGTTTACAACAGGTATAACACGAACCTAAGAATAGAAGAGGATATTATCTCAGGGTCTCAAAAAGAAGAGAAGGCAAATTCGAAAAGGGCGAAAATAGAAAAAATGTCCGTTAAAAATAGGTACGAACCATATATGGACCTAGCGGGAAAGAATTCATGATCAAAACATGACAATTCAAGGTACAATCATAGATCAAGGAATACAGAGCATGGTTCATCATCATGAGCTGGGAACGATCGAAACATGCGAGAGACGCAGGATGATGATAGAAGCTTGAAGGCAAGATTTGGCAGTTATAATTTTAATGTAAGCACTTCTGAGATCGTAGCTATTTTAAGAAGCATGGGTGATAAGGTACGGTGGCCAAGAGAAATGAGATCAAATATAAACAGACGCAATCCCGACCACTGGTGCGAATTTCACAATGATCATGGTCATAAAACGACAGATTGTAGGTCACTACAAGGTGAAGTTGATCATATATTAAAGTAAAAGTATCTCACCAAATTATTCAGTGAGAAAGGTAAGAAAGTGTATATGAAGAATAGGCAGGAGCCCCCTAAACCGCCTTCTCCTAAAAAGACCGTTAATGTTATAAGCGGAGGTGAAGAAATCAATGGTGTGATGTACATGCAGCCAATAAAGTCTCCAAAGTCACAATTACCCACGGGAAGTAGGTGCAACATGTCTTGGAGGGAGAAAATATTACGTTTGACAATGCATATGCGGATGGCGTATTAACTCCACATAACGATGCACTAGTAATATCTATACTTGTACATGATACTAATGTACAACGAGTTTTGATTGGTCCAGGTAGTTCCATGAATATTATTCTACTAAGAGTACTGCACGAGATGCAAACTGAAGATAAATTAGTACCAAAGGCGTATACTTTGTCTGGATTTGACAATTCCAGCATCGTGACAAAAGGGGAGGTAATACTTACTACATTTGTAGAAGGAGTGGTTAAGGATTCCAAGTTTCAGGTGGTAGATATGGAGATGCTTTAAAATTATTCTTGGGAGACCATGGATCCACGAGATAGATGTTGTTCCGCCGACCTTACATAAAGTTATTAAATTTCTGTCACCATGGGGGATATGTCAAATTTGTAGGGATCAACAGACGTCCAGGAGCATTAACTCTGTAGCAGATTCAACTGCGAGAAACAAAGAAAAATAGCAATTACAGAATCCAGTTGAGGATACCACAACACAAATCTCAACTGCACAAGGGCGAAAAGATGTGGATTTAAGGCTCGATGCCATTCAAGAACCAGAGGAAAACAAAAATATCAAAATAATAATAGAATAGCTAGAGGTTTTAGTGCTATCTACACAATGGCCTGAAAGGAAAGTCTACGTAGAGGCCAATCTAAGCCAGTATATGAAAGGTAAGTTGATTGAATTTTTGAAAACTAACGTGGATTATTTTGCTTGATCCCATTCTGATATGGCCGGATACCACCGGAGGTAATGACTCACAAATGAAATGAAGACCTATCATATCCGCCTGTCAAACAAAAGAAGAGAAAGCAAGGAACTTTCAAAAATTAGGTAATTCAAGATGAGGTTCAAAAATTACTAAATTGGGTCTATCCGCGAGGTAAAGTATCCTAAATGGTTAGCCAATATTGTTGTGGTACCAAAGAAGCATGGTAAAGGGCGAGTTTGTATTACACAGACCTTAATAAAGCTTGTCCTAAGGATTCTTTTCTATTACCACATATGGATCAACTAACTGATGTTACTGCACGGCATGAGCTGTTAAGCTTTTTGGATGCGTATTCAGGATACAACCAGATCAAAATGGATCCTATAGATAAAGAAAAAAACTTCATTTATAACAGACAGGGGACTTACTGTTATAAAGTTATGCCCTTTGGTCTTAAAAATACTGGTGCAACATATCAAAGACTAGTGACCAAAATGTTTCAAGAACATTTGGGAAAAAGCATGGAAGTCTATATAGATGATATGCTCGTTAAAACTAAACGGTCAATGGATCATATATCACATTTGTCTGATATGTCTCAAATCTTACGAATATTCAACATGAAATTAAATTCTGAGAGTGCACTCGGTGTTGCATCGGGTAAGTTTTTGGGTTTTCGTGTTTCTAACCGTGGCATTGAAGTGAATCCCTCACAGATTAAAGCCATTGAAGAAATCCCTAACATGCTTACAAGTAAAAAAGAAGTACAGAGGTTGATAAGAAGAATTGCAGCCTTGGGGAGATTTATTTCCAAATCATCAGAATAGTGCTTTAAATTCTTTTCAGATCTTAAAAAGCAAGATCAGTTCGCATGGACTAAAAAATATCAACAGGCACTCAAAAATTTGAAGGCATACTTATCAAATCTGCCATTGCTCGCCAAACCAAAAGTTGGGAAAATATTGTTCATTTACCTTGCTGTCTCCGAAGTAGCGGTAAGTGCTGTGTTAGTTCGTGAAGATCAAGGTAAATAATCTCTGACTTATTATGTCAGAAAATCTTTATTAGATACGGAGACGCGATATACTCAATTAGAAAATCTTGCACTTGCACTAATCATGGCATCTAGAAAATTAAGACCTTATTTTCAATGTCACCCTATTGCTGTAGTAACTGCTTATCCATTATGCAATATATTACACAAACACGAGTTGTCAGGTAGTTTAGCTAAATGGGTCATAGAACTAAGTGAATATGATATCACATACCAGCCCAGAACCGTGATAAAATTTCAAGTAATAGCATACTTTTTGGCTGATTTTAGCCAAGGAATGCAATTAGAAGCAGAAAAAGAATTACAGGTGTTCAACGGCTCTAATCCGGGAATTTGGACCTTATTTACTGATGGCTCATCCAACGTGAATGGAGCATGTTTAGGAGTCGTTTTGGTACCACCTACGGGTGAAACCATTCGTCAAGTCATAAAATGTCATTCTATAACTAACAATGAGGCAGAGTATGAAGCTATAATTGTAGGTTTGGAACCGGCACGAGAACTTGGTATTAATTAGATCGTAATCAAAAGTGAGTCACAGCTCGTAGTTAACAAAATACTGGGGACTTATATAACCAGGGAAGCACGAATGCAGCAGTACTTAGAAAAGGTACGGGATTTGATTAGGCAATTTCAAACCTGGAAAGTCACGCAGATACCAAGAGATGAAAATGTGGAAGCAGATGCGCTAGCTAATCTCGCATCCATGACAGACGTGGCGAGCAATGAAAATGCTTCTGTAGTTTATTTGTTTCACTCAATGCTCGATCCAGACAAGAATGAGGTAAATTTCAATAACTTAACTTGGGATTGGAGAAACGAGATTGTCGCTTTTTTGAAGTATGGTACCGTCCCTGAAGACAAGAAAAAAGCTCGTGCTCTTTGAAAAAAAGTTGCTCGATATTGCTTAAAGCTAGGTAATTTTTATTGAAAAATGTTAGGTGGCCCCTTAGCTAGGTGTCTCAAACCTTCTTAAACAGAATATGTAATGAGAAAATACACGATAGGCACTATGGAAGTCATGCAAGAGGCAGATCACTGGTAAGAACCATGATTAGAGCATGCTACTATTGGCCTAAATAGAGAAAGAAGCGGAGAATTTTGTGACTAAATGTGATAAATGCCAAAGATATGGTAACAACATGCATAGACCCGCGAAACTATTACATCAGGTCATTGCACTGTGGCCTTTTATGAAATGGAGAATGGATATCGTAGGTCCACTATCACAAGCAAAATGACGGGTAAAATCTTGCTTGTACTTATTGACTATTTTACTAAATAGGTGAAAGTAGGAGCATTCAAACAGGTACGGGAAAATAAAGTTAGAGATTTCATTTGGCGAAATATCATATGTCGATTCGGTGTGCCTAAGAAAATTGTATGTGAAAACGGCCCTCAATTTATAGGCGCACAAATCACAGAGTTTCTTCAAAGTTGGCAGATCAAAAGGATTACATCCATACCTTATCATCCAGTGGGTAATGGCCAAGCTGAGTCAACAAACAAAGTCATTATCAACAGTTTAAAGAAACGTTTAGAGGAATCCAAAGGTAATTAGCCAAAATTGCTACCTGGTGTTTTATGGGCATACCACACTACAGCAAAAACAAGCACGGGAGAAACACCACTTTAATTGGTTTATGAAGCTGAAGCCTTAATTCTAGTTGACATAATTAAGCCAAGCACGAGGTTTACACAAGCATCAAAAGAATCCAATGACAAAGAAATGAGCATAAACCTTGACCTACTTAAAGGAAAAAGGGAAACTGAATTAATAAGAATGGCAGCACAAAAGCAGGTCTTGGAATGATACTACAATCAAAAAGAGCGTCTAAGATACTTCAAGATTGGGGACTTCGTGCTTATAAAATTTTTTCAATCTACGAAGGCAGCTAATGCGGGAAAATTAAGTACAACATGGAAAGGACCCTACAAGATTCATGGTATCGCGGGAAAAGGAGCATACAAGCTAGAAATGATGGATGGAAATTGGAATGTCGTTCATTTGAAGAGATACTATTTCTAAGGAATACCCACGGTCAGGTATCCATACTTTATAATTTATTTTTTGAATTGTTAAAATTTTACTAACGATTTTAGATGATAGGCTAAAAGCTAACATGTACTAAATGATGAGTACCTGCAAGGCACGTGGAATTAATTAAAATTCCTGGTCTAGGGTTACAATTATTCTGATACCAATAGAAACAGGTTAAGTAGTATTCATCTATAATCGCACCTCTAAGTCATATATGTTTTTCCTTTTCGGGGAAAGGACCAAATGAGAGGAACAATCAAATACTAGAGACTTCATACTTCATAGCTCAAGCACTTGGGGGACTATATAATATACATAGACATGTGTCTGGAGAAGGCAAAGAAGATTGGGAAATAATCAAAGTTCAAGCCTGAAAAGTTCACTCATTGAATAAGTCAAGTGTAGAGAAAAGTCACGAGCCAAGGCCAAAGAAAATCTTTATCATAGTTAGGGTAAAGACAATATACGAAAACGAGTTATAAATAAAAACTTTGTGTTCATTCTCTTTTTTGAAATGTACTGAAACAGGTTATAAATAAAAACCTTGTGTGCATTTTCTCTTTTGAAATCTGTTATAAGAAAAACAATAACGAAATAATTATAGAAGTAATTTAAATACATGTAAAGTATTATTTAAAACTTGAAAAAGTTCAAATAAAACTTGTCAAAGTTATTCCCAAAAAACGTGTGTATTCCTATTTCTTTTATCGTACATTAATACTATTATGAAGTTGAGACGTTTTCTTCATTAAGTGTCGAATATAAAAGGTCCCTCCTTTATAAAATTCATGATTAAATCAAGTATTCATGAAGTTAAAAAAAGCATTTTTGAAAAATAAAAATGCAATTTATTCAGTAAGTCCTTAAAAGTAAAAGCAAGAATAAACAAAACAGAAGTTTAAACAGCAACAAAAACTTCTTAATATTAAAAAAATTTAGATGAACTTCTTAATATTAAGGTCAAAGAACTATGGCTATCAAGCTTAGCTCTCTCAACTAGGCCAATGAAAGGCTTTGGCCACACGTCAGCTTGACCTAATTTCCTTAAAAGGTTACCTTCAATGGGGAATTCAATGGTAAATTGCCTTATAGCACTCCTACTTGAGGACCCAACTTCAGGATAAGGAACAGATGAAGGGGGAGTAGTAAAGGGAGGAACAGTAGAAGCAGTCAAAACAGCCTGGGGAGGAATGGTAACAACCACGATCAGCAAAAAAGGAATCATAGGAACGGGAGTAGAAAAAGAAGCGAGGGGAGCTTCATCAGAAAGCGGACCTAAACTTTCACTGCCAAACCCGCGGTTAAAAAGCTGCTCAACAAAATCATGAGTAGCAGCCGGAGCATCATCAACATCATCATCAGGAATCACCAACAAGGCTTTAATAGACTAGGTAAGAGGAATAGGACGAGGAGTGATGCTTCATCATAAGAAATTATACGTCTACGAGCTTGTGGACTTGTTATCTTGGAACCCCCATATTCCTCTTTCTCAGAGTATTGGTCGTCGATAGCTTTTTTTGTTATGAAGAGCCCAAAATTATCTCTTGGACCCTTTCCAAGGAAATACGAGAAGCTGCGACCGCCTCAGCACTAATCCCTCAAATTAAAAATCCTGATAAAAAGAAGGATTAAACAAAGATAAGGAGAAAGCAGTAAAAAAACTCTTACCATAAGTTTTCACTTTCCAACCGAACCGTTGAAAAAGCTTTTTCTAAGATCTACCCTCTATTGGGTCAGTATTCAACAACTTTCCTGCCCAACTATAGAAATTGGGAATTTCATCAACAATTTCCATGATTGCTGAAAAAGAAAAGGAAAATTAGGATAATAATCATCAAATTTTTTTTAAAAAAAAGGCACGAGAAAGTTAAAAAACTCACGTGCAAAATTTCAATTCTCGGGAAAGGGAATATTTCCATCACCCACCAAACCAACAGTAGGGGCAGCAACAAATCTAGCATACCAGCTACGGTCTCTGTCATCTTCTGGACCGACCAGAACTCTTTTGCTCCTTGCTACTAAAGTGAAAACACCTTGGCAAAAGAGTCTGTGAGAGCAAAGGTGAATTAGATGGGAGAAACTAAAAGGCACACCGGCCATGTTAGTCAAGTGCCTCAAATAGGCAACAACCCTCCATACTATAGGGCCAATTTGACCTAAACAGACGTAAAAAAAATGACAAAATACTACGATGACGGGATCAATAGCAGGTTTGAATCCTAATGTAAAAGGGTATGTATAAACAAAGGAAAATCTAGTTAAATATGAGGTGATTATTTAACTTGCATTAGGAATTATGATAGGGAAGTCATGACTCCAATGGTAGTCTTTACGAACTAAAGAAATCAGACATTCTGTGATCTGAGTTGGGTAGATATCAGCACGATCTAAAGTGGACGCTTGATTTCTAAGAGACTCTGTCATTATAAAAAGATAGCTCCACAGGAACTATTTCCTCTACTAATGGTTCACGAAGAGGTTCAGAGGATTCCTTACCGCTAGAAGAAGACCATTGTAAAAGAGAACCTTTAGCTCTAGAAGAGGGGCCGGAACTAGATGAAGGAAGAGAAGAACCACGTACGGATGAACACCCTAAACTGCGTAGTTTACCTTCTCTTCTGCTCCTACTAGGGTCAAGAGGAAGTATATCAACTATGGGAACCCTCCTATGGTTAGGGTTTGATGAAGACATGACAGTACGAGGAAGGAGGAAGATGAAAACAAGAATTGAATATTCAGAAAACTTTGAACTTTATGTGAGAAAGACAAAGATGAAAACTATGTTTATATTAGGAAGCAACCGTCAAAGGAAAAGGCGCATGATGGAAAGGTTATAATGAGAACTGTCGCTTCGTAATTGATGAAGCTATAAAAGAGCCTTAAAAGCGCTACAAAATTACAGAACCAATAAAAAGATGTCATGTGTAACAAGCATTAAATGGAAGTGACAAGTGAAGCATTGATTCTATAATAACATTTATGGCGGCAAAAATTTCTGCTTTAATAAATTTCACTTCTCAATTATTTAAGTGATGAATAAATGGCAAGTGGAGGCACTATCTGTATTGGGAAAAATTGATTTATATATATTAAAGTGATTGAAAGATGACATGTCATGACACGATGGCTAGTCAAAGAATGATAATTAGCAAAGAGGCATGAGTAGCGACAGATATGAGTAGATATTCAAAAGAATCGACGCCCGTACCTATTCAAATTCAAAAATTAAGGAGAATGAATCTGACAACACAAGAGAGTACATATACAGTATTTAACGAATATTAAATACTGAAAGCATTAGAGAATCTGTATTAAATTACAATGATTAAGTAACGTAATATTTAATGCCTTTAATTGTCTATAATGGCCCAATTATGACAAAGGCAAAACGTATATCTTGGAGATAGCTATAAAAATAAGGAGGCTGATCATTTGTAAGGATACAAAACACTATTGGAATATATTGACTTACTTTGCTCCCTATTTATTTTATTAGCAAAATCAATTTCTTTTATTTATTTTCGATTATCAGTAATCTGAATTCTTCTAAAAATAAAGCTTTGACCAAAATTCCATTTTTTGGTTAAACAAAATCCATAAATTGTTCTATTTTTTTTAACTTCTCGAAATGTACATGGTCAAAGAGAAAATAAGTTTTTACGTAATATTTGTTTTGGAGGATGATGTTATCAGCAGAGGCGGACCCAAAATTTGAAGGTTATTGGCGCTTTTTATATTCAACTAAAATCTTCATATATCGAGTGATACTATTAATATATTACTATTTTAAAAACATATGCATGTATACATAAAAATTTGCCGAATTCCGCGGATGCTGGTGACCCCTCTATAACTACATATGTCTGTCTCTGGTTACAAGAGCAAAATAATCATGTCAAAGTAAACTGAACATGGCTATATAGCAACATTTCTACTTATACTCTGTTGTTTCAACTTGGAAACGGTGCTTTTCGATTCTATAAATTACAATTCTGTATGTGCTATTATCCATTTTGGGAGAGAGGAGCAAAATATTGGTGCATGGGATACAGAAAAGAGTCTACACAATTATATCTAAGGACTTAATAGATTATGTGAATTTCAAGAATTTAAACTGTAGTTTGACTTGTACGATTTGAGGGATTTATTTACCATTCTAAATGGGGATAAGTTTTCGAAAAGATATTTCCCGTCATGCAACTAATATGATCGCTAGCCTTCAAGATTCCTTATTTTTAACGTTAAGATGTGATCATTTTTATGTTGTTAGGATCTGATGAAATAGGATGAATTGAGGCGGTATTTTGTAAATACATAATTATCTTGAATATATTAATTATTTTTTTATTTTCCGATCGCCTGGAAGGAACAAAAGAAAGATCTTGTTGTTTCTTCAACAATTTCCGATCCCTAGTGGATCTCTGTAGGATTCAAACCCAAATGAAGTTCTGACCATCTATCAGAGAAAAAAGAACGAACGGTTTATTCTTACTCGATCCGCTGCAAATATGATGTGATTCATTGCTCGTATATAAACTATTGTCTAAATTATAGCAAAGAAGTCAAGCCTAACACAAGAAGTAAACTTAAGTACTTGCCAACCTCCTTTCTCTTTCACATTCGGTCCTGTTTGAGATTCTTTTTTTTTGATTAACCAAATAATTAATTAACAAAAATAATTACATGGGTGGTGCCACATTGGAGCTGTCCAGTTGGAGACAATATTAGTTATATTACGAATCAAAGTTTTTCTAACAAAAGTAGTTCTAGAATATCTGATTAGAGTGCATTATTGGCAAATATCAGAAAAACTTCCAAAATTCTAGTGCCGTTGAACGGTCTTTTCTTTGCTCTCTCTTTAGCCAATAGCAGGAGCGAAGTCACTTTTGTTGACCACCCTTCACCGAAGTATTACGAAAAGTTATATTATATATATAAGTAAAATATTAATTTAGATTTATAAAATATATATATTAAATATTCTTTATCGAATTTTTTTTTTAAATTCTTTAAGTCTGAACACCTTTAATAATATTTTTAATTTCGTCACTGGCCAATAAATCCGCCACCCGGTTTTGCTCACTAAAACTATGACTGATTGTTGGGTTCCCAAGCTGAGCCATCAATGACCAGAACAAGTTACCATAAGAGATGACCAAGTTCTAAGATTCTAATAATCTCTGTTGCGTCGGTGTTGATCACAAGAGGAATTAGATTGTGATCCTTTGCCCAGCTTAAGCCCTTCTAACATTGCTAGTAATTCAACTAGATTGTCATTTATAGTTAAAACTTCTTGCTCTAATATTTCTCTTCAGTATAAGAATATTCTTATAGACCTATTTTTAAACAATAAAAACTTATGATAGACTTTGGTGCCAGTTAGAGCGAAAGAGCATAAATCCTATATATATTATTTCGATATGGAGGAATTAATCCAAATAGTCAATTTACCCAACCGTTTAAATTAAAAATGACTGGCGGAAGTATAATATATGCAAAAGTTATATATTATATGTATATAATTATGTATAATCAATGTTTAAATTATACGTACGACAAGAAAAAATAAATAGTGAAGACTGATTACTTATGTAAAGATCTCTTTGATATATGTATAATATAACTATTATATCAATTAATGATAATTATCTCTCCCTTTGCCAACAGTTTGCAAGCTTGCAACACGTCTTAGTGGAGCGGCACAATGTTAGATTTCATGGCCAACTGACCTGAGGTGATCTAAGCTTGATAATGGTGGTTTTTTAATCATTAATTTATTAAAATTCATTGTAAAAGATATTAAAATTGACCCGTCTAACTAATTCGAGTATTTTATCGAACAAAATGGAAACAACCAACGTCCACCTTTCACCCCATATGTAGGGGTGTACATAGACCGGGTTGGTTCGGATTTTACAATTACCAAACCAAATCAATTGTGTCGGGTTATTAAATCTAAAGACCAAACCAAACCAATAAATTTGGGTTTTTCAATATCGGTTTTCTCGGGTTTTTTCGGGTTCTCGGGTTATTCGGGTTTTTTCGAATTTTTTTCCGGTAAAATCTTCGTAGAACAAAATATATAAACTATGTTCAAAATATTTTTTTAATCCTAGTAAAATACAGCTATATAAAGTATTTTTCAAGAAAATAATACAAAATATGAGATATGTCATGACTCATGACATTATTCTAAAATATTCAACAGTAAAAAATAATAAAATTATGTACTATAAATATTGCTAATTAAAAAGTCATAATAAAAATAAACATAATCTAAAAGCACTAATTAATGCTAAACTAGATAGACTAATGAGGGAGTATTAATTATATGCCTAAAAGCTAAAGAAAAATAAAAATAGGTTATGTATTTTTATCTAAATTATTGCAAAATAAAAAATAGACATTTAATACATTCTCGTTCGTAATATTTAATTGAATGTCTTTTGTTAGCATTAGTATTGATTGCTAGCATTATTTAATTTACTAATATTAATGGCTATAACACTTATTGAAGCATTCAAAAGTTCTAAATCAAACCTTGAAATAATACCTTAAAAGATAAAATTATGAAATTTTTTTAACAAATATTTATAAATTATATTACAATAAGTATATTTATATATTAAATATATCTAAAATTGCTATATATGTAATGTCGGGTTGGTTTGGTTTCGGTTTGACTTTCTTTAGTTAAAACCAAACCAAACCAATTATGGTCGGGTTTTTTTTTCCAACACCAAACCAAGTCAAACCAAACCATAGTCGGATTTTTTTCCTCGGTTTAACTCGGATAATCGGGTTGTTGCGGTTTATCGGTTTTCTTTGTACACCCCTACCCATATGCATTTATACCAATCTCTCAATAATTCTCAATCTAACAATGCATTTTGAATTTCAATCATTTTGTTCACATGTAAGGTTTAGAATAATGGAAAATTTAATGTTATATATATATATATATATATATATATATATATATATATATATTCCAACTTTGTCCTCACATGAACCAGATTTAACATTATAGAGACATGATAATTCATAAGCATTATTAAAACATTTTGGAAATTAATAAAGCTTTGGGTTCACCACATATCATATTTTACATTTTGGAACATTTTGAGAAGTTTACGAGTCTAGTAAAAATTAAATTAAGACAATGACATTAAAATTAAAAAAAAAATATTAATCTTAGTTGTATGATGTACCTATAATATGAACATAGTGGTGGTTTCGCACTACGTTTATAAAACACGAAGAAGAAAAGAACTAAGCTGTATCTTTTGACTAGTGTTAAGACCTCGTCAAATCAAGAAATTAAAAACTAAAAGGTCATATTTGCCTAATTCTCTATCCAAAATCACCACGTTAAATTCTATCTTTAGAACCAGAATATTAATGATAGGTGTCGGCGCATTTATGTTTTTTTTCCTTCTAATTAATTAGAAAAATAGAAATAACTAAAGAAATATTAGCGCTTGTCCATTAGCTAAGTTATTGGGACACCAATACTTTCGGAGATTGAGTATTAATTGGATGTTATATAACACAACTCCTTTCCTATTTTCTCAAATGTCCCTGCCACTCATGTCACTGGTAATAATTTTCTTCTCCTTTTTTTCTTCAAACAAATTCTTGGAATTCATCACGTAAAGTGCTATGGTATATAACTAGAAGTTGATTCATGATTTAAATACGATGGTCTTAAAATTCAAGGTTCTTAACCTGAAACATATTCTACTTTTGAAATCGTTGATTCAGATATTGTTAGCATTTTAGTAGTTTTCACATAAATATTTATTTCCCATACTGAAAATATTGAGTTCATTTGAACCCGTGAATATATATAGATCGCATCCACGTGACCAAAACTTATAAGTATATATAATCCATTGTATAAAATTAGTCATGTTTGTTTGCTTTATGTTTGTCGTTGCATTTGGACTGCTTATATTGATGAATATACATTTATTTTGAATATGAACGAAATCTTTATTTCTGCTGGTGCTTTAGAAATATTTTTCTATTCTGACTTCATTTTATTATTATTTTTACTTGAAAAGGTGTAGGAAGATTAAGACTCCAATTGTGACAAATTTTGACGATCATCTCCCTGTGCTCAGACAACTAACGTAATTCTATCATGAGTGACAACAAATCAGGACCTCTTGAAAGACCACACAGGCCAAGTAAGTTTTTGATTAACTGTTTGCTGTATTTAATTTGTAGTCTTAATCTTGACCCAGTATTGGTGTTTTATTAATCTTCATGTTCTTTGTTTGTTATGTACTTGAATCATTTGTTCTTTTCTTAAATAACTATGGTATTTGGTTCAACTTGTGCACCTCGAGTATTCTACGAGATATATATACTGTATTCCACCATAGGGAGCCAAAAATTATAACAAGGGGATTCAAAAATGTAAAAAGACCACCTGATTTTCCTATAACCTAAAACAAATTCTTGAATCACCTTTGTAACTGCACTATAATCTTCCATTATGCAAAGGAAATTTAACAATTTTTATATATGCAAAAAATATCGTGTTTTCCCTATTGACATTGTATAATTTTCGATGAAGCGAGGTTCTATTACCCCCGTGTGTCCACGCCGCAGAGGCGGATTTAGGATTTAATATTTATGGGTTCCTGCAAGGACTTCGAGTAAATTTTCAATAGTAACTGGGTTCACATTTAAATATTTGTAGATATTTAATAAATTGTTAGAACACGTTTACAACTTTTTGGACAAAAGCTACTGGGTTCAGCTAGCTCCGCTTTTGAGTAGAGAGGCGGAGCCAAGATTTTAAGTTTATAGCTTCGAGATCCTTATTCTTTTAAGTTATTGGGTTCTAAATTAATAATTTATATAATAAAAAATTAGAGACAAATAAATGATTTGAACCAAAGCTAATGGGTTCAGCCAAACCTGTAACCGGCAATGTGGCTCCCCCATTGAGCACAGGTAGTTTGGGTAACTTTTCCCACCAGGGCATCCTTGATCATGTCATATGTTCTTTCCAAAATATTCAAAAGTTCCACAAGTTTTAACTCCATTTTGTTTGTTGTTAGTCTATGTCTTGCATATTATTTATCCTCTGCGGATGGCTTTGCTGTAAAAGCTATGTCAACTTGATTTCTAAGCCAACATATGCATATGCATGGGCAGCAGCAGAGCGTGGATTTTATTTCTATGGGTTCAACCCATTCTATTTTTAAAGTTATGAGTTCATATCCACTATTTATTGCAATTTTAATAATTTTACACATAAATTTATACTCGACATTGAAAGTAGTGGGTTCAGTTGAACTCGATAACACTATGTTGCATCCGCCTCTGTGCATGTGTTTAATTTCTTATTTGACAGGTCTAGAAAAGATTGACATGGACGAGGATGAGAGGAAGACTAGGCTTGGGTCTATCAAGAAAGCGGCAATTAATGCCTCAGCCAAGTTCAGGAATTCTCTAACAAAGAGGGGCCGCAGACACAGCAGAGTCATGTCTGTTGGTTTTGAGGATGAACATGATGCCGAGGAACTAAAGGCAGTTGATGCTTTCCGTCAATCACTTATCCTTGACGAATTACTTCCTGCAAAACATGATGATTATCATTTGATGCTAAGGTAACCAAAAATCCTCATTTCCTTATGTACATGTTAGAAAATATACCTTTGTTTTTTCATGCTAAGAGGATGTTTTATATTAAAAAAAGGGTAAAAAGATATCGTTCTACTAGACAACAACAACAACTACCCAGTATAGTCCCACAAAGTGGGGTCTGGGGAGGGTAATATGTAGACGAGCCTTACACCTACCCGAAAGGGCAGAGAGGCTGTTTCCAATCGACCGTCGGCTCACATCGTGGAATACTTGGCGGTCATTCATGATCTTGTTGTTAGCAAATCGTCTCGTAGTTATCCTTATCCCAAGCAGAGAAGCGGAGAATAATTTTAAACCATATTAAAAAGTACAGGAATAAATTTGCACCTTTTTCTCGAAGTATTTTGACATGTCGATCCACCAATCCATGCTGGAAGTCGTTGAGGCTAAGGGAAAATATGAGGCGATTTTCTACCGACAAGGAATGGCCTGACAGTGTAACAAAGGGTAAAATTAGGATATGTTACTAGAGGGATAAACTTGGAGCTTTTCTCGAAATATGATTCATGACAAGTTCTCATTGTGAATATGTACACAGGTTCTTGAAAGCTAGAAAGTTCGATATTGAGAAAACAAAGCAGATGTGGGCTGATATGCTTCAGTGGAGGAGGGAATTTGGTGCAGACACCATAATGGAGGTATATTGAAAATGCTAGTGAAAAATTTGTTGGAAAAACTATATGAATTCTCACACTTTTAGGAACTTATGAATGCATTTTTGCACATCTATATTAGGACTTTGACTTCAAGGAAAAGGAAGAGGTCCTTAAGTACTATCCACAAGGGCATCATGGAGTTGACAAGGAAGGGAGACCAGTTTACATTGAAAGAATTGGTCAAGTAGATTCTGTCAAGCTATTGCAAGCCACAACAATGGACCGATACCTCAAGTACCACGTACAGGAGTTCGAGAGGACCATTAATGAAAAGATGCCGGCCTGCTCACTTGCAGCCAAAAGACACATTGATACAAGCACAACCATTCTGGATGTCCAAGGAGTGGTATGATTGGATCTCAAAACTTATTTAGTGTGATTTAATCTGTTATATCAGATAACATACCTTATTTTTTGGGTTACTAATTTAATATATGCCAACGCCTCAGGGACTTAAAAACTTCAACAAGTCAGCAAGGGATCTCATTCAACGCCTCCAGGCAATTGACGGCAACAATTATCCTGAGGTACTTCTTTGTCTTTCACTAAGCTGAAGCCCTGCATAACAGGCATTCATATGTTTTTGTTTAATTGAACCATTTATTCGTTGTGTAGAGTTTGTGCCGCATGTACATCATCAATGCTGGTTCTGGATTCAGGCTCTTGTGGAACTCTGTCAAGTCGTTCCTTGACCCAAAGACCACTCAAAAGATCCATGTGAGTCCATAATCAGCCTAACTTTCAAGTACTGTTTCTGTCATTTTCATTAGAATAACAGAAGTATCATTCTTTTTCTTTTTAGGTTCTAGGCAATAAATACCAAAGCAAATTGCTTGAAGTAATTGATGCCAGGTAACTCTAGTAGTATTTAATTACTCTTTACTTAAAGGTGAAATTATGTATTGCTGATTAGATTATCTGCATACAGCCTAATTTTGATTTGCTTGTACTTCGTTTTTACCAGCGAATTACCAGAGTTCTTAGGTGGCACATGTACTTGTGCTGACAAAGGAGGATGCATGCTTTCTGATAAAGGCCCGTGGAATGATCCAGAAATAATGAAGGTAACTTTCAACCTTGTAGTTTTAATACGTTATCTGTCGACTGACAGCACATTATCGCTCAGTAGTATCATTTTCCTTTGAAAAGAATGAGATCTGTGATTGTTTGATGTCAGATGGTTCGCAATGGTGAGCATAAATGCTGCTCACACAAAATGGTGGTCTCATTTGATGAGAAAACTATCCCGGAGGATGAGAATGCCAACACCAAGGTGTGTATACTCTCATCTCTGTTGTTTTTCTCAGTTACTTTCATTCTTCATATAATTATGAAGTGATTAAATATATCAGATGAGTAATGAAGTCCCTCAATGTTGCAGAATGTAAAGAAGAACACTTCATTTAAAAAAGGAACTGACTCTCCCCACGTTCAAAGGGATAATGTGGCTTATCTTTCCCCTGTCCGCGAGGAAGTAAGTTATTTCTTCCTCCTCAATTTTTTAGACTAAAAAGTAAAGTTAATGCAATTTTGCCTTTCACCTACATATCGACAGGAAGAGTAGCCTCTTCACTTCTCTAATACTTCTATGGTTTTCGTATTGTAATACAAGTCTACTATACCCTAATCCAAATTCTACGTTTTGATTTTAATTTTCAGTTTGATATCCCTATCGTGGACAAGGGTGTTGATGCAACTTGGCATAAAGCTGTAAAAGCTAATAACTTTGCCAATTCTAAAGGTACAATATTCGCCCATTATTAAGTGTTTCACATTGGCTGAAGAAATGTATTGTTGCCTTAATATATGGTCTTGAATAGCCCTTACCTCATAAGATAACTTTCGCGGTTAACTCAGTCTAAGATTCATTTTCTTAACATATTATTAGACCCAAATCCATGTCAATTCTAGGTTTATCTAATATTAGGCCTCATGTTATGTTGTTTACGAGGGGACACCCTCACGTCCAGTTCGGAGGGAGGGCTTTCGAAAAGATGAAAATGCAAGGGGTAAAAGAGACAGTCTTTTGAACAACCAGGCTGGCATAAGGATTCTAGCTCACGCGCTCCAAATGTCCACCCTGGGCATGCCATTTAGACACTTTTGTATTGCTGCTTCTAAATATTGCCGCAAAGCACCCTTCCAGCTTTCCCATTGTTATCCTATTCGCCGAGGGTCGATTTGAAATAGCCTCTCTGTCCTTTCGGGCAGGGGTAAGACTCGTCTACATATTACCCTCCCCAGACCCCACCTGGTGGGAGTATACTGGGTAGTTGTTGTTGTTGTTTGTTTAAATTGGTTGAAAAAATGAGTTTATGTCTCCTAATTTGGTATTGGTCAATCTTTACTTTATGAGCTAATTTTTAAGGTTGGGTTGGGACCTATATCCATTATCGTAACACTCTCGTTCCACAGCTGATGTTTTGCTGATTCAAATAACTAATTCTGCAGCATTAACTTGTATTCCTCTTTCGAGCAACAGATTTCTTCCCCGTGCACGATACTTGTAAATCCCCGGAAGGATTTAGCAACCCCGTATTTAGCGGAGTAATGACGTTGGTCATGGGCATCGTGACACTGGTTCGGATGACTAAAAACATGCCAAGAAAACTTACAGATGCAACCCTCTTGGCTGGTTCTTTGTGTAGTGCTGAAATTATTAAGGGACAGCCTCAGTTAAATGGACATGTTATCTCCACAAAAGATTATATTAGCATGATGAAACGCATGGAAGAGCTCGAGGATAAGGTCATTACACTTAGCCAAAAACCTTCTTCTTTACCACCTGAGAAAGAGGAAATGCTTAACAGTGCCATAAACCGGGTCGAAACTTTGGAGCAGGAGCTTTCTGCTACCAAGAAGGTATTACGTCTAGTCCATAATATCTGTCTTGTAATGTTTCTGTATAACCCTTAAAATGACTTTTACTAGACTTAATTATAAGAGTATTTGTCCAATAAGATTTGAGTAAGAGTGTTAATATATTTCACGTTTAACTGGCAGGCTCTTGATGAAGCTCTTGTTCGTCAACAAGAGCTCCTATCCGCCCTTGAGAAGAAAAAGAAGAAGAAGAAGAAGTTCTTTGTTTTCTAAGTGCAAAAGCTTCAAAAAAATTTGAAACAAACAGGAAATATTATAGGGTTGTTTGAATTTCTTTAGATAGATGCAGAGACGGTTAATTTTTTGCCCAAGAAAGTCAGTTTGAATGATCTCAAATATTCGTAAAATTAACTCTGTAACACTTGACTATTTTTTACATTACCTGCGAGATTTACATTCACCCGTATGTTCTATGGAGCTCTATTGTAAATGCCGTATATTATGACACATTTTACATCGGCTTGTATTTTCTGTAAATAAAAATGAAAGCAGTTTGCTGTTTGCTTTTGTTCAAATTACAGTAGCTATTTTCCATGGCAGGAAAAAATTCATTAGATTGTTCTGTCCCTTTTATTCTTGCTGTTGATTTGGAGATAAAGCTTTACCTACCCACTAAATCAAGAACGATTTGTACATAAGGTACAAAGATGAGTTATTGAGAATGCTTGACAAATTTACTGGTGCAAATTCATATGAATCATTATCTGCCTTTCTTTTATTCTTTTACGTTCGACCTCTTCTACTCTATTATTCCTTATTTTGTTTGTTTTACTAGTTCTTTTAGCTTTCATTGTTTCACTTCAACTCACCTAGATGGAGAAATGTTCCATTGCTCAAGTATTTAGGCACTAAAAATCGCTAACCGCTGTAAGTTTGGGCGTTTCTACTTGAATATAGCACAGGTAGTGATTGTTGAATTAAAACACTTTCAAATGTTACTTCAGTATACCAAAAACACTCACAACAAACTTACAGAAAATATAACTTTTCACATGATGAAAAATTGTGCCCCTCATTTTGCAAATGGAACAGAGGATTAAAAAAACGAAGAAAAAAAAGCACTCAACGCACACTGTGAGTGCTGCCAACACATACATTATAAATATGTTATCTCATTTGGATATCACAGATGAAAATCCGAGATCAACGTCATGAGGCATCTTCATCTTAAAAGCAAAACTTCTTTTTCTGGAGAAAAACACATTGTGGATAAAATCAGCACCAAAGCACAAATTATAATGCACCAACTTAATAGGAGGAAAATGCACGCATGTTCTAATTAATATATGTTTTTTCTCTAAGCAAGTAAAAAGATTTGCCTATTGCGGAAACAAATTCGAATTCTAATTAGGCTAAGTCCTAGTCTGATGTTTGTTCAAATACCATGCAATATAACAGGAACTCACCTGGAACTTGGCAGCTTCTTGACAATCAATGTAAGCAAGAAGTTCCTCTTGCCTCATCAAAGCCTCATGTAATGCCTGTTCAACCAGAAACAAGCAGGGAAGGAGTTATCGACTCAAGAACCACGAAAAAAGATCTTTGTGAAACGGATAAAAAAAAGCTGTTACTTTCAACAAGACATCATTTAATACAGTGCATACACTGGCATTTGCACCCAGCAAAATAAAATCTCTCACCAGCAAAAGTAAAACCAACCACCCCTAACCCTTTTTCCTCTCTCCTTATGTAAAATTCTTTGGGGGGATTAACAAACAGTACAAAGTGTTTCATACAGACAGTTGCCACAACAATATTTCAAACTATAAACTACATTAATTAAACCATACATTAGTAAGTCCCTATGTAAGAAGAACTGCCAGATGAACAATCATAAAAGAGAAAAAATGCACATTAAAATGCAGGTTCTAGATGGAGCAATAACAAAAAGTTTCCTTGCTAACAGAGGCGGATCTACCTTGGCCCAAGCGGTGTCACGTGACACCACTTTGTCGGAAATTTTTATAAAATGTGCATATATAATCAAAATCCAAAAGCATTGTAGATGTTATATTTAATAAAGTGACACACTTGACAAGCATAGCAGAATTTGCAGTCTAGCTCATACGGTCAAGCGTGTCATTTACCAAGGGTAGGTCGCAAGTTCAAAGGCGGTTACGTCACTTTTAGTTTCAACATTTTTTGAACCGCATAACAAGTGGCCTCTTATTAACATAATACTAAAACAATGGATCTTCTTTTTTTCATTTCATCTTCTTTTTCAATATTGAAATTGATTAAGAACGATTTGCAAAATCGAATGAATGATGAGTTTTTGTATAATTGTCTAGTGTTTTATGTTAAAGAAAATATTTACTCCCTTCTATCCACTTTAAGTGATTTTTTGGGCTTTCGTCCCACATTAATTCACCTTTTGGTTATAATTAAATAAAATTGACCATATTAACCTTAAGTTGCTCATTGGAAATATAACAAACTACTCTAGGCTATTTACTCCAATGAAAACTTTGAAAAGAAGAAGTTAATTCTTTCTTGATATTTGAACAAATCAAATATTGTGGATCACAAAAAGTGCCAAAAATTACTTGAAGTGGACCGGGTATTATTTCTAATGAGGTTGTTAAGTGCATTTTAAAAAACAAATTGTTACTTGCAAATGTTGAGGTGGTGTTACAGTGAATTATTATTTGTTTACTCTTTAAAATCGTGACACTGCTTATATAATATCCTGAGTACGCCACTGCTTGCTTATTTAGAGGAGCTTCATAAACGCTTACCTTCTTGGTTGCTATTAACTCAGCTTCTAGGGCATCCACTCGGCAAACTGCTGCATTTAACAATTCCTCTTTCTCGTAAGGCATCTCAGATGGTTTTTCTTGAAGCATATTTACTTTGTCTTCAAGTTCACCCAATCTCTTGAGAACAACGGAGAGCAGTTGAGCTTCTGTAAAAGCTGGAGTAGGTGAGGGGGGCCGAAACTCCTCTTTAGCGCTAGCATCAAAAGTAAATTCTTGACCATCTTGGTCTTCCACAGTCGATGAATCTTGTAATTTCTTGGTTACATGGCATGTAATTGAGCAGAAAAGCATCAACACCGTCATGAAGAAGGCCATAAAAAGTCCTATAACTCGAGCACGAAGACTTTCTACAGGTTTTTGAGAGTCTGTTGGTGGAAGAATCGCTGAAAAGGTAAACAAGATGGCACCATGT
Source organism: Nicotiana benthamiana (assembly GCA_034376525.1). Classification (NCBI taxonomy): domain Eukaryota; kingdom Viridiplantae; phylum Streptophyta; class Magnoliopsida; order Solanales; family Solanaceae; genus Nicotiana; species Nicotiana benthamiana. Next base: position 12,781,107 of record CM067333.1, on the reverse strand, counting down.
GATTATAAAATAAACAAATTTATGAGACTACTATTGTAATAGCGCAACAGCCAGCCTAATATGTCCAAGTTAACCATGGAATAGTAGTCCAGGTCAAACAGAAAGTCTGGTTGCATGACTGCAACATGCCAGGTAAAAGTTGAACAAACAAGAAATTATTCACATTTTGTATTTTCATGAAAATTAAAAAAAAAAAATATATATATATATATATATATATATATATATATATATATATATATATATATATATATATATATATATATATATATATATATATATATATTGTTTTTTCGTGAAAACAAAATATTCACTTTATGTTTTTTCATGAAAAGAAAAATATTCACATTATATGCAGGTGTTTAAAGCCTGAATAGTGCATGCAACTAAAGAAACAAATTAGGATGATTAGTATTCAAAGTCGTGAACTAAAACATCATTTGATGAAAGAGGAGAAAAAAGTAAGGAAAATATCAACATCATAACTGCATAAATATAAGCAAACGTGTGAGCACGTACATGTACGCCAAACAGTGAGCAAGCTTTTCTTTTTCTTTTTCTTTTTCCTTGATTAGGTGCAAAAATAAAAAAATTTAAACTACCACTTGAATAAACTATACGAATTCAGAACAATTCTTACCATTGGGGGTGGAGGGTCTTTGAAGGGATGATTCCTTCTTCCATGCAGAATCAACAGCCTTGTCAACCATGGGAACATATTCATCGTATCCTGGCAAGTTTGTGGTGTAGCCAGATATTCCAATAGCCTTAGCCTGTTTGATGATGAGAAAAAACTAAATATGAAAATAACAAATAATATGCTCAACTTCCTATTCAAGAAAGGAACAGGGATATGGTTATTTTTATTTTTAATTTTTAAATAAGGTAGGAACAGGGATGTGTTTAATCTAAGTGACACAATCTTGAATCTCAGGCTCATCTCAAACAAGAACGTCATATAGACAGCCGCAGTTTGACGTAAAACGGTCTTTTCTATCTGGTGCTGTCCAGACGATTCCTTTCAATAAAAGAAAAGTCAACTCATGAAATTGAGCGAAAATGGATAAGTATACCTCTTCTCGGACAGGAGTAAGACGAAGATGTGAATAACTCCTTACAGCTTTTGGGGAAGCAATATCTTCAGCTTCAGATCCAGATTCTGCAGTAGAGGTATCACTACTACCTTTCACCTGCTAAAATAAAAAATGTGTAACCATCTTCAAGGAAAACAAAACATATGGTGTATTTCTTAATACTTGGGAAATACGGCGGAAATCCTACCGCTGGGTAACGAGGCTTAGCATAAACTACCTTCCCTTCACTATTTAGAACTTTAACAAGCTGCTTGGCACGCCGTGCTTCACCAATCATCTGCATCAGAAAAAGAAAGCCATTAGTTTGAAGTATAAACACGTCTGCATCACCAAAAGAGATTGTTTCTCATTATTAAAAAGCATCTTGAAGACGACTGTCTTCCTGAAGATGCAACGAACAGAACATCATCAGAAAATAACATTACATCGGCTGCGAGGCCCTTGAAACTACCTTTAGTATATCTGGATTTTGCCATGGCCCTTTATCTGAGCGCATGCAACCTCCTCGATCTGCACACGTACAGGTACCACCTAGGAAATCCGGCAACTCACTGCATAAAAATTCAGTAGAATGCTGAGGGAAACTACCAGCAATACTACCAAAAGCAAACAAATACAGCAGAATTCTTTGTCTAGTGAATAAGAACTCAGATCCTTTTACCTAGCATCAATTATTTCAAGCAATTTGTTCTGGTACTTGTTCCCAAGAACCTACAAGAGACCAAAAAAAAGTAACAAAGTAAATATAACAACTTCTTGTAAAACAGAGACTTCATCAGTTACAGTAGAAGAGCATCGACAGACATGTATCTTGGAGGCTGTCTTTGGGTCTAGAAAACTCTTAACAGTGTTCCAAAGGAGCCTAAACCCAGGTCCAGCATTGATGATGAACATCTGATGAAGAGTCTGCACATGTCAAAAAAGGGGAGAATGTGTTAATGACCCCAAAGTTAGGAGACTCTCATAATATTTATTCAGGCAGGGATGAAATCATGCCTCGGGATAATTATCACCATCAATCTTCTGGAGCCGCATAATAAGCTCCCTTGCACTCTTGCTAAAGTTTTTCAAGCCCTAAAAATGAATATATGAAATGAAGATAGGGAAAACATGTATTTATGCAAAAACTGCTTCTCAAATCATCAAAGGTGGAGAAAGAAAAACTAAACAAGAGGTAACTTACCACTCCCTGAACATCCAAAATGGTCGTGCTTGAATCGATCTGCCTTTTTGCAGCTATTGTACAAGCTGGAAACTTAATCATAAAGGTTTTCTCGAACTCCCTTACGTGGTATTTTATATAACGATCCATCGTTGTGACTTGCATGAGTTTGGTAGGATCAACTTTCCCTAGTCGTTCAATGTATACTGGTCTTCCCTCCTTATCAATCCCATGATAACCTTGGGGATAATGTTTTACAACTTCGTTCATCTCTGGGAATTCAAACTCCTGATGAGCAATTAAGTTCAGAAAGAATTTCAGCCTAAATGATGTTACAAACATACAACGAAAAATACAAAAAAGAACAAAGAATGTTCCAGCCACATGCTGTGAGGGATAATGTTACCTCCGTAATCGTGTTAGCCCCAAAATCCTTCCTCCACTGAATCATATCAGCCCACATGTGCTTCGCTTTCTCGATGTCAAACTTCCTTGCTTTTAAGAACCTGCAACAAACACAGAAGAATTGTTAATAAGTTAGGACACTGTTGAACTGGACAACACCAAGAAGAAACAACCAGAAAACTCGAGATACAGATCCTCCTTAAGTTCTCCATATGGCTGCATGTAATGTATGTGTGTTTGCTTTTCAATTTCGACCTATTCTAAAATTAAATATCTGTACTCACATTTGATCTATCTTTTGTTCCAGTTCTGGCAGGCCTGTAAAAAAGTTTTTAATGAAGTTGACAAACAAATCCAATTCTCACAGAAGACCTATATGAATAAATTTTTAAACATCAAAAATGGAATTCAAATGACTCGTAAACACGCAGAAACATCACAGTAAACTCAATGCAGCATCAATCTTATCACTCTGCGCATACATACATACATGTTGAAGTAACAGGTAACAGGAGATTACCTCAACATCATATAGTAGTCATCGTGTTTCTCTGGTAACAACTCATCCAAAAGTAGTGCTTGCCTAAACTGATCAACAGCCTGTAGCTCCTCAGCATCCCGAATATCCTCGATGGAAACTGAGCTCACTCGTCCCTCGCTTTTTCTTCTACTATTTTTCTTCTTAAGAGAATGTTTGAATTTTGTTGATGCATTCAGTGCTTTCTTTTTCAGAGAACCAATTCTCGTCCTCCTCTCATCCTCTGAATTCTCAAAATCAGACTTTCTTTCCCGTCTCTCATCACGTGTAGATGACCCCTCAAAGCCTGTTAAGTGGTGGAAAAGATTAGGAGTGGGAAAATCAATTCCAGAATATCCAAAAGGGTAAAGCAGAAGTGTACTGAGAAAACAAACTAGACCAACAAGTTCTAGACACAAGTAAACTAGAATTCAGCAAGTACGGAACAACTCTTTTTTCTCTAAAAGCCTGTCATGATGAGCGAACAAACAGAATAAAATAGCAACAGTTCCTCTCTACTACATGATTCTACAATTATCTTTTATGTTTCTGTAGATTTTTTCATAAAGAAGTTCTCATACATTTTTGTAATTTAGACTTTCAAGCACTTGTATCTTATGCCCTAAATGGTCAATTGGCTAAGATGGAAAGCAAGGGAGCGAAATAGACACGATGTTTGACTTAAAATTGAAAATATACTTCCTCCTCAACCGAATCACCCTTATGCTCATTTTTATCAAAGTTCCCACTTCTATAGAAGCTCATTGTGATAGTTGCAAAAACCAGAATGTGGGTCGTATTGCATCAGTCATAATCCTGAAAAGAGACAATTATAGTGAACGTGACCATGTCGTTGTCGAGACCTACTTTCCCCAGATAAACCCAAACCACCAGGCAGGACCCAGCAGAAACAAAGAACGCCACTAAGTAGATTTTGTCAAAATCCACACTACTCCACTAAAAATTATATGTTTCCCTCCAATGAATAAGAGAATCAACACAAACAACTCTCTATTAATTACAAACTAGTTGGAGTCCGCTATATGGATCATCTACACTTATTATGCTGTATTTTGGAACATATTTCATTCCAACAGAAATTGTATTTTTTTCCCGTTCTTATGATTAAAACAATAAAAACAACAACCACTAAAACCTCAATCCAAAAATAGTTGACTCGACGATATGAATCCTCTATATCTATTCAGCACAATTCTGACCCATCTCATTCCAATACAGTCATCAACAGTCAAAAAACTGAAAAAGTACTAAGAAGATCAAAAGCCCTAATTGTTAACAAGAGAAATAGCTATAAACTAAAATTGACCAATAATGTTCTTAAAATTTGAATTTGAAAATAAAAAAAATAAATAAATAAAAGAAAATCAGATAAACTCACAAGGCCTAGCAAACCGATCTAACGGGCCCGACATGGCTGCCGGAATTCTCAACTCTTGTAGATCGACAAATTAAAATAGCTCCACTAAATCCCTGTAATACCCTCTAAAAAATTATCAGAAAGATAAATTCTGAATTTCTGCTGCAGCAACCTTTTCCAAGTATATAGGTTGAAGAGACGGCAATAAATGCATAACCAAGGAAAAAAAATCTAAAAGAAAATTAAGTGTAACGGGAAAGTTGAATTAATGAAGTAGAGGAAGGGTATTTCCGAAAATAGAAAAATTACTGGCGCCGTAAGGAAAATATTATCACCGGATAACGCGACGGCGGTGATAGAGGAAAAAAGGATATACGGAGAGAGAGAAATTATCGGGTTAATTTGTAAGCTGTATATTGATTTGAAAGAGGAACAAGAGATAGTGGGACCCACAGAGAGGTGATAATATGCCACGTGGCGGAAAGAAAGATTTTGTCGGGTTACGAATTTAGGAGAATGCGTAAGAGATTTTTCGTTTATATACCATATATAAAATTTTATAATAAAAAATATGATAGTTTGTAATTTATCTATTTTATTTATATTTTTTCTACAATTAGTATATTAATTATTAAATATTAATTAATAGTTGCTGAATTTTTCTAATTTATCGGGGTAAAATTATAGAATAGAATATTCTAAAAACATTTGACGTAAATCAGATCAAATCATATTCTTCCAAATATTCCTATTTAGGCGCGCTACAATTATGGAAGTAAATATTCTTACATATATTTTCCATCATTGATAGCCATTATAAGTTTGAAAGCTTTGAATTCAAATTTAGGTTTTCAAAAAACATTATTTGTTTGGATTGGGTGTTGAAAATTATCGGGAATATAGTTTAAAGTTTATATCTCAATTTTGAGAGTTTTTTGTGAAGATTAGACTTGGTTTTGACTGAAATTCAAATTGAAACTAGAAGAAGAAGAAGAAGAAGAATAAGAAGAAGAAGAAGAAGAAGAAGATATATTGCAGAAATTGTAGATACATTGTAGATTATTTGTATTCTGATTGTATATGCTTTATTTTTTGTTTTCACAAAAAACGAATAAAACTTCTACAAATCTTCTGAAAAAATATAATTATGTCAAAAATGAAAATTATGATATAATTGAATGGGAATTAGGATATAAAAATTCAATGTACCCAATTTGTAGATATTTTGTAGATAAATTGTAGATTATTTATATTCTAATATAGGTGCTTTGTTTTCTGTTTTCACAAATCAAAAACGACTAAAACTTCTATAAATCTTCTGCAAAAAATGCAATTATGTCGAAAATGCTAATTATGCTACACTTGAAATGGGAATTGGGATATTAAATTTCAATATATCCAATTTAAAGATATTTTATAGATAAATTGTAGATTATTTATATTCTAATTGTAGATGTATTGTTTTCTGTTTTTACAAATCCAAAACGACTAAAACTTCCACAAAATTTTCTGTAAAAAATACTACAATTTATCTACAATTTCTGCAATATGTTTTCTTTTTCTTCTTTTTCTTCTTTTTCTTCTTCTTCTTCTTCTTCTTCTTCTTCTTCTTCTTCTTCTTCTTCTTCTTCTTCTTCTTCTTCGAGTTTCAATATGAATTTCAGTCAAAATCAAGTCTAATCTTCACCAAAACCCCTCAAAATTGAGATATAAACTCAAAAACATATTCCCAATTATTTTCAACAACACCCAACAAAATAAATAATGATTTTTGAAAACCCAAATTTAAATTTAAATCTTCAAATCTTTTTAATGGCTGTCAATGGTGAAATTATTATTCTTTTGTCCCTTTGAAGGTTTGTTCTTTTTCATTGAGAAAATTTGAAGCTGAAGATAAATGTGTGTATGGACTCTGAAGATTTGACGTCAATTTTGATAAACTTTGTTGTTATTCATTGATGAATTTTAACTAAAGTAAAACGGAGAACCAACTTTATTGAAGGATTTCTTAAATTTTTTGTGAATTTAAAGGGAGAATTTAGTTTTGAAAGATGGAAATGGTAAAAATAATGTAGGTATAGGTAAAATATGGGTGGGATTGAGGGGTTAAGAGAGAGAAACGTACAAATTCCTTTAATTAAGAAGTAAAAATATATAATTAATTATACTCTTAATTAATTATAATATAGAAGTGATAATTTAATATATTAAATATAATTAAATTAAAACTTAAATATCGGAGGTAATAAAAAATTTATGTGACTTAAAAATATAAAAATTTCATAGCGGAATGTGCCGACAATGGTTGGAGTGAAAACGCCAAAAAGAGTTTTGTGGTGGCCCAATATTATTGTGATTGAGTAATGATTTTGTCACTTTGTAATAGTATGTAAGCTATCTGCATTGCAGTGTAATAAATTTCTGGAGATTAGTAGTTTTCTATTGGGTTAGAAAATCTATTGTAATCCTCTTTTTATTAGGGTTTGAAATTGATAATACGAGCAAATTCACACCATTCAAGTTATAAATAGTTCACATTAAATATCAATTTAAAAAATAAAAGAATCACTTATTTATTTTATATGGTCATATTAAATTGACAAAAAGGGAAGAGTTACCTACAAATTTTAGTATAAACAATTAAATTGAATTGACAATATAAAAAATCATTACGGCAATACACAATCAATTATTTTTTCTAACTTCCAGTCCGGTGGCACTACAAATACACTTTGCCCAATTGTCCTACCAACTTAAAATGTTAGGTTAACCGCTCAAAAGACAAGCCTAAAATCGTGGGTAAATCTAGAAACCCAGCAACGTTTCGACCGAATATATTAATATTCAGTAATTTTTGCTGAAACAATATATTTATATTAAGAAATTATTAAATATATTTAAATTTTAAATTTAATTATTACCACTTAAAATTATTATTCTAAACTTTAAAACTCATAAAGTTAAAATCATGACTTCGTCCCTACTAAAACAATCATAAATGTCGAAATTGTGCTGTAATACCAATTACAAAACCTAATCATAGTTCTAATTCCTCAATTTGGCTTAAAAGCAAATATGTTATTGTTTATCTGTAAAATAATATAGTTAAATTTATAGCGTAATTTATAAATAAACGAATCGATTTGAACCTAAAATGATAAATACTTTAAATAAAATGCAATACTTAGCGTTAAAAATGAGATAAGATAACGAACAGCTTGGTTCCCAAGCAAGCTTCAAGAGGCAGCAATAAGAATCTTGGTAGAAAGAAAATAAAGTATTATTTAGCTTGGAATAATGTGTAGCATAAGTTTGTCAGAAATTTCATATGTTACAATGGTTGTTGAAGTCACTATTTAAATACATAGGGAACAAGGTCATAGGATCAAAACCCTCTTAAATAACAATAATGGGGGCCATTGATGAAAACGGCATGCTATGAGCACCAATATTCTCTTTAACGAATTATGTATTTTATATTGAGAAATATTCTTCATTGAATGTCATCTTGTGGCAAATATTCGTTTGTCTTCGTTAATAATGTTCCCTTTCGGGGTCTGACCGGTGTCAATCGAAGCTGTTGTTCTCGGTTTTGTTTTCCACTCTCTTCGTCTTCGTCGAAAAGTTTTATTTTGTATCTCATACAACTAACACTAGTTGTATGTAAGGCTGTTCAACAACGCGGGCTATCCCGTCCCGTCCCCGTCCCCTTCCGTGTCCCGTCCTGTCCCACTTCATTTTAAATGGGATGGGTCAATGTTAAACGGGACATGGGATGGGAGGGAACGACCATCTCGTCCCGTTTCACCCCATCTCGTCTCGTCCCATCTCGCCGATCCCGCCTATCCCGTCCATCTCGTCCCCTCCCGTCTGCTGTCCCCCCAAGTTTTTATGGTATATTTGTGAAATTTTTATTGTAGTTGGTAAGTAAAAAATAAATCCAACCTATGCACCGGCCATTAATGAAATGATTTCAAAATTTAAAAAGTTTTTTTTTCCTAATTCCCGAAGTTTATTTAATTTCTACTCTACTTAACCCATCTTTGAAACTAAGAGGTGCAAAGAGACTTGTTTGGAAAATTTATTAGAATTTAGCAATTCAAAAAAATGAATAACCATCTTTTGAAGAATGCCAAGCTAGCATATATTCGTATGCTAGATTAATGTTTGATAAATATAAATCTATGCAAAGTATTATTTATTGATTCTTATCTTAATCAATGATTGGAAAGTATTAAAGACAAAGAAGACAAAGAACAACTTTTGTCATGGTGGGGGGAGCGTGACAAGGTTTTTCCAACACTTTTAATAATGGCCAGTTCCAACAAAATGTCCGAGAGATATTGTTGATAAGTTATAAAGAAGCTATATGGGAGCTTACAAATATTAGTATGATAATTTGTAGTTTGTCACTAATAGGTCTAGTTCAAACAGAACCTTTCCTAAAAGGTGGCTACGTAGATTAGGTGCTCTCAAAAGAATTATATTTGTATTTGAGATTTGAAAGTTCTATTAATAACATAAAAGTCTCTAAGCGTTTGATTTTTTTTATGAATTGTCTTAGTTACTTAATACTTTGAAATTATTTTAAAGAAACTATAACTTTATTATAAATTTATAATTACTAGAATATTTCATTACAAGTCTTTTGTTTTAATATTTTATAATTCTTTACTTAGTTTTTAATTTCGTTTTAACATTTAAATTTGTTAGATAAGTAAACAAATTAGTTGTTGCAAACTTTAAAAACATAGTCATTTTCAAAAAACTAGACGTTTTAAAAAAATTACACTTAAGGCCCACGAACCCATCCCCTCACATCACGTCCTATCCCGTTTGTTAGCGGGACGGGATAGGACGACCGTTTTTTCATTTGTCCCGTCCCATTTTGTCATGTCCCACCATCGTCCCGCTTAAATGTCGTCTCGTCCCGTTTCGTCCTGTCCCGCCATCGTCCCGCTTAAATGTCGTCTCGTCCCGTCCCTTTCCGTTGGACAATCATAGCTATATGAGGTTCCTTTTCGTCCCACAAATTTGTGGGATTCCAATCCTACACTTCTGAGTCCACAGAAATCTGGATGCACAAAATTATGAGACAAAAAAATTACCTTATACAATTAATATTAGTTGTATGAGACACAAAATAAAATTTTATATATTTATCTATCTTTAATTTCATGTATCATAATAATATTTAATGTGAGCGGATTTTTACCCTATACACTATTAATATAGAGGAGTTATAAAGTTTTGCTATAGGACAATCGCAGTACTATATGTTAATTTTGCCGAGGTGACCACACCAGATATCTCCGTTTTTCTCTAAGTAAGATCCATCTGGCCGAGTCTCCGATTAACACATATAACCTTGTTCAGTGGCAGAGCCGATGTTCTGATTATGGGTTCGAAGAATTTAAAAATTTTGGTTCAAAATTTATATTAATTTTAAATAATTTATTAATTATTTGTAATTTAAAATACCTAAAAATTTATATTTATATATTTAAAATTTTAGCTCCGCTTCTATCTTTATTATTTTTATTGTTATTGTTCTTTTTTCTGTTTTTTCTCCTATCCTTTTAACAGTAAAAGTTAAAAACATATCCTGCAGAATGGGTTGTCACGTCATAATTATTAAGTTAGATAGAACTTACAAGGTGTACTGGGCCGTGGACACTATAATGTTGTGTATACTTGGAAGTCAGAAGGTTTATTACGACTTCCTTGAATTATTGGTGTTATTCTAACGGTAAAGGAGCTAACATTTAAGTTTATGCGCTCACCCTCTTGTGAGTGGTCGTTATCACGGAGGTATGTAATTTTAGACCTAAAAGTGTCTTTCGTACGAAAGAAAATATTTTCCACAAAATAAATAATTTGTATACTTATTTTTTAATATTTGATTAGTAAGTAAAAAATATTATTTCAACAATATTTATATACTATAATTTAGGCAAATACTATAAAGGACAGAATGAGATGGGGACGGAGGAATGGGAGTTCAAGGGCCAAGTGTCAAGGTGGGGGTTCGGGATATTATATATTTACTTCCTTTTCCTTTTACTTTTTCTAGATTTAGATCTTCAATTTATTTGAATGTGACTTTAATCATTTTCTTTTTTTTATCCAACTAATATTATTTTAATTATTTTAGAAATTAGAGTGATGCATGAAAAACATAATATTAATCGAGCTATATGTAGTTTGAAGTGGTGTATTTCCTAATTTAAAATTTTTATTCTTCTTTATATTTTGTAATCATAATAATCGAATTTGAATCCAGAGAATAAGATGAAATTAAACAGAACTTATTCGAATTTGTGATCACATATTCATTTATGCATACAATAATTTTAAATTAAATTGAACTGAAGTAATTCAAAATGGACCACACTGAATCGAATCAATCAAAAATGGATCGAACAACAGATGACTTATCGTTATAAGCTAATGTCATTCGGGCTCAATAATGCAGGGGCCATGTACCACATGTTAGTCACCAGGATGTTCAAAGAGCAACTCGGTAAGACCATGGAGGTCTACATCGTCGATATGCTGGTAAAGTCGACAAAGAAAAAGGACCATATTGGTCACCTGAAAGAGCCTTCGAAATACTAAGAAGGTACGGGATGAAACTAAATCCCGAAAAATGCGCCTTTGGCTTAGCTTCCATAAAGTTCCTCGGATTTCTAGTGTCACAACGGGGGAATTGAGGTCAACCCAGATCATATCAAAGAAATCGATGCTATATCAGAGACACTGTCCAACAAGAAACAGGTACAGAAACTGTCAGGGCGCATAGCCGCCTCATCAAGGTTTATTTTACGATCCTCGGATAGATGGCATAAATTCTTCAACGTACTAAGGAAGGATCACGTGTTGCAATGGAACAATGAATGCATCAACGCCCTAAGAAAGCTGAAAACATATATGTCCTCGCCCCCACTGCTCGTTAAAGCAGACCGAGCGAATGCCTACTGGTGTATCTGGCCGTTTTCGAAGTCACAATAAGCTCGGTCCTGGTCTGCGAAAACAAGAGTACGCAATCACCGATTTATTATATCAGTAAAACTTTAATTGATGCCGAGACAAGGTACCATCACCTGGAAAAATTAGCTCTGGTGTTGGTCGGTAGTTTCACGAAAACTTGGACCGTACTTTCAATATCACCCCATAAAAGTGGTGACGACGTTTACCCTAAGGGGTATCCTGCACAAACCTGAATTATCGGGCAGGCTAGCCAAATGGGACATAGAGCTAAGCGAGCACGATATAACATACCAAATGCGCTAATATTAGCGAGAGATATTGCCCGAGGTAGAATAGGAAACACTACGCGCTTCTACACGTACCGACCTCTGGATCCTCTACACTGATGATGCGTCCAACATCTCGGGATCATAACCGGGCCTCATTATCAGATTCCTAACAGGCGAAGTAATTCTCCAGTCCATACGATGCCCTGGTATGACAAACAATGAAGTTGAGTATGAGGCTGTGATTGCAGGTTTGAAGTTACCCCTCAAATATGGCGCTTGTCGACTCGTCCTCCACTGCGACTCCCAACTCGTGGCAATCCCCGATTTATTATATCAGTAAAACTTTAATTGATGTTGAGACAAGGTACCATCACCTGGAAAAATTAGCTCTGGCGTTGGTCGTAGTTTCACGAAAACTTGGACCGTACTTTCAATATCACCCCATAAAAGTGGTGATGACGTTTACCCTAAGAGGTATCCTGCACAAACCTGAATTATCGGGCAGGCTAGCCAAATGGGACATAGAGCTAAGCGAGCACGATATAACATACCAAATGCGCTAATTTTAGCATGGAGATATTTCCCGAGGTAGAATAGGAAACACTACGCGCTTCTACACGTACCGACCTCTGGATCCTCTACACTAATGATGCGTCCAACACCTCGGGATCATAACCGGGCCTCATTATCAGATTCCTAACAGGCGAAGTAATTCTCCAGTCCATACGATGCCCCGAGATGACTAACAATGAAGCTGAGTATGAGGCTGTGATTGCAGGTTTGAAGTTACCCCTCAAATATGGCGCTTGTCGACTCGTCCTCCACTGCGACTCCCAACTCGTGGCAATCCTCGATTTATTATATCAGTAAAACTTTAATTGATGCCGAGACAAGGTACCATCACCTGGAAAAATTAGCTCTGGCGTTGGTCGTAGTTTCACGAAAACTTGGACCGTACTTTCAATATCACCCCATAAAAGTGGTGACGACGTTTACCCTAAGGGGTATCCTGCACAAACCTGAATTATCGGGCAGGCTAGCCAAACGGGACATAGAGCTAAGCGAGCACGATATAACATACCAAATGCGCTAATTTTAGCATGGAGATTGCCCGAGGTAGAATAGGAAACACTACGCGCTTCTACACGTACCGACCTCTAGATCCTCTACACTCATGATGCGTCTAACACCTCGGGATCATAACCGGGCCTCATTATCAGATTCCTAACAGGCGAAGTAATTCTCCAGTCCATACGATGCCCCGAGATGACTAACAATGAAGCTGAGTATGAGGCTGTGATTGCAGGTTTGAAGTTACCCCTCAAATATGGCGCTTGTCGACTCGTCCTCCACTGCGACTCCCAACTCGTGGCAATCCCCGATTTATTATATCAGTAAAACTTTAATTGATGCCGAGACAAGGTACCATCACCTGGAAAAATTAGCTCTGGCGTTGGTCGTAGTTTCACGAAAACTTGGACCGTACTTTCAATATCACCCCATAAAAGTGGTGACGACGTTTACCCTAAGGGGTATCCTGCACAAACCTAAATTATCGGGCAGGCTAGCCAAATGGGACATAGAGCTAAGCGAGCACGATATAACATACCAAATGCGCTAATTTTAGCGTGGAGATATTGCCCGAGGTAGAATAGGAAACACAACGCGCTTCTACACGTACCGACCTCTGGATCCTCTACACTGATGATGCGTCCAACACCTCGGGATCATAACTGGTCCTCGTTATCAGATTCCTAACAAGCAAAGTAATTCTCCAGTCCATACGATGCCCCTGAGATGACTAACAATGAAGCTGGGTATGAGGCTGTGATTGCAGGTTTGAAGTTACCCCTCAAATATGGCGCTTGTCGACTTGTCCTCCACTGTGACTCCCAACTCGTGGTGAATCAGGTCACCAGAACTTTCCAAATTAAAGAGAAAAGGCTACAAAGATACCAGTCGTAAATCCACAAACTACTACTAGAGTTCGACGAATGCCACCTCGACCAAATACCCAAGGCGCAGAATATCGAAGCAAACGGCCTTGCTAAACTAGTTGCGGCCACTAAGAATATCAACACGAAAAGCGTGGTTACCCTCATTCATTCCGCGATAGACCACGTCGAGGTACAATCTATACACTTAACTTGGGACTAGCGTAACCACTTCAAATCCTATTTGCAGGATGGAACACTGCCGCAAGACTAAAAAGAAGCTAAAAACCTCCAAGTACAAGCAACCCGGTACAACCTTGTGAACAATGATCTCTACAAAAGAACATTCGGCGGCCCTTTGGCCGAATGCCTTGGACCGTATCAAACCAGGCAGGTACTGGAAGAAGTACACGAAGGGCATTGCGGTGCCCATACGGGAAATTATTTCCTCACCCCATGTCTTATCCCCTCTGGTTACTACTTACCCACCATTAAAAAGGAAGTCGCCGACTACGTCGATAAGTGTGAACAATGTCAAAAATATGCTCCCATGATACATCAACCAGGGGAACTCCATCACTTCGCCATGGCCATTCATAAAGTAGGGAATGGACATCGACGGCCCCCCTCACAGCAGAGCGAGGTAAAGTGCATTTCCTCTTAGTTTTAACTGACTACTTCTCTAAATAGGTGGAAGCAAGTGCGTATACTCAGATACGTGAGAAAGAGGTCATCACCGTCATATGGAAAAACATCATATGCCGTTTCGGTATCCCCAAAGAAATCATTTGGGACAACGGTCCTCAGTTTATCAGGAAATAACGATTGAGTTTTTTGAAAAATGGAACATCAAACAAATACTCTCCACGCCATACCACCCCACCGCCAATGGTCAAGTTGAATCCTCCAACAAAATAATATTGAACATATTGACAAAGAAGCTTGAGAAAGCTAAAGGGCAATGGCCCGAACTGTTACCAGAAGTATTATGGGTATACCACATCACGCTGAAAGCTGGCACATGAGAAACACCATACTCACTGGCCTATGGGACCGACACATTTATACCCGTCGAGGTTGGGGAACCCAGTTTAAGGTACTCCTACGAGAGCATAACAGGTAACGACAAAAGTAGGTTGCAGGACCTAGATGAAGTCGAAGAACGGAGAGACAGGGCCCAAGTAAGAATGGTGGTTCAGAAACAACAAGTAGAAAGATACTACAAAAAGAAAGCCAAGGTACGTTTGTTCAAAGTCGGAGACTACGTCCTCAAGGCTAAGACACAAGCTTCCAAGGATCCCAATGAAGGAAAACAAGAAAAAAAAACTAGGACCGACCATAAAAAATCATAGGCACTGCAAGCAAAAGGGCATTCCAGTCAGCAACAATGGAGGGAAACATACTCCAAAACAACTGGAACGTCGTCAGCTCAAGTACTTCGACTTCTTAAGAAAAGCATCGCCTAAGTCGCACTATTTTTCCCTCATCTGGGTTTTGTCCCCATCGGGGTTTCCCATATAGGTTTTTAACGAAGAGGCAGGGGAGACACATCGAGGGTCGGAGTGTTATTCATTACCTCAACCCGTCAACAAGTTTTCCAGGGCGAGGTAATGAAGGGACTTAATATATGTACAAGTGGACCACCATTGTATGTACTGAATCGACATGTGATTCTCACAAATAAAAATTAATCAAATCTTCATTATATGTGCAGGGCAAACACATGATCTTTATCTCTATTACATAAGCAAAACCGTGCTCCCAGCCGTGTCCCTAATGGAGAATGGCTAAGGCCATCGATGACAACATAGGTCCGACCTAGTTCGAACGATGAAGGGATCATACTTCGACGACAGTCGAAGCAACATTTCAATGGCCAAGTCCATCGGCGACAACATAGGTTCGACCTAGTTCGAACCACGACGGGATCCTATATCGATGACAGTCGAAGAAACATCCCGGTGGCCAAGGCTATCAACGACAACATAGGTTTGACCTAGTTCGAACCACGATGGGATCCTACTTTGAAGAGAGTCGAAGCAATATCCCAATGGCTAAGGCAATCGACAAAACATACGTTCGACCTAGTTCGAACCACGGAGGGATCCTACTTCGACGACAGTCGAAGCAACATCCCAATGGCCAAGGCCATTGACGGCAACATAGGTTTTACCTAGCTCGAAACACGACAGGATCCTACTTTGACAACAGTCAAAGCAACATTCTAATGGCCAAGGCCATCGACGCCAATATAGGTTTGAACTAGTTTGAACCACGACGGATCCTACTTCGATGACAGTCAAAGCAACATCTAATGGACAAAGCCATCGACGGAAACATAAGTTCTACCTAGTTCAAACCATGACAGGATCCTACTTCGATGACAATCAAAGCAACATCCCAATGGCCAAGGCCATCGAAGATAAAATAGGTTCGACCTAGTTCGAACCACGAGGGGATCCTACTTCGACGAAAGTCGAAGCAACATCCCAATGTCCAAAGCCAGCGATGACAACATAGTTTCGACCTAGTTCGAACCATGACGGGATCCTACTTCAACGGCAGTCGAAGCAACATCCCAATGGCCAAGGCCATCGATGATAACATAGGTTCGTCCTAGTTCGAACCACGTCGGGATCCTACTTCAACAACAGTTGAAGCAACATCCTAATGGCCAAGGCCATTGATGACAACACAGTTTTGACCTAGTTCAAACCACGATGGGTTCCTACTTCGACGACAGTCGAGGAAATATCCCAATGGCCAAGGCCATCAACGATAACATAGGTTCGACCTAGCTCAAACCACGACATAATCTTACTTCGACGATAGTCGAACCAACATCCCAATGGCCAAGGCATTAGATGACAACATAGGTTCGATCTAGTTCGAACCACGGCGAGACCCTACTTCAACGACAGTCGAAGCATCCCAATGGCCAAGGCTATCGATGATGACATAAGTTCAACCTCGTTTGAACCACTATGGAACTCTACTTTGACGACCGTTCGAAATAACATCCCACGTATGCGATAGATGCGATAGATATAGGAAAAAGTGAGCCAATAAAAGTAACTTGCATATTTCATCAGAACATCATTTATATTTGCCTTTACGAACAAGTCCAAGTACGACCCGTACAAAATATCCCCAAACAAAAGTAAATACAAACTAAGTCTGCCCGTCATCCCCAGTGGGATAAACATCATCGTACCATAAATCCGAAGCAGGTGACATGCATCATCGGAGATTATATCACCTCCGTCAGGAGTACAAAGTTCATACCCACAGGCCTCACGAACCACACGAGCTGTGGTATGAACAGCCTCAAGCTCCGCCTCGGTCACCCGTCCCTCGACAAGAAAATACCTATACACATCCAGCCAAGCCTCAACGTGAACCCTAACTCATATTGACTACGACGCACAACCGGGTCGGTTGTAGGATGAGACATGGAAGGCTGAGAGCGTCGGCTCGCCACCTCTGCCCTTAGCGAGGCTATTTTTCAGTGTAGCCAGCTCCGGCCTTCGAGTTCTGCAACCCGGCGAGCAGAGGCTTCCCTCTCCCCAGTCAGCTCCGACCTAGAAATATGGAGGGCATATTCTAAAGACACCGATTCAAAAATGGTTGTCGCCAGCTTATTGGCGCTAACGTTCAGCTTGCCCTTAAGCCCCACTATCTCCGTTGTCCTAACATTCAACTCAGCAGCCAAGACAGAAACCCTTGTCAGGAAATCGGCATTCTCGGTCGTTACCCCCTTGCTCAATTCGATCTCATCCTCATTCACCTTGAGAGAGGTCTCCAACTCTCTATTACTGGCACTCCAATCGGCCCTATCGCTACTTAAGCCCTTCACGGAACACCTGAAACTTAGGGCCCTGGTGACAAATATCAGACATCGCCCGGTGCTTGGTACGATACTGTTGATACTTGGACGACATCTTCTTATAAAGACCCGTCCTTCTTCCCTATCGATGATCTCTCTCCGCGTACAGGACGAGGGTCTGACAAATGGAAAGGGCAAAAGCTAGAAACAAATTACAGAGCGACGATCAATGTGCCAATTCGACAACACAAAACAAGGTGGGAGGGAAAGCAAGAAAGGCACACACCTGCAGGGCCATACCAGCGACCTTCTGAGATAACTCAACATTGCTCACCGCCCTAAGTATCTCACTTATAGGAGCAGTGCACAGGTAAAACAGGGCCATGCCACATGCTCGTTATTCAGCAGTAAGTTGTAGCTCCCCGAAATGACCACATGACGGTCAGAACTGTCCGTCCTCACCTCCACATGGGTATGACGACCCACAAAATCGTGAAAATTCTTTGGGTCGATATCAGAACCCAAGTCATCACCCCCAACATGGTGTCCCCTGTCATTAGACGGTGCTCCGCCTTCAACAGGGCGCACCAAACCGACCCCTGGATCAACTCCTTCCACTCGGGGAGACCGTCCCGACAAACTGGCATCGGCCATGAACACGGTAACCAGGGTTATTCGAGATGCCCTACTGCCATCAACATCTGTGGCCACACCCTTCCCTACCTCCAGCTTTCTTTTTTTCTCTCCCACGTCTCATCCCAGTCAAACAATTCACCCAGCAGACGCTGGGCTGATGCCGAGGAGGTTTCTTCTCACGTGGCCACAAACTCGAGATGAATCTCCTAACTGAATAGGCTGAGGAAGATCCTCCCGAACAGACTCTCTAAAGATAAAACAACATATCCGCAGCAGCAACGACTTGCCTAATAGCAGGAACTGAAACCCTATCCATGGAAGCTCCTCGACCTGTCACCACATAGGATCATACTATTAAAATACACTCACACAACCAATAGAGCAATAAAGTGTGACATTTACCAGAAGAAACTTTAGGTCCGTATCGCTTTACGAAGGTGGACCAAGTTCGAGTTTCTTCTGCATGGGGTAACAAATGGGCTGCCCAATCCCTGAGGCCCGCAATAGGGCGAGACGGATGACCCATCGCTGCAAAAAAACAAGAAAATGAGCTTTACAACAAATGCAAGAAAAAAAAGGAATAAAATGAGCAACGTCACTTTCGTTTCTCGTTCCACTGCTCCGAGAACCCGGCAGGAGCATAGACGACGTGCTCAGTTTTGACAAAGAAATACTTATGCTAAAACTTACGACTTGCCCGGTCATCGGTCCCAACCAAGAGACCTTCGTGCCATGAAGTGTCAAATGCACCATGGTACCCATGAGAAAGTCCGGCATAAACAGGTGCAGAAGGTGGTGGGTAGAAACGTCGCACTCTGCCAATTCTGCTTACTTGGTCTATAGTAGAAGTACCTTTAGCGTATACGGAGTGAGCTTGCTGGGCAGACCTAATAAAATCTATAGAATTCCTCTGCTAGACGGAAGAAAGGAAGAGTGTAGTCAATCATGAAGGGATATTCGTATATAGCGCAGTATCCCCGTCTATGTACATCCACGCAATCCCCTCCCGCCGGAACCATGTATACGTAGGTGGGAATGTCATACTTTATACGAAGGGTGTCGAGATGGACTTGATCACTCTTAGAAAGTGCAGAGGCCGGAGTGGGAGGAGGGCCCTTAAGGAAGTAACTCCGAGATAGGGGGTGTCTCGGTAGCAAATCCCCTACTGTAAGAGGGTTGTCACCCTTATCTACCACCTTATCCCTGCTGTCAGAGGGTGGCAACGAGGACAACGGAACAGCCTCAGAAACCTCTTCATGAGGACGATGAGATTTCGGCATAATATCGATTGAAGGAGTACCAGCAAGAAAGAAGAAGGTAGAAACTTCATGCAAGGAATGAAGTAAGAAACAAGAGGATACGAGAGCAAACAAAGTAGAGTGAAAGAGGTTTTTCGAGAGAGGAATAGCCAAAGTTCTTCAGAAATACAAATCCCCACATATTTATAAAGTTAGGTAGTGCCAGAATCGAGGCGGAAGGACTCAGAGCTGCGCAAGAATCGAAACATCAATCCGTCAAATCCTTATCTCAAAAACCTACATAATGATGATGCACGTGGAGCTGACATCACTTCTCGGTGAGAAGTATCACCCGTTGTTTTAATAAACATGACGATCGCCCCCATTGGCCAGGTCATGACGTTCCAATGGGTCAAATTCCTTCAAGAGAGCGTGTAAAGTATGCTAATCAGGGGTCGCAACCCTGACGAATGGAGTGACTAACTGTATGGGTCCGAATTTGATCAACCACGACCTACGACGAACACGATAAACCGGCAGGTCTCGCCAAGCCAACGTCTCAGAAGAAACGAACTTATTATAAAAAAGGAGAATGTACGACCCTTGTAATATTGTAAGCATGTTAAGGGACATTAGGAATATTCTATCAAATAATCTCGATAGTTTGTCTCTGGCAACCTAGGAGAGTCTCTCTTAGTATGTAAGGGATATGAAGGGTCTTGTAGAAGGGAGAGAGAACTTTGTAAGGAACATAACATCGAGAACATAAAATATATTATTGATCATATCTTTCTTTTGCTTAATCTAGTACTTATTTTACTCAGCTAAAATTTATCCATTCATTTTTAAATTGATTTGTTTAATGAGATTCTTGTATTTTTGAGTCAAACAGAATTACCTTTCAAAATGCAAAATTTGAGCCTATCATGTCTGGCGTTGTTGACAGATGATTTGGCAGTGGTACATGCCTAGCTAGGGGCGAAGCCAGCTTTCTAGCTACGAGTTTGACAAAATACGGTTGCTTTGATTCACATTTTGAATTTGTTGTAGAATTCTTTGATTATTTATAATTTAATAATTTATAACTCGATAACTTAAAATGTTTAAAAATTTGATCCCATATATTTAAAATCCTAATTCCTCTTCCGTGCCTAGCTACATAATAATTTCGCCGTGGTAGTTGATGCCCTTTTGCTTTCTGCAATTGTCACATTAATAATGTTCTGAAATGGGAGAGTTCTTCGAGTTTATAAGATTAGGTAGAATTGTGTTGAATAAATTAAAATATTTATGAATGTTGATTGAAATGTTAGTATTTGATTTTTTTTAGAAGGTGTATGCATAATAATTAATACTACTAGAGTATTATATATTCGACATTTGTACTTTCCCTACTAATGCGTGTCAAAGGGTGTCATTTTGAATTAATTAGTGTCAACTTATCGTCTAATGTTATTAATAATCCCCCATTCCACGGGAAAAAAAAGGCTTTAGTATGTCTATGCAACTTCAACTTCCAAATGGAGCACCAAATTACCCCTTAATCAACTTAGAATTTCCTTGGGAAACAAGGGCGGATCTATATCCCAATTAAGGAGCGCATGAATTGTGGTCTCAACGTCAAATTAGGATTTACATATATATATATATATATATTATTTATTTTAAAATTATTCTGATAATATTATATATAGATATTCATGTTCTAAAAAGATTGAATTGTACACTTTTTGAATATTGAATTATTTACCTTAGCGAACAGGGATAAATACCTACTAAATACTTCTTCTTCTTTTTCTTAAACTTTTTTGTTGATGGTGAACCCATGTTTAATAAATCCTAGATCCGCATCTATTTATAAAGACCTAGTTGGCGTTTGTACATAAGAATTGTAAAATTTTAAAATAGGGGAATTCTTTTTTTAAGTAAAAATAGTATTTGAAATTTAGAGTTGTGTTTGAATATGAATATAATCTTGGGTTGTTTCTGGAATTTTGTAAGTGAAAATTTTAAAAAATAGTTTTTTGGAGTTTTTTAATTTTTAAAAATTTCCAAAATGTGTTTTTGAGTTAAAATTAAATATTTTATAAACAAACGTTCATTTCGAAAAAAAGTAAAAATATTTTGAAAAAAAAGAATATTCATTATGTCCAAACGAGCTCTTATTTTGGTTTCATAGTTGACTCGTGGATAAATCACGACTTGAAGAAAAGTGCTGTGAATGTGAGTAACAAGCAAAAGCAAAGGGATGTTCCTATCAATGAAAAAAGGAATGTACGAGTTCCCCTTGAATGCAGGCACCGGTTTTCTTTTCTTTTCCCCATCATCCAAATAGCTGATTTTGTATTAAATTCAATTGAATCTACTACGTTTGACTTGAATTACTTATACACATGAATATATAGTATTTCCTCAGTTTCAATTTTATGTGAATTTATTTTACTGTGCACGTATTTTAAAAAAAGAAAAAAATATTTTTAAATTTATAATGTATGACAAGGTATATATATTTTATGTGACTATAAATCATTATATAAAAATAAATTGTTTTCAAATAGAAGAAAAGCTCATTCATTTTGACACAAATTAAACGGAAATATATTCACATAAGTTGAAATGACAAAAGTAGTAATAAATTGCAATTACTCATGGAAACAACAACAATAACAACAAGACCAACAACAAATCCAATGGAATCTCTACAAATAAGATTTGAGAAAGACAATGTATACATAAGCTTTACTTCTATCTTGTAAAAGTAAAAAAGTTATTTAATCTCTTATTGTCAATTTTTTTTGAATCTCTAATCCAATTTTAACCCAAATATCACGATCAATCTCTTTTTTTCCCAGTGGCATTACAAATACACTTTGTCTTACCAACATAATATGTTAGCTTAACCGCTCAAAACAAGACAGGCTTAAAATATGTTGAAAGGTCGAAATCGTGCTGTAACATCAATAAATAAACCTTAATCAGAGTTCTAATTTTTGAATTTGACTGTAAAGAAATTGTGCCACGTACATTATTACAGCACCATATGTACTTTGCCTAGGTGACCACGCCAGATATATTCATTTTTCATCTATGTTAAAATCCATTTGGCCGTCTTTGTATACCACGTAAGATTTGGGATGGAGCTACAATTCTAATTAGGGTTTCCTATTATTCACATACTTTGGTTTAAATTATATATTTATATCGAAAAATTTGTTTTACATATTATTATGTATATAAATAACTTATTCAAAGTGAAGTAAGATACATTTTTTAGAATTGAGATTCATACACTCAAAACCCTAATTTCGCCTTATCTCATAAGACCCCTGTTATTTTCTTTTCGTTTTTTCTTCTTTTGCTTTTTTCAATAAAAGTTGAAGGCATATCATGCAAAATGGGCCATACTGAAAATCTGTCACGTCACTATTAAGTTGTGTAGAAGTTCTGCAAAGTGTACTATGATGTCCGTCTATACTTAGAACTTGGCTTACTACAACTTTTCTTGAATTATTGGTATTTTACCAACGGTGCAGGAGCTAGCATTTAAGTGTTATACTCTTTCAGTCTTGTGACAAGTCCTTATTGTGGCAGATATATTATTTTACACTTAAAATGAAGGAAGAATAACTTGTATATTTATGCCAATATTTTGAGCCTATCACATGTCCGGCATGGTTGACAAATGACTTGCCAGTGATGCCTACATAATAATTTCGCGGTGGTAGTTGGTGCTCTTTGTTCGTACATAAGGAGTTCATGTGATGAAATAGATTACTAATGTTTGTATCGGAATAAATTATCTATATCATACTTTCTTAGAACGTGATTCTTATTCGAATCCTACATCACGATCATTCGTCAACCGCGCTATTTTTATACTTATTTTTGACTTTTGCTTTCTGCAATTGTCACATTAATATTAGTTCTCAAAGTCATAGGATAGTTCTATATAAGATTAGGTAGAAGTGTAATACACTAGATTATAAATGAATGGATTAAAATAATTATGAATGTTGAATTAAATATTGGTATTTGACTTTTGTGCTAGACGGTGTATTTACACTAATTAAAACAGAATACAATATATTTGACATTTGTACTTTCGCTACTAATTTGCGTCAAAGGGTTGGGTATTTGAATAAATTGGTGTCGTGTAAATATTTTAATTCCTTCCCCACCCACCCCACCCCCACCCCCAAAACCCCACCCAATTCCATAGCGAAAATGAAAATTATTTAAAAAAAGACGTTACCATGTCTAATGCAACAACAACAACAACAACAACAACAACAACAACAACAACAACAACAACAACAACCTAGTATAGTCCCACAAAGTAGGGTCTGGGGAGGGTAATATGTAGACGAGCCTTACCCCTACCCGAAAGGGCAGAGAGGCTGTTTCCAATTGACCCTCGGCTCAGTGAAGGAAAGGAAAAGCAAAAACAAAAACAAAAACAAAAACAAAAGAGCATTAGTAACTCCAGCAGAAATAGCGTAAATAATTATCTAAACTTAAGGAACATAAATAAAATAGCATGCAATAATATCATACAGTAACTACCATATATAACTACCATAAGGGAGACACAAGCCAAAACACAAATCATCTTATCTAACCTGGTGAGCCCGCACATCTACCTGAGCATCCTCATCTCCGCAACCTTCATTCTCTGAACATGAGAGTTCTTCACGGGCCAGCACTTCGCCGCATATAACATTGCAGGTCTAACCACATCTCTATAAAATTTCTCCTTGAGTTTATGTGGAACTTTCTTGTCACACAAGACTCCTGATGCAAGCCTCCACTTTGACCACCCCGCTCCTATACGATGAGTGACGTCCCCGTCAATTTCTCCGTCCCCCTGAATCACCGACCCAAGATATCTGACACTGTCCCTCTTGACGATGACCTGAGATCCAATCATCACGTCCCTGCCTACTTCGCTCGGCTCGGCGCTAAACTTGCACTCCAGGTATTCTGTCTTAGATCTCCTTATTTTGAAACCTAAAGACTCGAGAGTCTGTCTTCATACCTCTAACCTCTCAATAACACCGACCCTCGTCTCATCTATCAAGACTATGTCATCAGAAAATAGCATACACCAAGGCACATCCCCTTGAATATGTCGGGTTAGAGCATCCATCAACAAGGCAAACAAGAGAGGGCTAACCGCCGATCCTTGATGGAGCCCCATAACCACTGGAAAATGGTCTGAGTCGCCACCCACCGTCCTAACCCTAGTCTTGGCTCCATCGTACATGTCCTTGATTACTCTAATGTAGGCTTCCGGCACGCTCTTCGCCTCCAAGCACCTCCAAAGCACCTCCCTTGGGACCTTGTCATACGCCTTCTCCAAGTCGATAAGCACCATGTACAGGTCATTCTTCTTATCCCTGAACTGCTCCACCAGCTGCCTGACAAGGTGGATAGCTTCTGTAGTGGAGCGACCCGGCATGAAACCAAACTGGTTCCCAGATATAGATGTCATCTTCCTCATCTTCGCCTCGATCACCCGCTCCTAGACCTTCATGGTGTGACTTATTAATTTGATACCCCTATAGTTGTTGCAGTACTGGATGTCCCCTTTGTTCTTGTACAAAGGCACCACTGTACTCCAATCGTTCGACATCCTTTTGGTCCTGAAGATCACATTGAACAACCTGGAGAGCCACTCCACTCCTGACCTACCCATGCACTTCCAGAACTCCACCGGGATCTCGTCAGGCCCGGTCGCTCGACCCCTACTCATCCTACGCAAAGCCCCCATGACCTCATCCGCCCTAATGCGCCTGCAGTACCCAAGGTCTCTATGTTGCTCTAAATGCCCCAACTCTCCTAGATCTATGTTACGATCCCCCTCCTCGTTAAGTAAGTCTCGAAAGTACGCCTGCCACCTCTGCTTGACTTGAGACTCCCCCATCAGAACTCTACCATCCTCGCCCTTGATGCACCTAACTTGGTCAAGATCACGTGCCTTCCTTTCCCTTGCTTTAGCTAACCGGAATAATTTCCTGTCCCCGCTTCTCTCCCCTAGTTTCTCGTACATGCGACCAAACGCCGCATTTTTAGCTTCCGTAACCGCCAGCTTTGCTTCTTTCCTCGCCACCTTGTAGATCTCCCTGTTCGCTCTCCGTTCTTCCTCGCTTGTGCTCCCTGCCAACTTAGCAAACGCCGCCTTCTTCACCTCCACTTTTCCTTCGACTGCATCGTTCCACCACCAGTCACCCTGATGTCTGCCTGAATAGACCTTGGCTTCCCCGAGCACGTCCTGTGCTACCTCCCTAACCAAGTTCGCCGTCTCTGACCACATAGCGTCCGCTTCCCCAGAACTTCTCCAAGCTCCGCCCTCGCTAACCTCCCCTCCAACTTCTCTGCTTTCTCCTTAGTCAAAACACCCTATCTAATCCGCGGTTGTCCCCGAGAACCCCTCCTCTTACTCTTCACCCAGAGACCGACATCCATTACTAGGAGTCTATAAAGAGTCGAAAAGGACTCTCCCGGTATAACCTTGCAGTCTTTGCACATACCCCTATCGCTCCTTCTGAGAAGGATGTAATCAATTTGAGTCCTCGTCGCCAAATTCTTGAAGGTGACCAAATGCTCCTCCCTCTTCTTAAATCTCGAGTTCGCAATCAGAAGCTCGGAAGCCCTGGCGAAATCAAGCAGTGAAGAGCCTCCTCCGTTCCTAACCCCAAAGCCGAAGCCACCGTGCACCTCAACATAACCACCAGCATCAGCCCCAATATGACCATTAAAGTCCCCTCCAATAATTAACTTCTCAGATTGGGGAATACTACTCACCAGATCATCCAAGTCCTCCCTAAAGCTCCTCTTAGCCTCCTCGTCTAAGCCCACTTGCGGCGCGTATGCGCTGATGACGTTGAGGACACAACCCCCAATAACCAACTCAATAGACATTAACCTATCATTCACTCGCCTAACCTCGACCACGGACTCCCATAGATCCCTATCTACCAAGATGCCCACTCTATTCTTTCCTCTCACGACCCCAGAATACCACAGCTTAAACCCGTTTACATTCCTCGCCTTCGACCTTTTCCACCTAGTCTCCCGGACACATGCTATGTTAACCCTCTTCTTCTGAAGAACCTTCGCCAATTCAATGGACTTACCATGTCTAATGCGACTTCCAAATAGAGCACCATATTTCCTCTTAATCAACTTAATGCTATAAATAAATATTATAATTATAAATTAAAGCACCAAAAAAGAAGAGACAAGAATAGATAAGAAATGGAGAGAAGATGAAACTATTCTTCTTATTTCAAGTATGTCAGCCATGAGCCAAAGTTTTCTATTTATAGTCACAAAGGTTCATGCTCAAAAATAAAAAATGAACTTACATATTAAATAGATACATATCAAAACAAGTGATTCATGTATGTGATGTAATAATTAAATGGACAACAAATTTAGCTCAATGTATTTATAACACTCCCCATTGGATGTCCATTTAAAAAATAATATGCCTCGTTAAAACCTTACTTGGAAAAAATTCTGAAAAAGAGTACACATATATCGTATTACCCATTACTTATTGCCTCATTAAAAACCTTGCCAGAAAAATCCAGTGGGATAAAACCTTAGCTAAGGGAAAAAGAGTGCTGCGCATATGTGCCTCCCCCTGATGAAAACATCGCCTTATTTCTTGGAGACGGCGAATTCCAAGCTTGTATAACAATTTCTCTAATATAGATATCGGTAATTACTTAGTGTATTATTCTACTAAATTATCACTTGAACGGATTTTATTGAACATCTATTTCATCATTCTATTGAAGATCGTCTCTGTAAAGGAACTTTGGCGAAATATGTTTTATTTGTCTCCTTCGATATATTTTTCTTTCAGTTGAGCTATGTAAGCATCATCGTCTTCAATATTATTGGAAT
Organism: Nicotiana benthamiana; assembly: GCA_034376525.1. NCBI lineage: Eukaryota > Viridiplantae > Streptophyta > Magnoliopsida > Solanales > Solanaceae > Nicotiana > Nicotiana benthamiana. Next base: position 12,753,744 of record CM067333.1, on the reverse strand, counting down.
CTTCTCTTCAAAAATAAAATCACACATCTCATTCATGTTGAGTGGCTTAATTATAAGTTGTTAGTATCTTGGTATGAAGAACTAATTTCATGTAATGCCCTGCATTTGCATAACCAACAAAACTTTGACAATATTTGTTAGAATAAACAATCTATCAGTAATACTAATTGTATTTCCGTGTCTTCATATCCAAGTAAACTTAAATATTACTAGTATAACGTTATACTCAAGGTTCTAGTAAGAAACATAAGTGCATACATTGCACTACGACACAAAAATCAATCATATATGTCATACAAGGATTGTTGAAGCTTTATTTAACAGATTTTTTCTTTTTTTGGGAACCTTTATTGCTTCTGAAAAATTTAAATCCTTTAAGGATTTTCATCATATGCATATCAATTTTTTCATGTATTACAAAAAAAATCTTGTGCCACAAGTCGTTTTTATGTCTATCGACTTGATTTTTCATTTCACTTTTTGCACAATGGATTATCCGTTCAACTTCATATTTTTTCAGGTGAAGTGAATTTTCATCGCGTATTTTTTATTTGACCAATAATTTATCTGTCTATATTTTATGACAGATTTGAGCTCAAAATTCTTGTTTATATTAATAATATTGAGCCACATTATATCAACAATATCCTTAACGATTATTTTACACTAGTTCCACAATTATTTAATAAAGACATAACTTATTGAAATATCATTATTTTTCACGTACCTGAGCCTCTCCCATGAGGAATTCTAAATTGTAATATTATGGTACTTTTAATTGTGCTCTTAATCTTATTAATTAAGACAGTAACCTCGCAAAGGCCAAATTGCGGGATGATAACAAACATACATGTGACCATATTATAGGCACATTAATAAAAGTTATACAATATCCGAATGATCTATATTGAGAGTGTATGGGCCAACATATATCACCATGTATATGTTCCAACAATATAGGAGATTCAACCATAATTTTATTTTTTGATGATTTAATAATTTATTTGCCTTGAGAACATGCAACACAAGAGAATTTCTTAGTTTGAAGAGTCTTCTGGTTCTTCAATGAATGCCATGTGAATTCTCAATTATTTTTCGAATCATAGTATAACTGGGATGGCCCAACCGGTCATGCCAAATAATAGAATTATTAGTAAATTCCTAGGTTACTATGGCGTATGATTCGACTATCAATACTTGTATAGTACAATCCGTAGGAAAACGAATATTATTTCATATCCATATTTGTTACCATCCATATGACGAATATCTCCATCAAGAAGAAAGTCATTATCAATATTATTATTGTCAAAATTGTTATAAGCAAGACCTATTTATTGCTTTATTTTTGTTGTTTAATAGTTTTTCATAAGGTCTGGCCAAGTATTTTTGACGTAAGATAGGTACGCGGCCAATAACATATTCATGCAGCCGCATAATAATGTTTATCCTCTTTATTTCTCTCAAACCTCTTTAGAGGTGAGTATTAAGATTTCAACAATCATGAGTGTGTTCATAAGTTTATTTCATACGGCCACATTCACTTTCGGAATGTATCATAATTATCTGAAGATACCTTATGACTTCTCGATATCAGCATGTTATTTTACCTCAACATTTATCATACTTATTTATACGATATACCTCAACATCATTTTGAAAGGTAAATTATCCATCTAATTATATTTTCCTTTCTTTTTGATGGAGGATTAATAAAGCTTGACAAAATATTCAGTGTACGTCATTATGTGCCCAATGCCCATTCATACTACATCAATGACAAACATTACTTTTATTTTGAAGGATTATTTTGAGAACACTTATTGTTCTCGTATTTATATAAATACAATCATGATGACGATTATTATTTCGTCCCTTGACACGCCCACGTAGATTCATACGGTCCCGATAATTATTTAGTCTTCTTTCAGACTTTGATCTATTGCTATCACATTCGTTTCAGGGAATGGAACAGATCTAGAGGGACGAGTTTCATTAAAAGCATATTATTTTGCCTCAATCATCATTATATCATTAATGTGGTGCATTGGTACTCAAACCTAATGTCTTACCCTTATACCAACATATTAAGTCATAATGCCTTAGGACTCAAACTTAATGTCTTATTATCATGATGCACCAGGACACAAATCCAGCGTTTGAATACCTCTTCCGAAATATTGCTACTTCTGAAGTGAATTTGAGGCATGTAACAATAGAGAATAATTCTATAACACGTCTTCATCAATAATAAATTTTGTATTTAAAAATATTATCACTTTTAATGATCATAGCAACCAATCATAACTCACAATATTTTGAACGATTTATCACTTAATTTAGTAGTTATAAGCATAAATATTTAGTCATAGTGAGACTTTATGAAAATATTAACTATCACTATAATGGTTGTATATTTCTTACAATTCGTTAAGCAAATAAAAGAAAACTATGTATAATGTACCATTGGATTGATATTTAATAAAGATATATCTAATGTTGATAACCAAATAAATATGATGATCTTCACTCCTTTAATAAGATTTAATAACATGCATAAAAGATAGTCAACATGCAGTTAATCTACTAGCACAGTTTTATTTTATCATTTATAATGTACAATAAAAATTTGTATTATAAAAATACAACAAGAGACTGAATTTTTCATTGTCCTCCATATGGTAGTTTGCCTTCATCACGTTGATTAAAAAGTTTTTGGGATTGAACTAGTATTTTAATGAACATATTAAATCCATATAAGCTACTTTAACAAACTGGTCTAGGAAATAATTATTCTGGACAAATCAAATCCATGTAAGCTACTATAATAACCAATATCATTAGTATTTTTCATGCTCACGTCATGAGGATTCAAGATATAATTAAAATCCAGCTATGATATATGGTAGAATATGACAATTGTCATATTTCTGTATTTCACAAACCAAATTAAAGTAAAATAGTTTGGGAGACCTACCTCATTTTATATTTATTGCACAATCAAAAATGAAAAGCAAACTAAAACCTTCAATCATGTCTACTCCAACATCATTCTTGAACATAAATTCTGTGAGGCACATTAATTGTCAGTAAAAAAGTTGTTAATTGACGCAAAACAATACTTCATATAACAATTCGTCGAGGAGTTGTTATTTCATTCTCAGTTGGTTAGAATCTCGTGCTGATAGCGTGTTATAAAATAAATATTATAATTATAAATTAAAGCACCAAAAGAGAAGAGACAAGAATAGATAAGAGATGTAGAGAAGATGGAACTATTCTTCTTATTTCAAGTATATCATCCATGAGCCAAAGTGCTCTATTTATAATCACAAAGGTTCATCCTCAAAAATAAAAAATAAACTTACGTATTAAATAGATACATATCAATATAAGTGATTCTTGTATATGATATAACAATTAAATGAACAACCACTTTAATTCAGTGTATTTATAACACTTAAAACTTTCCCTTGCAAAGATTCATTTTCGTTTCATGGTTGACTTGTTGAGAAATCACGAACTTGAAGTGAAGTGCTTTGAGTGTAAAATTATTTTTTATCGAAGCATTTGTTGTAGCCTAGTGCTTGTACGATAAATATTTAGTTGTATCTGTATTTACCCTAAGTGCATGTTTGGCCAAACTATAAAAAACTGTTTATTTTGAAAAATACTATTTTTAGAAATGCTTTATCCAAAAATACTTTTGGAAAAAAATAGTTTGTGTTTGGCCAATTCATTTAATAAGTACTTTTTATAACATTTGGTAAATAATTTGTATTTGACAATCTTTCTAAAAAAGTATTTTTGAGTGTCAAATTACCAAAAAAAATAATACCAAGGTTTTATAATTATTTTAAAGAAAAAATAAACTTAAATACTTATCGTAAGAGACTTTATTATTATTTATTTTATTTAATTAAAATATAAAATATAAAGTGAACATACATATTAAAGATTTAAATCAATATAATATATATAGTTATAACAAGGTATAGAATATTATCTAATATACTTATTGTTTACATGATGATTTGAATAATTAAAATACATCAATATGAATTACACGTCTAACCCACAAATTACCATATATAATCCATCGTGAAATAATAAGCAAAGTCACTCACACACGATAACAATTCTCAATAATTTATAAAATATCTCCATATTAGTATAATACTTGCCTTGCATTTTTAGAGGAATACTAGACGACTCATTTCCTTCAGCAATCTGCAAAATAATGTCTTCATTAGCATAGTAATTGAATTCTTTTATCGGTAGAAGAATATCGTCAGATGAAATTATGTATAGTTATGATAGTTGTAACAAGATGATTCTGGATGTCAAATTTGAAAGATGGCATTGAGCATAAAATAGAAATATTTTTATGTATATAAAAATTATTATTTTCGTAAAAAAATAGTTAATGAAATATGTTTAAATTCATTGTTACGCCCCAATCTCGGGAGGCGCGATCAACGCTCAATCGAATGAAGCCAACTGAGCAAGCATTATTGACACTTTCTACCCAACTCAATATGATCAAGGAATCTGGCTTTCGATTAATTAAACAATAGCAAAATCAAACATTGAACATTGATAATTTATTTTTATATCACACACCTTACATCATGGCTAAGTTTTAAGATTTTTCAATACAGTCATTGCTTAGACGAACTAGAGAACACAGATATAACACAGATTATTAACCCAACCAACACCCATAGATAACTCACACAACGTCTACGGAGCCTTTAGGAATACAAAAGATGAATTATGACCACGCCGGCAACAAGTCCCCGGCTATACCTAAAAAAAAATAGAAATCTACAACAAAAAAAGTACATCATAACCCCCTTGAAGGAAAAAGGGGCTCACCAAGTCTTCGAGATGAGGACACTCCGTTACGCACGATCGACTGCCCCCTATAGAGCCATCTATATTCAATTAAAAATTCAGCGCCTCGGCAAAAGGGACGTTAGTACCATGGAATAGTACTATTATGTATAACTAAACACCATCTAATTAGAAAGAACTTTCATACAAGAATAAGAAATCACAAGTAGAACCCAGAATTTCAAACGATCACCACATTATCAGATAAGGAATCATACAACTTCCACATTATTTTCTGTAGATTTTAGTTTGGGGCATTTCGCAGTATTCATTATTGCTTACAATACCACCAGTATTTGGAGCAGAGTCCGATCTCAACCCGATCTGCTAGGTTTCCTTATTTGAGACATATACTTCAATCACAAATCTTATTTTTCTTTTTTCTAATATTAAATTTAAGCATAATACTACCATGTGCGGCATGGAGTCCGATCACAGCCCGATCGGCTAGGCCGCCTTACCACGGTGTTGTTCCTTTCTCATTAATCGTCTTATTTCACACATATATTATGTCATAGGCACTTAGGGCCATAACTTATCACATCATTTTTAGCACTAAGACATATTTCACATCGTTTTCAATTTCAATATTAGATTTTCCAATTAGGACAATAGGTGCACACAAGGTCCAGTTAAATCATAAGCATAAATAAGTTTTCCAGTATATGTCACAACAACACAACTTCAATCGAAATTAAAATCTAAGCATTCCAATACATGATTCATGCCTCCTGCCTCTTTCAAGTTATCAAGATAGAACATTGATCACGTTGCGACACATATTACGTGCATATAAAATTACAACATCAATTTGTGTAAGATAATAGTTAACACAAGAATCCAAACTTTAGCCTTACCACGTTTACACAAGCACTAATGAAGCTCAATTTCTAAAAGATGGAGTTTTAGCCATACATACCTCAATAAAGCTTTCCTTAGCCCTTACAAAATTCCGGAACTCTTAGCACTTTGATCTATTGTAGAATTACAAATTGAACCAAGAATTAGGGTCGAAAAATAGGATTCTAGCTCGTTTGAGCATATTATCAAGCACTAGGGGTGTATTGTGATCTTAAGTCCTTTTTGTGAGAGATTTCTATCATTTTATACCCTAATTGCTTTCTTTTTAGTTCACAACCTCCCAATACTCTATGATCTTATATGCATGCAAGAAATCTATCCTTATACCCCATAAATTACCTCACTAATGACCCTTTATTGCTATGTTTAAAATTTAAAATCTGAGGTGATGAAGTCTTACCTCTTGGGATGAAGGTTTAGATGCCTCACTTGATTATCTTCAATGATTTAACAAGGATTCATGGAGTAATCTTGATGGGAAGAACTTTCCCTCTCTTAGACCTCTCTCTCTCACTCTGCGATTGGATTTGCGATCATAAACTTGACATGCGGTCCGCATAATGAATAATACTCCCCAAAACCTGATGATAATGTTTGGGTATGCGATAGAAATGCGGTCCGCATACCCATTCTTCGAGCACATAATGCACCGCAGAACTGTCCTTACAAAATCCCAGGGGATTATGTGACGACTATCCGGTCCACATATCGATTATGCGATCGGATAATTGACCGTATAACTGACCTCAAATTTAACCAACACGTTGTTTTATTCTACGGTGACTATGCGGTCCGCATAGCTGTTATACGATCGCATCTTCAACCGCCTAATGGCACTTTTTTGGAAGACATTATTCCTTGCCTTTTGAATGCATAGATCAGTCCAAAGGGTCCGAGCGGCAAGAAGTTGATAAATTTCTAACACATATTCCTAAGTTGGCACAACGAGCTTTTGAGTTTTGAGTACAAGCTTTCACGGGGCCTTACATTCAAATCCAAAAAATAATAACTAATTATTAACAACACATAATGCATAATTTATTTATTTTTTAAAATTTAAATTCAAAAAAAAAGTATTCTCTAAGCTAACTAATCTTGTCCTAAAATACCAAGTAGCCTATTGCGAGACTGTCACTTGGCTTAATGTGAATGCTTTTTCTTCTTCTTTGAATAATATATATATTATGCGATGCAATTTCACAAATTAGATTTGATAACTGTTTCAAAGATTCCTTAATCAATAGCCTATAGTAGAAGCAATTATAAGTGATTATTTGTACGAAGAGAATTGATAATCCAAAGAAGGGTGTGGATATTTTTTTGGTAACTAATCTTTTTGTATTAACCACCTTAGAAACTTTACAAAAACCATAGCTAATCAAACATAGTTATCTATCTCAGCTATATCTATCTTTCCTCACTACTTCTATATACAAGAAGTTCACGACTGAAACAAAAATTCTTAAACACCTAAAATGTAAAACTTTGTAAAAACTCCTTAACTCTAGGACCTGCTCTAACATAATAGATATAAATAATTTTTGATATATTTGTTTCCCAACTACTAGACTTCATTTCAAACACTATGTGATTCCTTTCCATCCATATAACATATATACATTCTGCATAAACCAATTTGAAAATTTGAACTTGCTGTGATTTTCCTTTAGCATTTTCAGTCAATATGTCGGCTCCATTCTTCTGTTGTTTGCTTCTACTTTAACCATTTCTGCAGTTTCCTCCATATAGCTTTATCAAAGTCACATGCAACAAACAAATATTCTCTTGTTTCCAATTCTGCCTAACATAATGAGCAAGTGGTGTCCACTTTCATACCCATCTCATTTGTCTATCTAACACTCTTCCAGATTACTGGCCTCATTTCAGGAAGCAGCTTATAGTAGATAGTGTTTGTCAAACATCTTGTGGTCTTATTTTCATGTATCAAATGCAGCTTGTACTTTGATTCTAAAATCTTCCTAGTGATCCAACTTGCTTATGCTAGACTTATTGTTTCCATTAGTGACTTTCCATTGATATAATAAGTATGAATCTATCTAATCTACATCTTGTCTTGTTTATGGGCTACATCCCATCATGTCTTCATTTGAGCAGCTTGGTTCCATAACTTTATGTTGATGATGCCTATTCCTCCTATAGACTTAGGCATACATGCTCTATCCCAAGATACCAGAGCTTTCTTAGTAATTGTATTACTACTTGACCACACATAACTTCTGCAATAAGCATCTATAGTCTTCAATACCTTCGAAGGAATATGGGATAGTTAAGCCCAATATGCATGCATATCAAACATGACTGATTTAACTAATTGAGTTCTCCCTGCATAGGCTAGTTTCTTTGTTGTCCATGAAGTGATTCTGGTGGTTATCTTCTCTATTAGAGGCTGCCATTGCAATAGAGAAATCTTCTTTTTAGATAAAGGCACACCTAAATATTTAAAAGGTAGGGTCCCATGGACAACCCCAAATGCGGAGTATACTATCCTGCACTTACCTTCTTAACTCCTCCAAACTATACACAACTCTTCCCAAGATTAGCTTGTAATCTTGAAGTTTCAGAGAAAATCCTAAAACATTCATCGAGGGTTGTAATAGAAGGTAGGTTTCCTTTGGCGAACAACATTAGATAAATTTCAAAACTTAAGTGTGTAATACATAGGTTTGCATATTTTGGATATACATCTTATCATCTTTAAATTCATTAAGCAGTCTACTTGGATACTCGATAGCTATTGCAAATAGAAAAGGTTATATTGGATCTCCTTGCCTAAGTCCTCTAGCTGCATTTAAGGGTTTACTTTGTTCACCATTGATCACCACAGTATAGTTTACAGTTTGCACACACTCCATTATCCAAAACACAAACTGGTCAGGGAAACCAAGTTCATTTAACATCTGTCTCACAAAAGGCCATTCAACAGAATCATATGCTTTTTGTAAATCAAATTTTTATCATGCACCTGGGTGATATATTCTTCCTTGTATAATCGTTAACTAGCTCATGAGCAAGAAAGATATTGTCATCAAGAAAGATGTTGTCAGCTATCTTCAAACTGGGCTTCATGTTGTATAATAACACATGATGTCTGGAACAACTTCTTGCAATTTGGAGGCAAGTATTTTGGCAATTATTTTGTATAGCACAATACATCATGCAATAGGCCTTTACTCCTTCACAGTGTCTGGCTTGGCAGTTTTGGAACTAGCGTGTTAGCAGTACAATTCATTGCCCTATAAAGTCTCTCAGTTGAAGAAATCCTTAACAACATCAACTACTTTTGCCTTCACAAGAGGCCACATTTTTTGAAGAAATAAGCATTGTACCCATCAATTCCAAGAGACTTATCATTCCCTATTGAAGTTAGTCCATCATAAATCTCTTTTTTTGTTACCTCTGCACATAGCCTAATCCTTTGTTGATGAGTAATGACTGGACCTTTCCTCATAGTTTGCTTATTAACTGATGGCAAGACACGACCTAAAGATCCGCCGAACTTTTGTAGAACTTAATTACTCTTCTCTGATTTCCTCTAGATCCACAAGTTTTCTATTAGGAAGAGATCTAAGTTCTGTAATCTACTTCCTTTGGGTCCTCTCTTTAATCAGTGCTGAGAATTACTTGTTGTTTGAGTATTCAAGTTTGATCCAACTAGCTTTAGCTTTCTGTTGTAAGGCACTTTCTTCTACCAATGACCATTTCTTCAACTCCTATATCGGTTTTCTTTCTTCTGCAAGTAGGCATGTGTTATTCCTCAACTGAATCGGCTTTTAAGTGCTCTGTAGATCTGGTCTTGCCTTCTCTATCCTTTGCATGATATTATTCAATTTCCTCAAGAGTGGTCTAAGGTTTTTCAACTTCATCCATATTCTTTTCATATTGTTTGTGGATGATGTTTCCTGCCATATTTCTTCTACAATCTTCATGAAATTTTTATACTCAGCATATATATTGAAAAACTTGAAAGAAAATTTTATGTTATAGTTTGCAGACACCATTGTTAATAACATAGGTGCATGGTCAGAAATGAAAGGATCTTCATATTGCATTAACACATGTCCCCAAGTCATCATCCATTCATGGTTTCCAAAAGACCTATCTAATTTGTTGTATGTCCTCGCTGTATTCAAATATTTATTGGACCATGTATAATAGTCTACACTCCACTTAATTTCTGTTAGTAAAAGTTCATGCATGCACTGAGAGTAATCTTTGATTTCCTTTTAAGTGATTGGATCGCCAAACAATCTATCATTTTGATCCAGGACTACTTTGAAATCTCCAGTAATAAGCCATGGTTTGTAAATGCCCACAACCACTTCTTTCAAATGCTCCCACAAAGTTCTTTTGTGTTCTACAGTACTGAAGCCATATACAAAGGTAAGAAAGCAATTGATTCCTTATATTCTGTTGGTGACTTCACAATGTAATACTTGTGCTTCAGCTCCAAACCAACCAGATTCTTTCATTAACTGCAGTCTGATAATTTTCATATACCCCTTATGTTGGATCAATTTTGTTCCTGATCTTCTTAGAGTTGTGCTACTTTACTCTTGTTCTATGAGTCCAACTAATCTAAATTTTTTTTTGTTTTTAAGTAATTCCTCATTTCCTTTTGCTTATACCTCTTATTTATTCCCCTAATATTCCATATTAACTAATTTATCATATGGTCTTGGATCCCACCCGCCTCTATCTAGAGGTAGGTCTTGCTCTTCACTATATCCTCCATGTAGCACTCCAAAATCAATTTTGATAGGAGCATAACATAGTATGAGAAAGTTTTGAAGATTGAACACTGGACTTCCAATATTCTTTCCTTTATTCGTTTTGGCTTGCTTGTCTATTCTATTTTCAAGAGTTGCATTCATCTTCTCATTTACTTGCTGGATCTACTGCTTATTCTCCTTAATTTGTTCTACTTGTTTCTCGATTGGTAGAGCTGGTTGCACAGGACCTTTATATCTCCATTCCTGTGTGAAAGTTTTGTTCCTCTTTCTTCTATATTGAACATCCTTCTGACCATCATTCGTATCCTTTTCCCTACACTTGTGTCCAACTACTCGACAAACTCTACAGAAATATGGCTTCCAATTATATGTCCCCTATTGTTTGAAGTATTTCCTTTTATCAATAACTATAAATTCATCAGGGAGTGGCCAAATAATATTTATTTCTAAAAGCATTATTGCATATGAAATCCTTGATTGTTTTGTGGTACATTCTTCAGCAAACACAGGATTCCCTAATACACTAGCAATTCTACTCAATGATTTACTACCCCAGCAGTTCATAAGTGGATTAGGTAATTTCACCATAATGGAATCTCAATAGGAAACTCTTCGTTGAAATCAAAATCTGTTGTCCATGACTTTAAAATTATAGGTCAATTATTGGTAGTGTATGGCCCATTATAGTATACAACATGCATGTCAGTTATAGAGTTGAATCCAACCACATAATACCCTTCATCATCCAAATATATTTCTAGTGTATCTATATTTAACCAATTTTGGCTAATATACATATTCATAATATTGTATCCAGGAGTCTCCCCAACAACATATGCAATTAGAGCACATTTTTACTCTTTTTTTTTGGTTCTATTTCCCCTGCTTCCAATTGTATCACAGTTTGTCCATCAATAATTGTTGGTGGGATATAGGTTAATGACATGCCATTAGTTGCAGATCTATTCCATTTGAATAAATTTGTCCATGCACCTACCGGATTTGCTGCTTCTCCTGCTCAATCTACTGATTTTTGCACCGAGTTTACTGTTTCATTTATCTTCACTGAGGTCACTGTTTCATCGGTTTGAACTATCTTCAACTCTGTGTATTTTTGCGTTTGGATCTCTGTGTTAGTCACCATAGTGTCTGTCATCCCAGCGTCTTTGGAATCCCCTCAGTATTTGATGTAGATCCTTTTTCAACAAATCTAATTTCCTCTGCTAGTTGCACTGGGGACGCCATTGGTGAAATTTTAGGTATTACTTCTCCTTTAATCCGAGCTCCAGCTAAGCTCCCAAAAGATACAATAGATATTTTCCTAGGTCGACCTCTTCCCCGACCTCTCGCTCCTGCCATAGCCACACATGGTGTACATTTAGCTAGCATGCACCGAGAGAACAAGTGAAGGTAGAGAGAGAGAGAGATTATATTGAAATATTATATTGTGAACATTTGGATGATTTATTTTAGTATGAAAAAGAAAAAGATAATTTGAAAAGTTACAGGACATAGAAGATAATTTAAAAGATTATAGGACATTACACAAAGAAAAATAATCAAATACAATATGATTCATGTATAAAATATTTTTAAATTTAAAAGAATGGTAAAAATTAGAAAAAAAGATTAAATAAATAAGGGATAATTTGAAAAAAATAAATTTATGGTGAGGATAGTTTGTGTTGAATAAATTAATTTTCTGCTTCTGATTCTGCTTCTTGAAAGAAGCTAGAATTTTCTGCTTCTTCTTAAAAGCAGAAAAACTGTTTCTGCTACTGGTCAAAAGCACTTCTTCGTCTTGACCAAACAGTTTAAATTTTTTAAAAAGTATTTTTGGCCTCCCAAAAGCTTGATCAAACAGGATCTAAGTCAAGTAATACAAGTCATGAGCAGGTGTGGCAAAACAAGTGAAGCTAAGCAAATCGGGTCAAATAATTTATTTATTTTTACATTATTTATTTTCGACCAGTTTACATCCGACCTGACCCGCTCAACTTGCTTTGCTCACCCCTTAAACAGTAAATGTGTATAAATAAAGCGGAAATTATATAAATTGCCACCCGATCTATGGCCTAAATCCTGCTTACACACTTTTTGTGGACGGTAATAACCTTACACACGCAACCTTTCCAAAGTGTGCCTAGTACACCCCTCCTTTGACCAGGTCTAAGCATGTGTAATACAAACTTGACCAAGCTCGTGAACAATATTTCAACACAATTTATGTCTTTACTAAACGGTCAAAAAAACATTCCAAGGACCCTTTTAATCTTATTAAAAGGGCCTAAACTCATTTCTATTTACCATAGGACATGATTTTCAACTTTGTCTTCCTCCACGAAAGCTGTAAATTGAGGATAATTTTATCTTCTTGAAGCCAAAATGTATTTCTCTACTTGAAGCTCGAAGACAATATTACAATCTTCTTCTATTTCTTCCTTCTCTTTTGCGACATAAGGGTTAAATTTCTAGGGTTTGGGAAAATGCATAATCTAAGAGAATTTTGCTATTGTGGTGAAGAAGTTGTGGTAATACAGTCATGGAGTGTCGATAATCCGGGTCATCAGTTTTTACGGATGTCCATTTTATGAGGTAAATATCAAGTGTACTTTTGTAACCGATTTTATAGTCTCTAATAATTTTTTCTCTTCTATTTTTCAGAGGGACAATCAATCGGCATGTAATTTCTTTATGTGGTTTGACCCCCCAACTCCAGAGCACTTGAAAGTGGTGATCTTGGGGCTACTGAAGAAGAAGAGGGCATTTGATGCATTGTTGAAGGAAAATAGAAACCAGAGAAATTGGAGGAGATTGTATGTGCTGATTTTAATTGCAATTGTGTTGAAGTTGATTGTGTTAGGTAGTTATAAAGATTTTTATATAATGTAAGAAAATGAACGAAGTTTTTTGGTAGATTTTGTATCCTTTGTTAGAAATGAATGAAATATTTTGGTAATTGTTAATGTTGTGTTGTTTGAGTTTGTTGTTGTATGAGTTGAAGGCTTTGTTTGAGTTTGTTGCTGTTAAGTGCTGCTAAAACATACCTCAAATTGTGACTGATAAAACACTGAAACACAGTCAAATAGTGGCTGATATTAGCTCAAATGATGAAATTTTCCAGAAATAACCTACAAAAATGACAGCACAAATGCTTAACAACATACGAAAATAACAACATTCAATACAACACTAAAGACGCATCTGCCCAGAAATTATCAAAAGATACCTTCATATATTTCATCATAGAGTAAAGGTGTTTATTACAGTAACCTAATAGCAGCAGCCTGCCTTAACAAAAATAAACCCTGCGAGTTTTACAACATACCAAAATAACAACAGGCTGCATAAACAAAATAACAACACTAAGAGCAAACCTAAGTAGTAGTTCCAAATTAACCTAACTGCTATTCCAAAATAAATTACAGTTCCAAAGGGAAATTACAGCAGTTCCAACATAAAGTAACAATGACAATAACAGAATTTAGTGGTTGTTCTTGGATGGTTGGGCTGATGAACTTGCTTGACTTAAATTGGATTGAGATGCTCCAGTTCTTGAACGAATTGGAGCAGTTCTTTCAAGTTGTCTTCTAGTAATGGCAGGTCTACCATTCCACTTAACACCACTTCTTGGCTTGTATGCACACCCCAGAATATCTGCCGAGGACCTATTTTTACCACCAGGAGAGACCAATCTTGATTTACCTCCACCAGATTGCCAAAAATACAAAATATTCAGTAAAGTTCTTAAAACAAACAAGATATAAAATTAACTTTGAACTACATACATAAACACTTGTGAACCTACTGCTTGATTGAAATAGTCCAAACCCAGAACTTCCCTTACTACTACCAGTTCCTCTACCAGTAGCAGTAGGGGCAGAAGTAGATGGAGTTGAAGCAATTCCTCTTCCTCTACCAGCAGCAGCAGGGGCAGAAGTAGTTGGAGTTGAAGAAGTTCCTCTTCCTCTACTTGGTCTGCCTCTTCCTCTTCCTCCATATCTTTGTACATATGAAGCATTTGCTAGAATAGAACCTGTAGGCCTTGCTGCCTTAGGGCAACTCCGCTTGTTGTGTCCATATCTACCACAGTTTGAACATGTCATCTCCATATCCCTTCTTGAAAGCTTTCCAGAAGTAGGATGTTCAGTTTCTTCTCTTCTTCTCTTCTTCTTTGGTCTTCCAGGCATCCCTTTAATTGGTGGGGGTTCAATTGGTGTATGTTGGCCACATCTGCATGTTTGACACAGGCTGGATGAATGTTGAATATGCCTTCAGATAGGTGGATTTTTGGTACCAGTGAGATATGTAATTAATTGGGTCAACTTTCTTGAAATGCAAGTAGGAATGACATGAGCACAAGGGATACCCTTTAGCATCCATGACCTGCATGTACAAGTTTGAGCTTGCATATTCACACAATGCTTCAACACAACTATTAATGAGGTATCCTCAACCTCATAGACATATTCACCATTCCACTTGATTGTACACCTCATAGATTGGGCCATGTTATCTTGATACACTTTCATATCAATTGGGGATATATCACATATCCAAGTATCTGCAAACTCCCTCAACTTTCCTATTCTCTCCATCATCTTCACTCTAATTTCCTCCAACATTGTGATAATTGTCTTGTGCCGAGCAGCAAGTATCCAAGCATTAAATGTCTCATACATATTGTTGTCAATTATATCACATTTCCTATCACAGTTGAAGTATGATCTGCACCAGGCTTCCTCGTTGTACTTCAAGAGGCTCTTACATATCCCATCCCCAAGCTTATTCAAACTGTCCAGGTGAAAATTCAGTTCTGCCACACATGATGCTCTAGCACACCTCCAGAAGTTGTTTCTCATCTCTATCCCTCTCCAATCTTCGGACCTGTTTGCTAATATATGTCTGGAACACCACCTATGTTCACTTTCTAGCAACATTTCTGATACAGCTTTAAGCAATCCCTTAAGCATAACAAGAATTGAATTAGTTGCCAACAGAAACAGAAATTTAAAAAAATAAATATTGACAGAAAACATAAACAGAATGAAATATTCACTTTTTGCATATCAGACATGATAGTAAGATCCCTTCCATCTTGAAGCTCTAAGTCATCCGTCACACACTTCAGAAACCATGTCCAAGTGAAGCTGTTCTCAACCTCTACAATGGCCCAAGCTATAGGAAACATCTGAATATTTCCATCCTTTGAAACTGCTACAAGAAGTTGACCTTTACAAATGCCTTTCAGAAAACAACCATCAATGCCAATTATCATTCTCCAACCTTCGGACCACCCTTTTTTCATAGCATAGAAGCAAAAATCAAATGAATTGAAGACAATCTTGCCTTCACCTTGATCTTCTACTTTGACAACACAAGTTGTACCTGGATTTGTTTGTAACAGAATATCTCTATGATCATAGAGTCTCTTGAACTCAGCATGCCCATCACCTATTATCTGCTTTAGAATTTTTGCTCTAGCTCTATGTACAGTAGACCTACCAACATACATGTCCAATTCATCCTTAATGAGTTTCTTTAGCTCCCAAACTTTCATATTTGGTTGACACACAATCTTATCCATGTAATGCTTTGCTAGGTATCTGGAGTTGCAAAGCTTGTTTTTATTTGTTTTGTAACACTTGTTGACAACACAATACATTTTTACCTTAAAATTGTTAGATCTGCCATCTCTGCTTGCAGCCAAGATCCATGGACATTTTGGGTGCATGCATCTTACCCTCACACTACCAGGTTCATTAATATACTTTTCAATTTGAACTCCTTTCTGAATTGCATACTTACTAACAGCAAACCTAAATTGTTCAACACTCTCAAAAATCAACCCCATCTCCCAGTTATTTTCTTGACAGTTGGATCAAATATCAGGGTTTTTTTCCTCCTCATGGCAGCCATTTTCTCCTTATGTTCTTCATAAAATTCATCTTCAGCATCTGAAGGAAAACTTTCAGCATCTGAAGACCCAAAGTAAGGCTCATTTGTCCCTACTAATCCTGTGTACCTATTTTGCTTGCTACAAGTTCTTAATTCATCAAAACCAATATCAACTCCTGCATCACCTAGGTTAATATCACCTCTATCTTTTGGCCTTTCACTCCTTTTCCTCCTATACTTCCTCAGTTCATCCCTACACTCTACAAATTCTTCATGAACATCAGATCCATTATCCAAATCATCAAGAACATGTAAATCTACACCATCACTCTCATCACTATCACTATTGTCAAAGTCTGAATCATTCTCAGTGTCATCCTCCCCTTCACTATTATCAAAGTCTAATTCACTATCTACTCCACTCTCTTGTTCTATTGAAGTTGCATGGGCAGGAGCAGGTTCAGGGAGAATGAGAAGGGGAAGGGGAATTTTCATGAGCAGGGGCAGATTCAGGAGAATGAGGCGGAGAAGGGGAAGGGGAAGGGGAAGGGGAAGGGGAAGGGGTATGTTCATGAGCATGAGCAAATTCTGATTCACTATCTTCCTCTTCTTCTAAGACTGTTGTGCTCTTAAAAGCTCTACTATTAGACCCACCAACCCCTTTACTAGCCTCATTTAATTCAACAACACATAAAGGGGCAGCATGAGTCACATAAATATCTAAGATATCCCCATCCTCCAATTCATTACAAATATCTAAAATATCCTTATCTGTAAGAATATTTACCAATTGATCTGTCCTATCCATTGGACAAATATACAACTCAGCCATATTTTTCCAGTTATAGATCCTAGTGTAGTTCATCGATTCAATAAGAGACAGTAAATCCACATCTACATCTAAATTTAATGTTTGACTACCACCCACATAATGAGCAAAGTTACAAGGAACTAATACCCTATCATGGTACCACCTGAGGGTAATGATTTTAAAAGATATTATCTGCAAAAAAAAAGACAAATAAGGGATAATTAAATAGGCTTTCACATGCAACAATTGAAATAAAGGAGTACAGATGAAATACAGATGTGGAGACAAAGACAAGAGCATATCACATTGTTCAAAGCAATGCTATTACAATAATCAGTTAAACCCTAACTTTACACACGGTTCCAAACACAGGACAATTTTTTTTTATAAAAAACTATCTGTAAAAGCAATAACACGACAACTTCATAACAAGATTCCCCTTTAAAAAGTCTGATAACCTTAAGCAAAATACAAGAAATTTTAAAAAAATCCTATGTTCAACCCATCCACTACTAAAATAAACGGGTAATGCAAAGAGAACAAAATTACTAACATATTAAACGCATAAATCCATCGGAAATCCACGATGAAACCGTAGCTTGAGATGGTCGCCTGAATCGCCTTTACAGTCGCTCCTTTTAGGTGTATCGAATTTTGAGTAGTGACTGGGGTAAGTTTGGGTAAAATGCATTTTAGCTTGTGGGTCGGGAAGGGTAAGTTAGGGTCGGGTTATTTATTATAAAGTAATGGGTTAAAATTAAGTATAGTCAAACGCGTGACATATACGTAGGTCTTATTATTAGAATCTGGTTAAAGAAAATAGGTATTAAGTACACTTTTAAAAAGATTTTTTGTGTAAGGTTATTATTGTTCACAAAAAATATGTAAGGAGAATTTGAGCCAAAGGTTAGGCGATAAACCATGTATAAGCGTTAATAAAGAAAATAGATTGCATGCCTAGGCTTGCTTAGTTTACCTATAGGATGCGAGTAAATTTTGTCGTACATGTACTTTCATTAATTCCAACAAACACATGTCCAGACCTAACTCTCATAAATACCGAATCCAAAGAACAAACAATAAATACGAGTAACTGTATTTGCTCCGTGCATCCGTGGTAAGAGTCATGGTAATTAATTCAAAGTAGTAAATTATGGACAATTACTTTTTTTATATTGCCTTGGGAATAAAGTGTTAGAGTATATGCTAGGAGAATTTGTATAACAAGATAGTAAAAGTTAATATGATTAATTTTTATTGTTAATTAATATTAAAAGCTAAACTTTTTAATTTATATGAAAACAGTTAAAAATACTTATTTTGGATCGGGAGAAAATTTCTTTTAAATATTTTTTTGTATTATAACTATTGGTTGGGGTGGGGTGGGGGGCTCTGTTTGTATTTGATGAGGAAAATATGGTACAATTATCAAAGAAAGAATCAAAACCAATCATGGTATAAAGAACAAAATTTTGCTTTCCTCGAGGAAGAAGAAGAATAAAAGAATGTGACCCTTTGACTTGCGAATGGAAATGGCAGTATTTCTTGAATTCAATGCCGGCTTAGGTTAATTTTGGGTATAATTTCAATTTAAAGAAAGGACATATGTGTAATTTAGTAGCAATAGATGTAGAATCCTAAGCATAAAATAGCTACTATTATTATTTTTATCTAACTGGTAGCTGGCAATTTATTTTAAACACTAGTGTGCCAATCTTTTTCCACCATGCTTTTACTTTGTTGGCATGTGCTATCATTAATTATTTAAAACGGTGGAAAAAAAATTGAAAAAATGAGGAGAGGAACTGTACTCTGTCTCATTTGAACTCACATTTATTTTATTTCTATCACGACCTAAAAAATATGTAAATGCTGATATTCTCTCAGTATTTTCAAGTAGGTGGAATACTATGATAAAGGTACAGAATGATAGTTCTGTTTTCTTGAGTTCTTATGGTTGTTTTTAAGATTAAAAAAATAGGTTTAAACTTCACAATCTTAATTGCGTTGCAAGAGTTGAAAGGAACTGTCGACATAATTTAAACTTTTACTGATCCTCTCCTAAATATGTGGGGGTGGGGATGGGGTGAAATGGAAATAAATTAGAAATTTTTACCTGATGCAAAAATTAACACCTTATTTATTTTAAAAAATTATATTCTATAAATACTTTTTAATATTTATAACAAAATATTTAATTTTTAGTTTTCTCCTACCCTAAGCCACTAAATACCCTAGTCAGTTACACTATTTTTTTTTTCTCTACGTTGATACATGTCATTCTCTTCCCTATTCCCTAAAAACATGATGCTCAATCTCAAAATTCCTCTCACTCACATCACCTACCATTAGTCACAAATGGTGATTTTGCCTGGTATACCACAAAGTCTTCTCTGACTTTTTCCCTCAATTTTGTGCAACCCAAATGGAATTCAAAGGAGATGAAGCCTCTGATCAGCGCGCACAACACAACAAACCCATGAACCTTTCTCAGAGAACAATTGCAGTTTGTTTGCCAGAGAACAATTGTTTCGTCTTCCATAAAACTAAACACCACAACTGGACATGTTTTTCATAAACAAACCGACACGGAAAAAGCAAAACCGTTTGCAATCTGAGCACTTTCAGCATTCAGAACTTTATTTTGGCAATCTTCGAATATTCAATAAAAATTCTGTGTGTTATATTTTCATATATTTCATTGTATTCATTGTCTTCTTTTTCATTATAATTCAGTATATCTCGCTATATTTCATGTATTTCGTTGTATTAATTGTCTTTTTTTATTGTATTTCAATATATCCCACAGTATTCTATGTATTTCATTGTATTCACTGTCTCGCTATATGTCATGAATGTATTCACATATATTTTTTAATTAATATAATTTATGTATTCAGATATATTATGTAATTTCTTTGTAGATTGCTATACTTTTGGGGTATTTGTCTGTTAAGAATCTTTTTCTTATAACTGAAAATACAAAAATTGTGTGATATAATTGAGTTTGTTGAGTTATATTTGGAGTCTATTATGTTAATTGATTCACTTTTAGTTTAAAAATATGTAATTCCCTGTTTCACGCCATGAATACAGTCGAATGCAATATAACAACTGATTAGCTAGACTTCCCTGATTCACGCCTATTTTTGCAATTGTATTTATGAATACAGTAGCTTAAATACATCTAATACATCTTATAACAACAGAAAACGTATCTACAATCCGTAATATAGCAAATGGTATCTATAGATAGTTAATTACCACAAAAAGATAGTGCTTTATGGTTACAACTCACCTTATAAATGGGCTTCAAATTGACAGATTCTTCTCTTTATCTTGGGCTAAGCTTAAATTTCACGTGTCCAATCATACTATACTCAACTGCTTCAGAAAAGAATTTTTATCTCCTATAGCAAAAGTTAATATCTTATTTATTTTAAATAAGTACCATTAAAAAAGTTATTTTTCTATAAAGAGGAATTACAAGAAAATACACATGACTTCACGCCATAAAAAATGGCCCATGTTTTTAAGTTTTATCCCATCTAGCCCATATTCTACATATTTTGAAAGCATGCAAATTCAAGATATGTGTTTTTACAACAATTGCTTCTAAATGCTATGGAGTTAATTCTTTGTTCTCACAACTATTGCTTTCACTCTCTCTTCTTCCCACATCTTTTACATATGTTTCAAAGAGCAGTGTATTTTCTGCTTCTCCTCTTGTCTCACCTGGTTGCAATGAAAGAAAATTGAAGAGTAGAATTCCACCATTAAAGATCATTCAAAGCTTTGCTTTTGAAAATGAGGTTTTTTGAATTTGTTAGTTGTTTGGATTGTGTATTGTTCTAATTGATTAAAAATATCAAAAGGAGTTCAAAATTTAAATTTGAAGTGATTTGGAGTATATTTGAGAAAGATTTGAGTTAAATTTCATAAAAGACGCAAGGAAGAAGACGAAGTCAGTTTTTTTTGTATAATTATGTATAATATTGTATAATATTGTGTATGAGTGTAGAAACATACCTTATACACTATTATACATTTTTATACACATTTACAAAAGCATCCGTAGACGAACTTCTTCCACGATTTTCAGTTGCAATTTGTCACGATCCAAACCCCGCACTGGTCGTGATGGCATCTCTCATGAAGACGAGGCCAGCCAACTAACCCGACTTGTCTTTTCAAACTAGTTAAACATATATAAATAGCTAAAATATGACTTAATAATGTTAATTATCGAGAATACAACCCAACAAAGCCCTAATCTGGGTGTCACAAGTCACACGCATCTATCAGAATATGAATCCACTACAAGATCTAAAATATACTAAATCGGAATAATGAACAAACAGGGAGACATGGTGCTGCAAACGCTGGCAGTCACCTCTTTACTCATAGAACTCCGCCTCTAATCGGCCACAACCTGCTACCGGGTGAATAGATACCCGTATCTGCACACGAGGTGCATAGAGTAAAGTGAGTACTTCCAACTCAGCGAGTAATAAAAGTAAATAATAGCTGAGCTGTAAGAAATAACGTATGGCAAATCATCATGCTATATTGAAGCTGTGTATACCCTTTTTATAAAAACAGTGAAGCTATGAAATCTTCAGAAAACATCTTGACTCAGTTTAAGTCTCTTTTGAAATGTCCTTTTTCAGTGGTTACGCAAACGAATGCAAAACAAATAGTGCAGATAAGCATAGAATTTACGCCCCGCGGGCACAACACTCACTTATCAGGAATGCCAGAGTATTAGGTCTATATTGCAAGAAGTAGCACAAAACAACAAATAATAGCAGGCAAATAAGGTAACGCAAACACATCAAACAATACCTATATCGCTGCGACGTGCAACCCGCTCCATTTATCATCGACGACGCTCACTGGAGGTGTGCAGACTCCGGGAGGGGCCCCTTATGGCCCAAGCGCAATAATAAGCCATCGCGTGGCATCAACTTGGCCCTCGGCCTCATATAAATATCAATACAATACCGCTGCGGCGCAACCCTATCCAATACTCAGTCTATAATCACTTAAGCCCCTCTGGCACAATAACATAGAAAGTATTCAGCCCAAACTTCAGTAAAAATATTAATTAAGTTTTCAAGTTTGAGAAAAGGTGGTTGAGTTTGCAAAATAGTATTAAAAACTAGGACTGAGTTCAATAATATGTAAATGGCGAGAAACCAGTAATAGCAATCCTGAAGGATTCAATCAATTGGAACGAATCTTAAATATAGAAATCAACTCAAATTATAGTGATAATAAGTGAATTTCAGTGAAATACGCAGTATATTCATCTACCGGAACGGACCAAGTCACAATCCCCAACGGTGTTCTACCCCACACTCGCTATCCGGCGTACAAGTCACGTCAATACAACACTACGATGTACAAATATGGGGTTTCAAACCCTCAAAATATCATTTACAATCATTACTCACCTTGAACCGGTGAAATCCCTAGCTCATGATGCCATTGCTCCTCAATTCGACCTCTTCGCGCGTTGAATTTGGCGAAAACCACAACGAATACGTCACATTATGCCAGTGGAATAACTCCCAATCGAAAACAATCGAAAAACATTAAAAATCTCGAAATTGGAAAAACCCGAGCCTTGGGCCAACTTTTCGAATTCTAGAAAACTTTAAATCAACGGATTCCTTATCCCGCCACGAGTCTATATATACAAAATTTATCCAATTCCGACACCATTTGGCCTTTCAAATCATTATTTTATATAATTGAAAGATTTCAAAATTTTCTTCCCAAATTCCATCCCAAATCACGAAGTAAATGATGAATTCAATGATAGATTCATGTACTCTAGCCAAATCTGAGTTAGAATCACTTACCCCGATGAATTTCTTGAAAAACCTTCGAAAAATAGTCAAAATCCGAGTTCTCTGGTGTAAAATATAAAAAAAAACCCAAAACCTCGTATTTATAGAGTAACCCCCAGATTTCCAGTTCTGCGGGCAGCACAAAATCGACCATGGCCGCGAAAACTAGCGCGGTCCGTGCAAAAATGACCGCAGCCCCACCAGTGTTCTTTACAATGACAAGCTTTAGTATTTTGGTCATAACTTTTGCTACAGACGTCCAAATGCATATTATAGTATGTTTGTGAAAACTAAATTCAAAACAACTTTCAAGTTTGAACCATCTCAAAATTCCTTATGTATCAAAGGATATGAGCTTCCGAAGTCGGATTAGTGGCCCAACTCCTTCATTGTGGACCGCGAAAGAATGACCGCGTCCGCTAAGCCTCCCACCGCGGCCAGCGCAAATATGACCGCAGCCCGCGCTCGTGGTTTCAGGGATTCGACCATCCAGATCTCCAACAACTATATTTTAGCCTAAAGACACCCCAGGACTTATCTGGAACTCACCGGAGGCCCTCGAGACCTCAACCAAACATACCAACATAATCCATCACATCATTCAAACTTGTTCCTTCATCAAAATGCCTCAAACAACATCAAATTACTCAAAACTCATCGAATTCATGACTAAGTTTCCAAAAACTTCTGAAATACACTTTCGATCAAAAGTCCGACCAAACGATGTCCGAATAACCTGAAATTTTGCACACACATCCCAAATCACCTAACAAATCTACAACAACTCTTGGAATTCCATTCCGATCCTCGGATCAAAATCTCACCTATCAACCAGAATTCGCCAAAATACTAACTTCGCCGATTCAAGCCTTATTCTACATCGGACCTCAGAAATCACTTCCGCGCACACTCCTAAGTCACAAATCATCCCCTGAAGCTAACCGACATCAGAATTCACATCCGAGCCCTCTAACTCATAGGTCAACATCCAGTTGACTTTTTCCAAACTAAGCTTTCCTTAAAGGGACTACGCATCTCATTACCTTCTAAAATCAATCCAAATCAACTCGTTCACACAAGACACTTATAATGAAGCATAAAGAAGCAGTAAATGGGGGAAAACGGAGCGGTAACTCATGAGACGACGAGTTGAGTCGTCATATCCTCTCCAACTTAAACAAACGCTCATCCTCGAGTGTACCCAGAGTTGTTCTAGAAGCCATCCAATAGCTGAATAACCTTACCATGCATATACCCGGGGGTGATGCCACGTCACCCTATCTCACATATGTCCGATTACACATTGTCACTGCAATTTCATAATCCAAACTAGCCCATAAACCTTAGAACCACATTTCCATTTTCGAAATCCTACACAAGTCCAGAACCTCCCACCTATATGCAGAACAAGTCTGAACCAGTTGTAATAACCCATACCTGCAACCTCAGGTGCATTTACCTGATATTCCACATAACTCAAACACATGTAGCGATAACTTTTATTAATAGCAGCTGGACACAAGGACTAAATACCGGTAGAAAACCTCTTAACAACTAAAGTCTCCTTCCAATACTTTTACATATACTGCAACTGATAACTAAACACGCAGTAAGCCATCACCGTTTCTCAGATCAACCATTCATGAAACCACTTCTCCTTTGGCAAATACTACATCAAATTTCTGAGTCGAAGCTCGATATTATCCTTCCAACACACTGAAATCGAATCTGCTCGTACTCATTAAAGATCCTAATGATCTCATCTAATCAACACACTACTATGATAATATTACACATTAATACAAGACTAAGCCACAACTCCCACAATAGCGCACCAATAAGTAACAGTCCAAACATACTCAATTCATGAAAATGACTCAAATGAAAGAATTGTACTCCAAACTCTCCAGTACCACCACAATACAAGAGGAGAACCTGTCTCCTATCATAGAGACAAAACACATGAATCTAACCCGCAATATCATACATCCATATAACTTCGCACCAATGCGTGACTTCATCCAGTACGAACTGCTTAGGCAATAAGCCAGCCCGTATATAATCAAAAGTCTCATATGATGCCAAAAAGTGCCGATAGGCTACCGATTAAAATGAGGTAAAAAAAGAAGACAAACTCTGGAAGGAACTGCCTAACTTATGTACTAATATGTGCTCTCCTTAGAAAAATAGGAAGCAAGGCATACAAAAATAACATATAGAAAACTATGCTCAATATCACACTGTTGCGATGCGCAACCCGATACAAATAATACACTCATGGCGGCGTGCCATCCGATCCACACATAACACTCACCTAAAGAGGTGTACATATAAAATACCTAATTTCGGTCACAAGCACGTTAAGTGTATAATACCGTCACTGAGGGGACATATAGTGCTATAAGCTACCAATTGTCAAGCTCAACTGAGGTGCGATATACAATCTGAATCTCTAAATCCATTTTTCTCATAAACATCATTTCTACGCGGATCCTCAACATATAAACATTTCTCAAACCGTCTCATAACTCACACGGCTCAGTGTATCACTGCATAAAATATCTGACAATGAAATAACACCTCGACTCCTCATCCATAAGGAGCGCATCACTGAAATGAACCCGTTTAGCCTGACATAGAGCCCATATTCAGTTTGAATCCATCTACCAACTTTAAGCCGATTCTGATCACACTAAGATAGGTTAGTTACCTTTTAAAGGTCCCTAGCAACTCATCTTCCACTCTTAATACATAAGAACATCCATCATAGTCGGACAAATCATCTGTAGTCCACAACTTAATAGACTGAGTGCCCTCCGGGCATATTTTCTCAATCCAACAATATTATCACAACCTTCATACTTGGTTCAAGTCTTCAATTAATCAAGTGACTAACTGCCATACTTACACCATCTTCCTATGGGACACCCTCCCACAACCTACCATTACGAATGACCAGGTCGTATCTCCAGACCACCGACCGCACTAGCGCTGAAAAACGATCAAGAATCACTAACCAGGGTGCAAAGCCTTTTCACAAAACACCGTTCTCAGGTGACGCTGAAGACCATTTGGATTTACCTTAAACGTCGAGACTTCTTCCCTACTCATCCGAACTCGTGCATCCTTGTCTATACCGAGTTGTTACCTCTATCTTCACTTCAAATTCCATACCACTCATTGCGCCCAACATGCCAACATACGATAGAACATGCTCTTCATCACAACTTCGGAACCATTATTAGATTAACACTTCATCTTAAAAAACTTTCCACTTAACTCACTTCAGGAGAACCATAGCAACACATACGTGAATTCTCATAACCGTAAAATATGCAAATCTCTAAGTAGTAGTCCAATGCACCATGAACCTTTCGGGATCCGCCTACACGTAATAGGACACTAACAATGGAATACTCTTGAATAATATCGATTACAACGGACGACAGGCTTTACCTGTACCGCCACAAATCACACACGTAACTTGATCATGCTGAAGGAATTGATCTCTACAACCAATATGCCAACAGATATATGACCAACCAATCCATCTTCTTAGATATATGGAAAACCAACCCATCTTCTTTTGACTTACCCTGATTGCCCTAAGAACAATAGTAACTACCTTCAACATATAACACCATCCATCCGCACTCGTCCAGAGTGAGTTTGAACCACGAGACCATGCTGTCTCACATCCCACGAACCATTTCGTACCTTCCAACTGCAATATCGCAAGTCAAAGCATCGTAGAACATTCCACGAATTCTGAACCATTACCTGCACCTCCCTGATAGTGCTACATAGAAGCCCATAAATGATATAGAAAAATTACACATCTTGACCTCTCCCAATGGAGACTCAGTTCTAATCACATATACAAATTCAAGATATCCAATTGTCACATGTAGAATCTCGAACACATTAGTTCCATTCTTGAGAGTCATTTATTCTGTTTAACTGCATTTAGCCTGATCCAATTAATAGAACCACCCGTGCCTCGTTAGCACTCTGACACCGCAAGAAATGATCTCTTCATAATACACGCAAGCCTCTTCCTACTCCATGTACCGATCATTTTTCCCCAATAGTAGCTTAAGAAATCCTGTGATTCTCACTCATGTACGAAGCACCATATAACCTTTGTCAAAATTTTCCTTCACTCGAGCTATCCTTGGCTCAATTTCTGCAACCAGGACTAATTCGCTAGCATGTATTAAATCAGAACCAACATAGCCCATAATCGTGCAATCAACTAATCAATAGCGACCTCCCAACTTTGCTCGACGCCATAGATCAAAATGCACAATAACTCATAAAGCATATACTCTGTTGTTGCCTACCATAGAGAGATTAAACTCAATTCTTCATAAGCTTTGAAAACAAATCATCTATATTTTTGTAACTTTTTTGTAAATCTCGTATTCACTCTCACAGTAGTTAATCCTACTCTCTAGGCGATCCAATCTAGAGTTCAACATATTTTCTTCACTTGTAAATGAGATCTCCTAACATACACATAAGGATCACACCACTTTAGAACACTCCGCAGGAGATAACACACTTGTTTCGCCTTAATCTAACATTTCCATATACCTCCCACCATCATACACATTACACAGTTACTCAGTCTTCCTGAGTCTGAACTCATATTGCAACATAAAATTTACTTTACTCCCAACTATGAGTCTTGAAAAGATTCTTCACATGCCCATAAATTGGGGTTACACTTCCAATGACAACGGAGATCAAGCACTTATTAGTTCATCTATCATCCAGTAAACCTCCCTCGTCACTTCCAAGTCACATAAATACATCTCGCAGTACTGCCATACTCATCACGTGGCTATCCAGCCGTCATTTCCACTAATAGAGACAATACCCAACGTATAACTCCGAAACACTTACTCACACCATCAGCATCTTGGTGCTCAAGCCATAGGCAAAGATACGACCTCAAGTCCTCCAGACTAGCCCAACATAACTCACAGAGATTACATCTTGCCCCTTGATAAGGGAATCACAAGCCATCAAGGCACATATGACACTGAACGCTTGTTCGCGCATACGAATACGTGGAAGGAATTTTAAGAGTTACTTTTCAAGCTGAATCAAAGGACGCACGATAAGAATTCAAGAATATGTAGTATTCCTGAAGGTTCTGCAGCCTCTCGAGGATAAATACAAACGTCTCCGTACCGATCCGTGAGAATCTACTAAACCTGCTCATGACTCGTGAAACCTAGTAACCTAGGCTCTGATACCAACTTGTCACAACCCAAACCCCGCACCGGTTGTGATGGCACCTCTCATGAAGACGAGGCCAACCAACTAACCCAACTTGTATTTTCAAACTAGTTAAACATGCATAAATAGAGAAAATATGACTTAATAATGTTAATTAGCGAGAATACAACCCAACAGGACCCTAACCGGGGTGTCACGGGTCACGAGCATCTATCAGCATATGAATCCACTACAAGATCTAAAATGCACAAAATCGGAATAATGAAAAAAGAGAGAGACATGGTGCTGCAAACGCTGGCAACCACCTCCTTACTCATATAACTCTGCCTCTGATTGGACAAAACCCGCTACCGGGTGAATAGATACCTGCATCTGCACACGAGGCGCAGGGATTAAAGTGAGTACTTCCAACTCAGTGAGTAATAAAAGCAAATATAAACTGAGCGGTAAGAAATCACGTATGGCGAATCATCATGCTATATAGAAGCTGTGTAAACCCTTTTTAGAAAAACAGTGAAGCTATGAAATCTTTAAAAACATCTTGACTCAGTTTAAGTCTCTTTTGAAATGTCTTTTTTCAGTAGTTACGCAAATGAATGCAAAACAAATAGTGTAGATAAGCATAGAATTTACGCCCAGCGGGCACAACACTCAGTTATCAAGAAATGCCAGAGCATTAGGTCTATATTTCATGAAGTAGCACAAAACAACAGATAGTAGCAGGAAAATAAGGTAATGCAAACACATCAAACAGTACTTGTACTGCTAAGGAGTGTATCCCGCTCTACATATCGTTGCGGTGTGCAGCCCGCTCCATTTATCGTCGTTGCGGTGTGCAGCCCGCTCCATTTATCGTCGATGGCGCTCACTGGAGGTGTGCAGACTCCGGGAGGGGCCCTTACGACCCAAGCGCAATAATAAGTCATCTCATGCAATCAACTAGGCCCTCGACCTAATATCAATATCAATACAATACCGCTGGGGCGCGTATCCCGATCCCATACTTAGTCCAGAATCACTTAAGCCCTCCGGACACAATAATATAGAAGTATTCAGGCTAAACTTCAATAAAAATATTAATTAATTTTTAAGTTTGAGAAAAGGTGGGTGAGTTTGCAAAACAGTAGTAGATATTAGGACTTAGTTCAATAATATGTAAATGGTAAGAAACTAGTAATAGCAATCCCCGAAGAATTCAATCAATTGGCATACAGCCCAAATATATAAATCAACTCAAATTATAGTGACAATAAGTAAATTTCAGTCAAATACGCAGTATATTCATCTACAGGACGAACCAAGTCACAATACCCAACGGTGCTCTACCCCACGCTCGCTATCCGACGTGCAAGTCACCTCAATACAGCACTACGATGTGCAAATATGGGGTTTCAAACCCTCAATATATAATTTACAATTATTACTCACCTCGAACCAGTGAAATCTCTAGCTCGCAACACCATTTCCCCTCAATTCGACCTCCTCGCGCGTCGAATCTGACCAAAACCACTACGAATACGTCACAATATGCCAATGTAACAATACCCAATTAAAAATAATCGAAAATATTAAAAATCTCAAAATTGGCAAAACCCGATCCCAGGGCCCACTTCTTGAGTTCCAAAAAAATTTACATCAACGGATTCCTTATCTCACCACGAGTTTATACGTACGAAAATTATCCAATTCCAACAGCATTTGGCCTTTCAAATCATCATTTTATATTTTATAAAGATTCTACAATTTTCTTCCCAAGTTTTATCCCGAATCACAAAGTAAATGATGAATTCAATGATAGATTCATGTACACTAGCCAAATTTGAGTTAGAATCACTTACCCCGATAAATTTCTTGAAAAACCTTCAAAAATCGTCAAAATCCGAGTTCTCTAGGGTAAAATATTAAATAAAATCCAAAAACTCGTAATTATAGAGTAACCCCCAAATTTTCACCTCCGCGGGCCGCACAAAATTGACCGCGGCTGTGCAAAAACCAGCATGGTCTGCAAAAATGACCGCAGCCGCACCAGCATTCTCTGCAATGAGAGGCTTTAGTTTTTTGCCATAACTTCCGCTATTGATGTCCAAATGCCTATTATAATATGTTTCTGAAAACTAGATTCAAAGAGCTACAACTTTCATTTTTGAATCATCTCAAAATTCCTTGTGTATCAAACTATATAAGCTTCCAAAGTCAGATCAGTGACCCACCTCCTTCATCGTGGACCGCGAAAGCACGACCGCGTCCGCGAAGCCTCTAACCGCAGCTAGCGCAAATATGACCGCGGCCCGCGGTCGCGGGTTCAGGGATTCGACCCTCCAGACCTCCTAAAGCCATATTTTAGCCTAAAGACACCCCGGGACCCATCCAGAACTCACCCGAGGCCCTCGGGACCTCAACCAAACATACCAACATAATCCATAGCATCATTCAAACTTGTTCCAATCATCAAAACACCTCAAACAACATCAAATTACTCAAAACTCATCGAATTTATGCCTAAATTTCTAAAAACTTCCGAAATACACTTTCGATCAAAAGTCTAACCAAGTGACGTCCAAATAATCTGAAATTTTGCGCACACATCCCAAATCACCTAACGAAGCTACAACCACTTTCGAAATTTCATTCTGACCCTCTGATCAAAATCTCACCCATCAACCGGAATTCGCCAAAATACTAACTTCACCAATTCAAGCCTAATTCTACACCGAACCTCCCAAATTACTTCTGCTCACACTTCTACGTCAAAAATCATCCTCTGAAGCTAACCGAATCATCGACATTCACATCCAAGCCCTCTAACTCATAGGTCAACATACAGTTGACTTTTTCCAAACTAAGCTTTCCTTAAAGAGACTAGGCATCTCATTTCCTTCTAAAATCAATCCAAATCAACTCGTTCACACAAGAAACTCATAACGAAGCATAAAGAAGCAGTAAATGGGAGAAAACGGAGCGGTAACTCATGAGACGACGAGTTGAGTCATCACACAATTCTTGTTCAAAACCAGTCCAAATCTCCATTAAATGACTTCAAATTTTATATACAACCTCCTTATACTATTTCTAACAAGTCTAAGTAACACCCACTCCAAATCTCTTACAAAATCAAATTCGAAATTTAAACCAAACATATTTAATCTTGTTAAAAATCTAATTTTCACCACCCAAATGTATTTATTTGTTGAATTAATATTTGAGTCATAATCACTTATTCAAAAATTAGTTTAAAAGCTTGAGAAATCTTTTTTAAAACTACATCGTAATTTTGAGAATCTATTGGAGTTAGATGTTGAATCTTAGCCTATTGTTTATGGGCTAGTTGGTTGTAAATTGAAATATGGGTTATAAAATTTAAAAAGTATAGAACCCAATTTTTTAATGTGAAAATTTCCCTACCTTTTAAGGTGTATAGCAATATATTTAATTCTGGTTACCTCATAGTCCTAAGCCACTAAATATATTATTCAGTTACATTATTTTCTTTCTCTCTGCTTTGATATACCTCATTCTCTTCTCCTAACCATTAACATTTCCGCTCATAGAAGTCTTGTTGAAGCAAAAAATCAGTACAAAGAAAAAACCAATCCAATTTTTAAGAGACTTCAAATCGATTATCATTACTCGTCAAACGGTAGAGCAGCCAAGTCCACTTTGCATAGAGAGAGAATCACAGCCAACAAAGTATGTGTGAGTTAAAGTGAGAGAAATAGCAAAAAAGGCAAATAAGAAAGCAGAAAAAGTTTGTGTGACCCATTAACTGCATTGTTCTTGTGAAGGGGAAACCGGGAAAGTAAAGGGGCTTATTAGGCATGAATTCAACAAATTCATTAAGAAAAGTTGAATCTTTGTTTTTCATCAAAAGTGTAGAGAAATCAAAAATGACAAGCCCTGGGTCAGAGAGACTTGTTTTGACTCCAATGAATCGAAGGCTTATTTCGGCATCAAGTAGGTTTTCAAGTTTAAGAACCCCTTTGATAGATGAAGTCATATGGAAGCAACTGCGTGAAGCTGGGTTGATGAGGACTCCATTAAACACAGAGATAAAGCAGAGTTAATGTATTTTAATGTATTTTTATATATTTTACGGTATTACAACTGAGTTTGTTGAGTTATATTAGGAGCCTATTATGTTAATCGATTCACATTCTGTTTTAAAAATAGCGTAATCCTCAATTTCACGCCGTGAATACAGTCGGATACAGTCGAATACAATAATCTGTCTAGTTGTAACCCTATATTTCACTTCATAAATACAGTCGAATACACTTGAATACAACAACTCATTAGTTGTACTTTCCTGGTTCACGTCTATTTTTGCTAATGTATTCATAAATACAATAGCTTAAATACATCAAATACATTTTATAACCATAGAAAAGGCATCTATAATCCGTAATATAGCAAATGATATCTATAGATGACTAATTACTACTAAAAGATAGTGATTTATGAAAAATTCTTAAGAAAAGAGATCTTTACAAAAATAGCCAGCAGATTAACTATTTATATTTTTAGCCAATATATATATATATATATATATATATATATATATATATTAAATTTAAGCAATTAGATGGCCAATTATTTAGGTTAATTCTTCAAAAATTACAAAGCAAGCTAGCTTGTTAGAAATGCATGTCCAACAAAAAAATATATTGGAAATAGAAAACTACCAACTATATTCATTTATAAGTAATTTTTTATAAAAATTGGTCAATTCATTAAATATTATTAATATTAGTCAAATATTACTAATATTAGCAAAATATTTGTAGTCCAAAAGAAATTAAAATTTTGCTTCTTTTGAGTAGGTGTTATTAGAATAGATCATGTTCATTTTAAGTAGTTTGAATCTCAGTTATGGAATGATTTGACGGAGTTTTGATGTGGTTTAA
Source organism: Nicotiana benthamiana (assembly GCA_034376525.1). Classification (NCBI taxonomy): domain Eukaryota; kingdom Viridiplantae; phylum Streptophyta; class Magnoliopsida; order Solanales; family Solanaceae; genus Nicotiana; species Nicotiana benthamiana. The sequence continues at coordinate 12,720,524 of CM067333.1, read as the reverse complement.
ATTAAAATCTAAAGTAGAAGATGAAACATGAAAGAATGATATGTGTATTACAATGAAGTATAATTTATATATCATATATGTATCATATTTGTATCATATGTATATCACATGTGTACATATGTGTGTGATACATGTTCACCGAAGAATTTTTTGAACTCGCTTTTTAACTACGAATTTTGATACTAAATTAGTCGAAATCACCTCTGATCTTCCTCAAAATTTATATATTGACTCGTCTATACATTTTCAGTGATTTTCAACTATACCCATTGAAAATGTCCTTGTTTGCTTAGATTTTTGGAAAATTTTGTATGTGTGGATGTATATTTATATTTCATCACCGTGTTTGCTATCTCATTCATAAAAATTTCTATCCATCTTGCATCTAATGTTGTTGATCACGCATAATAATATGGAAAGAGATTTTTGCGTGTGATTCTTGGAGAGAATTTTATTTATTTATTTGAATTATTAACTTTTATACATACGTGGCTAGTTTTGCTAACTGTATGATTAATGACTAGAGATAAATAAGTCGAAACCCTATTTTACACATTTACGTAAGATTCCCAAAAATATACTGGACTTTAAAGTGTAGAAACTGGCTTCTAACTTAATTGTGGCCCTTTAATTATGGGCCTATTGGAAATAACTCGATCGCATCAATTTATGATGTTTTGTGACGCCCAATTTACGCAAATATCTCATATTTAGGCTATTGCTTAGATTAGGGGTGTGCATTCGAATCGAGTTATCGATAAATCGAATCGATTATTTGTCATCGATTCATCGATAAATCGAATCAAAAAAATCGAAACCTTAATGAAACGATAACGATAAGCATATGTACAAATCGATAATCGATAAGTAATTATCGATAACGGTCAAAATCGAATCGATAAATCGAATGCACACTCCTAATTATTTCATCTACCAAATTAAGGAATGATCATATTTAAAGCTAAAGGGAATGAAGTTCAAATTAATGGAAAATAGAAATAGCAGTGATGATGTATTTTTATTTTTTTAATACCGTTGGAGTATTGGTGGCATCCATTTGATCCCTTAATTTAGTTTCGTTGCATGTGCCTGTTGACATAATTTTTATGTTATAAACGGTGTTTGTTTTATTTTAGCTTCTTTTTGTCCATATTAGTTAGGCGTGTTTATAGCGATATAATTTCCGTGGAATGCCACAAATTTTCTTATTGGTGTAATCGATAATCGAATCGATAAGCCTCAAATATCGATAAATCGAAATCGAAAAAATCAAAACCTTATTGAAACGATAACGATAGGCATATGTACAAATCGATAATCGATAAATAATTATCGATAAGGGTCAAAATCGAATCGATAAATCGAATGCACACCCCTAGCTTAGATATTGTCCCTATTTTACAAAGATGTGCAAATAAGCCCTTGTGAAATTATCCCTTCCAAACAATATTAGACTCAAATCCTATATTTGTTCATGTAATTTTCAGTTTGCTCATAAAATACTTAAATTGTGGTTTAATGTCTGCAGTAGCTTGCAATATTTTAGGCCACAGTATAATATTTTCTTATAAGAAAATTAGTTTTCTCAAAAGTGTCTTTAGGCCGTATTCTAAAAGGTCATCAATGGCAAAATAAATAAAAAAGATGTTTATTTACTAAGCAGTTGATAAAAAAAATTGGCGAAATTATCAACTTTCTTCTGGTTATAACACACTAGGCCCAGTATCTAGTTGGAACTTTGGAATACGAAATTTTTATAGAAAATTATATTACTAAAATATTCATAATTTATATATTACTCTTCATGCTAATAGTATTTTTGTATAATATATACAATTCATTAAATAAGGAATTACTGTAGCTTTATGATTCCTTATTTACACGCGCTAAAAAGGGGAAGTAAATATTTTTCAGATCTTCCCCAACGCAAATCACGTATAGTAATAACTATCGTCGACTTCGTTACATAATTTCCGTACTATGTTTTTGTGATATACTTTGTTTTAACATTTTCTCTGGTTTCACAAATCAAAATCGACAAAATCTTCTTTAATTCTTCTGCAACAAAAGCAATTATGACGAAAATATCAATTTATGCTACAACTGAATGGAAATTGAGATAGCTATGAGAGATTTAGAGAATTTGAGGTCGATGGCATTGTAGTCGATGAAGATGCGAGTTATAGTCTATTGATTTCTACAATAGCACAACAATTAATGATTGATATATCCGAAAAAATTATTAAAATCAAATACATTGTCAACGAGTATTATCCTCCAATGAAAATTAGGAATGATATGGGTGTTCGTGTATATATGGAGACGAAAAAGAAAATCAAACACTTAGGATCATATCCGCTATGCATATCTGTTCGCGATTTCAATATGGAATTGAGTATCACCAATGAGAACACAACTGCAGCTGTGTGTTGTTATTTTTCTATGAAATTATGGTACAAAAATTTGAAAAATTACTATGAAATGCTGAATTTCAACCTTTCTACAAATTATCTATAAAATTTCTACAAACTGGTGATAACAATATTTATATTTATTTTGATGCAGGTTCGTCTGGAATACTAAAGTTACTTGATATGCCAACATCTCCCGTTATAGATGAATATGAAAGTATAATAATAACAGATAGTACACAAAGTTCTATTGAAGTGGGACAAGTATACCAAGACAAACAAACAATTGCAACTGCAATAAAGTACTATTCTGTCATGCACAAGTTCCAATTCAGGGTTAAAAGATCTAGTGCTAGAAAGTATGAACATATGAATAGTCACACAAATTTTTTTTTAATTTGTAGTTTATTTTTAATATTTTACTTCTTCAACTTTCCCTGTGATAATGTTTGACAGTACTAATTGTAGTTATATTGTATATAAATTGTATAACGTGATCGTTTAAGCTAAAACAGTTTTTTAAATCTAAAAAAAATCCATTGTGTAAAATGTATTTATATTTGGAGGTTTTCTTCTCCAAGTCTCTCGGTGCATGTTAAGCTAACGTGCGCCATCCCTGCAATGGCTGGAAAGAAAGCTCGCGGACACCCTAGAAAGCAACAAATTCGAGTAGATAACAAAATTCCTAAGCTCAACGCCTTGGAAAGGAGTGCAACAAAGTTCATGGAAAACATTTCTGGAGCATCGAAGGAGATTAGCTTTTCTGGAGCATCGAAAGTGTTTGGATCTGTACCTCCACCACAGATCTACCATGGAGAAGCTTCAGGATCAGCTAAACAACAACAGAACAAAGCAAATGAGAGCCCAAGCCCTATGCGTGTTGATTTACAAGGAAGCATCACTCCACCGGCAATTCGAGAAGTTACTGTTCCATTGAGCAAAGAACAGGAAAATACAGCTAAGACCTCATCTGAAGTTACTGTTCCATTGCTGAATAAAGAGCAAAAGCAAACGACACCCATAGAATCTACCTGGAAAAATGTACTCATCGGAAATAGGTCTGCATCAAATGGTATGACACTGACTTACATTACCCCTGAAATTGTAGAAGGAAATTTAGTAGCTAAACTTGAAAAATCAGAAATTGAGCAGGAAAATTTGAAATGGAAGAATGCTTTGATAGTCTATGTCTTCAGTGAAAAACCAGGATATAACTATATGAAAAAGTACATTAATCAGGTGTGAAACACAGTTGCCATGCCAGATCTGTTCTATCATGATGAGGGATATTATCTTGTGAGATTTCAAACTCTGTAAGAAATGAAGGAAATTATGTGTGATGGGCCTTATACAATGAATAGAAGACCAATGATAATGAAACATTGGTCTCCATACTTTGATTTTGCAGCAGAATTCTTGACAGATATACCACTATAGGTAAGGTTCCCAAAGCTCTCCATGAATTGTTGGAGTGGGAACTCACTGAGTCGAATAGCAAGTACAATAGGGACTCCTATGTTTGCAGATGAGTGCACTGCTAGATAGCTATGCTAGAATCCTGATAGAAGTGAATGTTACAAAGCCCTTGCCAATAGGTATCCCACTCATGAATGAAGGAGGGGTGATGTTTGAGCAAGCAGTTGAGTATGATTGGAAACCTGAGTTTTGTGAAAAATGTTTAAAAGCATGGCATAATTGTAATAGAACCCCAAAGGAAAGTGAGAAGCAAATTCCTCAGTCCAGGAACAGGAAGCCACCACCAGTAAAACAAATATGGAGAAGAAAGGAGCACGTAAAAGTTACAACAAATGAAGGAAGCCATAAACAAGATGAAGAAGGCAGCAGGAAAGTAGTGAGTTGCCCTAACCTAATTGGAAGTATGAAAGATCACCAAAGAGAAGAAGAAGCAATAGAAACAAGCAGGCAAGTGGATAAAGGGAAAATGAAGGCAGACGACACTCAAATGACTTATTCCAAAGCAATAATGTCCCCAGTGAAACAAAAGGGTCCAAGCAAATCAGAGAAAGGTTGTGATAGCAATTTTAAACCACCTAATATAGGTGGGCAATCCCAACATTGACATGTCTTGGATGGTATCGAATATAAGAGGTACCAACAAGAGATATAAACAAAAGGAGTTGGGTATCTATATAAAGGAGAATAATATCAAGCTAGTGGGGTTAGTGGAAGCTAGAGTAAAGAAGGAATAAGTAATTCAAATCTCACAGTTAGTAGCACCTGGATGGCAAGCTCAATACAACTATGAATATGCAATAAATGGGAGAATTTGGATTCTTTGGGATCCTCGAAATTATGACATTACAGTGCTAGGAAATCTGCTCAAACAATTCACTGCAGAGTTATAAGCAGACATAATTATATAAAATGTCTCATGACAGTAGTATATGGTTTTAATACTACAGAAGAAAGGATGCTCTTATACCAGCAATTGAAAACTGATGCACCTTAGAACACATAACCTTGGATTATCTGGGGAGATTTTAACTCTATCTTAACAATTCAAGACAGAATCCGTAGGAAAATAGTTACAAGGAATGAAATTCAAGACTTCAAGGAGTGTATGCAGACACTGAATCTACATGAACTAGCTTGGAGGGGAGACTACTATACACGGTCAAATAAATAACAAGTAATAGATAGAGTATATAGCAGGATTGATAGAGCCTTAGGGAATGATGAATGGATGCAAGAGTATGGCCATATGGAAGAAGAATATAGGCTCCCATTATTTCAGACCATGCACCAATGGTTATCTCTATCAGAAGGCAAGTACCACATGGCAAGATCCCTTTCAGATTTTGTAATGTCTGGGCAGAACATTCCAAGATTTATGTCACTGGTAGAAGAAGTATAGAAAGAACAGCATGAACATGATCCTATGAAGAATATATGGCAGAAGCTAAAGAACCTAAAGCCTCTGCTAAAGCAGATCAACAATAATGAATTCAAGGGCATCACAGAAAAGATGGAATCAATTAGGAATTTTCTACAGGATATTCAAGCACAAATTTCAAAAGGTTATTCAGATAAACTAGCTAATGAGGAAAAACTTGCTCTAGAGTATTTAAAGAAATGGTCGTTAATAGAAGAAAGCATACTACAAAAGAAGGCTAAAGCTACATGGCTTAGACTTGGAGATGCTAACTCTAAATACTTCTTAGTAGTAATGAAGGAAAAAAGGCAAAGGAAAATGATCACAGAATTACAAGATAGCTTAGGAAACAAATTAACTGGCCAACAGTAGATACAAATAGAGATTATCAGCTTCTACAAATCACTGATTTGATAAAAAATAGGGAACTTATCAGCAGTCAATAGAGAAATAATGGAGAGAGGTCCAGTTCTAAATCATGAACAGCAGGTAAACCTGGTGGCAGAAGTTACAGAGCATGAAATATATGAAGGGCTAAATGCAATTGGAAATGATAAAGCTCCTGGGATAGATGGTTACAATGTAGTATTTTTCAAGAAAGGATGGCCAATAGTAGCAGATGAAGTTTACCAAGCAGTCAAAAACTTTTTTGTCACAGGGAAGTTGTACAGGCAGTGAACTGTACAACCATCACTATCCTGCCTAAATTCCCAAATCCCACAAACATCAGAGAATATAAGCCTATAGCTTGCTGCACTGTGCTGTATAAATTGATAGCTATGGTTCTTGCTAATAGAATACAGAAAGTCATTGCATCCATTATTTCAGAAACTCAGGCTGGATTCATTCCAGGAAGAAAGGTTGCAGATAATGTGATTCTTGCTCATGAACTAGTCAAAGCATATTCTAGAAAGAATATATCTCCTAGATGCCTTATCAAAGTGGACATCCAAAAAGCCTATGACACAGTAGACTGGAGATACTTGCATCAAATGCTGGAGGCATTGGGATTTCCTACTAAATTCATCAACTGATCATGGAGTGTGTGACAACAGTGAATTACACAATTCTAGTGAATGGTGAAACAACAAAGCCTTTTGATGCAGCTAGGGGACTAGGACAAGGGGACACTATGTCACCCTTTTTATTTTCCATAGCTATGGAATATCTCAGCAGGAGTTTAAAGACCTTAAAGCAGTAGAAAGCATACCATTACCACCCTTTGTGTGCAAGAATGAACTTAACTCACTTGAGTTTTGCAAACGACCTTCTGATTTTTGCAAGAGGAGATGTAACATCAATAAGTCAAGTTCATGACAGATTCCAGATCTTTACAGCAGCTTCAGGACTTAGTTCTAATCTAACAAAAAGTTCTATCTATTTTGGAGGAGTTAGTGAAGAGGCACAAAAGGAGATTCTAGGGAAACTAGGATACAATCAAGGGTCATTGCCTTTCAAATACATAGGCATCCCTATTGACTCCAAGAAGTTATCCATCTTGCAATGGCAGCCACGTATTGACAAAATAGTGGCAAGAATCTCATCTTGGACAACTAAGAAACTGTCATATGCAAGTAGAATTCAATTGGTTCAACATGTTATCTTTGGTATCCAAGCATACTGGGCTCAGATTTTCAGCATGCCAACAAAAGTGGTCAAGACAATTGAGGCTTATTGCAGAAGTTATGTACGGTCAAGGGAGAATGTAATCACAAAGAAGGCACTGGTATATTGGGAGAGGATGTATGCAACAAAAGCTACATGGGGACTAAATCTGGTTAATCTGGCATTATGGAACAAAGCAGCAATAATAAAGTATACATGGGAGCTGGCAAATAAGAAGGACAAAGTTACTGCATAAAAAACCAATCCTTTTATGCTATGAGGGTGACACAAAAAACATCATGGATGCTGAAGAAAAAAACTAATATGGTAGGGATTACTGGCAATCAAGATAAACAGAAGATAGTGATCAAGCAGGTGTATATGCAGCTAACAGGGGAGATGCCAAAAATAGCATGGAAGGCTCCAAATTGCCGATAGGCTGAAGAAATTGAAGATCCTAGTAGATGTACTATGTTGTTTTTGTAAACAAGATTTGGAAACAAAAGAGCATATGTTTGTTGAATGTGCATATGAGAGAAATTTGTGGAACATGCTCATGCAATGGATCCAAATGCAAGGTAGCTTACCGTCATGGACAGAATGGCATCAATGGATAATACAAAAGATGAAAGGAAGATCGCAAATGGCTTGAATAATCAAAATGGTAGTTGCAGAATACGTGTATACTCTGTGGATAGAAAGAAATACAATGGTCTTTGAAAAAACAGCTACAACATGGGATATTCTTGCAGAAAAGGTGGTCTGTATGTGTAGTATGAGAGCAGAGGGGTATACTAAAGCTTTGCTAGCTAAATGCAATTACTAATATATATAGTTGATTGACAATTAGATTGAGGATAGTTGATTGTTACCAGGATGGAAGTTAGGTTGAGATGACCCACTGATTTGCAAATATTACTTTGGTGGTTAATATAGAGATTTAATTACCAAAAAAATGTATCTATTTTATAGCTACTGGCTGATATTTGTTGGTGAAAACTGTACATGTCACTTCAAGGCAACTAGCATAAATGATTCTGCAATGGTCAAGGTCAAAAAATTTAACAGCCAACACACATGCTCTTTAATGGACAATACATTCATACAACACAAACCTACTGCCATGGCAGTTGGTCGCATGGTTATTTCAAAATATTCTAATCCTAAGATAATATACACCCCAAAAGATATTTAATTTGACATGTTGTATAAACACGACGTGAGTCTAACATACATGCAAGCCTGGAGAGCAAAGGAAAAGGCTTTAAAGTTTTTATGAGGCCATCTTTCTGACTCCTACAACAAATTGCCTAGTTATTTGTATATTCTAGAGAAGACTTATCCGGGGTCTATAGTTAAATTGAAGAAGACAAACGAGGACTGCTTCTTGTATATATTTGTTGCGATTTGTACGTCAATCAGTGGTTGAATTAACATACAGGAGAATAATGCTAACAGTCAGTACAATGGATGCAGTAGGTACTGAAGTTTTATTGTAAAAATATTGTAGCTTATATGTTTTTGTAGTACTTGCAGATTAATTGTAGATATATTGTAGAATAGTTGTAGTTTGTATATGTATGTCTTCTTCTGCATTTTTACTGCAACCAATTAATTGCTTCTTGCCGCATAATGTAGGTACCATATTACCATTGGCATATGCTGCTGTTGATTCAGAGAATAACGCATCATGGAAGTGATTTTTTGAGCAATTCAAACTCGTGTATGGTGAAAGACCAAATATGTGTGTTGTTTCGGATAGGAATGAAAGTATCTTGAAGGTAACGTCTATTGTTTATCCAGGAATGCCATATGATTCTTGCATGTGGCATATTTGAACAAATATACGGGCAAAGTTCAAGAAGGGACATCTTAAGTTGAGTTAATTATACTTTGCCACGGCACGGTCATACACACTTGATGAATTTAATGAAAGAATATCAAAGATTGAAGAGATTGACCCTTGTATTAAAGCATACTTATACGATATTGGCTATCATAGATGGTCTCGAGTACATACTACGGTGAATAGAATTTGTACTATGACATCAAACATTGCAGAATCGTTGAATGCTGCAACAAATTATGCAAGAGACTTACCGATATTAGAACTATTAGAGTATATGAGGACCCTTCTTGAACGTTAGACAAAAAAAAGTCATTGACAGCAAAATGGTACATTCACATACCTAGGATGCAAATTCAATAAAGAGTTGGATGACAACAGAACATTGTCGCACAAGCTTAGAGTAATATCTGATTATTTATTGAATTAAATTCATAAATAGGAAAAACGTAGATATTTTGTATATAGTTTGATTTTAACCGTATATGAATTGTTTTTTGTTTGTAATGCACTCATAGGTGAGGGCTTTAACAGACTATATCTATACAGTAATAGATGGTGTGAGACACTATATTGTTTGTCTTGAAAACAAGAAATGTAGTTGTGGAAAATTCCAGCATGATGAAGTACCTTGTCCACATGCTTTGGCTGCTTTAAGATACAGAGATGAGTCTTTTGAACAATATTGTTCTCCTTATTACACAAGGGTGAACCTCTTGCGTACTTATGAAATACAAGTTAATCCCCTGCCTGATGAAAGCAAATGAAATGTGCAACAACATATAACTGAAGAAGTAGTAAATCCACCTAAAGGAGGGAAAAGGAAGCCAGAAATACCTCAAAAAGAAAGATACAAAACATATGATGAAATAAATTCAAAGGAAGTACAAGGTTTCATGCGACAGCTGCGGATGAGAGGGACATAACAAAAGATCTTGCAAAAATGCACCCAATTTTTTTTTATATAGTTAATAGAATATTTCATAAAATTTGTTGGTTAGTTCTGGATAACAGATTTTGATGTGTAAATATTGGTGTTTTTAAGATCATAATGTAGTTAGTAAGAATTTTTCTGTATTGAGACAATACTTTTATAGATTGATTTGTTTTTATGAATGGTATATATATATATATATATATATATATATATATATATATATATATATATATATATATATATATATATATATATATATATATATATATATATATATATATATATATATATATATATATATATATATATATATATATATAATATAGAATCTTTTTACTATCTATGAAATCCTTTACATAGTTGTTAATGCATTTTTACAGTTTATCTACAATAAAACTACAAAAAAATATAATCTGAAATTTACATAGTATATACATTATAAATCAGTAGGAAAGTAGTTAAAAACTTAAAATATTATAGATGAAATATTATTTACATTCAAAAATTGAATATAAAAGAAATAAAACACACTGTTAAATATAATTTACAAATTAAATACCAATAAACTACAAAATATATACAATATCTATAGCTGATATAATAGCTAGATTAAAATTCAGGTAGAATCAACCTAAATGGTGAAAATAATGTAGATGAGGTACTTTATATATTAAACAAATTGAATTTAAAAGTAACAAAATATTTAGTTACTGATTTTCATTTATCTATAAATAACCAATAAAATAACTACATATTTTTTCGTTGACAGAATAAATATATAAAAATTCAGTTGGAAAGGATTTGTATGCTAAAATAATGAAAATTAAGTACCGTAAAGATTCAAAAAGTAAATATAAATCCAATAGAATATTTTCATTTGAACTACAATACTAGATAAGAAAAGAGAACCAAAGGCTATTATAATTGTGGCGCAAGTCTGCTACAATTAACACAGAATAAGTTATTCAAAAACTTGTCTACCATCTTTCTTATAAACTAGCATCAACTAAACAATAGTACTACATGTTCCATACAAAATATTACAACTACTTCTTCTTCCTCTGGACTCGTGTTTTCTCATTCAAAGCTGGTGCACCTTTCCGCCTTGTCAATTTGCCTGTCACCTCACTATCACTAATTGCCTCATACTCCTGCTTCTTTCTAGCATAGTCCCAAAGTAGTATTTCATAACGTCTATGTTGTTGGTCAATATCAGAAAGGTTTCTGGCGGAATTGATAATTCTCCAATACTAACATACTTTGCAAAGACAACAATAAATAACCCCACAATCGCTGCAAAAGATAAAAAAATGTCAATATTTACCAAATACATCTTTTCGAAACTTTTCAAGATTTTCATCGACCAACATAATTAAAAAAAATACATAGTTAACTTCAGAAATATGTTTTAAAATACATTAAAAAAATAGATACACTATTATATATAAATCACAATTTTTAGGACTACATGTTATCTTCTTAACACCTCTTTTTAACTTTCTTATTTTACAAATAATAGACTCCTTTTCCTCTTTTCCAATTGATTCTTTGGGTTCCAATGGAGGAACATCAACTTTTGAATTCTCATAAACATATTCAATCTTTTCAATTGTATACTCGACTTTATCAGGCAAAGACATAACTGAAAGCTCTTTAGGTTATTCATTTATGTTGGTGAACTGAATGATTAGAAAATAAATTAGCTTTTTTAAGGCCGAGTATATATATATAAATTATAGATATTTTGTAGTTAAATTGTATTATCGTAAATAAAGATCATTTACCTTCATCCATTCAGGCTTTAATTATTTTGTCTTCAATTATAGCTAACCAAATCTGATCCCTAATAGCTGACCAGTTTAGTATGCGAGGGACTGAATTAGAAATCTTTGTAGCTATATCAATGTTGACGAATGAGCAACACTCATACAACCATACTTGCATGGCTAGGGGGAATCCTCGAATGAGATAAGAATGAACGAAAGGATTTAGCATATGCCTAACTGATTCAATCAACTGTCCATAAGACTGAATACCCTATGGAAATGACTCGTACTTACCGGATTCCACCAAATAAAAACCTAAAATGATTTACCAACCCAATATGGTCTCTCTCTAAAGGACAAATGAAGAATTTTATGAGATATGGAATATATAACTTTATTGCATCCTCATCATTGACCCAACTTTTGTTGGTTTCTATCTGTTTTAGGTATGTCTTCTCTACTTTTACCTTGTTTAGAAAGTAACTGCTCATTATCTACCTGACATAATTAGGAGTGTAACCAAAGTCTTTCACCTTAGTATGACATCTAAGACCAGTTATTTATGTAAATTCTCTCAATCTAAAATTTAACCTCTCACCTTTTAACTCAGTTGAAAAATAGGAAGCATCAGATGATTTCAATTCATACTTTATAAGAAGAGAAATAGCTTGATTTTACATGCATAAATTGGGAAATGACAGCAGATAACCAAAGCATATCTTCTTGAACAGCTTCAAACCATTTGGAGACAAAAACGCTTTAATTTGTCTAGGAATCCTAGGGTCACATAATGTCTGGAATCTAAGCACCCCATAATCAATATTATGGGATGCAAAAAAATATTCATTCTGCAAAATTCAACAAATGTAATCTAACATTAATACAGTAATTAAAAAGCACTTATACATTTGTCTTTTGACTACAAAATAACTTTAAAAAATATAAATATAACAACAATGTTAAACAGATCAACAAATCTACAATTAATCTTCAAAATTAAGATAAATAATCTCACATTAACTCATTGATTAAAATTATAGATACATTTGCAGTTTATATACAACATTTCTACAAAAATCTACAAACAAAAAAAAACACAGATTATGTAGATTTTTAACAACTAAAACAAGTTAAATAAGTGGTGAAGAAATTACTAAATTCTTATCTTCATCAATGAGTGTTTTCGAATATTTTTAGGAGAATAAATACTAGGGGCTTTTTTTGAATTTTTCTTCTATTTGGGAGTTTTTGAACTGGGAGCCTTAGCTTTCTTTCCAGGTTTACTGATAATACACCCAAATCGAAAGAAAGTATCTTAGATTCTAGAGCTTTTTTAGGGTTGTGCGTTGAAGCTTTGTTCTTCTTCATTGAGAAAATTAAAACTGAAAGTAAATGTGTGTATAAACTTTGAAGATTTGACTTCAATTTTGATTTTTATGTAGAAGAAAAATCTTGATTTTGGACGTTAATGATAGAGGGCTACCTTTGTTTTTCTAGTTTTAGCAGAAGGAATAATGGTTTGAATTGTGGGTGTGTTGTGATACGTAGGTGAGGCTGTGGATTTTGGAGAGAGAAACATTGGGGAAGGGGGGAGAGGGGGGGGGGGGGTGGATGTGGAGGTATATACGATACCATAAATTAATGAGTGATATAAAGTATAATTAATATATAATTAAAACATCTTAGGGTATACAGTTGGTAACTAAGTATATTAAATGTAATTATATCAAACCTTAAACAATGAGAGTAATATAGTTTCTTATATGGTATAGAAATATAAAAATTGCCTTTGGAATTAGAGGTTGTGCAATAATTTTTTAGGATATATCATTCCTTTGACTGTAAGTTCAATCATTAAATCTTTCAGATTCTTCTTGTTTTATATTTACGGTATTTACATTGAAATTCAACTTATAAAATCAAAATATTCAGCTCATACCATTGAACTGAATTGTTCACGATGTATAATTGTAAATACCATATAAGAAAGGATTGCAATTAATAAACAAAACATAAGCGTACTGGTCAAACCTAACTTTGACAAAGTTATGATTTAAAAGCAAAAGATACAAAAAATAAAAGGAAAAGGCTTCAAATATACAATAATATGTAAAAGTTAGGATGACTCAATAAACCTAGTGGCCTAAAAGTAAATTTTAATAAGAGGCCTTATCCTCTTTTTTTATATTAGAATTTATATATATGTATACACACATATGCAAAAAAGGTCAGCGCTGCTAATTTTATTCATATATTTAATGGTATAATATTCTTAAACATCATAATGCCTTTACTTTTACATAAGAATATTATTATTTATATTAGTAAGAAATAATTTAAATAAATAAGTTGTTAGACATATATTTACTTTGATATGGTTATAAAAATATATTTACTACTGTGAATCTTTAAGTAGTTTAGTTCATACGCTTAAAAATATTATTAGTAGTAAAGAGTAGATATTCGTTTTTTAAAAATAATCTTTTGTATTTTTCTTTATCTTTTGCAAACTTTACTATTATCTAAATTAAAATAAAATTATAAAATCTACTTTTAAAAAGTTTTATGGCCTATCTCGAAAACTTAAATCAAAGTTTTACTAGCCTTCCCGCCTGTCCCCCGCAAATATTTTCAATCAAATTTTATAGAATCTTGATTAAAATAAAACAATAATGAAAAAAACATTAAAGGGTCATTCAGTTAGCAAATGTCTACTTGAATAATATGTACGCAAGTCAGTAGTCTCTTCGGAACTGGTGCCCTCACAAAAATATATTAAAAGACTTTTAAATTTCTTTCATAAAATCCATCCAATAATGAGAGACAAAAAAAGCTGAAATTGATATAATTTAATGGTAAGAGCACAATGCATGATATATGACTTAGGCGCATGTTATGATATTGAACTCTCCACAATACAAAACTATGGTATTAATTGAAAATGACAAAGGCACGAGCCTATTATTCGTCGAGCTTTGAACCAAACGACACTTGTTTCAATGATTTCTTAGTTAAAAAAGATAGACACGAAAAAACTTGTTTTTTGATGTATGGACTAATGACAAAAAAATTTGCTAATTTTAAAAAATTGAGTTGAAATTAGAAAATAAAACTGTGAGAAATATGAAAAAAGATAGGAAGAAAAATAGAATTGTTGAGAAGGTAAATATATATTTTAATTTCTGAAAGAAAAAAAATATTGTATTAACTCACTCAATTCTTATTTGATCAGATTTAATAAAATAGAACCTTTTATTACTAATTATATTAATATATTATATTATATAATAATATAATAGTATTTCATAAATTTGGGACCTTAAATATTTAGGGCATATTGCTTAGGAAAAGAATACGCGGAAACCACAATTAGGGAGAAAAAGAGAAACAACAGTAATATTTACTAAACAAAGAAAATCCCATTCCTCCTTTGATTGAAAAAACCAGTCCCCATGGAATTAAAGTATGATATTTACATTAATTATAAAAGCAACAGTTACCTCTTTTGTCTTAAGCCTACTCAAGCAACAATTTACCCTCAAGACAATGCTGAAACTATCAACTCTAGCCGATTTGGTTGCGGCTATAGAATTAACACAAAAACCAAGTTCCACGTTCAAGGATCCTGCTACTGATATCTGCGTTACATGTTCACAATCATATACACGTTTAAGACAAAACATGTGTGAGTTGGATATGAACAAAACCTCTCCTAACACTGTTGGTTTTCCACTTAAGGTTACTGTTGTTGTAAAACGCCGTTCATCAAAATTGACTATTTCTTCTTACCTCATTGATCACAAAGCTGAATATGTTTTTTGGATTCCTTACGATGATATTTTTGTTAGAATAATGATTCCGACTAAAACACAATAGCCTTCATATCGAATAATTTGGAACTACAACAACAAGAGCGGAAACGTACCTGAATTCATTTGTGGAAATTCATAGTCCTCCTTATAAAGATTGTCCTAAGTGTTTGCAAGCTCCTTGATCCTTATCTTCAAGATTATCTTGAAGTCTTACACAAGAATATAACACAAGAACTTCTTCTAAACAATAAATAATATAATCACAATAACCAAATTGGAGTATGGTTTTCCACAAGAATATGCAAGACAAGAAAGAGATTATCTTAATTCAATGGGTGAAAGAAGATAATTGTCTTGCTATAATGTGGGAACCATAACCCCCACTTTATAACAAATGAGTTACAAAACTCAAGAGTCACAAACATGCAACCATGGTTACATATATGTAACCTTAGTTAGCCCATCATTAACTAAGGTTACCCTTTTGGGTATCTACACATTAGTCCTACACTTTGTATGACAACACATTGGCCCCCTTAACTTAATGTCCATAAGACCACAAAATTAGGCCAAACCAAAAGATAGCACATAACATATAATTTATCCATATATTGTGCATATGTATGTAGATATAAGTCCATATATCTTACAATCTCCCACTTGGACGAGATACACATACATATGTACAAACCTTAGCATTATATGTTATAATATAACCTTAGGAGCTCAAAATTGCTATCACAATAAAATTGTCATGAACAATCCGGTCCATCAATCATACCAACATAGGAACTAAGAGCTCTTCATTACTCATTCGTAACTAGAACCAACATAGATCACGTATATCAGTATAGCCAACGACATGGATCAAGTGTAGGTATGTAGCATGGAAATAACATAAAGTGTGGTCAATAGAATGTCTATTTCCAACTGGTTCTCTTTATTGAGATCAATCATAAACTGTAAGAGTACAAAAACTTTAAAACTGAATATCTGCGCAGATATAACTGAATTACTGAATTTCTGAATATAATGGACAATACATAAATGTACAATACAAACTCCCAATAAAATACATAATCCTTATCTGATTTGACACCCATACAAGCAATATGCTCATGAAATACTTTTGGTGTCAATCCCTTGGTGAGCGGATCCGCAAGCATGGAGTTTGTACTAATGTACTCAATGCACAATTGTCCATTTTGTACTCTTTCTTTAACAACCCGAAATTCGACGTCCATATGTTTTGCTGTCGTCAAACTACTGTTGTTATTAGCATAAAGGATTGCCGATCTGTTGTTGCATAATAGCCTAATTGGCTTTTTGATGCTATCAAAAATTCTCGGTCCACCAACAAAATTCCGCAGCCATAATGCCTCATTGGATGCTTCATAACATGCCATGAATTCCGCTTCCATGGTGGAAGTGGCCGTAAGAGTTTGTTTGATGCTTCTCCAAGAGATAGCACCGCCAGCAAGCATGAAAATATAGCCTGAAGTAGACTTCAAAGTATCCTGACATCCAGCAAAATCGGAATTGGTGTACCCAATGATCTCAAGCTAGTCCGATTTCCGATATGTAAGCATGTAATCCTTTGTTCTCTGTAAGTACCTCATGACCCTTTTGGCTGCCTTCCAATGGTCCATTCCCGGATTTCTTAGATATCTGCCTAACATCCCAACAATGTATGCTATATCAGGTCGTGTACATACCTGAGCATACATCAGACTGCCTACAGCCGAAGCATAAGGCGTCTTCTGTATTTCCGAACTTTCATAATTATTATTTGGGCACTGTTTGAGACTAAACTTGTCTCCCTTAGCAACAGGGGTGTTACCTGGTTTACAATCCTGCATGCCAAATCTTTTCAGAACCTTATCGATATAGCCCTTTTGTGACAGACCGAGAACACCTTTGGAGCGATCTCGTTGTATCTGAATTCCTAATACAAAAGAAGCTTCACCAAGATCTTTCATTTCAAATTTCTTTGAAAGAAATTTCTTAGTTTCATGCAATAATGCTATATCATTACAGGCAAGCAGTATGTCATCGACATATAAAACCAGAAAAATATACTTACTCCCACTGAACTTATGATATATACAGTCATCAGCAACATTCGGTTCAAAACCAAAAGATGTAATGACTGCATGAAACTTATAATACCATTGACGGGAAGCCTGCTTGAGCCCATAGATGGATTTCTTTAATTTGCAAACCTTTTTCTCTGATTCATCCGAAACAAAGTTTTCAGGTTGCACCATATAAATTGTTTCCTCAATGTCACCATTGAGAAATGCTGTCTTAACATCCATCTGATGAAGCTCAAGATCAAAATATGCTACTAGTGCCATTATAGTCCTGAAAGAGTCTTTCGATGAAACAGGAGAGAAAGTCTCTTTATAATCAATGCCTTCCTTTTGAGTGTAGCCTTTTGCGACAAGACGAGCTTTATACTTAATAACATTTCCCCCTGAATCCCTTTTGGTCTTAAAAATCCATTTACAACCAATAGGTTTAATACCTTCGGGCAATGTAACAAGCTCCCAAACGTCATTATCGCTCATAGACTTCATCTCATCATTCATGGCATCAATCCACTTTTGAGAGTTAGAACCCTTAATGACTTGACGGAAGTTGATTGGATCATCTTCCTCAAGTCCAATATCACTTTCTTGTTCTTGGAGAAATACAACATAATCATCCGAAATTGCATTTCTCCTCTCTCTAGTGGATCTCCTTAATGGCACTTCAGTTTCTTGAGGTTGTTGAGTTTGATTTTCATTAGTAATTTCAGGATCCTGATTGGGGAGATTTTAGAGATTGTCTTGAACTGGAGTTGTGTGATCCGTGTCAGGAATGAGAACACTCTGACCAAGATCAACAACTTGAGGGAAAGACACATGTTCTTCCTCAAAGATAAAATCTCTTACAACTTTATCTCCCCACCCCCCAAACTCAATATCCTCAAAAAACCTAGCATTACCCGTCTCAAAAATAGTTCTAGAAGTGGGATCATAAAACTTAAAACCCCTGGATCTTTCAGAGTATCCAACAAAATAGCTACTAATCGTTTTAGCATCCAGTTTCCTTTCATTCGGCCTATAAGGCCTTGCCTCAGCTGGACAACCCCAAATGTGTAAGTGCTTAATACTGGGTTTATGCCCAGTCCAAAGTTCATATGGGGTTTTGATTGTAGCTTTGGTTGGAACTCTATTAAGAATATAAGCTGCGGTTTTTAATGCTTCACCCCAGAGTGAGTCTGGTAAAGTAGTACGACAAATCATACTTCTTACCATATCCTTAAGGGTCCGATTTCGTCTCTCAACTACACCATTCATCGTAGGACTTCCTGGCATAGTATACTGAGGGACGATCCCACACTCATCTAGGAATTTAGCAAATGGCCCTGGACGTTGCTCACCTGAACCATCATATCTGCCATAGTATTCACCACCACGGTCAGATCTAATGGATTTAATTCTTTTGCTTAGTTGATTTTCAACTTCAGCCTTAAAGGATTTGAACACGTCTATGGATTGGGACTTTTCATGAATAAGATATAGGTACCCATAACGAGAGTAATCGTCTATGAATGTGATAAAGTATTGTTGACCATTCCTACAAGGAGTAGGAAATGACCCACAAATATCCGTATGTATCAATTCTAAGACGTCTGAAGCTCTCTTAGCACCTAATCTCGTTTTATTTGTTTGTTTTCCCTTGATACACTCAACACATATACCCGAATTTGAGGAATCAAGAGAATCAAGAATTCCATCTGACACGAGTTTCTGAATTCTTTGAATGGATATGTGACCCAAACGTTTATGCCAGAGTGATATAGAATTCTCATTAGTTAATTTTCTTTTGGTACCAATTAAACTTGTATGCAAAGTTTCATTATTTGAGGTTATTGTATCAACCAAATATAGGCTATCAAATGTTGATAAAAGACCAGTACCGATAAGATTTGAATTCTGAAAGAGACTAACTTTATTGTCACCAAAAGAACATGAATAACCGGATATGTCCAATTTGGGAACAGAAATTAAATTCCGTCTAAAATACGGTACAACAAAAGTCTCATCCAAATCTAAATAAAAATCGGTCTTAAACAACAGCCTAAACTTTCCAATGGCCTCAACTGGCACCTTCTTGCCATCACCCACATAGATGTATCTTTCACCATCATTTGGTTTTCGGCAGTTCAGGCAACCCTGCATAGATATACTTATGTGAGTAGTAGCAGCAGAATCTACCCACCAAGTATCCTTAGGTACCGAAATTAAATTAACTTCAGAACAAATAAAAGAAAGAAATGTACCTTTTTTCGCACGCCAAGCGTGGTACTTGGTACAATCCTTCTTCACATGATTAGTCCCCTTACAGAAAAAGCAACCTAATTCAGTAATTTCAACCTTAGGTTCCTTATTTTGCTTAATCTTGGGCCTTGCAACCGCAACTTCCTTACCTTTCCTCTTCTTAGTATCCTTAGAAAAGGATACCAAATGAGCACTTTCAGTCTTATCTTGCTTTATCCTTTCCTCCTCTTGCACACAATGTGAAATGAGCTCGTTAAGAGTCTATTTCTCCTTCAGGCAGTTGTAACTTACCTTAAACTGATTAAAGTGTGCAGGAAGAGATATCAAAACTAAGTACACAAGCAGTTCCTCAGGTAATACTAGCTTGAGTGACTTAAGTTTCGAAGCAAGATGAGACATTTCCAAAATGTACTCCCTAATATTTCCCTTGCCCTTATACCTCATGGAAACAACTTTACTCATTAGTGTACTTGTTTCCGCCTTTTCGTTTTGTTCAAAACGCTTTTCAAGGTTTTCAAGGAAAACTTTGGTATTAGCTTCATCATTCATAGTGCCCCTGAATGATTCTGGAATTGCACGTTTCACGATCATTAGACTCATGCGATTCGAGCGTTCCCACTTCTCCATCTCCCTCCTTTCATCAGGAGAGGATGTATCCTCAAGAGAAGCAGGTTGCTCAATTCGAAGAGCAAGGTCAAGATCCATGCAACCGAGAACGATCATAATGTTCTCTTTCCATTCCTTATAGTTTGTGCCGTTAAGCACATGGATGCTATTGATGTTGGCAGATATCGAAGCAGCAGAAGAATTAACTGAAAATAGAACAAAAGGATTACTTAATACATGCTTACAATAACTTGAACTTTAACTGTACTTTATAGATTCAAAATAGGCAAATCTCATTACAAGATACCTAGCACAACATTGATTTTAGTCTTTGGACAGAAAATCAACTTGTAAGTGGTACTCTTGGTGTAGTGATCAAATATTGACAATAAACTCCTGTCAAATATCAAGCCTTCCTTTGGGCCGACTTAATATTCACATGGAAAATCAAATAATTGTCACATATTTATCACCACAAGCATATTTGAATTCCTGCCAAATAACAACCTTCCTTTGGGCCGGTGTTAAACGCATGGAAGACTAACATCCACAGTCATCTTATATTTCAAGATTAATCAATCTATACAATAGAGGTTACTTTGGCAACATAATGCTTCAATTGACTAATTTAAAATATTAGATGCTAAAAACCTTAGTTCCTTAAGCCATATTATGAATCTTAACTGAATATGTTATATGTTTTGACATGCAACATCTGAATATTAATTGTTATAGACTTAGTTGGACAATTCCAAAATCTGAAATTTGATGGACTAAAACAATCAATATTCAAAAACTTAAATATTAATGTATAATACATTAATAATTTAAAAAAAAACTTAATATTAATTGACATATTATAAATATGCAATTAAAATCTGAAACTTAAAAGACTTAAAACGTTTTATTAATTACAAAAAACGTTTCTTACATTATGTCCTCATTAAACATCCAAAACAAAACATATTCAGCACTTAATTGCCTGATAATCGATTATCAGGTCCTTGATAATCGATTATTAGGACTTACTGGTCCAGGATAATCGATTATCAGGTCCTTGATAATCGATTGTTCTGGCTTACTGTTATTTCCGAATTTTGCTGAAAACTTTGAATAATCGATTATTTAAAATGAGTAATCGATTATTCAGTCATTCTGTTTCGAAAACTTTTCTGAACTTAATTGCATAATCGATTATGCTCAATGCATAATCGATTATGCTACTGTTCTGTCCCAAAAAAATTTTTTGACAAAAATTGACATAATCGATTACCAAAAATTGATAATCGATTATTCCTTGTTTCTGTTTTGCAAAATTTTGGTAAACTTTAAAGCAATAATCGATTATCATAAGGCAATAATCGATTATTTTGGTATTCTGTCCAACGACTTAAAAAATTTTCAACAAGACACTTAAACATTGAATCATGTTGATCATTAACCAAAATCATGCAAAATTCAATGTTTCAATTCAAGTAATGATAACATGATATTAAAACATCAAAAAACACATCATTCATAAAATCATGCTATTTCATGGTACTAGAATTTCATAAACAAAATTCTAACTTAACTTGAACATGAACTTTATATAACATGAATCTTATGACCATCCAAATTATCCAAATATGAAGGTGGCTCTGATACCAATTGTTAGAATAATGATTCCGACTAAAACACAATAGCCTTCATATCGAATAATTTGGAACTACAACAACAAGAGCGGAAGCGTACCTGAATCCATTTGTGGAAATTCTTAGTCCTCCTTATGAAGATTGTCCTAAGTGTTTGCAAGCTCCTTGATCCTTATCTTCAAGATTATCTTGAAGTCTTACACAAGAATATAACACAAGAACTTCTTCTAAACAACAAATAATATAATCACAATAACCAAATTGGAGTATGGTTTTCCACAAGAATATGCAAGACAAGAAAGAGATTATCTTAATTCAATGGGTGGAAGAAGATAATTGTCTTGCTATAATGTGGGAACCATAACCCCCACTTTATAACAAATGAGTTACAAAACTCAAGAGTCACAAGCATGCAACCATGGTTACATATATGTAACCTTAGTTAGCCCACACATTAGTCCTACACTTTATATGACAACACATTGGCCCCCTTAACTTAATGTCCATAAGACCACAAAATTAGGCCAAACCAAAAGATAGCACATAACATATAATTTAGCCATATATTGTTCATATGTATGTAGATATAAGTCCATATATCTTATAATTTTATCAGATGATGCATCCAACATTATATCGAAAATAATATTTTTGATGAATGTTCCTTTCTCTTTAGATCACAAGTTAAAGTGGAAAGTTTTAACGAATAGAGATGTTGCGACTACTGCAACGTTGGAAAATAAAGACACGTTGATTTCAAAAATCATGGAGTTCGCTAGAAATATGTTGATTATGCAGCTCTGAATATGTCTAGTGAAAGTACGTACATGATTTTGGAAATTACAAAAATTACTTATATTTCACAAATGGAATTTATAGAGATATATAACAATATGAGTGAAGATTATAATCGCAAAACATGGGAAAGGACTCTGGGAGAGTTGAATTCAAGGATTGCGAAGTTTGAAGCTCTACAGAAAGAAGTAAGAATCAAGAAGATGAGATTTGAAGCAAAGAAATTTGAGGATTCTAATTTATTGGATATTTGTTCGATTTGTAGAGAAGAATTTTCTACAGGTTGTATTGTTTCTTGCATTAACCAGTGTTCTCATGTCTACCACGGAGTTTGTATTTTAGAATGGCTTTTAAAAGATCAGTCTTGTCCCTATTGCAGAACTGAGTTGGGAAAGAAAACCTAGCCGCAGGTTAAAACTTATTATTGTTGTATGTATGTATGACCTAAATAGAAATTTCTATTGTTGTATGAACTACGGAATGATGATTGAATACTACTTTTGTCAGAACTCAACAAGTAGATAGTATATACTAAAGGAATAACGAGTTTCTGTGTGACCTCTTTAGTCGCCAGCAAAAGCAAGTGCCACATAGCCCCAATAAGTAATGGTTTCAGCGACAAACACTGTTTTAAGCAGCGGTCTAAAGGCAGCCCGATGCGTTAAACTTCCGCTATATACGGAATGCGGGGAAGATCGGACCATAAGAGTTTATTATATGCAGTCTTACCCTGTATTGTAAGAGGTTATTTTTACGACTTGAACCCATAACCTCCTAGTCACATGACAACAACTTTACCGGTAACAGTCTACCTTGAATTTATTTTGTACTTCATTTGTTTCCATTTTTTTGGCGACTCGCAATAAAAACTAGTACTAGCTTTTGTGGTGATTGTGATCGCCACAAAATTACCAGAACAAATTCCGCTACTCACATGGCAAAGAGGTCGCTACAGAACGTCGTCACTGAAAACCTTATTTCTTTTAGCGATAGTTGTTCTTCGGTTCTTAGCATGATGCAAATAGTTTAAACTAACAAATCCATTATGGTCAACAAAAATAGGGAGTCTATTTTTCCCAATGTTAATATTATCTCTAGATAGAGGATTGATGTCTAACTCTATTTTAATCATCAATAAATGCTTTAATCTGATATGGCTCCCAAACTTCAGCATTGGGAAAAAAGAAGAAGGTAGCAGTGAGTTCTTGTAATTTAGCTAATTCCCAAAGTACTAAAGAAAACATTTGTATCACAATATTTCCAAACCAGAGCATATTTAGGATAACAGAGTTGCATGTAAGTACCTTTGATGTCCAAATTGTTTATTCCTCCAGCAAATAAGGCTGTACCATGTAACGGTTCCGAACCGGAACCGTGACCGGAACCGCGGTTCTAAACGGTTCCGGTTCCGCGGTTCCGGTTCCGTGGTTCCGGGCCGGTTCCACCCTTTAGAACCGTGGAATCGGAACCGCCAGAACCGGAACCGGACCGGTTCAGGCGGTTCTAAACGGTTCCGATATTTAAAATTTTTTTTTTTTAAATTCGGACCGTTGGCGGAACCGTTTGGAACCGTTTAGAACCGCCGGAACCGGTCCGGTTCTATCCGGTTCCCAACGGCCATATTTTTAAATTTTTTTTTTTTTTTTTTAAATTCTGAAAATCAGAACGTTGGTATTGCAGAAATAGCCGTTTGGCATTTTTAAAATTTAGCCATTTGACCCCTCAAATTTAATTTAACCCCAAACTTTATATAATTACACAATTTCCCATTTCTCAACTATAAATACCCCCTCATTCTTTCATTTTAATTCACCAATTCATCAATCTCTCTCAATCTCTCTCAAGCTCTCTTTCAATCTTTCGGTGCAAGTGCTTAATTTTTGTTGCAAATTCGTGAAACATTGTGAAGTTGTTGAATTGAAGTTTTCAAGTGTTCAATTACAACGATTGTCAATTTTCAAGAAGTTGTTCGTCAATCCGGTAAACTCGTTTCAACTCTTACGTGCTAAGAATATTTGTTGTGTGTTGATATTTTCCTTAATTATAATTAGTATGGCATTTTCATTGAAAAAAATGTTCGGAAAAGGTACATCTAAATCCGGTGAAAGTAGTCGCCAAAATCCTACCCCTCCCCCGGCTCCCGGACCTAGAAAAGATAAACAAGTTCAAACTAGTAGCCAACCTAGAAATACTAATGAAAACTTAAGAATACTTAATAGTGATCACCCGTGTTTTCAATTTAGCAATGTTAATTTTCTACATGATATAGCAGTCGGTGATAGAATAGGTGATGATATTATGAATTTGCTTTATCCTAATGCACCAATATCAGAGGGAAATGAGGGTGATGATGATGACGAAACCCAACCTCCGGTAGATTTAGATGATACACCTACTAGTCCTGCTCCTAATGACCCAGAACACCCACCCGTACAAACTCCCACTTTTAGTAGACAACCTCGGAAACGTTCAGAAACTTCATTAGTTTGGCATTTTTTTTATTCAACTAAGAGATAAAGATAGGGCTAAATGCAAAACTTGTGGTAAAGAACTTGTTCATATGTATACGGGTGATCGTAGCGGAACAGGTAGTTTAGTTAAACATATATATATATACATCCTAGCGATAAGGCTAGATATTTTCAAATGAAAGCGGAACAAGAGGGGAAGTCAAGTCTTGATACTACAATTAACCAAAGTACTGGTTCTAACATGGTTCAACCAGGAATAAACACTGTCACCGGAGGTATATTGTACTACGATCCTAATAAGGATCGTGAAGAATTAGCTAAAATGATTACTGTTATGTGTTTACCTTATTCTTTTGCTTCTAATCCTGCTTGGATTCAATATATTAGACGAGTATTTAATCCTACATATAAAGGTTGGCCTCGCGCCACAGTTAAGGCCGACATTTATAAATATAAGCATGAATATGAACAGTACTTGCGCTATTTATTTACTCATATAAGTAATCGTATGTCTATTACAACTGATATTGGTAGAAGTGAAAATGATTGTGATTATCTAACCGTGACCAGTCATTGGATAGACGAAGACTGGACCATGCAAAAACGCATTATAGCATATAGAATAATTAATTCACGGCACACAGGTAAGTTTATTGCTAGCACTGTTTATGATGTTTGTAGATATTTTTGTTTTAGTGATAGAATAATGTCAATTTCCATGGATAACGCTAGTAGCAACACAACTGCAATAGGTATTTTAACTAGAAAACTTAATCCTGCTTTTATAAATATTTTCCATGTTAGATGTATATGCCATATTTATCATTTAATTGTTGGAGATGGTATGAGAATTTTAAACATAGAAATTGAAAAAGTTAAAGTCGCTCTTAATTGGCTTTTTTATTCAAACCGTAGAAGTAGACTTAAAGAATATTATAAAAATGTGACGAAAATGGCCTTAGAGAAAGAAAGGTTCCTAAACCTTGTCCGACTAGGTGGAACTACATGTATGAAAGCTTAGTAGTGGCGTACGAATATAGAAACCCAATAACCGCTACTTATAATTCTAGGGATTGTGAGGATGAAGATAATGATATGCTAACTAATCAAGATTGGAATAACGTTAAGATTCTTTTAGATTTTTTAGAACATTTTAGTGTGGCTACAACTGCTTTATCTGGCCAATATTATCCTACAATTTCAAACTGTTTAGTATATATTGCCGCACTTGCTAATTTATTTGCTGATTTTAACGAGGGAGGGGCAATTTATGAAAATGCAATATTTGAAATGAAAAAGAAATTTAAAAAATATTTTTTTCCAATCCCTCCTATTTTTGGTGTGGCTGCTTTGTTAAACCCTACTATGAAAGCAGGAGGTCCTAACTTTTGGTATACTAGTATTTATCAATGTTTAGATCTTTCACCAGAAGAAATGGCTACACTATCTGATGCAAAAGCATCAATTACAGTGAATACTCAAACTGTTTATAACTCTTATAAATAGGCCTTAGAGCATGCTAGGCCTAATATTCCAACTCCTACTTCGTCCACGTCACAATCGTCTAAAAGAGTTGCTGGCTTAACAGCTCTTAAATCGTGGACGGAGTTCAGGGGTACTCAAGGTGAGAATTTAGATGATATTTCCCATCTAAACGAACTTCAAGTTTATTTGTCGCAGGGGCTAGAGAATGATAATCCAGACGGATCTTTTGACCTTTTGGATTGGTGGAAGACAAGGGAAAAGCATTTTCCCGTTCTTGCAAGGATGGCTCGGGATGTTCTGTCCATTCAAGCGTCAACTGTTGCATCGGAGAGCGTATTTAGTCAAGGCAGACTACAAATAGGAGATCATAGAGCGTCGATGCGGGACAGCTTGGAAAAATCAGTGCTCTTCCGAAATTGGATCCGCTCTGAAAGAAGAAACTTTGGGCTAGCTGAATCTCAACCCGAAATAGATGAGTGCTATGAAGAAATGCTAGCAGAACTTGCTCAAGAATCATCTTCACCCGGAGGTGGTGATGAACAAGCTTCATTTCCACCACCGCCAACACAACCACCTCCAAACCTTGAAGGTTTTATGAGATTTGTTAGAAATAATACATAAATTATGATGTAACTTGTACATTGGCATGTCTTCTTTTAGTTTTTTTTCCTTTTAATGGTGGTATTAGTACCATGTTGTGCTCATTCCATAGGGGGAAGGAAGACTAAGAAAGATATGCCATTTTGGTCAATAAATATGCTTTTTATCATATACTTGAATATATTTGTCTCAATATTTCTTTGTCTTTACTTCTATATCAATCCTTGAATATAAAATATTTATATAACATATAATATATAACATACAACACATAATACTATTAATACTAACTACTACACAATATACATTATTTATATACAATATATACTACTTTACTACAACATATACTACTTATATACAAAATATACATTACTTATTTTGAATATATACTCATTTCCAAACACAATATATGCTATAGTAAGAACATAGTACACCATATAAAAATATATTCTACAATATACTAATCACAACTATACAAGATATTTAATTTAAAAAAAAAAAAAAAAAAGGTCGGAACCGCCGGGAACCGCCTGGAACCGCGGTTCCGGAACCGCCAGAACCGGAACCGGGTGGTTCCGGAACCGTATGGTTCCGGTTCCGGCTCCGGAACCGCCAGAACCGGGAACCGCCAGAACCGGAACCGTTTACCCAAATAGACCCAGAACCGGAACTGGATACAGCCTTACCAGCAAACAACACATTCTACTGACAATTAATTAACCTCATATTCTACAATTTTGTAAAGCAGCATGTCCTTAACGTTCAAGAAAGTAATTTCCTTTCATAATCTACAGCCCACTACTTTACCAAGCTCGAATTGCATTCAGATATACAGGTCACAGTTCTATGCTGTAGTATGAACAATAGGTTTAACCTGGCCATTAACATAAAGAAACCCAAGCATTTGGCTGGTGGTATAAACTGAGAAGGTAAACAGATTTATCCCACGAGTCCAACACACACATATTCGTCTAAGCAACAAATGTTCACTTCGCTGAAACTTCTCCGAGTCCTGTAACTGTTAGTTGCGGCTGTCAATAGACCCGACACTTTCCTAGAATTTAAGAAACCACCTACTGAACCCCGGCCAAACAAAGATTTATATCCTTTATACAACAACAACCACAACCGGCCAAACAAAGATTCATATCCTTTATGCTACAACAACCCAGTGAAATCTCACAAGTGGAGTCCGGGAAAGGTAGTGTGTACACAGAACTTACCCCTACCTACGAAGGTAGAGAGATTGTTTCCGAAAGACCCTCAGTTTAAGAACGTAAAAAAAAAGGAGCAATAGAGATACAATAACAACAACAATATAATAAGACAGTGTAAGCAAATAATACAACAAATAATAAAAGAGATCCAGGGATATTAAACTACAAAAATAGTGTCAATCCTACTGCTAATACTGACATACTGTTTAGAAACAAGGGACTAGGAATAGGAAGGTACCCGACTAGTACTACTACTACTACTGGTAAGAGACAAGGAAAATTTCTAGACTGTCTATCAACCCACCACCCTAATTTTCGACATTCATACCTTTCTATCGAGGGTCGTGTCCTCGGTAAGTTGGAGCAGAGTCATGTCCTGCCTAATCACCTCAACCCAATTCTTTTTAGGACCCCATCTACCCCTCCTCTGACTCGCCACGGGCAACCTATATCACCTCCTAACTGGGGCATCAACGTCACTCCTCTTCACATGACCAAACCATCTCAGCCTAGATTCCCTCAACTTCTCATCCACAAGAGCCACACCCACTTTTTCCCTACTGTATTCATTCCTAATCCTATCTTTTCTAGTATATCCACACATCCACAACAACATTCTCGTTTCTGCTACTTTTATCTTCTGGGCATAAGATTCTTGACTGACCAACACTCGGCTCCATACAACATGACCGGTCTATCCACGATATTACATTTTCAACAAATTTACTCTTCTTCGAAGACAGTAGGTTTAGCTTATTTTAGACTTTAGTGAATAATCTGGAAGAATTTTAGGAAGTTACGGGCTCCCTTCACTTGTAACCGGGCCGATGCCTGAAATTTTTGTGAATTGCAGCACTTCATTAGCGCTGATTTATAAATAATATAGTTTACTTACTTTAGCAACTCTACTCTTATTCACCCTTAAGTTCCCTAAAATTCCTTAAAATGGGGGTTAAGAAGTTTAAAGTAAGAAGACACAGATATTAACATAATATTTATTTTGACTCCTGATAACCCCAGAACAAGAAAAGAAAAGGGGAAGGAAGGGTCAACTCCAACCAGAGAATAAACCTACAGAAAAGCAAGGCACAAAACCATGTGATGAACCTGCCAGATATATGAGCTTTATCAACAAATCAAAGATCTTCCTGAAATTTCCAAACTAAAGACCAATCTTAGTCCACCCATTCATTTGCTCCGCTAGGAAACAGGACAGTGCGAGCTAAGTCTGTAGACTCTGTAACATTGTTTACATTACTGTATGCAAAATCTCCACTAGGCCAAATAAATATTTTCTCTTTTTTCCCTAGAATACCCAGAAAATTCAGCTAACTCGCATGGTCAGTTTGTGTTTGTCTATTTTCTCCTAGATATTGGATACTATGCATTTGCATTAGCCTAGCGTCCACGAACCACCCTTATCCATACTGCATCGAGTCTTCAGAAACACTATCAAATATGCTATGTAGATCAGAATAGTGAGGACTGAGGTAAAATCAATGCCAGCAGCAAACCCCCAAGGAAATCTCTATGCAATTAGTACAGAAATCAATATAACAGTGGCAGGGTGCAAAGATCCTTAATGCAGTCTCTACTAGATGTTGGAACAGATTCTTATAAGATTAACTACGAGTATCTCATCTGTTATACTAATTTGACCAAGAATAGAAAATAGATTTGCAGGGATCATATTGGATTAGATCAGTGTAGAGGAAAGGTTATTTGGTTTAGTCGAATAAAAACTATATTGACTTTTAGTTTCTGCGATCAGTCAATAAACCGAACATAAGATTTAGCCGTGGTACACTTGCGGGAAACTCCTTGCCGAGGACTTGTGCACCCCCGTGATTAGCTGGGGCTCTTAGAGACTCGGACACCCGGTGCAAATCAAAAAAAAAAAAAATTTAGCCGAACATACACCAAGTGTGGAACAAAAGTATATTTACTTTCCGTCTCACACACAACCAATAACAACAACAACCTAGTATAATCCCACTTAGTGAGATCTAGGGAGGGTAGTATGTACGCAGACCTTACCCCTACCCTGGGGTAGAGAGGTTGTTTCCAAATAGACCCCCGGCATCCTTCCCTCCAAGAACTTCCCGCCTTGCTCTTGGGGAGACTCGAACTCACAACCTCTCGGTTGGAAGTGGGGTTTGCTTACCATCACACACAACCAAATCAATGCTTAAATATTCTTATCCAAAGCAGACACTAAGAGTCTTTTTGTATACATTCTTATTCTTGCTAACAATAACCATTTGGGGCATGTAAAGTCCCGCGCCATTATACACAATTTCCATCATGACTGATCTCATAGGTATCCACAGAAACTAAACACTGCCATCTAGAAGTCGAAAACAAAAGTCACATGCGGAAAAGCCAAGAAAAGAAAAGTACTATTATAGCGTAAATACTAGCTGAAAATCTATTCTTGCAAGAAATTATTACCAAACAAGACAACGTCAAAACAAATTACTTATCAAACTAGAGTAATCTCATACATTTCACAAAAATCATCATATTGCCTTTACATCCATGACAGCAATTAAGCTTAATTTTAAATAAAAAAGTTCCGCTGCTGCAACACACAAGACATGAAACAAACCAACAACATAAAGAAGCACAAGAGAAAATGGAAATTACTCTAATAAGAAAGAGGAAAAAAATAGAAGCCCGATTCTTAAAAAATAAAGCTAGTGTTGCCCATAAAAATCCTTTATACGTAGTCCATTGTTCGCCCTCCGGGATTTCTTGATTATAAATAGAAATCCTTCATAGTTGGTTAAATCAATTCTAAACTGATGGACTTACCACAACTCTCTTCCTATACTGTCAAGGAAAACAGAGAAGAATAATGGAGGAGTCCGTTATCAGAAATGAATTTTCCACAATTTCCGCCCTTCCATCAGGTACAACACCGTCACAGTCCTTAAATCAAGTGAATGCTATCTCACAGATATAAACATTCGGTATGTTAAAAGACACTACAGCTCAATTTCTTGGAAGATATTTAGTGGAAATTCATCCAGGAAAGTTATGATGTTCCCGCTCTACAAATTAACCACTTCTTGAGGAATAATAGTGCACTAAGGAAAGAATAAAATCCTTGGTATGTATCATGTAATACGAGTAGTAGGTGCAAAATAAAGATAATAAAGCAGAAAATCAGAAAAATATAGTAGTAAAAGATAATAGGCAATGAAACAGAAGTTAATGACCTCGATCTTCAAAAATATAATAGACACCTTAGTATCTAATCATTGTCATGGCTAAATTGTGATACTGAAAAATGGGACAACACAAATTGCAATTGAACTGTGCCCATAAGACAAGCATAATAGATACTATGGAAAGCTCTTACAACCAATCATGTACCAAAGACCGTAAGACAACTCCAAGAGAAAATGAACACTACAGAATTTCAAGCTAATGTCTTCACATGTGCAAATAGATAACTTTTTGTTGAAAATGCAGTACCGACGAAAATGGAACAACTGAATTGAAAGAAAAGCCTAGAACGGATGTAAGAAGCCATTAAAAAGAGGATACGGGTCACCTAACCTTAGAAATCAACATATAGCACAAATA
Source organism: Nicotiana benthamiana (assembly GCA_034376525.1). NCBI lineage: Eukaryota > Viridiplantae > Streptophyta > Magnoliopsida > Solanales > Solanaceae > Nicotiana > Nicotiana benthamiana. The sequence goes on along the minus strand of CM067333.1, from coordinate 12,688,527 downwards.
CTAGAACCTACCTTCTAGATATGCTCATACATGTCGGAATCTGCAAAGAGAGAGACTTGCACATTTGGCTCTTCAAGCAAGTGAAGATGAGGGTAGCAAAGCAATGCAAGGATCATATAGCAGGGGATCTTTGCTCAGGAAGGAGAGTAGGTGGTCATATACAAAGGAAGAAGTCAAGTCGCTTGAAGAAGAAAAAAACTTGCCAAAGCAAAAATTCAAGAGGCAGAAACGTTTCGGAGAGACTACAATGAGCTACAACAGGAATATGAAAAATATAAACAATTAACAGAAGATTCTTTTCCTTTTCTGATAAGGTATAGTTTTTAATTAACAATTGGGGGAAACCCTGTATACAAGTTGTACGCCAAAAAGAGAGAACCTACACCAAAATATAGTTCTCAAGAAAAGGAGCCAAAATCCCCTATACGAATAGGAACCTCATACATACACCAAAAAGAAACTAGAAACAAAAGACCATTTTACAATTAACATAAATTTATCAGGCAGAACATTTGAATGGAGGAAGATTAAAAGATTTGGTCTTTCCATGGAAAATTGGACATCGAAGAAGCTGAAGAAAGTGAGTCTATTATAATAATGTAGAGCTGTTCACATTGAAGGCAGCCCATATCCTGAGATTCCCAGACTTGACGTTTTTCTCATATCTGATACACGAAACTGGCAAGATTACCTTTTCTTTGTTCTGGATATAGAAGACTACCTAGACCCAAATTGCATACACAATTTATTCCCACAAATTCCTAGTCATTTTCAAACAGAAACATAAAGTATCAGACTATTTGCTTTTCTAGTTTGTGACATAATCAGTTTCTTTGTCAATGGCACATACCTGATCATTTCACAGTTCCATCAAATGCCGCAGTCACAAATTCACTTAAATTTGCTGAATTTCTTTTCCAATCAAGTGGTTTTGTTTAGCTTTGAGTATTCCATCAGTAAAAGATATCCTGAACTTTCTAATACCCATTCAAGATTGAACATAAAATAAGTACATCACCGCTATTTCTTCCAAAGAATACTTTCCCCATACTACAAAGTGCGTACAACTATATCTTTGAACATTAGTTTGATTCAATAACTGGAGAAAAGCTCATCTGGTTCAAGCTACAAAGTTTTACATGCCTCCAATATATATTTAACATAAAACCATAGAACTCCATGTAGCTTTTCAAAATTAAACTAACAACATTTCCAAGAAAATTCAAATTATTCCAAAGAAAATAGATGATTTAACTAGGAGCATAAGACCTCATACTGCTCCAAGGGAACTTTGCTGCTGCAGAACCAATATCTGAAGAACGTTCTCCACCACGTTCACGATCACGACCACAACTCAATCTCCTCTCTGAATTACTCCTCGTGTCTCTCTTCTCGTCAAGCCAATGCATCTTCTTAGGCTCGCCATCCTCAACAATGCTAGACTTAGATTTCTTGCTCATATTTTTCTTTTCCTCTTCGATCATTCGTATAGGATAAAGATCACTCGATATAGACAAAGGGTTTTTAAGTGTAACATAAGCTTTTTTGTAGTCTGGTTTAGCAATTAATAGCCCGCCTCTCTTCTTCTTCTTTCCATCCATGTTTAAAGTTTGGACCTTTTCAACTTCAAAGCCGTACATTGACTCCAATACCCTCTTTATCTCAATCTATAAATAAAATTCTTAGAAATATTAAGAATCTTTCGTGTCAGAGAATCGCTTATTCTTGAATAGAACAAAATAGATAGTGAAGATTCATATAGCTTATGTGGGATTATGGGTTGCCATTGTAGTTAGAAACAACTTAAAACTTTTATTTTACCTAAATAAGATAGATTTATAGCCACACAAATATGTATGGCTTGTTTCAAAAGTTTTTTTTTTTTTTTAAATTATGTGTCGAGCCAAACACCATAACAATAAATGGGATCTGGTAGAGTAGTAATAATGTGAAATATAATAAAAAAAGATGTTACCTTGGAAGCAGAGGGGATGGTTTTGAGGGAGATCTCAGTGATGTTGGAGAAAAAGGAAGGTATGAGAAGCTTAATCGGCAGATTAGCGAAGTTTACAACTCTTCTTCCTAATCGACTTCCCATGATTCTTTTGATCAGTCACTGTAATTCCGAACTCTCAGCAATGGCGTCTCTGTGCAGGGAAAGAGGGTTGATTGTGGGTTGGGCCTAAAATGTGCGTGGGCTCTAGCGCTCTGCTACATGGATTCTGATGTCAAAAAAGGGTTAAAATAGCACGACTAGCCAGTTTTCGGATTGGTTATTTAAAAATAGTTCGTGTTTACCAAATCAATAAAAAATAACTACTATTTTATTGCAACAGAGATTGATTCAACATGATATACTGAAGTTAGGTGCACATATATATAAACTTCCAGTATATTATATTGGATCAGTATACTTTGCTGCTCCAGTATAATATACTAAAGACTGGAGTAGGGGGCGGACCTAGTGCATGGACTACGAATTTTTGAGAACCCAGTAGTCTTACGTAGACCCTGTATTTATATTAATAAATTTACCAAATATTAGTAAATATTTGATTGTGAACCTAATTATTATTCCATATTAATATGAAATTAGGTATGAACCCATAAACCTCAATTCCTGGATCCGCCTCTGACTGGAGTACCGGTGCTCCATACTTCAGTATATTATGTTGGGCCGGTATATTATACTGGAAGCTGGAGTTTCAGTATAATATACTGAAACTCCAGTAAATTATGCTAGAGTATTTTTCGAGATTTTGAATAGTATTTTCATTCAGATTAATCTTTACATGAAAAGTGACTAATCACCAATTTACAAGTGGTCATCCAAAAATAGTGACAATTTTAAAAGTAATCAAAATTTAGCCACTTTTCATATAAAGATAAATCTAAACGAAAATATTATTTAAAATTTGAAAAATACTATAACAACAACAACTACCCAGTATAATTCCACCAAGCAGGGTCTGTCGAGGATAGAATGTACGTAGCCTTATCCCTACCCTAGAAGGGTAGAGAGATTGTTTCCAAATGACCCTATGCTAAAGTAGGTGAATGTTAGAAAACTAAATCGGAGATAACAATAAAAAATAGCAAGATAGTACTAATAACAAGTAATATTAAGATAGTATATTTAGACAGATAAGTCCAAGGAAGCACGCGAGAACATAATGGAGTCTTGGTAGCAAACTACGAAAATACCGAAGGTAAGTAGTAACAGAACCAGAGATGCAGCTATAGCAAACAAGGAAAAAATATCATCATACTAGCACTGATACTATCGAAATAGGGAAGACCAAGGGGAAACGCCCAAGTACCTACTAACATTCCACCCCAATATTCCACCTACACACCCTTCTATATAGGGTTATGCCCTTGGTCAGCTCAAGTTGAACCATGTCCTGCCTGATCAGCTCACCCGAAGACTTCTTAAGTCTACCTCTACCCCTCATCTCACCCCCAAGGCCAACCTCTCACATCTACTGGCTGTGGAATATGTGCTTCTCCTCTTAACATGTCCAAACCATCTCAACCTTGTCTCACGTATCTTTGCCTCCACAAAGGCCACTCCCACCTTGTCTTGATACTTCATTCCTAATTCTATAAAATCTAGTATACCCACACATCTATCTCAACATTCTTATTTCCGCTACTTTCATATGCTGGACATGTGACTTTTTGACTGGCCAACACTCTGCCCCATATAACATAGTCGGTCTGACCACTACTGGACTTCCCGGCATAATATACTGGAGTCTTAGTATAATATATTGGTCAATATTCCAGTATAATATACTGGAACTCTAGCATAATATACCGGATTTCAGCATAATATATTGCAATTTCAGTATAATACATCGTTCAAGCATAATATGTTGGAAGTTCATACACACATGCTCCAATTTCCAGAATATTATGCTGGAACTTTTCGCGTGTTGGAGTTCCAGCATAGTTCATATACAAGTGTACCGATCTCCAATATATTATGTTGGAACTTTCCGTGTTGCAGCAGAATAGTGGCTATTTTTCTATACTTTACAAACGCTAACTATTTTTCAGTCCGAAAACTGACTAATACGTGCTATTTTTACCCAAAAAAATTATAATCACTTCATTGGAAGTTGGGGTGTCAAAAAATTTAGTCTATCCAAACATGAAGAGATTTGGGCGCATTCGACGTGGAAATATAATTAAAATAAAACAGTTTATGAGTCAAATGTATTATACGAGTCAAAATCACGACACTCACAAGCTGTTCTAACCATTTTGCCAACAATATTTTAATGGTCTTTTGATGTTTGAAGAAATAGAGCATTTTTTTCCTCAAAACAAAGATCATTTTTCTAGACAGAGTACTAATGTCTAAATTATAATCATCAATAAATTCTTTAACCTGATATGGCTCTCAAATTTTAGCAATTAAAAAAAGGTTGCAGTCAGGGGCGACACCATGTTGGCTTAAGGATGGTCAATTTATTACTCTTCGCCGAAAAATTATATTACGTATAAAATAAAATATTATTTGTTATTAATTAAAAATAGAGTTTAAACACCCTTACATAATCTACTGACAAAGGGTGTTCAAAATTTTAACACCCTCATTCCCGGCTTCGCCATTGATTACGGTGAGTTTCTATTATTTAGCTAATTCCTAAAGAACTAAAGAAAACATTTGTATCACAATATATCCAAACCAACAAAGTATATTTAGGATATTCCTCCAGCATGAACACATTTTACTAACACCGAATTAACCTCATACTTCTACTCTTTGCAGCTTGTTCTTAACGTTCAAGAGAGTAATTTCCTTACATATAGAATCATGTAATCGAAATCAACACATTGTAAATGATGGAGTTGCACAGCTCAAATATTTGCAGTTATCTTTACTTAATGTAATAAATCATGCTCTTTTAGAGCATCCGTTTGTAGCAGAAAAGAGTGTCACCTAACTCATAACAAAGTGCAGTTTTCTCCACTCCAACAGGAATTTTTGGTAAGAAAGTACAGCTCCTTTGAATAAATTAACTACATGTTCATATGATTGCTCATAAAGATGATGAACAAATTTTACCTATACGTAGTGGTAGTAAAATGGATAAAAGAAAATTATTATCTACCCATATTATTTATTAAAAAAAGTAGATTGGATAATAAACTTTTTAACAACAGATAAAATATGAATAAAAACCATATTATCAACTTCGCCATGGATAACTTGCATGAGTATATGATTAAACCATGTCAACGTTAAGGAGGTATTCACAGACCGCCATGTGTCACCAATACGAGTCCAATGAAAGCCTACCCGAGGTCGAAATGGTTCCAGGAATGATAGAGGTTGCGCTTGAAGAGTCGGCAAAAATCAAGATCAAGAAGCCAGCATAAATTAAGGTCAAGGTCGAATATCCTACAAAGAGTTATAAAGGCTACTTTCAAGATAGGATACTAAAAAATATTCAAGTGGAGATTCTCTGCACTCAGCAGCGTACGCATGATTTTTCATAAGTGGTGTTACTATTTCTAGTAAAAGGGGTGTAACAGTCAAAAATATTTTGTGGAGCCAAAGAGTTCTAACCCATGACCTCTCACATAATACCTGAAACTAACAAACACTAGACTACTAAGATGTTTTGTTGCAAGTGGTGTCACTTTTAATGATTTTATCTTGTATTTCTGTTTTACTTATTATTTTGTATATATATAAATAGTAAAAAAATTTGACGAATCGGTGTCCCGTGACACCGCTTGCCACCATGTAAATTCGCCCTTGTCTGCACTTGTACTATTATAGTTTTTAAGAATATGTTCCCTATAAATAGAAAGAGACATAATAATAGGGGAAACGAATATTCACTCGTAAAAGAGCACAATGACTTTATAGAGAGGATCTAATCATATTACAAGCATACAAAAATAATTTTTTTTTTTACTAAAAGCCGTGTCTAACTTTTTCACTAGATCCAAGAACAACCTAAGGGTAAGGCTCATCAATCATTCTCATTGTTAGAAAGAATATTCACATATATCACACATTTTTCGGGCGACTCGCACAATCTAATTTACTTAAATATCATTTATTATTATTTGTTACTATTTGATGTTATCTACCATCTTTTTAGATCATTGAATATTGTTATTAATGCTCACATTGATTATCATTAGGTCAATATACATATTATCTGTCATAACAATGATGACCTCATCTTTTGAATATTATTATTAGCTCAAACTGTCTCTTTATTATTTAAATCTAATTGCTTGAACCGGAATTCATATTATTGGGTCAACCGTAACCAATCAATGAATAAAAAATAATAACTAATGGATTTAACTTTTACATTTGTAAAATCTTAAATGGGGGTTCCTCGAGTTTTCGAGATTATAAATTCTCTCAAAAGTGATCATATTATTCAAGAACTCATAAATAAATCATATTATCTGTCAATTAACTTGTTTTTATCCACATTAAATATAGGTTGTATAATTTATTCATTTTTATATTACCCATTTCAACTCGTTCCATATTTGAGCTGACTATTGTTTGCCACCCTTACCTATAAATATCAAATCGAACGTTTATTGAAAATGAACTCTTAACCTTTATATAATTAGGCAAATATCTGTATAAATACTAACCTCTTCAAATCTCATCTATAAGATTCCATTGAATAATTGTTATCGGCAGATAAGTATTAAAAAAAAAAGGGAATCATATGCAAAAAGTAGATATGATTCTGGACCCAAATCTTTCTTTGACTTGTTAGCATACCTTAAGTAAGAAGATTGCCCCTCAGCGCAAATGAGAAAAGATATAACTACATCAAGTTAAAATATATTAGTAGTGATAAAATTCTCACTCTTAAAAAATTAAAGTTAATTACTTTTACATATTAGTCTTCAGACCTCATTTGTAAGAATATATTGATTCCTTATTGTTGTTTCCTTTTATGCATTAGCATTCCCACACATCGATTTCTTAACCACCCTAGCAATGATTTATTACACATCTTAACTTTGAAACTCAATTTAAACTTTGTCATTTTTTCAAATATCATGAATCTATTATTGAAAAGGCATCAGCATCACCTCATCTCCAATCAATATTTCCTCGCCAATGTATAAGTCCGTAGCCATAGGGGAGGCAACTCCTTTTAAGCCTCAATTCAATTCTTTTTGTGTTATAATTTCATCTCAAAACTATGAAAACCAAATCAAAAAGGGATTCTACTCATCTATATTCTACTGATTTATTGTTCCACTCACCAAATACTAAAAGAAAACGAATAAACTGGTAATAAAATGGCACTAACATCGGATAAAACAGCAATCACCAACCCATATTTTATGTCTACAAATTTGGGAATGAAGCCGATTTGTGTGTCGACAAGGACATTTGAAGAACCAAAACATACATTGAATCAAACCATGTCTTACTGAGGAATTGTAGTAATAATTTAATCAGTGTTTCTTGTCTTTTTGGGTAGAAAAGTGAGAAAATTGAAAACTTATTAATGTTGTTAACACGTAGCACTCCCGACAATTATTTGTCCATTTGGCCAACTTGCCTTTTTGCGGCTCACCTAGTAAGTGACGGTCTCTGTTCATTTACACTTAATTTTAAATTATTAATACCATGGAATAAGATCATACCTTAGTAGTTAATTTGGATATTAGTTCCATCAAATATCAAACTACTCAAGTAAGACAAAACCATAATCACATTAGAAGATAGAGTAGTAAATTTAATGGTTAGGAGAACAGAAAGTCGTGGTTGTGGACTCAAAATTTTCAGTTTAACGAATAGGAAATATCACACCATTAATCATTTCTTGTGACAATAAATTCTAAAATTCGTACTAGCGAAATGATTTCCCCCCATAAAATTAGACCTGTTTAAATACCGCTACATACAGTTACATTCTACGGAGCCGTGGTTAGATCTACAATGTTGTATGGGGCGGAGTGCTGGCCCGTGAAGAACTCGCATGTTCAGAGAATGAAGGTTGCGGAGATGAGGATGCTTAGGTGGATGTGTGGGCACACCAGGCTGGATAAGATCAAGAATGAAGTTATTCGACAGAAGGTAGGGGTGGCCCCGGTGGACGAAAAGATGCGGGAAGCGAGGCTGAGGTGGTTCGGGCATGAGGAGGGGCTCCGATGCCTCGGTGAGGAGCTGCGAGCGGTTGGAGATTGTTGGTGGTCGGCGAGGGAGAGGGAGGCATAAGAAGTATTGGGGAGAGGTGATTAGGCAGGACATGGCCACAATGCAGGTTACCGAGGACATGACTCTTGATAGGGGAGTCTGGAGGTCTAGAATCAAGATTGTAGGTTAGGGGCTCATAGGTAATTAGTGTTTTAGTATGGTAGTTCCTGCTTGATATTACTGCATGCGACTGTATTTATGTTGCTTATGTTTTCATAACTATTTACGTTACTTTTGTGGGAGTACCTATGCTTTAGTATTTGATTTTGTCTTGCTTGTGTTTCTAATTTTATCTCTGTTTCTTAATGCAGCTTCCCCATTTTTACTCTACTCGCCGAGGGTCGATTGGAAGCAGCCTCTCTGCCCTTTCGGGCAGGGGTAAGGCTCGTCTACATATTACCCTCCCCAGACCCCACCTGGTGGGAGTATACTGGGTAATTGTTGTTGTTGTTGTACATACAGTTACAATTTTATAATCGATTTCAACTTATTTGAAGTGTGTTAGTAATAATAGTAGCAATTGCCAGTGAAATTCAACTATAAATATATGAAATAATTTAAAACCAATTACACCAGATTGTCATAATTAATAAACGATAAAATGATATTGTACAGTCGTTCTTAAAATAATTATAAAAAAAATATTCTTTTCTTGATTGTGTGTGTAAAAATTTCCCTTTGTTCCAAAAAATTTACTTTTTTTCGAAATCAATGTTGGTCAATAAATTTCAATTTTTACTTGAAGATGTATCTTGAAAATTTTCGAAAATTTAAGAATATCCAAATAAGTTGTTTTTTAAAAATTTCCATTTAAATAACTCACAAAACTTCAAATATAATCTAAAATTATATTTGTATTCAAATACAACTTTAATTTCAAATATCATCTTCACTTAAAATTTTCCTTCACTATATTTTAAAATTTTATAATGTTTATGTCCAAACGCCCATTAAGAGTGATTTTTGCCTCTGAAATTTGCTGCCGCCTGAAGAGATATGCGGAGTATGGGGTATGGCTATGGACCGAAAATATGATCAGGGACACGTGTCATGGGTACGAGGTCTCATCCGTTTCATATTTCAAAAGGTAATGCTTTTTGTTTTGTTTTTCATTTCTTTTCAGCGTCATGATTTGTGAAGATACTGTGTTCTGGATATGTTGCTAAACTTTCTTTTGTAGTCATAATTGAGGTGGTCCTTCTTGTTTATTTAGAAGTAATTTCATTAATTTCCTTAGTCGTTTATCAAATTTAGCACAATCAAAAAATAGTATTAAAATTATATAGAAGTACTCGTACTCCAAACCGTATGCATGATATTTTGACTCTTTTTAACATAATTTTTTATTGCATTAAAAAATTAGAATATACCATAATTCAAGTAATAGAATAAGATATTTTAAATTCAAAGACAATGGCTTAAAGATCAATAAAATAAAGCCAAAAAACAAACCTAACTACCTAAATATGTGACTAACATGCTCAAAGAGTTAAATTAACTAAATTTGATAAATACATCTGCTTCGACCAATTTATTCCCATTAAATAAAATTCCTTTTCTACTTTGTCACATATTCCTTAATTAGTTTATATGTACTTTGATATTTGTACATAAGAAGGTGTGATTGTTAGCTAATTAAAGATGAAGTACTTGATTGAATTATCAATCAATATAGTAAGGGAAGTAACAAAACAATTAGAAGAAGTAGAAAAACAGATATGGTGAGGAAGAAAGAGGAAAAAGTAAACGATAGAGAGAAAAATAATGGAGAGTGTTATTATTTTCATTCAAAGTATATCTTTATAATGTGATAATATGTATATATATAGTTATTACTTAAGCCTCATTTAACTAATTCTTAATTCTAACCTAACTAATTCTACTAACAGTTATTAACATCATTAACTAACTACAAACAGCTTTTTATATAAAGACTGTTTTGACCTTATTTTATTTAACACTCCCCCTCAAGTTAGGTGGTAGAAAGATATTAAATATCCCTAGCTTGGACTTCAAATATTTATATTGAACTTTAGTTAAGCCTTTTGTAAGAATATCCGCTGGTTGCTCTGTAATAGATATACATTTTGCAGCAATGAGACCTGTTGGATTCTTTCTCTCACGAAATGGCAGTCGGCTTCAATGTACTAAGTCCTTTTATGATAGACAGAATTAGCAGCTATTTGAATGGTTGATTTGCTATCACTGTATATGTGAATAGGAAGTTTGATCTGAACTTCCATCTCTTTTAGTAATCCATGAAGCCAAATTAGCTCAGCAACAGTTGTTGCTAAACTTCTATACTCAGCTTCTGCAGAACTTCGAGATACAATGGTTTGTTTTTTTTTTTTATTTCCATGAGACCAAGGAACCACCAACTTTAATGAAAAATCCTGTGACTGATTTTCTTGTTAATGGACATCAGCCAGTTCGCATCACAAAATTGCAGTAATTGTATTGATCTGACTGCTAGACAATAGGATTCCTTGACTAGGTTGATTATTCATATATTTGACATTCTCAAGGCAACTTCCATATGAGATTTTTTTGGTTGCCGTAGGAACTCACTTAGAGTCTGAACTCCAAATGCATTATCTTGTCTTGTTACTGTTAAATAGAGAAGTTTTCCTATCAACCTTTAATAGGATACTTGATCAAGACACCATTTTTGAACGGGAAAAGATTTTTTTTAGCACAATATTTCTCTGCCTTCTCTCTAAGACTAGAGAGAGAAAGCTAGTGAATTCTAGTTTTAATGGGCTTAAATCCTTCATCTAGTGTCGTTTCATCTCAATTTTAATCCCAAAATAACGTCATTCCTCTTATAAACATTTCCCAGTTGTTTTTACATCCATATCTATAACCTTTTTGTCCAGATCTTAATTTCAAAATTTACGGATTACTGTAGCACTATCTTCTTCATCAGAATCTGGAATTTCTAAGCACTTTTTAGAGGAGACTCGGGGCCCGCGAACGCCGACGAACTACCTCAGAGCCTCTGGACTGAAGGATCACTCCCGGTCTAAAGCTGCGTTCCGTAGACTGGGTCCTGACCTGTGCACAAAAAGGCCCAGAAGCATAGTATCAGCACAACCGACCCCATGTGCTAGTAAGTGTCCGGCCTAACCTCGGCGAGGTAGTGACGAGGCTAACTGGACCTACCATAAATAATCTGTACAGATATATACGATAACAGAAAAGGAAAACAAGAATTTAAACAAAAAAGGGGAGGGGAGATGCGGGGGGGAATAGCAGTTCAATTATAACTTCTACAATTAAGAGATGGAACTGAATATGTAGCATTTAAATAAGAGAATCCATGAAACAACAACTAATAAATGGAAAATGAAATAAGGAACACCAGTAAGGTAAGACAAATAAAATCACATTGCATGGCACCACCCATCGTGCTTTTACTCTCGTCCTCACCCAGTCAATAGCACCACTCCATCTTCTGGAGGAAATCAATATATACCACTCCATCTTGTGAAGGAAATCAATAAATACCACTCCATCTTGTGGAGGAAATCGATATATATCACTCCATCTTGTGGAGGAGATCAATAAATACCATTCCATCTTGTGGAGGAAATCGATAAATACCACTCCATCTGGTGGAGGAAATCAATATATACCACTCCATCTTGTGGAGGAAATCAATAAGTACACGGCATCACCTATCGTGCTTTATCGCTCCTCCTCACCCAAACAATAATCACAATTAATGGGAAAAAGAGTAAACAACAAGATTAACCATTCCCGCAAGGGAGAACAATGCAACAACAAGTCCCAGCAAGGGAAACAATTTAACAACAAGTCCTGAAAAGGGAAACAGTTTAACAACAAGTCCCGGCAAGGGAAACAGTATCACAACAAGTCCCAACAAGGGAAAAACACCAAAAACTCATCTCTAGTTCATTTACTTCTCATCTTTCACTTCATAGCTCTTATAACAAGAATTTATCCCAATTGTTCACTTCTTTCACAATTCTAATAACAAATGACAACACGGTCATGCTCGACTCGGGCGCATAGGTAACCGTCACCATACCTATACACCGACTCCACATAGCACATAGCAATTAACAACCTAATCCTACTCCCTCAAGCCAAAGTTATATCGAACACTTACCTCGAAGGCTTCCAACTCAACTCACGCCTATAGAATAGCTTTACCCCTCGAATTCGCTTCAAAACTGGTCGAATCTAACCACAATTTACTCAAATGTATCAACAAATGCTAGTTAAATCAATTTGGATGCATAAGAATGAAATTCTCAAAGTTTTACTCAAAAATTCCCAAAATGCCCCCGGGCCCACGTGGTCAAAACTCGAGATTCGAACCAAAACAGAGTTTATGCAATTTGTTTTGAAATCGGACCCCACATTGAGGTCCAAATCTCCAATTTTATGAAAACCTAGGTTCTACCCCAAATCCCCCATTTTTAACCACGAAAGCTTTGATTTAAGGATAAAATCATGTTAGAATATGATAAAGATTGAAGAATACTAGTAAAAATTGACTTACATTTGGTTTGGGGACGAAAGGGTTCTAGAGGAATCGCCTATGGTGGCTTTGGGTTTGGAAAGATATGAAAATGAGGTCTGAATTCGTTTAAGTAACAGTTGCAGGGTTGCAGATGTCGCAAATGCGACATTGATTTCGCATTTGCGAACTGGAAAAATAAAAGAGGAACTCGTAATTGCGAGAAATAGTTTGCAATTGCAAACTAGGGAAAATTGAAAGGGAACTCTCATTTGCGAGAAAACTTTCGCAAATACGAACTGGGGTTGGACTAGGGAAAACTCGCATTTGCGAGATGCAACCTCGCATTTGCGAACACGGGCTAAGGAAGGGGGAATGGCATTTGCAATTTTTATTCTCGCATTTGCGAAGAAGCAAGCCAAGCAAAGATCTCGCAATTGCGAGGCAGACTTCGCAATTGTGAAACCTGCAGACACCAGATGATAAAAATGCAGCAAAATGAGCCTAACACCTATCTGAAACTCACCCGAGCCCTCTGGGTTCCAACCCAAACATACACCCAACCTCAAAAACATCCTACGGACTTACTCATGTGATAAAATCACCAAAATAACATCTAAATCAAAGAATTAACCTCCAAAATTCATGATTTTCATTTCAAGTTCAAAACTTTCAAACTTTTCCACTTTTAGTCCAAAACACGTCAATCGACGTCCTTTTTCAACCAAACATTACATATAGCGCTTAACGCCCATTTAAGAATTTTACCGAGCGTCGGAACCAAAATACGAGCCCGATACCATCACTTTTGATCAATTTTCGTTTCCAATTTTCCTTAAGCATTTTCAAAAACAATTTCACAGAAAAGCTCCATACTCGGGCCTGGGACCTCCGATTTCGATTCCGGGAATACGACCGGGTCCCAAATTTCATTTCGGACCATACAGGACCGTCATATCACGGGTCCGGGTCCGCTTACCGAAAACATTGACCAAAGTCAACCATAGCAATATTAGTATCAAAATTCATAGTTTTTTTCACAGAGTTCAAATATTTTCACATTAAAATCTTCCGGCTTCACGCCCGGACTGTGAACGCCAATTGAGGCAACCAAATAAGAGGTTTTCAAGGCCTCATAAGTGCAAGAAAAGGGAGAATTACGGTGATGACCATTTGGGTCGTCACAACACTGAATTTTCATAAGATCTAAAATGTATCAGACAAATGTTATATATGATCTCCTTTTAGTTGAGATTTGACAAGCATATCATCCATGTAGACTTCCATAGTTTTTCCTAAATGTTCTTGGAACATTTACGTCACCGATCTTTGACACGTGACACCAATATTTTTTAGATCAAAGGGCATTACTTTATAACAGTAAGTCCCTCTGTCTGTTATAAATGAAGTCTTTTCTTCATCTAGGGGATCCATTTTAATCTGAGTGTACCCTAAATATGCATGTAAAAAGCTTAACAATTTGTGTCTTGCAGTAGCTAGCATCAATCAATTGATCTATATGTGGTAATGGAAAAGAATCCTTAGGACAAGCTTTTTAAGGTCGGTGTAATCCACAAGAACTCGCTAGTATTGGCTAACCAACTAGGATACTTTACCTCGCGGATAGACCTAATTTTTAATAGTTCTTGAATCTCATCTCGAATCACCTGATTTTTAAAGTTCCCTGCTTTCTCTTCTTTTGTTTGAATGTGGATACGATGAGTCATCATTTAGCTTGTGAGTCATTACTTTCGGGGGTATTCCTGTCATATAAGAATAGGACCACGCAAAGCAATGCATGTTAGTTTTTAAAAATTCAATCAACTTATCTTTCATGTCGTGGCTTAGGTTGGCTCCAATGTAGACTTTCCTTTTAAGCCATTGTGCAAGTAACTCTACAACTTCCAGTTCTTCAATTGTTGTTTTGATATTTTCATTTTCTTTTGGCTCTCGAATGGAACCGTGCCTTGAGTCCACATTGTTCGCCCTTGTTCAGTTGAGGTTTGTGCTGTGGTATCCTCAACTGGATTATGTAATTTCTACGTTCCTCATACTTTAATCTGCTATATAATTGATATGCCTAGAAGTCCGTTGATCTCCATGGATTTGACGTACTCCCTATGGTAATGGGAATTTGATAACTTGATACAAGATAGATGGAACAACATCCATCTCGTGGATACACGGTATCCCAAGAATTATATTGTAAGTCATTTCCATCTCTACCACCTGAAATTTCGTATCTTTGACCATCCCTTCTGCGAATGTTGTAAGTATTACCTCTCCTTTCGTTACAACGCTTGAATTGTCGAAGCCAGACAAGGTATGTTCCTTAGGTATGAGTTTATCCTCAACTTGTATTTTGCTTAGTACTCTTAGCAAAAATGATGTTCACGGAACTACCTGGATCAATCAAACTCATTTCGCATTAGTATCATGTACAAGTAGAGATATTACTAGTGCATCATGGTGTGGAATTAACACGCTGTCCGCATCTGCATCATTAAATGTAATGCTTTCTTCCTCCAAAACGCGCTGAACACGCTTCCCGTGGGTCATTGTAACTTTAGAAACCTTATTCGCTGCCGTATATGTTATGCCATTAGTTTCTTCACCGTCTCTTATAACATTAATGGTCCTTTTTGGAGAAGGAGGTTTAGGGGCTCTTGCATGTTCTTCATGTATGCTTGCTTACCTTTTTCACTAAATAAATTAGTAAGATACCCTTGTTTCAATAGATGGTCGACGTCTCCTTGTGGCAATCTACAATCTGCTATTTTATGACCATGATCGTTGTGAAATTTGCACCAATGATCAGGATTACACCTATTTGATTTGATCTCATTTCTCTTGGAAACTACACCTTATCACCCATGCTTCTTAATACGGCTACTAACTCGGAAGTGCAGACATAAAATTATAATCGCCAAATCTTGCCTCCAAGTTTATATCATCATCTCGCGTGTTTTAATCGTTCTCAAACCTTGATAATGAACCCGACTCTCTATTCCTCGATCTATGATCATACCTTGAATTGTCGTGCTTTGATCGTGAATCTTTTTCCGCTAGGACCATATATGGTTCATATATGTTTTTACCGGACCTTTTTTCAGTTTTTCCACGTTTCAAACTTACCTTTTCCTCTTTTTGAGTTCGTGAGATAATATCTTTTTCTATCCTTAGTTTCGTGCTATATTTGTTGTAAACGTCATTCCAAGTTGTTGCTGAAAATTCACGAAGGCTTTCCTTGAGTCGTCTTGTGGCTTCTGAGCTTTTCTCATTCAAATTACTGGTAAATATTATAGCTGCCCAGTTGTCTGTTACACGTGGTAACGTCATTCTTTCATGCTGGAATCTATCTACGAACTCTCTAAGCAACTCTGAATCTCCTTACTTGATTTTGAATATATCTTCCATTCTTTTTTCGACTTTTTGAGCTCCCGAATGCACTTTGATAGATGAGTCTGCAAGCTCCGCAAAAGAATTTATTGAATTTTTGGGTAATAGAAAATACCATGTCAATGCTCCCTTGGTGAGTGTTTCACCAAATTTCTTGACCAATACTAATTCGATTTCTTGTTTGGTCAAATCGTTGCCTTTCACACCAGTTGTGAATGTAGTCAAGTGATCTCGTGGATCAACCATACCATCATATTTTGGAATATCAGGCATTTTAAACTTCTTTAAGATTGGCACCAGCGCAACACTAGGCTTCCAAGATTTTTGTGAGTATTTGTCCATGTCTATTCCTTTGATTACAGTTGGTACTCCAAGTATTTGCTCTATGCGGTCGCTTTGTTCCTTGAGCTGCTTCTACGGGGTTAGAACTAAATTTTGTAAATCAGAATTAACTATGTTACCTGGTTTGCCATCATGAGACTCGCTTGGAGTTCCACTAGTGCCTGAATGAACGAGCATAGAACATGGTTTTTCCAATGTATTCTGATTCAAAATTGGCGTTGGTGGCGCAACTGGTAACTAGTTAGTAAACGCACTGATAGCATTACTGACTTGTTGAGCAATTAGATTTTTTAAGGCATAATCAAGTGCTTGTTTGTTCACAACTCCAGCATTTTGAATCGCCTCGACTGCATTTTGATTTGCAATCCCATTATTTGTCTTAGAACCATCTGGAGTTCGTTGTCGTTATTGACGTTGTGAATCACATGGTGAAGGGGGTGGAGTCTTGTCACCTGCATCATTTTCTTGTTGTTGAAGACCTTATTGACTATTATCGTTGATGTTTAACACAGTACATTATTTGATGAAAGAATTGACTTAATAAAGTAAAATGATTATCAGATCCTCGGTAACGGGACCAATTTGTTTAACTAAAAAGTGGAATTTCGGCTAAAGCTTATTTTAGAAGAACTCGGGTTACTGATATTCAAATAGAAATGGAAATAGTGGATATAAATAAAGGTTGAATAGAAAGCGAAGTAAATTTGTATCTTCCAATAGAATTTAGTGTCCTTACTAATGACCAGGCTTCCCTTTTATAATTATTCCTGGGTGATACGTTTTGCCTTTGTCAAAATAAGGTCATTATTGACAATTAAAGGCATTTAATGCTATGTTAGAGTGGTAATAATTGTAATTCAATATAGATTCTCTAACTTTTCAGTAATTAATGCCTATTAAATATTGTATATGTATCCTCTTTTGCCATCAAGTTCATTCTCTTATCTTGACTCTTGAACATAAAGAGGTGTAAGCATCAAGTCTATTGAATCTTTACTCGTGTCTGTTGTAACTCCTGGCTCCTTAATTTTTTTTTGTTGATCATTATTCTTTGACCAGGCCACATGTCATGACATGAACTTAATTTTTCCCAATACATTTTTATTATTGTATTTTCATATAAACGCCACTTTAAATTGACTGATCTGCCTAACATTTTTTTTAAGGAAAGAAAAAAGCTTACCATCATCAGAAACATTTATAATGGAATTAATAGAATTTATCAATCACTAATCAGGTCTCTAAGATCTAATTCTGAAATAAAATATAAAAGGCATCACGTGTACTAAGCTTTGGTATGTGCGGGTTTGAGAAAGTATCGGACTACAAGGGTCTATTATACGTAGACGTATCATTGTATTTCTATAAAAAATATTTTTACGGCTCGAACCCGTAATATTCTATCATATGTATAGTAAACATTTAGTGCACCAGACTATCCTAAAATATAAAAGTAAAATTTTGATTAAGTATCTCACTTTTTAATGAATCTTACACATATCAAATTAATAAGCTCCAGTACAGGCTTAAAACACCGGAAAATTAAAACAAATAAAAAAAAAACAATCACCAGAAAGTGGGACCAATAGGCCCCCACACATGAGATGTTGTATTTTTTCTGTTGTTACGAGTAATAGTCTATGGCTCCACCGTTGGTGTCTTTTTCTTCATTTATTTCGGGAGCTCCATTATCAATCATATACTTTTGTAGGGGACACGATTCTCGACTCAGTCTTTTAAGCTTTTCCTTGTGAAGATTCCAGATCCACACTCTCACTCTGATCGTCTTTAAGTTTTTCTTTAGTTTGGGACTAATAATGAATGAGACGAATGTGGATATTAGTTTCACATTTGGTAAAGAAATCAACGGTATGGACCATGTACGGTTGAAAGAAAGGGACATTTATATGCACACTTTGTTTTTTAAGTCACATTTTAACTTACATTTATTTTGTAAAAAATATTATCGTCACACTTTGTATACCTACTTTTTAATCATGACTTATATTATTCCAATCCTTTAATAATATCGTCATATACAAAAATATATATACCTTTAGAAGTTTGAAATACATTCATATTTGAGCACCAAATTCACATTTTTAAATATTCATACATTTCTTGTCATAGATTTTAGATTTGGGTCGCTAGTATGATGTAGCCTCTAATAAAAAGTTCTTTACTTCAAAGACGAAACTAGTGTTTGAACATAGATTTGATTGAACCTTAAAAAATAATGTTTAAAATTGTATTGAAAAAATTATTTTTAAAAGCTAAAGTTTGGATATGTATTTTATTTGAAGAAAAATTTGATATTTTGTGAGTGGAAGAAAAAAATTTCACTCAAAACTTGTAAATTTCTTTTTAAAAATTCTCCAAAACATGATCATATTTCATAAACAAATAATATTTTAATTTATTTTTGAAAAGTAAGGCTAAAATCTATGGCCAGATGCAGGGTGTTCGTCAGTCTGTACGGTACGATATTTAGACATTTCGATCGGTATTTTCGGTATTCGGTTTTTAAAATACTACATCAACATCGTACCTAACTAAATTCGATATGGTTCAATATTTCTTCTTTCGATTTCGGTTTATTTGGTTCAGTAACTTCAGTTTATTCGATTTGAATACTAACTGGTGCATAAAGTCATAGCCTATAATATTCTTAATTAAAGTCTCAAAAGTACAAAATTTAAAACGTTTATTGACAAAAATTTTGTCCAAAACTAACAAATATCAACCAAAGAAAGAAAACTACACATAAAAAGATAAATTTGATCACTAAAAATGTCTTATTATTTGCTTAGAGTTGATCGATAATCACAGAGAATAAAGAAAGTGAAATTTTAGATTTTATATTTATATTATAATTAATAATATGTATATTGTATAATATAGTTTATATTTCGATACATCAATATTTCGGTATTTCATATTAAAATATCAAATATTGTACCTAATACTAATATTTTTGAAAATTTATACCAAAATATCATAAAAATACCAAAATTTTAATTTCGATATGATAATTAAATATTTATTAAATTATGCACCGCACTAATCGGATGTACCGAAATTTTCTGGTACAACTTTGAACTAGCAGATCCCAAACACGAGTAACCTACAATGAGGGAGAAAAACAACAACTAGAGATATAGACCAAACACAGACTCAAAGGAATCTGCATGGTGTGCGAACGAGATGACAAAATTACCACTAAATATGTACGGAAATCTGAATCATTTAGGGTCATTTCGGACAATTAACTCTACTGCTTACCTACACATCCCAGTAATACTTCACTAAATCGTGTCATTTAAAAACACATCACGTCTGAAAAAGTACAATTAAAATAAAAAAGAAAAAGACAAAAGCAAAATTTAATAAAAAAGAAAAAGAAGAAAAGTGAAAAGATTACTGTAAGTTATTTCTAACTGTAGTGAAGAGCAGACAGGAATAGACCAACGGAAAATTTTATTTTGTATTTTATACAATTTATATTAATTATATAAGGTAATTTTTTATATCACAATTTTGTGAATACAAAAATATAAGATTGAATCTCATAATTTTATAAATTCAAAACTATAAGATTGGAGTCTAAAATTTTATGAGACAAAAAAAATTTTCATACAAATAATATCAATTATAGAAAACAAAAAATAAAACTTCTCCCTTTTTAACTACCCAAAGCAATAATATGAAGACACCTTACCTTGTAACTTTGTTTTAATTGCCTTTCCCCCCTTGTGTACTTTTTACCACTGTGTTGTACTATAAAGTTATTTCTTTTAAAGACTTCATTTACAACTTGGACACTTGGACTTGATTACATCTTCATTTTCTTTTCCCTAAAAAGGAAATAATCCCTTTTAAGCTGTCTTTGATAATGTTATACGAGTAACTCTTTTTTGAAATTTTCTATTGATAAAGCATAATTATGGAAGACATGAGAAGTAATAGTTAAAAATATTAGTCATTTTGACTAATTAAAATTATTTTTAAATATTTGATTTGATGAAAAATATAGTTCATAATTTTTAAACTTTAAGTTTACTGTTTCAATTAACAATAAACAACAACAATAAATTTAATAATATCTATAAAATGAATAGTGTGTACGCAGATTTTAGTCCAACCTTAAGAAGATAGAAAAATTATTTTCGATAGATCCAACTCAAGAAAAAAAAACTAAAAGGGAAGCAGAAGCAACTAATAGTAATCTTGCCAAGCAAATGTGATATATAAATGAAGGGAAAGAAATGGTATAGAGTATAAGAAATATGCAGATAGGAAGAAATGAAAATACGAGATAAATGGTTATGAGACGGGTGTATAAATAAAACACACTCGATAAATCACTACTCTTCTATTTTGATTTTCAATCTTCATACTTTTTTATATAGGATCATAATGAAGTAGTATCTCTCCTTAATCTCTCAGCGCGTCCTCGCTGAAGCATCTATACATCTCCTCTTTACTTTTTCAATTAATAGGACAATAATTAGACATTAGTAACTCAATAGATTGATTGTTTGAACTTTTACTTTGTCGGTAAAAGATTAATGCACCACGCATAATCGCCTCCCTCAATTATCCTTTTCTAAAAGAAGTAAAAAAAATAAAAGATTGCCAAGTTTATGTGGGCTTAAGTGATATTGTGGCAAACTTTGAGGACTTATGAGGAAAGAGAATAGTTGAAGATTTTAACTTTAGTATGTGATGTTGCTCCACAGCTGGATCTAGACGGTCGTGGCGGTTTCTGCTCCCACCCCACATGTCCCCATCACCTTCTTCCCTCCCCACCCCACCTTTTCCCTGAGTAGATTCCAAACTTCTTTTTCCTAAGTATATTTATTTATTTTTACCCCTCAGTTTTTTTGTTTTCTTTGAACAACTTTTTAATGAGTTTTATTTATACAATGATAATGTAAATAATTTTCTAAACATTATTAGGTTACGTATAATTACTATATTTTTTTATAAACATGAGATTAGTAACTTAAAAAGATGAACATATTGCCTACTCTACCACACATTAAAATATTCAACAGAATAAAATTTTGTTATACATGTCAATATAACTTTTTTATATTATTATGTTACCTAAAAGATAAAAGTAAGTAATTTTAGATAAAAAACTTATGAACTTTAAAAGTAAGACTATCACCTGCTATAATAATATAAAAACAGTAATAATGTAAAAAATATATAAGTACTATATATGGGTCCATATAAACTAAAATTTATTTTTTTAATTGTTGTCACCCACTTTTTTCTTCTATAAAATCCCAGCCAAAACACCATTTTTAACCCCTCTCTTTTCTCCTTCCTTTTCTCTGCTCTTTGCCAATAGCCAAAGGCTCTCTTTTTCTTGATCTCTTATTCTGTCAAGTTTTGGTCTTTGGTTTCAAGCTTTTCTTGAAACCTCCACCCAATATCTCTAAGAAAAAATACCAAGAAAGTTTCTTTTTGTTAATTTCTTCTGTTGTTATCAGGCTGGGGTCTCAACAGGAGAAATCTAGCCTTGATATATATATTTATTGAGAATTAATCATCAGTGGTTTTATTATTTTAGCTAATCTTAATGCTACCCCTAGTATTTTTAATCTTTGAAATTCATGTCTGCAATTCTCAGTGAACTGTTTCTTTCGGGGTTTATGATAAATTCCACATATAGGCGCAGGACCCATTTGGTGCAATCTTTCTCAGTTGTTTTCCTCTACTGGTTTTACTACATTTCATGATCTTGCTCTTCTCCCCCTAATTAAGTACTTTTCTTATATATTAACCCTCTCTATATATTATTATAAAATAAATAAAATCTTCAATATTTATCCTAGTTATCTATTTCTAAGTCAAAAACTCCATTTGGGTTCTGCTAGTTTTTTATTTTGTACTTTTAACTCTCTTTAAATCTTGAAAATATTACTATTGTTCTTGAAAAAAATTTGGTCATGGCTTCATCAAGTGGAACATCATCAGGGTCATCATTATTTCTTCAAAACTCAGGCTCAGA
This sequence comes from Nicotiana benthamiana, assembly GCA_034376525.1. Lineage (NCBI taxonomy): Eukaryota > Viridiplantae > Streptophyta > Magnoliopsida > Solanales > Solanaceae > Nicotiana > Nicotiana benthamiana. Next base: position 12,666,069 of record CM067333.1, on the reverse strand, counting down.
AGAAGATCTTCAGCAATTAATGGATCAAAGGAAGAGAAAAAGAATGATATCAAACAGAGAATCAGCTCGAAGATCAAGGATGAGAAAACAGAAACATTTGGATGATTTAATGGCTCAAGTTGCAACACTAAGAAAAGAAAATAACCAGATTTTGACAAGTATGAATGTTACCACACAACATTATCTTAATGTTGAGGCTGAAAATTCAATCTTGAGAGCTCAATTAGCTGAATTAAATCACAGGCTTGAGTCACTCAATGAAATTATTGCTTTCGTGGATGCCAACAACAATTGTAATGGTTTTGGTAATATGGACCATAATCAAGAAGAGCCTTATAGCTTCAATTTTGCACAAAATGAACCTATGGTTGATGGGTTCAACATGACCAATTCTTGGAATTATCTTTGTGCCAATCATCCTATTATGACTGCAGATGTCTTGCAGTACTGATTAGTCGGACAGTGAGTTGATTTTCGAATATTAGATGGTTGAAGACTCCAAATGCCAATGTCTTGCAGTACTGATTAGTCGGATCAGCCAGTTTCGAATATCCGAATATGAGATGGTTGAAGAGAAAAAGAATCAAAAGAGAGAATCTTTTTTAAGTAATAGATCTAAGATAAAAATATGGATCAAGTAGTAGAAGCATTAGTACTTATGTTAAGCTTTCTCTTTTATCAAGTAGTGTTGAGAATAAATTCCTTTTGAGGGAAATAATAGTAGTAATATTGGTGTTCTTGTACATGTGGGGTTTGTAATCTCATCTTTGGTTTCTCTTTCAAGAACTTATGCAGTTGTATTTGGGAAGTTTGGTTTTTTTTTTAATTGATGTAATATAATATTATTAATAACCATTTCAAGCATGCTCATTATTTCCCAAGCTATTTCCTAAGTCTCTAAGTTAATGCAACTATCTAGAATAATTTTATTCTTGGGTTTGACTTTCAATAATCATATCATATGGTTATGGTGATTGTAAGATATATGGATTTATATCTAGATATATGGACTTATATCTACACACATATGAACAATATATGGATAATTATATGTTATGTGCTATCTTTTGGTTTGGCCTAATTATGTGGTCTTATGGACATTATGTTAAGGGGGGCCAATGTATTGTCATACTAAAGTGTAGGACTAATGTGTAGATACCCAAAAGGGTAACCTTAGTTTATGATGGGCTAACTAAGGTTACATATGTAACCATGGTTACATGCTTGTGACTCTTGAGTTATGTAACTCTTGCAAGACATAACTCAAGACATAACTCTTGTCTTGTAACTCTTGTCTCTTGGGTTATGTAACTCCTAGAGTTATAAAGTGGGGTTATGGTTCCCATTCTAGTGCAAGACAAGTTCTTCTTCTTCCCATTGAATCAAGAACCATATTGTCCATTGTCTTGCAAATAGGGTGGAAAACCATAAGCCAAATTTTGATAATTGTCATAACACTATTATTGTGAACCTTTTCATATATTATTGAGTATTGTGGATACATTCTTGTGGGGACAAATATACTTCAAGAAACTTGAAGGAAGGCTAAAGGAGTTCTCAACAACTCAAGGACAATCATCAAAAGGAGGCTCAACATTTCCACATATGGATTCAGGTTAGCTTCCGCTCATGTAGTTTATGTATCCGAATTATTCGATATGAAGGTTGTTGTTTTTAGTAGGAATCATAATCCTAACAATTGGTATCAGAGCCACCCTTCATTTTGGATAATTTGGATGTTCATAAGGTTCATGTTATATTAGGATTCATGTTAAAGTATAATTAGAATTTTGTTTATGAAATTCTACCATGAAATAGCATGATAGCATGATCTTATGAATGTTATGATTTGATTCAGTTTGATGTTTTTATATCATGTTAAAACGTTGTATATAGCATAATTTAGTTGGTAAATAACATGTTTTCATGTTTAAAGATTCATGTTAAAAATCATGTTATAATTCAGAAAAAGTATACACTGTACAATCGATTGTATACACTCCAGTGAGATGAAATGTTTTTAAATTATACCTGACAATCGATTGTCTGGATTTGACAATCGATTGTCTGGTCCAGTAACTTAGAAAAATTTTTCCTTGTCACATCCAGTGACTTCAAATTTTTCCAGAAAAAACCAAACAATCGATTGTCTGTTTTGACAATCGATTGTTTGGTCCAGTAACTTAGAAAAATTTTTCCTTGTCACATCCAGTGACTTGAAATTTTTCCAGAAAAAACCAAACAATCGATTGTCTGTGTTGACAATCGATTGTCTGGTCCAGTAAAGTTTACGAAAAACGTTTCAACTCTCTTAAGTTTCAGTGAATGTTAATTGTTTTATAGTCCATCAATTCTTATATATTATAGAATTGTCCAATTCAGTAAACAACGATTAATATTCAAGTGTTACACATCCAATCATGTAACACATTAAGTTGAGATTCATAAAATGGCTTAAGGAACTAAAGTTTATAGCATCTAATATTTTAGTTATTCAATTGAAGCATTATGTTGCCAAAGCAACCTCTATTGTGTAGATTGATTAATTTTAAAATATAAGATGACTGTGAATGTTAGTCTTCCATGCGTTTAACATCGGCCCAAAGGAAGGTGTTATTTGGCAGGAATTCGAACATTCTTGTGGTGGTAAATATGAGACGATTATTTGGTTTTCCATGTGAATATTAAATCGGCCCAAAGGAAGGTTTAATATTTGACAGGAGTTTATTGTCTATGTTTGATCACTACACCAAGAGTACCACTTACAAGTTGATTTTCTGTCCAAAGACTAAAATCAATGTTGTGCTAGGTATCTTGTAATGGGAAATGCCTAACTTTGAATCTATAAAGTTAAAGTTCAAGTTTTGTAAGCATGTATTTAGTAATCCTTTGTTCAATTTTCAGTAAACTCTTCTGTTTCTACGATCTCTGCCAATATCAATAGCATCCCTGTGCTTAACGGCACTAACTTTAAGGAATGGAAAGAGAATGTAATGATCGTTCTCGGTTGCATGGATCTTGACTTAGCACTTCGGACCGAGCAACCTACTCCTCTTGAGGATACATCCTCTCCTAATGAAAAGAGAGCGATGGAGAAGTGGGAACGCTCGAATCGCATGAGTCTAATGATCATGAAGCGTGCAATTCCAGAATCATTCAGGGGCAGTATGAATGATGAACCTGTTGCCAAAGTTTTCCTTGAAAACCTCGAACAGCGTTTTATTCAAAACAAAAAGGCGGAAACAAGTGCACTATTGAGTAAACTTGTTTCTATGAGGTATAAGGGCAAGGAAAATATTAGGGAGTACATTTTGGAAATGTCTCATCTTGCTTCGAAACTAAAGTCACTCAAGCTGGATTTACCTGAGGAACTGCTTGTGTACTTTGTTTTGATATCTCTTCCGGCACACTTTAATCAGTTTAAGGTCAGTTATAACTGCCTGAAGGAGAAATGGACTCTTAATGAGCTCATTTCACATTGTGTGCAAGAAGAGGAAAGGATTAAGCAAGATAAGGCAGAAAGTGCTCATTTGGCATCTTCTTCTAAGGCATCCTCTTCAAGGGATTCTAAGAAGAGGAAAAATAAGGAAGTTGCGGTTGTAAGGCCCAAGATTAAGCAACATAAGGAACCTAAGGTTGAAATTACTGGATTAGGTTGCTTTCTCTGTAATGGGACTGATCATGTGAAGAGAGATTGTACCAAGTACCATGCCTGGCGTGCGAAAAAAGGTACATTTCTGTCTCTTGTTTGTTCTGAAGTTAATATAATTTCGGTACCTAAGGATAATTGGTGGGTAGGTTATGCTGCTCACATAAGGATATCTATGCAGGGTTGCCTGAACTGCCGAAAACCAAATGATGGTGAAAGATACATCTATGAGGGTGACGGCAAGAAGGTGCCAGTTGAAGCTATTGGCAAATTTAGGCTGTTGTTTAAGACCGGTTTTCATTTAGATTTGAATGAGACTTTTGTTGTACCGTCTTTTAGACGGAATTTAATTTCAGTTCCCCAATTGCACATATCCGGTTATAAATGTACATTTGGGGATAATAAAGTTAGTCTCTTTCGGAATTCAAATCTTATTGGTACTGGTGTTTTATCAACATTTGATAGCTTATATTTGGTTGATACAATAACTTCAAATAAAGAAACTTTGCATACAAGTTTAAGTGGTACTAAAAGAAAATTAACTAATGAGAATTCTATTTCACTCTGGCATAAACGTTTGGGTCTCATATCCATTCAAAGAATTCAGAAACTCGTGTCAGATAGAATTCTTGATTCTCTTGATACCTCAAATTCGGAAATTTGTGTTGAGTGTATCAAGGGAAAACAAACAAACAATACTAGATTAGGTGCTAAGAGAGCTTCGGACGTCTTAGAATTGATACATACGGATATTTGTGGGCCATTTCCTACTCCTTGTCGGAATGGTCAACAATTCTTTATCACATTCATAGACGATTACTCTCGTTATGGGTACCTGTATCTTATTCATGAAAAGTCCCAATCCATATTAAAAACCGTAGCTTATATTCTTAATAGAGTTCCAACTGCAGCTACAATAAAAACCCCATATGAACTTTGGACTGGGCATAAACCCGGTATTCGGCATTTTCACATTTGGGGTTGTCCAGCTGAGGCAAGGCCTTATAGGCCGAATGAAAAGAAACTGGACGCTAAGACGGTTAGTAGTTATTTTGTTGGATACTCTGGAAAATTCAGGGGTTTTAAGTTTTATGATCCCACATCACGAATTTTTTTTTTGAGACGGGAAATGCTAGGTTTTTTGAGGATATTGAGTTTGGGGGGTGGGGAGATAAAGTTGTTAGAGATTTTGTCTTTGAGAAAGAACATGTGTCTTTCCCTCAAGTTGTTGAAGCAACTCCGGTTCAAGACAATCTCGAAAATCTCCCCCATCAGGAACCTGATATAACTAATGAAAATCAAACTCAACAACCTCAAATAACTGAAATGCCATTAAGGAGATCCACTAGAGAGAGGAGAAATGCAATTTCGGATGATTATTATGTATTTCTCCAAGAACAAGAAAGTGATATTGGACTTGAGGAAGATGATCCAATCAACTTCCGTCAAGTCATTAAGTGTTCTAACTCTCAAAAGTGGATTGATGCCATGAATGATGAGATGAAGTCTATGAGCGATAATGACGTTTGGGAGCTTGTTACATTGCCTGAAGGTATTAAACCTATTGGTTGTAAATGGATTTTTAAAACCAAAAGGGATTCAGGGGGCAATGTTATTAAGTACAAAGCTCGTCTTGTCGCAAAAGACTACACTCAGAAAGAAGGCATTGATTATAAAGAGACTTTCTCTCCAGTTTCATCGAAAGACTCTTTCAGGACTATAATGGCATTAGTAGCACATTTTGATCTTGAGCTTCATCAAATGGATGTTAAGACTGCTTTTCTCAATGGTGACATTGAGGAAACAATTTATATGGTGAAACCTGAAAACTTTGTTTCGGATGAATCAGAGAAAAAGGTTTGCAAATTAAAGGAATACATCTATGGGCTCAAGCAAGCTTCTCGTCAATGGTATTATAAGTTTTATGCAGTCATTACATCTTTTGGTTTTGAATCGAATATTGCTGATGACTGTATATACCATGAGTTCAGTGGGAGTAAGTACATTTTTCTGGTTTTATATGTCGATGACATACTGCTTGCCTGTAACGATATAGCATTATTACTTGAAACTAAGAAATTTCTTTCAAAGAAATTTGAATTGAAAGATCTTGGTGAAGCTTCTTTTGTATTAGGAATTCAGATACAACGAGATCACTCTAAAGGTGTTCTCGGTCTGTAACAAAAGGGCTATATCGATAAGGTTCTGAAAAGATTTGGCATGCAGGATTGTAAACCAGGCAACACCCCTGTTACTAAGGGAGACAAGTTTTGTCTCAAACAGTGCCCAAATAATACTTATGAAATTTCGGAAATGCAGAAGACGCCTTATGCTTCGGCGGTAGGTAGTCTGATGTATGCTCAGGTATGTACACGACCTGATATAGCATACATTGTTGGGATGTTAGGCAGATATCTAAGCAATCCGGGTATGGACCATTGGTAGGCAGCCAAAAGGGTCATAAGGAACATACATAGAACAAAGGATTACATGCTTACATATTGGAGTTTGGACCAGTTTGAGATCATCAGGTATACCGACTCCAATTTTGCCATTTATGCTAATAACATATGTAACCATGGTTGCATATGTTAATAACAACAGTAGTTTGACGAAAGCAAAACATAAGGACGTCAAATTTCGGGTTGTTAAAGAAAGAGTACAAAATGGACAATTGTGCATTAAGTACATAAGTACAAACTCCATGCTTGCGGATCCGCTCACTAAGGGATTGACACCAAAAATATTTCTTGAGCATATTGCTTGTATGGGTGTCAAATCAGATAAGGATTATGTATTTTAGTGGGAGTTTGTATTGCACATTTACGTATTGTCCATTATATTCAGAAATTCAGTAATTCAGTTATATCTGCGCAGATATTCAGTTTTAAAGTTTTTGTACTCTTACAGTTTAAGTATGATCTCAATAAAGAGAACCAGTTGGAAATAGACATTCTATTGACCACACTTTATGTTATTTCCATGCTACATACCTACACTTGATCCATGTCGTTGGTTATATTGATATACGTGATCTATGATTGGTTCTAGTTACGAATGAGTAACGACGAGCTCTTAGGTCCTATGTTGGTATGATTGATGGACCGGATTGTTCATGACAATTTTATTGTGATAGCAATTTTGTGCACCTAAGGTTTGTAACATATAATATTAAGGTTTGTACATATGTTTGTATATCTCGTCCAAGTGGGAGATTGTAAGATATATGGATTTATATCTAGATATATGGACTTATATCTACACACATATGAACAATATATGGATAATTATATGTTATGTGCTATCTTTTGGTTTGGCCTAATTATGTGGTCTTATGGACATTATGTTAAGGGGGGCCAATGTATTGTCATACTAAAGTGTAGGACTAATGTGTAGATACCCAAAAGGGTAACCTTAGTTTATGATGGGCTAACTAAGGTTACATATGTAACCATGGTTACATGCTTGTGACTCTTGAGTTATGTAACTCTTGCAAGACATAACTCAAGACATAACTCTTGTCTTGTAACTCTTGTCTCTTGGGTTATGTAACTCCTAGAGTTATAAAGTGGGGTTATGGTTCCCATTCTAGTGCAAGACAAGTTCTTCTTCTTCCCATTGAATCAAGAACCATATTGTCCATTGTCTTGCAAATAGGGTGGAAAACCATAAGCCAAATTTTGATAATTGTCATAACACTATTATTGTGAACCTTTTCATATATTATTGAGTATTGTGGATACATTCTTGTGGGGACAAATATACTTCAAGAAACTTGAAAGAAGGCTAAAGGAGTTCTCAACCACTCAAGGACAATCATCAAAAGGAGGCTCAACATTTCCACATATGGATTCAGGTTAGCTTCCGCTCATGTAGTTTATGTATCCGAATTATTCGATATGAAGGTTGTTGTTTTTAGTAGGAATCATAATCCTAACAGTGATGACTTCAAATGATATTATGTTATAATATTTATGGGGTGAATTAATATATTTACGATAGTTATGCCTATCAATAAATTCTTGAACAAGAATATAATGGCAGAATCTTGTAAAGAGTTTGTCAGATTAATTCAAGCGGAGCAAATCTACCACCCACAAAGGTTTTGAGATATTTTTGGCTGTTGCTCTCATGCTCATTGATTCTTTAGACAAATACAACAACAATTGATCGATGCAGTTATAGTCCCACCAATTTTGCCTTCCTTTTTCTGAAAACACCCTCCCCACAAAACAGTTGGTGGAAAAATATTCGATTATTCATACTCGATGTTTATACCATACGAAAAAATTCGATTATAAACATGAGATATATTTAGTGTAGTCCGATCAACTGCTATTAACTAGTACAAATTAATATAAATATATAAATCATATATTTATTAAATCGATATAAGAGTTGGGTGTGAATAAGTTTTTCTTACACGGGCCCCTACGCTACCCCAAACCACAAATTGAATCGTTTCCTTTTGATTAAGAGTGAATTGGTAAAGTTGTTGTCATGTGACTAGAAGATTACATGTTCGAGCCGTGAAAATAGGCTCTTGCAAAAATGCAGGGTAAGACCGCGTACAATAGACCTTTGTGATCGACCATTTCCCGGAATTTGTATATAGTTGAAGTTTAGTGTACCGAATTATCTTTTGATTATGAGTAAAAGGAGTTATATGGGGTTCACTCTAGCATATTTCCTTTTGTTTGCGTATTTCTTCCTGGCCAGACAATAATTGAGTTAGTTCTAGACCTTAAGTGTCAATTGTAGTAAATGGCAAAAATGGGAATTGCATGGGAAATGTGTTTTCTAATCCTTCTAAATGCATTCAAATGTCCTAATCTTAGGGTTTCTTTGGGAGAAATTAATGCAAGCGATATTGTTTTGCTTTCGATTGGTCGATGTTCGTTAAATTCTTGATATTTCTATTTTCTTTTATAACAACCACTAATAATGTGTATAATGGCCAAGCAGACGAGTTTATGTTTGAAATTTGCCTGAGAAAACACGAAGAATTGAGTTCTGATAATCTTATTGTCTGTCACTTATAATCAATTTCCTGAATAGAAACATTAGTTGATATTAGAATCTCAACATTGTTGGTAGATGCCTGCAATGAAAACTGGAGCTTGGATTGAGTAACATTATTTGTCAACATTGTAACTCGTCGATTTGAAGAAAGAAAGGAAGAAGAAGATGAACAGTGCGAGAGGAAAGAGAAGAGAGAAAAATCTGAGAAAATATCGAAATGATTTCATCTGCTCTGTCTCGAAGCTTCCGCTTCTGTATATACAAAACAATAAAGAATATAATGTGTGTGTGTGAAATTACATGTGTGTCCCTTTCTTTATATACAAACATATACAGCAACTAAATAATACAATTGCCCTTGGGCTAGTATTGGGCTAGTGTCAACTAAAACATTATTGGGCTGAAGTTGTGGATCCAATCTGAAGTCCAACACCCCCCCTCAAGCTGGAGGGTGAGCAAACTCCCAGCTTGGACAAAAATTGGTGATGCAACAGTCCTGTCAATGGCTTAGTGAAAATATCAGCCAATTGAGCACCAGTTCTAACATGATGTAAAGAGATGAGGCCATCTTGAATCTTGGTTCGAATGAAATGACAATCAATTTCAATATGTTTAGTCCGCTCGTGAAACACTGGATTCTTTGCTATATGTATGGCAGCCTGATTATCACAAAACACAGGCACAACAGAAGAAATATGTATGCCAAAATCAGAAAACAACCTAACCAACCAAGTCAGCTCACCAACAGCTTTGCCAATGGCTCGATATTCAGCCTCAGCTGAGGACAATGAAACCACAGGCTGTTTCTTTGTCTTCCAACCAATTAAAGAACCCCCCAAGAAGATGCCAAACCCAGAAACAGACCTCCTAGTGTCCGGGCAAGATGCCCAGTCACTATCACAATAAGCAGAAAGAGACAAATCAGGACTGTTGTTGAGGAAAACACCAAGGTCAGAGGTACCTTTGAGATATCTAAGAGTATGATAAGCAGCCTCCATGTGGGCAGAAGTGGGTTTCTGAAGAAATTGGCTAAGGTGCTGCACAGCAAAGGCTAGATCAGGCCTAGTGTGAGTGAGAAAGTGAAGTTTGCCAACTAGGCTTCTGTAAGATTCAGGTGTGGAAAGAGGGGCTCCCAGATCATGGTTGAGTTTAACAGAGAGATTGAGGGGACAAGTGACAGAAGAAACATCAGAACAGTTATAGGAGGCAAGGAGATCAGTGATGAATTTTTTCTGGTGAAGAAGAAGACCATCAGCTAGATATGCAACCTCAATACCAAGGAAGTAATGAAGAACACCTAGGTCCTTTATCTTAAAAGCAGAGTCTAAAAAGGATTTTAAAGTAGATATCTCTGCAGGATCATTGCCAGTGACAATAATGTCATCAACATATACAGCAAGAAGAACAATAGAGCTACCAGAGGACTTATAGAAAAGGGAGTAATCATTAAGAGAGGAAGAATAGCCCTTTGAACTTAGAGCCTGAGAAAGTTTGGCATACCATTGCCTAGAGGCTTGTTTGAGGCCATATAAGGATTTTTGGAGAAGGCAGACAAAGGAAGGGGTAGAGGAAGAGGAAGAAGAGAAAGAAGAGGAAGAAGTAGAAGAAGAAGAAGATAAAGAAGTAACAGAAATACCAGGAGGCAGTTTCATGTAGACCTCTTCAGTGAGGTCACCATGCAGAAATGCATTGTTAACATCCAATTGAAATAGGGGCCAAGATTTCTTTACAGCAACTGCAACCAGTGTTTTGATAGTAGAAAACTTCACCACAGGAGAAAAAGTTTCATTGTAATCCACCCCCTCAATTTGAGTATCACCCCTCACCACTAATCTTGCCTTATACCTCTCTACACTCCCATCAGCTCTATATTTTATCTTTTAAACCCACTTACATCCAATAGCCTTTTTACCAGGAGGAAGAGGAACCAGGGACCAGGTGTTATTGGCTGCCAAAGCCTCAAATTCTTTGGTCATGGCAGCCTGCCAAGCAGGATCAGAAGCTGCTTGCTTGTAAGATGTAGGCTCAACTAGTGTACTGCTAACAGTGCTAGTGCAGCAAGTGGAAAAGGAACTGGTGCCAGAAATGGAAGGAGGAAGGTCACATATGTATTCACTAAGATGAGCAGGAGTGGTATGGTGCCTGCCAGACCTTCTAGGAGCAGGCAGATGACCAAGGGAAGCACAACTTGGAATAGGGTTAGACAAAGGTAATGTGTTAGAAGGAGGTGAATCCTGATGTGAAGCAGAGGTAGGGAAGGAAGGAGAAAGAACAGGTGAAGGAAAAGGGGAGGAAGGTGGAGGATCAGGAGGATCAGGAGTAGTGGATGGTGGAACAAGGACATCATTAGAGATGGGATAGTCATGGCAAGAAGTAGTAATAGAAGGAGGAACAGAGGATGTATCCCAAGAAAGAGCAAAAGGAAAAACACCCTCATGGAAAATAACATCCCTGGATATAAGTGTAAGTTTAGTCTTCAGGTTATACAACTTGTAACCTTTTTTGCCCAGAGGATACCCTATAAAAACACAGGGATCAGCCCTTGGTTGAAACTTATCCCTATGAGATTTGGGTATAGAAGCAAAGCAAAGACAACTAAAGGACTTAAGATGCATATAAGAGGGACTTTTACCAAACAAGAGTTCATAAGGAGAAATATTTTTAAGAAGCTTAGAAGGAAATCTATTTATGAGATATGTGGCAGTGAGGACACAATCCCCCCAGAATCTGAGAGGAAGCTTTGACTGAAAAAGCAAAGCTCTGGCTGTTTCTAAAAGATGTTTATGTTTTCTTTCAACAACACCATTTTGTTGTGGAGTGTGGGAGCAAGATGTTTGGTGAAGGATACCATTATCAGAAAAAAATTTGGTTCCAGCATTACTGGATCCAAGTTCAAGTGCATTGTCACTTCTAATGGTTTGGACAACAGCCTGAAATTGGGTTTTTATCATAGCAATAAATGCTTGGATAATAGAAAGAGCATTGCTCTTGGACCCCATGAGATGAGTCCAAGTAGCTCTTGTATAGTCATCAACTATGGTTAAGAAATATTTGCAACCATTGTGAGTAGGGGTGGCATAAGGTCCCCAAGTATCTAAATGAATAATCTGAAAAGGATGAGTTGTTTTAATGGAACTTTCAGGAAAAGACAATCTAGACTGCCTTGCCAAAGGACAAATTGTACATATAAAAGGCTGTTTATTTTCAAATTTACATGGAATAGAGGATATGTCCTTCATTCTGACAAAGGGAATGTGTCCTAGTCTATTGTGCCACAAGATTTCCAGTTTATTCAATTCAGTATGAAAAGTACAATGAGAAGGAGAAGTAACAGCTAATGGAAAATGGGAAGATTGAGGAGAAGGAGAAAGAGATGATTGTACAAGCCTGTAAAGACCATCATCCAGTTTACCAATTTCCAGTGGCCTCTTCAGAGAAGGGGCCTGTATTAAACAAGAAAATTTAGTAAATGAGACAATGGAATTCAGTTGTTGAACAAGCTTGGAAACAGAAATTAGATTATATTGAAAGCTGGGAATGTATAATACATGATGTAGAGTGAAACAAAGAAATTTAATGGATCCAGTACATGTTACTTTAACCTTGTAACCATTAGGTAGAGTAACTAAGTATGGGACAACTAAAGGTTGTATGTCAAAGAGAAGGGATTTGTTGGAAGTCATGTGGTCAGTGGCACCAGAATCAATTATCCAAATACATGCACTAACTCTAGTTAACATGCAAGCACCATAAGAGACATCTTTTAAAGGTTGAATAGAGGAAGAAAATGTACCAGCAAAATTTGCAGAACCCATCACATTTGATTGATGTTGAGATTCAGATACTTGAGTCTGTTGAAGAAGAGACAATAGTTGTGAGTACTGCTCCTTTGTTAGCCCATATTGAACACCTTCATCCATACCAGAATCAGAAGTGGAACCAGCTTGAACACCCTCACCCATACTGAGCAACCCAGTCTTCACAATAGGATCAACACCCTTTTTGACATCAACACTAGCAGCAGTCTTTCTATCTTTTGTAAATTTGAAATCTGGTGGAAATCCATGTAACTTGTAGCATTTCTCAATTGAATGGCCTGGCTTCTTGCAATATCTACACACTAGGTCTGTTTTGTTACCATCAAACCTAACTTTCTGAGTGAACTGTTTTGGGTTTGAGTATGTGCCATAGGGTTTCTTCATGAATTGAGTGCTAAAAGCACTTGAATCAGTATGGAATTGAGAAGGGAAGTGGGTGACCTGTCTTTGCCTCTCATCTTGAAGAAGTATATTGTATGCACTATCTAAAGAAGGTGGAGGTTGCATCATGAGAATATTACTCCTAACTCCTATGTATATCTTATTCAGACCCATGAGGAATTGATGTAGTTTATTTTCATCATCCTCTTTCTGAAATTCAACCCTAGCACTACATGCAACACCACAACTGGAAGGAACACACCTTGAAGACCTCATAAAATTCAATTCATCCCATAGTTTTTTCAATTTGTTGAAGTAAGATGCAATGTCTAAAGACCCCTGAGTAATAGAAGCTAGTTGTTGTTTGACTTCAAAAAGTTTTGTACCATCAACTGACCCATATCTCTTGTTGAGTTGAATCCAAATACTCTGAGCAGTGTCGGAGTATTGGACACTCTCTGCTATCTCAGGACTAAGAGAATTTGTCAACCAAGACATGACCATATTGTTGCACCTATCCCATTGCCTGAATTGGGGAGAATTTTCAGGGGGGATAGGCACAGAGCCATCAACAAACCCTATCTTGTTTCTAGCTGATAGAGAAACCATTACATTTCTTCTCCATCCCCCAAAACCAACCCCTGAGAATGGGTTGGTGACCAAGGATATACCAGGAACATCAGATGACATAAGAAACAAAGGGTTTGTGGGGCTAGGAACGAATGTTGTAGGTTCAGAGTAGAATCTTCATCATTTCCCACCATTTTGACTACTGAATATGTTGAAAAACCCAAATAAACCAACAACTCTCAATTACAGACTCAAAACTCACCAACAATCGGTTGAAAACTCAAAATAGGCCAACAAATCGTAATTACAAACTCAAGCTAACCAACAACTGTAACTACAAACTCATCAAATCAACAGATCGTGACTACAAAAACAACTAACACAATATCCAACCAAAAAAATCAACAAAAACACATGCTAACACATTTATACAACATGAAACAAACTTTACAGACAAAAATTGAGAGTTTTACGAGGAACTAACCAAATCGAGAAAACCCTAGTTTCTGAAAATCAACAAAAAAACTGGACGAGAACGGTTGAGGGTAACATCGATCGAATCCTCATGACGAGTAGAGTCGGAATATACCCGCTTTGATACCATGTCAACATTGTAACTCGTCGATTTGAAGAAAGAAAGGAAGAAGAAGATGAACAGTGCGAGAGGAAAGAGAAGAGAGGAAAATCTGAGAAAATATCGAAATGATTTCATCTGCTCTGTCTCGAAGCTTCCGCTTCTGTATATACAAAACAATAAAGAATATAATGTGTGTGTGTGAAATTACATGTGTGTCCCTTTCTTTATATACAAACATATACAGCAACTAAATAATACAATTGCCCTTGGGCTAGTATTGGGCTAGTGTCAACTAAAACATTATTGGGCTGAAGTTGTGGATCCAATCTGAAGTCCAACATTATCTTTGGTACAAGAAAATTCGAACAAGGAGACGACATAGAATAGGGAAAGAAGAGATTAAATAAAAAATGAAAAAAGGTGTAGCTGAATCCTCTGCACTAATAATTAATTGTATATGGCGAGAGAGGACAGAGAATAGAAAAAGAAGAAAAGAGAAGAAAGAAAAGGAAACTGGTGTAACTTAATTAAAGGTGCTAATAATGGACTATATATAATATGTAAGTAATTTTTATTTAAGGCGGATAATATATAAAATTAGAATAATTTTAGTAAATAAGTTTCGAATATTCTCTAGAAACTTTCCATTTCTATTCCGTTGTATTTGAGCCTATTCTACATAAATATTTTTCTTTAAGATAAGTTAGAGAAGCAATAAAGCAATGTTATCGTATTAAATTGTAAATTAGTTTTGTATAATCCACCTAGAGTAATAATGGAGTACCATTTTAGAAAAGAAAACATTAACCTACTAAGTAAAAATAATGCAACAAAGTAGATAGGGACAATGATATCATGGTCTAAGTTAAAAGAACCAAGTTTAGGTAATTCTATAAAGGTAAATTGTGTAACTTAGAAAAAGTATCCAAATTTGTTCAACTTACGCAAACATATTGAAAAAACATAACATAATCTTTTTTCAAACGTAGGTAATCATTCCAAAAAAATTCAAATTTTTCCAAAAACAGAGAGAGCACTGACTTTATAAAGAACAAGTCGCACGTGCAGGGAACAAAATTTTCAGCACAAGTACAAATCCTAGTTATTAAATACTAGTATTAAATACTAATATCACTAGATCCTTGTATAATGACCATAATTAAGTCCATGTTATAGGAGCAAGAGAACGTGATTCGATGCTTTTCCCACTCCTTAACTTACCCCCATTTATTTAAAAATGAAATTTGTACGTGTACGGTGTTAATACAAGTATACAACATAGTAATAATTAATTTTAGAGGAGAACATCATATTAATTTTTGCATTGTTTCTAGTTGAAGGAAGGAAAAAATAAACATATAATATTGCCATACCCTTTTTCTATTGTCAATAGTTTTTACATTATCATAATTTTTTTATGGTGGGATGGATCCGTGAATGTGCAGGAGAAGAGTTAAAATTCTAGGTATGAAATTGTCTTTGTTGCGAAGGGCTTTAATTTTTAATGTGAGACTTTTTTGCGTGAATTTAAATTTAATCAAGTCTCAATACGAAACTTGATATCGAGTAGAAAACTAAAAAAAATACGTTGTACTAAAATGATACAACGGGAAAATTACAAGCATTAGGTTGTAACAATTATCTTATCTCATATTTTTATTGGAAACTAAGCTACTAATCAATATCTATATATCCCCAAATATTTCTTGAACTTGCAAACGCAAAAATAATCTTATAGAAAGCATAAGTTGAAACCTATGTATGTCCGGCGTAAATTCAAATTAGTCTAGTTCCAAAAAAGTATGGAACATTAAATATAAAATAAAAAAAAACACTTTAAGACTTCACTCAGGTAAATGAGAAGGAAATGCACTCTTTTTTTTTTACATTTTGTTTTTTACTTTTTCATTTCGTGCGACGAAAGTGGCCAAATGGACAACTTGATCTAACACGGGCGAAACTATAAGAGTTGGTAATTTTCCCCCTTTATATTCCAATAACTTTTGTACCTCTATGTCTGGTAAAATATAATAAACTAATTAAAAATAACGTAAGGAAAAGATTGCTTCGTGGAATTTAATTCACCCCAACTTGTACTCTTTGGCCAAATCTCACGTCTCATATATCATTTTTCTTTCTTCTTTCCTTTCAGAAAAGAAACAAAACCAATTGACAAAGAGACATGACTAAGGCTGTCATGTTATTAGTCACAACCTAAATGTTCAAATCAAGGTTCCGTAATCGCATTATTAACTTAATCACTTTCAATAAAGCTTAATTATTTCCAAGAATACCTGTCACATTATTATTAGTCAATGTAATCACGCCAAAAAGCAGGTTAATTAAAGTAGCCCCCCACCCCACAAAAAAAAATTCACTAAAAAGTCCTCAAATTGAACTTTGTCAAATTAAACAAAGCAACAAAAACAAGAGGAATTTAACTTATAAACTGTAAATAATTTTTACACGATTAATATTCTAGTTATCAAAATTTCAGGTTACTATTTTTGCTTTTTATGAGCAATTATTTTAAGTTATGTTTTAATTGATTGTGTTGAAGTCAAACTCAAAAAGGATTTAGACTATTCAATTCTATGTGGGCGTTTGGACATAAGAATTGAAAAATCTTAAAATAGGGGAATTTTTTTTTTCAAGTAAAAATAGTATTTGAATTTTTGAGTTGTGTTTGGACATGAATATAATTTTGGGTTATTTTTGAAGTTTTGTGAGTGAAAATTTTGAAAACTAGCTTTTTGGAGATTTACATATTTGCAAAAATTTTCAAAATGTATCTTCAAGTGAAAATATAAAATTTTATGAACAAACGCTGATTTTAAAAAAAAAGTAAAAAAATTTGGAGAAAAAGAAAAGGATTTTTACATTCCTATACCATATAGGAAATCTTTTTACCCTATATGTTTAATGTTTGATTTAATTACAAACCCGTATACCAAATTACAAATCATATATCATTCTTAATTAAGGGTCTAATTAATGGGCATATTTTACTCCTTAATTAAAGATATCCATATATCTCATGTTTCTCTCTCCCCTTAATTCCTACATTTCTTTCTCCTAATCTCAGTGTCACTTTCTCCCTCACATTTTTTTCTCTTCTCCATTCCTTCTTCTTCTCAAAAAATACAAAGATGAGACCCATTGCGTATAATAAGATTTTTAGCCAAAGAGATTCAATATGAAACCCATTGTTTCGGTTATTGTAATTTTTGGTAATTGTCAGATATTGTTCTGAAGTTTAACAAGTACGAGATCGAGAGTAGATATATGATACAGAAGACTTCCTCAATCGATCAATCAACAATTCTCAATTGTAAATTTGTGGGGTGGCCATATGAATCTTCTGTAAGTGTGATAGTGTGGGTGCAATTGCAGTTTATTTGTAGTTTTTTTTAGAAAATTTGTAGATAAAGAGCAAATTTTATTGTCAATTTTTTTTCACATAAGATTGTAGTTTAATGTGTAGTATAAATGTAGTAATTTTGTAGATACCCTTAAAAACAATACAACTTTATACAATAGTTAAACCGATTTACAGTTTATTTGTAGTTTTTTTGTATATAAATTTTGTAGATGAAGAGAAACTTTTGTACTCAATATTTTTTTCAACATAGATTGTAGTGTAATTGTAGTATAAATATAGTAATTTTGTAGATACCCTTCAAAACAATACTGCTTTATACATACGTAAACTGATTTGTAGTTTATTTATAGTTTTTTTGTAGAAAATTTGTAGATTACTAAAAAAAATTGTAGTCAATATTTTTTTCAATATAGGTTGCAGTTTAATTGTAGTATAAATATAGTAGTTTGTAGATACCATCAAAATAATATTGAAAAAATATTTAATCCCAAATTTTTAGCCTCCTAATTTGGAAGGAATAATATATTCAAATATTTATCTCAGATTTGTAGGCGCCTAATTTGGAAGGAATCAATTCTTAATATTGAGTATTTAATGAATGGCATAAATTTTCCAGATTTGTAGGCGCCTAATTTGGAAGACATCAATTCTTAATACTGAGTATTTAATGAATGATATAAATTTTGTAGCAAAAATATAAACATGGCGGGTAATAATGAAAATATGCATATTTTTAATAATAAGATTTCATATACAATATAGATAGGAAAAAAATTCCGAAAAGAAAATTTTTTATGTCCAAATGGGCTGTATATTAGATCAGTTATCTTCCAAAAATGGGCTTACTAACTTCCAGGTTGAATAACCAATGTCTGGTCAATTAAATTGAAGAGATTATTTAATCAAGACCTTTTTTTGGAAAATTTTCTTAACTTTTGGCAAATGAAAGGAGGAAAGTAATCCCATTCAAAAGCTAAACTTAATAACTTTAAATCTGGAACCATAATGGGAATTGGCGTACAGCTTCAATTTGTTTACAAATAACGAAATAAAGTTTGGAATTAAAGAGAGTTAAAGAGCACCATTCTATCGTCTCGAATATAGCATCATCAAAATTAAAGATGTAAAATCCAATGGTTTCGTTTTTTCGGCTATTTCTTTGTTTAGAGAATAACTTTATCCAAATATTCTTCAGAATAAATGAACTACTTAATTCATGAAATTATTTGAGCCACAAACATCATGTTATCTCTTTTATTATCAAGATTAGTTTAAAAAGGATCTGTCCACCAATTAAACAGGTCTATGGTCTTTTCTGGATTTTATCTTCTTTGCTAAGCAACATTTTTTAACATAAAAAAGTACTAGAGATATATATTATAGACACTGAAATTTTAACAGATCAAGATAAATCAAATATTCAAAATACTATGAGGTGACTCTTAAAATATTAGGTATTTATTAAGATTTCAAATATCAGTTAATTAAATCAAATCACTGAAAATTTAATTCAATTAACTAATTAAATCCTTTATAAATTCGTTTAAACTATTTCATGTGACGAATACAAAATCTACCGGCCGGGTGTTCACATGAAAACTTATAAGCTTACGATAAGGGATATCATCAAACCCAAAATCGAGTCATGGATTCTATCAACTAATTATTATTTACACATGTTATTCGTTATTGTCCAATCTATTAGGCATATACTAACTCTAAATAGAATCGTACCTTTTGATAAATCAAAACAATAAACAAATTACATTGATAATAATAATTATATCAAGATTAGGAATATAAGCTCATTTAATGAATTAGAGAAACTATTTTATATATTCAGTACAAAAACATCTTTTCTTTACTTGGTCCGTTCAATATGCACTGAGTATACTAGCACAAGAAGTTGGAGTAAAACTACTTTCATAATCAAGACAAATTATACAATAATCTTGTGCTACAATCATCAAGATATTTTGTCTAACAATATCTTTGATTGTGAACATAGTTTATTAATTATGAGAACCAACAATTTAATCTTCTGTGCATGAGCTAAGACTCCATACACTAAATTGTCTACTACATAACTAAAAGGAAACAATGTAATAAATGATCTACTTAAAATAGTACTTTATTGAATTGAATAACTTAAATAAATAATTGTTTCATAAAGAATAAAATATTATATATTATGTCTAAATCGCATGGTTAATAGTATATATATATATATATATTCTCCAAAGAAGATCTTAACAATTTTATGAACTCCCGGGATTCACAAAAAGATCAAAATGTAGCCGGATGCTTCTTGATAATCAAATACTTCAAAAGGAATATCCACACAATGCTCGAATTTCATGGAGATGAAATAGATCTCAAGAAGGTTTGCATCATCCTAAGTTCAAGAAATAAGCTGATTCAAACCTCGAAAATCACAGAGATAATCACGAAAGAATAATTAAGGGAGAAAAAAAAATTATACTCACATTATTTATCAATAAAATTATGTATTTTCATATTTATATTGTGATTGCTTTTAATTTTCTGCTTTAAAAAAATTTATTGCAAACATACATTATATATATATATATATATATATATATATATATATATATATATATATATATATATATATATATATATATATATATATATATATATATATATATATATATATATATATATATATATATATATATATATATATAAAAAGCTCTTGACCCACAAAAATTCTTTGATGCTTCATAGCTATTTTGGGTATAGTTGCTATTGATGCCATATAACAGGTTTACAGTACAGAAAAAGTGCACCAAAAGAGAGTGCATATGTGCAAGTAAGATATATAAAGATGTTTCATATCCATTTCTATCTCTAGAATGTTCGTCCCGAACTTATCGACATGGTATAAAATCATATAGATGTTCCGTTTTAAATCGATTCACCCTCCATTTAAAAAGAAAGAAAGAATAGACTCGTATGTGAAAGGAAATATTTAAGATATAACTAAATAAAAAAGTACGCTCTCCTAACAGTTTAAATTTTTTGGTAAAATAACGATCACCAGGGGATGGATGCGCGCGTACCTTCGTCGAAAAAATTTACTATATATATTATATGAAAATGGATAAGTAGGACAAAATAATATCATTTGACATAAATTGTATTTTGATGTGTTGGTTATGTACTCAATTTAAAATATGATTATCAAAGTTATATTCCAATTCTATAAATATCGACACTGCTTACAAAAGTTCTTGCATACGCCCGATCACACTATTTCAAATTTCAACAACAATGGTCTTGCAAGTAGCAGAAGATAACTGGTTCGGTTGGAAGTTAACTCTATAATCATCAATTGGATTTCTTTATTTATAATTTTTATTTTTTGCAGAAATGTATTGGAGGGTGAAGGGAGGGAAGCGATGATCTGGGATACTTTTTTTTATATACCTTTATTTATTCATGTTGACTGGTGGAGAATTATGTTCTGTATAATCTCAAAGGAAGATTAGTGGAAAAGGACAATGAGGTGGCAGGAAGTTAATGGCAGTTTTATTTACTTTTTAATAAGGCCCATAATTCTACAAAAAGGACCTAACAAAGGTGATGAAATCTAATGTCATGTCTTTTTTTTTCTTCACGATTTGATAAAATATTAGCAAAGATTATTTAACAACACTATAAAATTAAAGTGTTTGTGAGAGCATGTGGCCAGCCATACACTTGAATACTTCACATGATCAATGCAGAAAAAGACGGCCTCTTTGTTTGCTTTAGTTTTATAATAATTAGTGATAAATCAGTGTTGATTATTATAATTAAGAGCCCCTATTAGAGGCGTAATTAACATGTATAATGATGTTCTGGAGGGAATATTAGAAGACTTTTGTGCCTTCATTTAGCCAAAGCCAAAGCCAAAGCTAAAAATGTGGTCATGCAAAAAGGTCTTATGTGTTGAACAACGATACAAGTACAAGGAAATCCTAATTCCATAAAGAGTTTAAGTTATGTATATGTAAATAATTTTTTACATTATCAAATCATTAAAAGAATATACACAAATAAGCTTTCTAATCCATGTAAATTTAATTTGACATGCGGACAGTGACGTAACCATAAATTCCATCAAGAATATTCCAAGTAGACAAGTTAATAATTCTTATTGTTGATATCAAAATATTTAAATCAAACTACACAACGTTAGCTAAATAATAAAAATATAAGTTTATAAATCAAAATTAAAATAACAAAAAGACAATACTAGAAATTTTACTAATAAAAGTAAGTATAAATCAAAGAAAAGAGAGAGTCAAGGATTTGTAGTTTGTTAAGAGCTTTTGTTGAAGAAATTTTATTAGCATTGATTTTTAAATTATAAATTTATTTAAGAAATAACTTTTAGTTAAAAATTTGCTAAGAGTATTCCTATATAAATTTTAAGTTTCAAGTGTTATTTTATTAAAAAAAGTTTAGATTAAAAAAGAATTAAATAAATCACACGTGATCAATGGCAGAGGCAGGATCTCCACAAAGGGGGTCTAAAATTTTTTTTATAGCTAGTGAGAACTGAACTCATGACCTTATGTAGATTTTGAACCCCTTTGAACAGTAAACTACACTTTTGGTTTGTGTTAAGCGTGTTCACAACTTAATTTATAGAGATAACAAATAAATTTTGCCTTATATATACAATGTAATTTTTCAGTAAAGGGTGTTCGGGTAAACACCCTTACACCCATCTAAATCCGCTCCTGCACATGGTGGTCTCCAATTAATTTTGGCAAACAAAATGGGTAGAACTTTGAACATGTGAATAACATGTCACTTTGAATATCCTTAAACATTGGATTGCCTCACTCAACTATGCTAAGAGTGTTCAATATAAAATATATAACTACACAAAGTAGTATTTAACATATATATACGGAATAATTTTTCAATAAATTAAAGGATGTGTGCTTGACCACCCTTGACATGGGATGGCTATGCTATTGTATGCATAGTAGTTAACTTTTACTCACCTCTATATATATATATATATTAGTTTAACTACTCAGTGTTGATAATTAATTCAGATTTACAATGTATAGGCCTGTTGAAAGGGAAATCACTTTTCACTACAATTTTTTTTTTCTTTCAGAATATGAACTTTAGTCAATTAGAAACTGATGTCACAAAATCCAAAATGAATTTAGTATGAGGTTAGGACGACTTTAAAATACAGTCATACTTCTTTATAATGATATTTTTATATAATAATACTTTTCTATAAAAATCAATTTTTCGGAATTAAATCTTAAGTTCTGTTATAACATATATTTTTTATAGGAATATTTTGCTATAATATTCAAAAATATTTGAAAAAAATGAAAAGGTTATAAAGAAATTTGACTGTATAACATAATAGTTGCTTTCTAGTGTTCAGCCGGTCATGCCACCCATGAAACATTCCCTTTTAGGATTTTGTTTACATCTACTAATAACCTATTGAATTTCTACCTTTTCAATTTAATTTAAATTGATGCAAAAATTACTTGTCAATTTTTCACAGCATTACTTTTGTTTATTATATATATTTATTTTATGTTAAGAATAGAATTCTAATTAGAGTGAATGTCTATCTTGTAGATAATTTTACTTTGAGGCTAAGTTATTTTTCATCTTATAAATAGAGGGGTCTTACCCAATTGTAAATCATCCCAAATCAACAAGAATTGCTTCTCTCTCTTTCTCTGCAATATTGCTCTTCTTCTTTTATTGTTTTATAACACGTTATCAGCACGAGACTCTAATAACTTGAGTAGAAGCTTTGGGATTGATCATAATGATTGTCAATTATTCTATGAACTTCCTTCATGATTAAATTCTGGATTTAAGGTAAGTATTTTACTTTTTTTTTTCAAATTCTTGACATTCTATAATTTGATTTTAAATACAAGCAAAGACGATAAATTTTGATTGCAACTCTAATGGAGTTTGAAAGAAATTATAACCACCCAAAGTGGTAAAATTTCTATGCATTGCCATGATCAAATTCATGTATGATTGTGGGCAATAAATTGATAACTCTTCCTATTGAATTTGCTCCATTCTCATTCCATTTAGAGAATGTGATAGCAGTATGTGATAAG
Source organism: Nicotiana benthamiana (assembly GCA_034376525.1). Lineage (NCBI taxonomy): Eukaryota > Viridiplantae > Streptophyta > Magnoliopsida > Solanales > Solanaceae > Nicotiana > Nicotiana benthamiana. Next base: position 12,642,539 of record CM067333.1, on the reverse strand, counting down.
TTTGAAAGAAGACAAAATTATTACCGTTAAGGTATCGATGGATGTGGACGTGACAATAGACGAAATTATAATCGTCATTATTGTGATATTGTGAATAATAAGGATTCACAAAATAATCCTTCACTCTGTGAAAGTAATGTTTGTCATCAATTTGACATGAGATTTCGTAAAGCACATCCAGATGACTAAGGTCCATTCATGATGTGAGTGTGACAACATCTAATTTATGAATACATATTCATTCTTGGAAGAATATGAGCGTGCTAGTGGTAGTGAATATACCACACTCACCTCTAGAAAGAGGTTTGAGGGAAAATAAGAAAATAATGTCATTATTATGGCATGAATGGTTATTGATCACGTGCTTATTGTGATTAGCCAAAATATTATGGCAATGCGATTATTACATAGCAAAAGTAATAGAAGCAACATATCTTGCCTATAATGATTTTGACCATGATCATAATAGTATAACTTTCTCTTTGAAAGAAATATTTACCGTATGGATGTTCATGAATATGTGGTAGTACCAAATTAATTGAGAACTCTGCAAGAGACAATTATATTATTTTGGAGAACATAATTGATTACCAACAAGGTATTGTGTTGTAGTAAGTCTCAAAGAAACTTATTCAGTTTCCAAAGTATATGCGAAAGCGGTTGATTATATTGAGACAATAAATAAAGGAAAGATTTGATATCTTCTATTACTACAACTTGTAGCGGGATAATCTGTATATGAAAAGCTACCCGCTTTATTCTCCAGTTTGTACTACACAAACAAAAGAATGCCACAAAATAGTGGATGTTTACTGATATAAAAATCCATATCATAATAAACTTGGAGTTTATTGATAATTGCACACGTCATGGTGCAAATCTGAAGTTTATCAATATTGATAATTTACTCAGTTGGCATAATTGGTTTAGCCATATCAATTTAAGTATGATGTGCAAAAATAATAGAGAATTCACATGGGTAAATATTGAAAGAACCAGAAAGTTCTTTACGAATTCTCTTATATTGCCTGTTCTCATTAATTAATAAATCAACTAAAATTGGAATTAAATCCTTTGAATTCTGGAAATATCAAAGGTGAATATGAGCCCATTCACCTGCCATGTATACCACATAAGATGCATCTATGAGATGGTTCAATGTGCGATTACTATTAACCCGCACCATGGTGTTTTGCGAGGTAACTTGCTCAATAATTCAATTTAGAGCACAATTTCCAAATTTTCTATTCATGATAGTTCATCTTGATAAGTTGGTTTACATCATAGTTGGTTTAGCAAAATAATTTATTGAGTGCCTCCACTTAATAGCTAAACTATTGCTTATGAGAACAAAGTTATCTATACCATTATGATATAGGTTAGATACGATAGTATATTATAAAAATATTCTCCCTTCACAAGTGGTTCAGAGTTAGGAACTAAATAATTCCATCTTATTATTATTGATGTGCGGTGTATATTTTCAGTAACACCATAATGCACAAAGATGAGTTCTCAAAGTTGAGGAAACAAGTTAGTTTTTCTAACATGAGTGGGAGACATGATAAACAGTTGATAAAAAGTTACGTAGAATGAATTATCATTTGTATATCTAGATCCTCGATTACATAATATGAACTTGAAGTTCATAAAAAGATAATTCGTTTGCAATATATTGCAAATCATGCCATAAGCATTTGCTGACCCAAAGAAAGTAACTATATTCTCATTCCAAATGCTCATATTAAGTCCTAGAAAGACAAAGTCTATGGTACGCTTAAACCATATAGAAAAATCGGTTTCAAATAAACTTCTTGCTAAAGAAGATGAGCAAATGATCAAAGAGGTCATAATAAAGGAGGCAAGTGTTCTAGAAGGTCACATGACATAACACTTCATAAAATCTCATGAGAGATTCAGGTACCTGAATATATGAATGAAGACATCTCTATGTTATATCTTTATGAAAATTTATTGGAACCGATATATAATGTTCGTCGACGACATCTATCATAGCGCTAAGTATAGATGAAGATCTTAAGTCTATCGAATATAGACACAAAAGTATTGGCCAAATGGAAGAGATACAATTCAAGTAGAATTGATTCCATATGAATGACATGTAGTTTTGGACATGTAGTTCAAATACTTAAAAGTATAAAGTCAATGGTATGTGCAATCAGTTTTTGATATCTTATTTGTGTAGAATGACATGAATACTTGATATGCATCTAAAGTCTATAATATGGCTTATATGACTTAACTTATATGACAATCCATGAAGGATTTAAGTTGCTTGAAGCATCTACAATTCTTGATTTTGAGGTACCACTTCCTCAGTGCAATTTATGCATAAATATATCTTGCTATAACTATAAGTATGATAATGTGATAGCGAGGATACCTTTATGGAGATATTGAAGAGCCATTCCACGATATTTGTGAAGACATTATATATCTATCACGAGTGATGATTTCAAGGTGCAAAATATTCATTCAAGTTAATATGACTGATTTATTTATCAACTCTCTACCAAAGATCATTTTGAAGATGGTGCACAAGATTGGAATGCAAATGCTCAAGGATGTGAATTGATGCTCTCTTCAGGGGGAGTTAATGCGCGTTGCACTCTTTTTCCTTACAAGGTTTTGTCCCACTGGGTTTTCCTTGCAAGGTTTTTAACGAGGCAACCAATAGGCGCATTTATAAACATGTGTACTCTTTTTCCTTTTCTAGAATTTTTTCCCCATTGGGTTTTGTTTAGTTAATGTTTTAACGAGGCACATTACTTATTGAGTAGACATTCAAGGGGGAGTGTTAAGAATAGAATTCTAATTAGAGTGAATGTCTATCTTGTACAGAGTGTTACTTTGAGGTTAAGTCATTTTTCCTCCTATAAATAGAGGGGTCTTACCCCATTGTAAATCATCCCAAATCAATAAGAATTCCCTCTCTCTCTTTCTCTGCAATATTGCTCTTCTTCTTTTATTGTTTTATAACATTTTATAAATAATCTGATAATAAAAAAAAATTACAGTGACTCTACCCGTGTAAGAATTAAATTCTTTTAAAAGTGTTTTATTTGATCGAATGGTTCTCTTATACTTGAGACTCCATGTGAGGTCGCTACACGTTAGAAACTGTAATATGCATTTCAACTCAGAAAGTTAAACTGCACGACCAACAACTAATGAACATTTATCTTTTCATTTATAAATGTATCTTAGAAAGAGTATTCATTCATCTAGAGAAAGTAAAATTTTAACAAATTAAGACGTGGAAAGCATCATTTTGCAATGAAGAAACGAGGACATAGAGTCATAAAGGTTCCAATCCGATGGTAATGAATAGTGACAAGACAAATAGTCCAATATCTCCAAATATCAACCCCATCTTCTTGATTTTCCAGAAAGGATTAAAGGAATATTACCAGAATTCTTGCCTGCCAATTCCAAATAGGTGCCTTTCTTTCTTAACAGGCTCCCCTTCCCTTCTACACACAATTCTTTGATTTCCTTTGCGAGGAAAAAGACTATACACTATAGTTTGGGCTCCACAACAGATGGTAGCCTTTCTGGTCTACAATTTGGGAGTTGCATTAAAGAAAGAAGCAATGGCTGAAGTTGTTTACGGGTAGGGGTGTAGGCGTGCATACTTTTACGAGTATTTATAATTTCAAATAATTCAATTTTAAGCTCTTCATTTTATTCGTAATGAGAAGATTTTATAACCACATTTTCTTTAGATAGCACATTTTCCTTATTAGCTGTTCCAAAAAAAATAATATAATTTTACAATTCGAAATAGTTCAATTTTAAGCTCTTCATTTTACCTATAATGAGAAGATTTTATAATCACATGTCATGGCCCACAAAACTTTTACCTTTAATTAAGCTTTTGAAGTCATAATTTTTAAAAGTTTTTTTCTTTTTTCTTAAACATTGTGCAAATCAAACTATCTCATCCAAATTGAAACACATGAAGTATATCATATTTTTATTCTATTTTTCAGATTACAATATTATTAAACTTGTTACGAAGAGTATCTACTACTACTTTAGGTCAATCAGTCTATTATAAAATTCGTTAGTGTCAGGCATAACTTAAACTATATTTAGGAAAGGTTAAAAAAAAACCTGTTACTATATGAAACTTTTTTTCTGAATTTTGGGCCATATCATACTTTTGCCGTGTATTCTTCCTTAACTCTACTGTAGCTCCAACATGAAGTATAACTTGAGATAATTTTAAATTATAGAAGAGCAGAAATTAAAGTTTGGTGACACATATTGCAGCGCAATTAAATTAAAGTTAAGATATATATGAGAAAATTCGCTAACGACAGGGTATGAATGGTTTCAAAGTATATTAATAAAAGGTATATTAAAATATTTTGTATACGAGGAGTGGTAAAATTTGACAAAATGAGTTCACATCAATAATTGATCACGGCAGGATAATAATTAATGAAATGATGCATGTGATGAGTTAAAATTCGATAGACAGCATGTAATAAGAGTTGTGAGTAAGGCTGTATCCGGTTCCATTTTTGGGTCTATTTGGGTCTGCGGTTTCGGTTCTGGCGGTTCCCGGTTTTGGCGGTTCCGGTTCTGGCGGTTCCGGAACCGCGGGTCTGGCGGTTCCCGGCGGTTCCGACCTTATTTTTTTTTTTAAATTAATATCTTGTATAGTAGTGATTAGTATATTGTAGAATATATTTTTATATGGTGTACTATGTTCTTACTATAGCATATATTGTGCTTGAAAATTAGTATATATTCAAAATAAGTAGTGTATATTTTGTGTATATAAGTAGTATATGTTGTAGTGAAGTAGTATATATTATATATAAATAGTGTATATTGTGTAGTAGTTAGTATAAATAGTATCATGTGTTGTATGTTATATATTATATGTTATATAAATATTTTATATTCAAGGATTGATATAGAAGTAAAGACAAAGAAATATTGAGACAAATATATTCAAGTATATGATAAAAAGCATATTTATTGTCCAAAATGGCATATCTTTCTTAGTCTTCCTTCTCCCAATGGAATGAGCACAACATGGTACTAATACCACCATTAAAAGGAAAAAAAACTAAAAGAAGACATGCCAATGTACAAGTTACATCATAATTTATTTATTGTTTCTAACAAATCTCATGAAACCTTCAAGGTTTGGAGGTGGTTGTGTTGGCGGTGGTGGAAATGAAGCTTGTTCATCACCACTTCCGGGTGAAGATGATTCTTGAGCAAGTTCTGCTAGCATTTCTTCATAGCACTCATCTATTTCGGGTTGAGATTCAGCTAGCCCAAAGTTCCTTCTTTCAGAGCGGATCCAATCTCGGAAGAGCACTGATTTTTCCAAGCTGTCCCGCATCGACGCTCTATGATCTCCTATTTGTAGTCTGGCTTGACTAAATACGCTCTCCGATGCAACAGTTGACGCTTGAATGGACAGAACATCCCGAGCCATCCTTGCAAGAACGGGAAAATGCTTTTCCCTTGTCTTCCACCAATCCAAAAGGTCGAAAGATCCGTCTGGATTATCATTCTCTAGCCCCTGCGACAAATAAACTTGAAGTTCGTAGATGGGAAATATCATCTAAATTCTCACCTTGAGTACCCCTGAACTCCGTCCACGATTTAAGAGCTGTTAAGCCAGCAACTCTTTTAGACGATTGTGACGTGGACGAAGTAGGAGTTGGAATATTAGGCCTAGCATGCTTTAAGGCCTGTTTATAAGCATTATAAACAGTTTGAGCATTCACTGTAACTGATGATTTCGCATCAGATAGTGTAGCCATTTCTTCTGGCGAAAGATCTAAAGATTGATAATACTATTATACCAAAAGTTAGGACATCCTGCTTTCCTAGTAGGGTTTAACATAGCAGCCACACCAAAAATAGGAGGGATTGGAAAAAAATATTTTTTAAATTTCTTTTTCAATTCAAATATTGCATGTTCATAAATTTTCCCTCCATCGTTAAAATCAGCAAATAAATTAGCAAGTGCGGCAATATATACTAAACAGTTTGAAATTGTAGGATAATATTGGCCAGATAAAGCAGTTGTAGCCACACTAAAATGTTCTAAAAAATCTAAAAGAATCTTAACGTTATTCCAATCTTGATTAGTTAGCATATCATTATCTTCATCCTTACAATCCCTAGAATTATAAGTAGCGGTTATTGGGTTTCTATATTCGTACGCCACTACTAAGCTTTCATACATGTAGTTCCACCTAGTCGGGCAAGGTTTAGGAACCTTTCTTTCTCTAAGGCCACTTTCGTCACATTTTTTATAATATTCTCTAAGTCTACTTCTACGGTTTGAATAAAAAAGCCAATTAAGAGCGAATTTAACTTTTTCAATTTCTATGTTTAAAATTCTCATACCATCTCCAACAATTAAATGATAAATATGGCATATACATCTAACATGGAAAATATTTGTAAAAGCAGGATTAAGTTTTCTAGTTAAAATACCTATTGTAGTTGTGTTGCTACTAGCGTTATTCATGGAAATTGACATAATTTTATCACTAAAACAAAAATATCTACAAACATCAGAAACAGTGCTAGCAATAAACTTACCTGTGTGCCGTGAATTAATTATTCTATATGCTATAATGCGTTTTTGCATGGCCCAGTCTTCAATTCAACAACTTCACAATGTTTCACGAATTTGCAACAAAAATTAAGCACTTGCACTAGAAAGATTGAAAGAGAGCTTGAGAGAGCTTGAGAGAGATTGAGAGAGATTGATGAATTGGTGAATTAAAATGAAAGAATGAGGGGGTATTTATAGTTGAGAAATGGGAAATTGTGTAATTATATAAAGTTTGCGGTTAAATTAAATTTGAGGGGTCAAATGGCTAAATTTTAAAAATGCCAAACGGCTATTTCTGCAAGACCAACGTTCTGATTTCAGATTTTTTTTTTTTTTTAAAAAAATTTTTTTTTAAAAAAATTTGTCCGTTGGGAACCGGATGGAACCGTTTGGAACCGTATATTTTTTTTTTAAATATCAGACCGTTGGCGGAACCGTTTGGAACCGTATAGAACCGCCGGAACCGGTCCGGTTCCGATTCCGGTTCCGGTTCTGGCGGTTCCGGTTCCACGGTTCTAATGGGTGGAACCGGACCGGAACCGCGGAACCGGAACCGCCGGAACCGCGGAACCGGAACCGCCGGAACCGCCTCCGGTCCAGAACCGTTACATGGTACAGCCTTTGTTGTGAGAGAAGGCGAAGTGTTAGTGTGATGGCAATCCATTAGTAAAAAGAGTAAATTCAGCTCAAGGCTTTTAATCACCTGTCACTGTGCTGACATTAGAATGACAAATTTGCTGCATCAAAATGTAGCCTCAAAAAGGCATAGCAATGATCAAAGTACAATATATTACTTGGCACAGCCGTATTGATAAAAGAAGTGCATAATCTGGGTCACAAATTCACAGCCGTATTGATAAAAGAAGTGCATAATCTGGGTCACAAATTCACAGCCGTATTGATCAGATCACATGTATTAGGAGTTTCACTTTATATTTGGGTTAAGATCTTCCAGCTTCATCAGTTGTTACATATACAGAGTTTTTTTTACTTTTTAAAGTATATGTATTTTGTTCTTTATGATATTATGAAACAACTTCCTTCGGTAGGATTCTAGATTTATTTTGTCCCATTTTATTACCTTAAATAATGATAATATATCATACTTGCAGACTGATAAATATGAAGTTAGTCTCATCTTATCTTCTGCATATACAATATTATCTTCTAGACGTGATCATTTTGAATGTAGTTTAATATTCTCATTAGAATTTCTACCATTTATTTATGGATATGTTTGACCTTAAAGGCGTAACATTCAATCACACACACATATATCCTCAGTTGACTTACATTTCACGCTATTTGGTATCTTCCTGTCCCTTAACCCTCCATTATCACTCTTCTATTTAAAACCCATGCCACTCGAATATAAGTAACTTATGGCGCGCCTAAATGAAAAAAGCCCAAGATTTAAAGAGGATAAGGCATGGCAAGACTGGGGGCTATATGAAACAAACCATGTGAATCTCAGCTCATAGTTTACTTGGATCATTTTAAACAGAAGAGCCAGACAGTAATGCAGCCCAAATAGTTGCTGGCTCACAATCCCACATGGATCCATGATCCATCCATCTCAAAGCAGTCCCGATAAAAAAAGGGATTACCTATATGTACCATATAACAAACCTTATTACTAAAATTGTGCATGTTTGGTATTTACCCGCCTATACCATGTTTTGTTTACAAAAATTGCACCAAACCGAAAATAGATAGATTCTACCCTAAAAATGCTCCAAATTTGTAGGAATCACATTTAATATTAGCTATTATCACTGGAATATGCTTGATCAATTTCAACGCATGGGAGAGGACTGAGGAGAGATGTTGAGGGGCTTATTTATCTAATTGTTTCTTCACAAAGGAAGAAAAATAAAATAACAACAATTTTGCTTTGTGACTGTGGGTTTGTTTTAGTACAGAGAAATTAAAAAAAACTATTGCGTTTGCTGCTTAATCAATTTTCGAGCTGTTCTTGTAAAAGGTGAAACTTGAGTACCTATTGCAGCGTAATTTTCTCCTTCTCCATATATTTTCCACCATTGATAGGCATTAAAAAGCTTGAAAGCTTTGAATTCAAATTTGGATTTTCAAAAATCATTATTTGTTTGCATTGGGTGTTGTTGTAAATAATTCAAAATATGTTTAGGAGTTTATATCTCAATTTTGAGGGGTTTTGGTGAAGATTAGACTTGGTTTTGACTGATTTTCAGATTGAAACTCGTCGAAGAAGAAGAAGACATATTTTTTCAGAAATTGTAGTTCAATTGTAGTTCAATTGTAGAATTGTAGATAAATTGTAGATAAAATATAGATAAATTGTAGATAAGTTGTAGATAAATTGTAGATTGGGAAGATATGTTTACGAATTTATATCTCAATTTTGAGGGGTTTTGGTGAAGATTAGACTTGGTTTTGACTGAATTTCAGATTAAAACTCGTCGAAGAAGAAGAAGACATATTTTTCCAGAATTTGTAGTTAAAATGTAGTTAAATTGTAGAATTGTAGATAAAATGTAGATAATTTGTAGATAAATTGTAAATTGTGGTTTAATTGTATTGTTACATTTATACTATAATTAAACTACAACCTTGTATCAAAAAAATTTAAGCATACCAAATTTAATCAATTCTTAATATTCAAAATTTCAATTTTGATAATGAATCTATGTCATTCAAATAAATAAGTATAGAATTACAAGTTGGATGATTAGAACTAGAAAAGTATGCAGTAGCAAAGCAAAATTGTCCCAATTTATGTTATTTAATTTCTCTTATAGTAATAAAGAAAACTGAGTAATCTTTGATATAAAATTTGATATCATCTTTCTGTTATTATTTCTATGTTCAAAATTTCAAATCAATTAAAATGAGCGCAATCCTGGCGGGCCACATAATTTTATTAAATAAAGGTGGCAATGGCTTCTTAGGATTAATAGGTAAAAAAAGAATTGTAATGCATAAATCACATGTAAAGAAATTCAAAATCACCATTAAATGTACCATTTACAGTTGTAATATTTTAATCATTTAATGGCATGCGATACTTTACCGGTCAATAATATTGTACACTGTGTTTGTGCATTAATCACGTTAGGAAAGAGAAGAGGAAAAAAAAGGAAAAAGGAATATATGCTCCTAAAATCATGCCTAGAATAAATGAAGCAATAATTATACCCTTAATTTGAATTATGGTACATAAATTGAAATTCGGTATGCTTAAATGTAATAAATACAAACCTTAAACATGGGAGGTAATAAGATTTGCTATATTGTATGTATATGTAAAAATCCCTAAAAAAAAATTAGAAATAGCACATGCTAGCGATTTTTCAGTTAGTCATTGTTATATAGTTTCAAATTTTATGACAATATCTTGGATATAAATTTTAAAGTAAAAATTATACGGGGCATCCTATTTGGTCGGTCTCATTTAACCTATACCCATTATTTTTAAAACTTTTAATTTGTATTCACTTTTTAAATAACTTCAGGCCCCTTTCTCCGCCTTCTTACTTTGCAACTCTCTCGAATCATATACAGGAGAATCTCGGGTAAGCAGAAAATATATTGGATCCATTACAGCGGGATATCCTTCTAAATGGAACACTATGATTATTGTGTTAGACATATGGACTTGTACTACATACATATGGACAATATATGGATTAATTATATGTTATGTGCTATCTTTTGGTTTGGCCTAAATTATTGGTCTTTTGGACATTATTATTAAGGAGGCCAATACATTGTCATATAAAGTGTAGAGACTAATTTTGTGTAGATACCCATAATGAGTAACCTTAATTAATGATGGGCTAACTAAGGTTACATGCTTATAAATAGGGGGTTATGGTTCCCATTTGATGCAAGACCATTCTTTCTTCTTCTCCCCATACAATTTAGAAAGACTCTACATTGTCTTGCACATCAAGTGGAAAGCCTAACCTTGAACAATCTTCAAGAAAATCTGACCCTGGACGATCTCCAAGCCGGATCAAGGAGCTTCCACCTATGGATTCAGGTACGCTTCCGCTTATGTTATAGTTCCAAATAATTCGATATGAAGGCTAAAGTTTTATAGTCGGATTTATTCCAAAAATTGGTATCAGAGCCTCCTTCATATTGGGTCATTTGGAAATTCATGAATTCTATGTTATAATGCTTAGTGATTAAAATTCAGTTAGAATTTTAATTTTGAAGTTCTAGTACCTTGATATGGCATGCTTTCATGAATGATTTGTTGATGTTAAACTTCAGTATTTCGATACCTTGCTATCACCATATGAATTAAAATGTTGAGAGATTATATGCATATTTTCGATTGTTGAATATGATTCCATGATTAAGCCTTTTGTTGAAAGCACCATTAAATTTATGGACAGAAGGCCAAGATAATCGATTATCCCTCTAGGATAATCGATTATCATGGAATTTCCAGTGAAATTGGAAATTCAAGAATGCCAGCATAATCGATTATCCTGGAATTTCCAGCAGAATGAAAATTCCAGAAAGCCAGCATAATCGATTATCCCTTTAGGATAATCGATTATCCTGGACCAGTAAGCCTGCATAATCGATTATCAACAAGATAATCGATTATCTTGGTATTTCCGGTAAAATTGAAAATTCCAGAAAGCCAGAATAATCGATTATCCTGGAATTTCCAGCAGAATTGGAAATTCCAGAATGCCAAGATAATCGATTATCCTGAAAAGATAATCGATTATCTCGCAATTTATTGTAGAAACGTTTTTTTTTATTTTCTGGCAGTTTAATGAAGACATAATGTACAATTAATTAAAGAAACGTTTTTCATTATTAAAGAAACGTTTTAAGTTTTTAGATTTTAGTTGTACATTAATGTTTTGTCCATTAATATTCAGATTATAATATTAATGTTTTGTCCATTAATATTCAGGTTTTAATATTCAGATTTTACATAATAAACATGTAACTTTCACTCAAGATTCAATATATGGCTTAAAGAACTAATTCATTTTGCATCTAATATTTTAAATTAATCAATTGGAACATTATGTTACCAAAGTAACCTCTTTTGTGAAGATTGATTGGTTTTAAGATATAAGATGACTGTGTATGTTCGTATTCCATGCGCTTAACACCGGCCCAAAGGAAGGTTGTTATTTGGCAGGAATTCGAGCATGCTAGTGGTGATAAATATGTGATAATTATTAAGTTTTCCATGTGAATATTAAGTCGGCCCAAAAGGAAGGCTTGATATTTGACAGGAGTTTATTATCAATATTTGATTACTACACCAAGAGTACCAAATACAAGTTGATTTTCTGTGCAAAGACTAAAATCAATGTTGTGCTAGGTATCTTGTAATGAGATTTGCCTATTTTGAATCTGTATACTAATGTTAAAATTCAAATAATTGTAAGCATGTTTTAAGCTGTCCTTGTTCTATTTTCAGTGAATTCTTCAGCTGCTACAATATCTGCGAACATTAACAGCATCACTGTGCTTAATGGCACAAATTTTAAGAAATGGAAAGAAAACATTATAATAGTTCTCGGTTGCATGGATCTAGACCTTCCACTTCGGATTGAGAAACCTGCTTCTCTTGAGGATACATCTTCTTCTGATGACAAGAAAGAGATGGAGAAGTGGGAACGCTCAAATCGCATGAGTCTTATGATCATGAAACGTGCAATTCCAGAATCGTTTAGGGGCACTATGACTGAAGAAAATAATGCCAAAGTTTTCTTTGAGGACCTTGAAAAGCGTTTTGCACAAAACGAAAAGGCGGAAACTAGTAATCTTTTGAGTAAACTTGTTTCCATGAGGTATAAAGGCAAAGGAAACATAAGGGAGTACATTTTAGAAATGTCTCATATTGCTTCAAAACTAAAGTCACTCAAATTGGAATTACCTGAGGAACTACTTGTGTACTTAGTTTTGATCTCTCTCCCTACACAATTTAATCAGTTTAAGGTCAGTTACAACTGCCTAAAGGAGTAATGGACTCTTAATGAACTCATTTCACACTGTGTGCAAGAGGAAGAGAGAATAAAGCAAGATAAGACAGAAAGTGCTCATTTGGCATCATCTTCTAGAGATAACAAGAAAAGGAAAAATAAGGAAGTTGTGGTTTCAAGGCCCAGAAGAAGCAACATAAGGAAAATAAGGTTGAAACTACAGAATCAGGTTGTTTTTTCTGTAAGGGGACTAATCACAAGAAGAAAGATTGTACCAAATACCACGCTTGGCGTGCGAAAAAGGGTATATCTCTTGCTCTTGTTTGTTCTGAAGTTAATTTAATTTCGGTACCTAAAGATACTTGGTGGGTGGATTCTGCTGCTACTACTCACATAAGTGTATCTATGCAGGGTTGCCTGAACTGCCGAAAACCAAGTGATGGTGAAAGATACATCTATGTTGGTGACGGAAAAAGGGTCGAAGTTGAGGCTATTGGAAATTTTAGGCTATTATTTAAGACTGGTTTTTATTTGGATTTGAATGAGACTTTTGTTGTACCGTCTTTTAGACGGAATTTAATTTCTGTTCCCAAATTGGACATATCCGGTTATTCTTGTTCATTTGGTAACAATAAAGTGAGTCTTTTTCAAGGTTTAGATCTTAACGGTACTGGTCTTTTATCAGCATATGATAGCCTATATTTGTTTGACATAATAACCTCACATAATGAAACTTTGCATACAAGTTCTAGTGGTACCAAAAGAAAATTATCTAATGAGAATTCCTTATAACTCTGGCACAAGCGTTTAGGTCACATATCCAAACAAAGAATCCAGAAACTCGTATCAGATGGAATTCTTGATTCTCTTAATTCCTCAAATTCGGATATTTGCATTGAGTGTATCAAGGGTAAACAAACAAACAAGACGAGATTAGGTGCCCAGAGAGCTTCAGATGTCTTAGAATTGATACATACGGATATTTGTGGGCCATTCCCTACACCTTGTAGAAATGGTCAACAATACTTTATCACATTTATGGACGATTACTCTCGTTATGGATACCTATATCTCATTCATGAGAAGTCCCAATCTATAGACGTGTCCAAATCATATAAGGCCGAAGTTGAAAATCAACTAAGCAAAAGGATTAAAACCGTTAGATCTGACCGTGGTGGTGAATACTATGGTAGATATGATGGTTCAGGTGAACAACGTCCATGGCCATTTGCCAAATTCCTAGATGAGTGCGGGATCGTTCCTCAGTACACTATGCCAGGGAGTCCTACTATGAATGGTGTAGCTGAGAGACGAAATCGGACACTAAAGGACATGGTGAGAAGTATGATTTGTCATACTACTTTGCCAGACTCACTCTGGGGAGAAGCATTGAAAACCGCAGCATATATACTTAATAGGGTTCCAACTAAAGCTACAATCAAAACCCATATGAACTTTGGACTGGAAATAAGCCCAGTATAAAGCACTTACACATTTGGGGTTGTCCAGCTGAGGCAAGGCCTTACAGGCCAAATGAAAAGAAACTGGATTCTAAGACGGTTAGTAGCTATTTTGTTGGATACTCTGAAAGATCCAGGGGGTATAAGTTCTATGATCCCACTTCTAGAACTATTTTTGAGACGGGTAATGCTCGGTTCTTTGAGGATATTGAGTTTGGGGGGTGGGGAGATAAAGTTAGAGATTTTATCTTTGAGGAAGAACATGTGTCTTTTCCTCTAGTTGTTGATCTTGATCAGGGTGTTCTCATTCCTGACACGGATCACACAACTCCAGTTCAAGACAATCTTGATAATCTCCCTAATCAAGTTCCTGATATTATTAATGAAAATAAAACTCAACAACCTCAAGAACCTGAAGTGCCATTAAGGAGATCCACTAGAGAGAGGAGAAGTGCAATTCCGGACGATTGTGTTGTATTTCTTCAAGAACAAGAAAGTGACATTGGACTTGAGGAAGATCATCCAATCAACTTCCGTCAAGCCATGAAAGGTTCTAACTCTCAAAAGTGGATTGATGCAATGAATGATGAGATAAAGTCTATGAGCGATAACGGCGTTTGGGAGCTTGTTTCATTGCCCGAAGATGTTAAACCAATTGGTTGCAAATGGATATTTAAAACCAAGAGGGATTCAGAGGGCAATGTCATTAAGTTTAAAGCTCGCCTTGTTGCAAAGGGCTACTCTCAAAAGGAAGGCATTGATTATAAAGAGACTTTCTCTCCAGTTTCATCGAAAGACTCTTTTAGGACAATAATGGCACTAGTAGCACATTTTGATCTTGAACTTCATCAGATGGATTTTAAGACAACTTTTCTCAATGGTGACATTGAGGAATCAATTTATATGGTGCAACCTGAAAACTTTGTTTCGGGAGACTCAAAGAAAAGGGTTTGCAAATTAAAGAAATCCATCTATGGGCTCAAGCAAGCTTCCCGTCAATAGTATCACAAGTTTCATGAGGTCATTACATCTTTTGGATATGAACCAAATATTGCTGATGACTGTATATACCATAAGTTCAGTGGGAGCAAACATATTTTTCTGGTTTTATATGTCGATGACATACTGCTTGCCAGTAACGATATCGGATTATTGCGCGAAACTAAGAAATTTCTTTCAAAGAAATTTGCAATGAAAGATCTTGGTAATGCCTCTTTTGTATTAGGAATTCAGATACATCGAGATCGCTCCAAAGGTGTTCTTGGTCTGTCACAAAAGGGCTATATCAATAAGGTTCTTAAAAGATTTGGCATGCAGGATTTTAAACCAGGCGACACCCCTGTTGCTAAGGGAGACAAGTTTAGTCTCAAACAGTGCCCAAAGAATAGTTTTGAAACCATGGAAATGGAGAAGACACCTTATGCTTCGGCTGTAGGGAGCCTGATGTATGCTCAGGTATGCACACGACCTGATATAGCATACATTGTTGGGATGCTGGGCAGATATCTCAGCATTCCGGGAATGGACCACTGGAAGGCAGCCAAAAGGGTCATGCGGTACTTACAGAGAACAAAGGATTACATGCTCACATATCGGAGATCGGACCAGCTTGAGATCATCGGGTACACCGACTCCGATTTTGCTGGATGTCAAGATAGTCTGAAGTCTACATCAAGCTATATCTACATGCTTGTTGCGGTGCTATCTCTTGGAGAAGCATCAAGCAAACTCTTACGGCGACTTCCACCATGGAAGCGGAATTCATGGCATGTTATGAGGCATCCAATGAGGGATTATGGCTGCGAAATTTTGTTAGTGGACTGCGCATAGTAGATAGTATTAAAAGGCCAATCAGGCTATTATGCGACAACAGATCAGCAGTCCTTTATGCTAACAATACCAGTAGTTTGACGAAGGCAAAGCATATGGACGTCAAATTTCGGGTTGTTAAAGAAAGAGTACAAAATGGACAATTGTGCATAGAGCACATCAGTACAAACTCCATGATTGCGGATCCGCTTACTAAGGGATTGCCACCCAAAGTATTTCATGAGCATATTGCTCGCGTGGGTGTCAAATCAGTTGAGGATTATGAGTTTTAGTGGGAGTTTGTGTTATACAATTATGTATTGTCCAGTACATTCGGTAATTCAGTCTTTAAGGTTTTATCTGCAGATATTCAGTCTTAAAGTTTTATGTACTCTTATGGTTTATGATTGATCTCAATAAAGTGAACCAGTTGGAAATAGACATTCTATTTCAGACCACTCTTTATGTTATTTCCATGCTACACACCTATACTTGATCCATGTCGTTGGTTATATTGATATACGTGATCAATGTTGGGTCTAGTTACGCAAGAGTAACTAAGATCTCTTAGATCCTATGTTGATATGATTGATGGACCGGATTGTTCATGACAATTTTATTTTGATAGCAATACTGAGCTCATAAAGTTATAACATATAATACTAAGTTTTGTACATATGCATGAGTATATCGTCCAAGTGGGAGATTGTTAGACATATGGACTTGTACTACATACATATGGACAACATATGGATTAATTATATTTTATGTGCTATCTTTTGGTTTGGCATAAATTAGTGGTGTTTTGGACACTATTATTAAGGAGGCCAATACATTGTCATATAAAGTGTAGAGACTAATTTTGTGTAGATACCCATAAAGAGTAACCTTAGTTAATCATGGGCTAACTAAGGTTACATGCATGTAACTAAGGTTACATGCTTATAAATAGGGGGTTATGGTTCTCATTTGATGCAAGACAATTCTTTCTTCTTCTTCCCATACAATTTAGAAAGACTCTACATTGTTTTGCACATCAAGTGGAAAGCCTAACCTTAAACAATCTTCAAGAAAATCTGACCCCGGACGATCTCCAAGCCGGATCAAGGAGCTTCCACCTATGGATTCAGGTACGCTTCCGCTTATGTTATAGTTCCAAATAATTCGATATGAAGGCTAAAGTTTTATAGTCGGATTTATTCCAACATATTGAACATGATATTGTTGGTGTTGAGGTTCAAAAGAATTAACCTCTATTTTCATGTGGGGTGAGAGAGAAAATCCTAACCAGTTACTACTAGCATCATTATTATTGGGCTCATGCCCATGTTGTCCGGCCAAAGGCCTAATCTTATTCTCTTTTGGCTTCCATTCCTAAATGGAATTGGATTTAGTTTATTCCTATTTTGAGTGGGTTTTGACTTTAAGAGAAAGCACCACTCATGATGTATAAATAAGACAACCTTGGAGAATTATTCTATGCTCATTGGTACAAGTATTTGAAAGACTTAAGTACATAAGAGCGGATTTTGAGAGAGTTTTCATCAAGAAAGAAGAGAGAAGAAAAGTATTTGTTTTGTTACAGATTTTTATTCCGACCAACCATCTTCAAATTATATTTTTCTGATTCGTTATCCGTTGGATCGGGTTGCAATTTTGACTCAGCATTCATAACATCATGGTCTTGGATTTGAACGATGGAGATTAGATTTGGAGGTTGGTAGCATCTGATTTCGAGCCTCGAACAACAGCTTTGTTTTTGTGGATTCTCCTCTTTCTTCAATTGATTAGTTGTTGCTCTTGTTGCTATTGTTGCTCCGTGTTTGGTTTAGACATATGATTTTTGACCCTCCGCAAGATTTTTTTATATTTTTAGCATGTAAATATTTAGTTTGAGCCTAATATCTTTATTTCAACTAATTTTGACTCTTTTACTTTATTTCGTCACAAAAAATAAAAATTACAAAAATATTTTAGTTTACGTATATTTCATAAATTTAAATAAATAAATACAAAAATATACACAATAATTACACCCCTAGAACTAGACTCTAAGGAGACACACACAAAAATATGCCTAAAAACCTAGGGACTCTAAGAGATAAAAAGTTGCACCGGTAATAGAACGACCTCCCCCATCGTTCTTCACCATCTTCAGTATCTTCAAAACTTGAACACTCAAAACAACACACCCATATAAACGTACACACACACAAAGAATGCCAGAAATCAACGACACACCAAACTTGCAAGCTTCTTAGCTGTCGTTGTTGGAATCCGGCCAGCTCTCACCCTTTCTATGGCTGCCGCTGCTGGAGGTGATGACCGACGACGGCTATGATTGTCACTCTTGTGCTTAGCCGCTGTTTTTGACCTTTCTTTCCCCTCTACATCTCTATTTCGCCGGAGTCGCACCATCGACGTCGAACGAACATAAAACCGGCGATAGTCATCGAAACTGTTGAAATTTATTTCTGTCGAGTTGTATCAAAATTGAGGTGTGGATGTCGTTCGAGGTTGTCCATTCGAGATTTCTGGGCAGATTCGTTGAGGTTCCGATAGCAGTCCAAAATCGGATCCAGATTGTTATTTTTGCTCTAAATCTTGTTAGGTCCATTTCTGTTTGGCGGGAACTCTTTAAGGTCCATTTCTAACTGTATTCTTCAATGTTTTTGTATGATTCATGTGAATTAGTTTGATAAAAATAGTTATCTTATGTGCCTTGAAATTTTATCTTGGTGTACAATTTGGTTAAATAAGATCTGCTGCTAATGAGCATGTGTGTGAAGTTGTGTTTGATTGATTTACTAGAGTTAAATATTTTATCTAAGTTGAATAGGTTGTCTTGAAAACTGAAAGAGTCCAAGGAACTCATTTCATGTACTAGATGGATGTAAGGCAGTAACCATGTTTGAGGACGAAGAACGGTTCTAGGCCGTTGAACGCGAACATCTCTTCAGTACACCTTATTCAGTTAATTAAGGCTTTTGAGAAGCTTTCTTTCGATACCAAAAAAGAACAAAGGAGTGTGAAGTGAAATCAGGAAGTTGGATAATGTAAATAGCGTTGAAATTGGCAATGAAATAAGATATCGGTAGCTTATGACTTCGTCAATTACAATTGATAATAATTGGTTTGGTTGGTTGAAATGTGAGGTAGTTCATTTTACTTTTATTTTTATCAATATAGATTCGCTAGTCGTGTGTATTTATGACATTTGAATGGCATAATTATGGGTTCCAAAATTAAGATCAGAGTATGCATTCGCGCAATTTCGAACAAGCTTTCTTAATAATAGAATGAGATTTTCATAGGCTACTAATTAATTTAGTTCATCTAGTCCGAAGTGTGCCATCCACAAGTTAATCATTCATGGCCCTCGTATTAATCTTATAACTTAGATATAAAAGAAAAGTGAACTTCGTAGTTTGATTTAGGCGCATTGATTATACATTTATCACGGCCATTGCTAAAACTCAGGGGTACATTTCATGTGAACAGATTCTAATTTCTAACAAGGTTAAATAGAATGTGTCGTGAATCACAGGTGCATTTCATGTAGCATGGCTTGCGATATGTTTTAAATAACCTTGAATTAATTTTAAATAAATAGAAGCGGTTTTAAAGTTAAAAATGCACATAGGTTTAAAAATATTATAAAATCAGATAATTAGGCCAATAATAACAGTTGAGCGATCGTACTAAAATCATGAAACTCGGGAATGCCTAACACCTTCTCCCGGGTTAACAGAATTCCTTATCTGGATTTTTGTGTTCGCAGACTGTAAAACAAGTGGCAACTCTGAATTTTAAGTAAAATAATCCCTTTACGATTGTCACTTAAATTGGAAAAAACTCCCTTATACCCTTTGGGGATGGTAAAAAGGAGGTGTAACATTTGACACTTTTTGTGTAGCCATTAGAGAACTTTTTTAACCCTCTTATTATTATAGTGTAAATTTTTTGAATCTTTGTGTTCCCGTGATTTTTACCTTCGATTTAAAGGGTTTTTTGTTAGAATATACGCTTAACGCTAGAGGGGGGGTGAATAGCGTTATAATAAAAAATAATATAAACTTGCGGAATTAAAAATTGCAGGATTGAAATAAGTGCGGTAAGTAAATAATAAGGAACGAACGCACCGAAATTATCCTGGTTCACCACAACCTGTGGCTAGTCCAGTCCCCGAGAGACTCTCTCGAGATTCCACTAACTTCGTTAAGCTTACGGGTGCTTAACAAACCGTTACAAACTGAGAACTTGAGTCACACAAGCCTCAACAACCTTTGCTCGAAGATACCACACTTCAAGACTTCAACCGAAGGAATGAAAACGTTCCTTCTTACAACCACAAGGGATTAACACTTCCCTTCAAGTGTATACAAACACTTAGCACTCAAGACAAGACTCTCTTTAAGAGTAGATATGAGTAAAATAAATACGCTCAAGAACACAACAACTTTCCTCAAGAGTTTGGCTCTCAAAAACTTATGAAATGAATATAAAATGATGTATATGAGAGTATGCAAGCTTTAGCAAGAATGTGATAAGTTGTTGTACTTAGAAGACTGATTTTGAGTTGTATTTATAGTGTTCAAAACCCCCACAACCGTTGCCTAATTGCCAATCAAGAATTGCTGATTTTGTGCTAGCTAATCGATTATCTGATTTGCATAATCGATTATATAATCGATTACCTGACAACGTTCAAAAAATCATATTCAGATTTTAGTTAGCATAATCGATTATCAGATTGTGTATAATCGATTACCTGACAACGTTCAAAAAATCATATGCAGATTTTACTTAGCATAATCGATTATCAGATTGTGTAAAATCGATTATCTTTCAGAGTTTAAAAATACTTTGGCAACGGTCATTTGCATAATCGATTATGCTATAAGGATAATCGATTATCTTTTATATTTTGAAAACTTCGGACTACACTGTCTTAACATAATCGATTATCATAAAGTACATAATCGATTATTTTACAGTCTTGTAAAATTTGATAGACACTGCCTCAACATAATCGATTATCATAATGTGCATAATCGATTATTTTATAGCTTTGGAAAATCTGATGGACACTGCCTCAACATAATCGATTATCATAAGGTACATAATCGATTATCTTGTAGCTTTGAAACATCTGATGGACACTGCCTCAACATAATCGATTATCAAAAGGTACATAATCGATTATCTTGTAGCTTTGAAAAATCTAATGTACACTGCCTTAACATAATCGATTATCATAAGGTACATAATCGATTATTGTTCAGCTTTGTAAATCTGGTGTACATTGTCTTAACATAATCGATTATCATAAAGTACATAATCGATTATCTTTGTCCAGATTTGAGAGGCATGTTTAAAAATCATTTTGGCTAAAATAAAATGTTTGAAAATCATTTTGCTTTAAATTAAATATGCATGATTTGATAAAAATAATTTTACGAGAGAAGCCAAGTCTTGAGTCAATTGTCGGATCAAGATCACAATTAAAGAACGACTCATGTATAACTTTATTTCTTTGCTTGATCATGATCTTTGTTGTCATTTATCAAAACCTACAAATATGAACACACGTTTAGTATGTATTGAGAACGTGTTTCAACATTTTTCACATTAAAATTTGGTGTTCTTTATCTTCTTTATTTTCGGGTTTGCCTCTTCCTCGACATAATAGTGGTATCAGAGCCTTGGTTATTTATCCGGGCTGTTACAGAATGGAGGAAAATATGAGCAAGATGGTATGTTTAAATGGAAAAAATTTATAATGTTTGGAGAAACAAGATGAAAGACTTGTTGCTCGTGAAGAAGATGCATCTACCCGTTTTTTAAGCTCATAAACCCGAGAGTATATCTGATGAAGATTGGGATTTTGATCGCCAACAAGTATGTGAATATATGACAATGGGTTGAAGATAATGTTTGCAACCATATTGTGACGAGATACATACGAGATCATTGTGGGAAAAGCTAGATACTATTTATGCTTCAAAAATCAGGAACAACAAATTGTTTCTGCCAAAGCAATTGATGACCTATAAATTCAAGGAAGGCAGACTTATCCTTGATCACATAAATGATTTCAGGTCATCCTTGATCAGCTATCTGGAATGGGAGTTAATTTTGATGATGAGATACATGGCCTTTGGCTTCTTAATACTCTGCCAGACTCTTGGGAAACGCTTCGTGTTTCTTTGACAAATTCAGCTCCTGAAGATAAGGTGACCATGGAATATGCCAAGAGTGGTGTATTGAACGAGGAAGTAAGGATAAAATCTCATGGTTCATCCTCACAAGCAGATATCTTGGTTACAGAAGACCGGGGAGAGATAAAACAAGAGACTCGTGGAATAGAGGTAAAAGTAGAAGTAAGTCAAAGTCCAAATATCATAATATTACATGCAACCACTGTGGCAAAAAAGGACATATCAAAAGGTTTTGCCGCAAGTTAATGCAAGACATTAGAGAAGGAAAGAAAGTTGAAAATAATGAGAATAATATTGCTGCTATTTTTCGAGATGACCTTCTTTTTGCTTATGATGAAAATGTCATCAATTTGATATCCCATGAGACGAGCTGGATAGTAGATTCTGGAGCTACCTCACATGTCCTACCAAGAAAAGTTTTTTTCTCATCTTATACTCATGTTGATTCTGGAGTGTTAAAGATGGGCAATGCCAGTGAAGTTAAGGTGTTTGGTGTTGGCACAATTTGTTTGAAAACTAATAATGGTTCAAAGTTAGTTCTTCAAGATGTCAAGCATGCTCCAGATTTTTCTTTCAATTTGATCTCCGCAGGAAGATTAGACGATGAAGGTTACCATAATGCTCTCTTTAATGGCCACTGGAAGCTCACCAGGGCTCGTTAGTAGTGGCTCGAGGAGTCAATTGTGGTCAATTATATGTGACACAAGGCTCTATTCTTAATGACTATATAAATCCGGTTGAAAGTGATACTTTATCAAAATTGTGGCACCGAAGGATGAGTCATATGAGCGAGAAGGGGATTACATGTTTGGCTAAGAAAAGTTTGATTTCTTGAATGAAACAAGCAAAGCTAAAAAAAGTGTATCCATTGTTTAGTTGGCAAACAGAAAAGGGTTTCCTTTCATAGTCATCCTCTCTCAAGAAAGCCCAATTTATTGGAGCTAGTACACTCTGATTTGTGTGGTCCTTTTGAAGTAAATTCAAAAGGTGGTGCACTTTACTTTGTGACCTTCATTAATGATCATTCTCGTCAGCTCTAGGTGCATCCTTTGAAATCTCAAGATCAAGCACTTAGCGTGTTTAAGGAATTTCAGGCCTTAGATGAGAGACAAATGGGGAAGAAATTAAAATGTATTCGTGCTGACAATGGTGGTGAATACTGTGGTCCCTTTGATAACTATTGCAAGGAAAAAGGAATTCGTCATCAGAAAACTCCGCCCAACACAGCTCAATTGAATGGTTTGGCAGAGATGATGAATAGAACTCTAGTTGAGAGAGTTAGATGCTTACATTTAGAGGCTAAACTTCCAAATACAATTTGTCTCCTGTAGTTTCTTTGGATGGTGATGTCCCAGACATGGTTTGGTTTGCCAAAGATGTTTCTTATGATCACCTGAGAGTTTTTGGGTGTGAAGCTTGTGTGCATGTTCCTAAAGATGAGAGATCAAAACTGGATGTCAAAACTAAGCAGTGCATTTTTATTGGTTATGGTCAAGATGAGTTTGGGTATCGTTTTATGATCCAGTTGACAATAAAATTATTAGAAGTCGTGTAGCAATATTCTTTGAAGACCAAACTATTGAAGATATTGACAAAGCTGAGAAGACAGATTTTCAAAGTAATGAGAGCTTACCAGATATTGTTCTAGTTTCAATTGCTAAGGCACCTATTGCACATGAAGGAACCCAAGACAATGATGGAGATAGTGATCAAGATCAAAATGATCATCATAATGTAGATTTTATGGATGATCCAGTTGGTGAAGTTGTGGTTGATCAGCAACCAATTCTTGCTCAGATAACTACTTCGAATGCTCCTGAAGCCTCTCTTAGAAGATCTACAAGGGACAAGCAAAACGCCATGCGCTATCCTCCTGATGAGGATGTAATTTTAACTGACATAGGAGAACCTGAGAATTATAATGAAGCCATACAAGATACTCACAAAGATCAATGGATCGAAGCGATGGAAGATAAGATGAAGTCACTCCATGAGAATGACATATATGAGTTAGTGAAATTGTCAAAAGGTAAGAGAGCTTTATCTAATAAATGAATATTATGAATAAAGCAATATAACCATACCTCTATGACTAGATAGAAGGCGAGGTTGGTTTTTTAAGGTTTTGGCCAGAAGAAGGGAGTTGATTTTGATGAAATTTTCTCCCATGTTGTGACGATGTCTGCAAGTCTAGATTTAGAGGTTGAGCAGATGGATTTTCAAGACTGCTTTTCTTCATGGTGATTTAGATGAGAAGATTTATATCTAGCAACCTAAGGGTTTTGTGACTAAGAAAAAAGAAAATTATGTCGGCAAATTGAAAAAAGAGCCTGTATGGATTGAAACAAGCTCTAAGGCAATGATATTTGTAGTTTGAATCTGTCATAGAAGAAAAAAGATACAAGAAAACTTCTTCAGACCACTGTGTATTCTTCCAGAAGTTCTCTGATGACGATTTTATTATTTTATTGCTTTATGTGGATGACATGCTTATTGTTGGCAAGAATAAATCAGAAATTACAGTCCTTAAGAAGCAGTTGAGCAAATCATTTGCGATGAAGGACTTGGGGCCAGCAAAGAAAATCTTGGGCATTTAAATCGACACAAAGATAGAAAAGAGTTATTTTTGTCCCAAAAGCAATACATTGAGAAGGTACCCAAGATGTTCAATATGACAGATGCAAAAGTGGTTAGTACTCCTCTTGCTAAACACTTCAAATTGAGTATTAATTAGAGTGCATCTACTAATGAAGAGAAATTATTTAAGGTTGAGAAGATACACACTGATAAAAATCCTTTGTATATGCTGGCAAAGGCGATGGTTGCAGATAAACATGAATTTTGTAGAAAATTGGTAGGCATGAAGCCTGTCAATAGTTCCTCTACTTAAAGACACATTTGGCCCCTTGGCTAGAGGGGGGTTTGTTGGTCTCATGCCCATGTTGTCCAGCGAAAGGCCTAATGGCCTAATCCTATTCTCTTTTGGTTTCTATTCCTATTTGGAATTGGATTTGGTTTATTCCTATTTTGAGTGGTTTTTAGCTTTAAGAGAAAGCACCACTCATGATCTATAAATGGGACAATCTTGGAGAATTATTCTATGCTCATTGATACAAGTCTTTGAAAGACTTAAGCACATAAGAGTGGATTTTGAGAGAGCTTTCATCAAGAGATAAGAGAGAAGAAAAGTATTTATTTTGCTCCAGATTTTTATTCGACCAGCCAACTTCAAATCACATTTTCCGATTCGTTAACTGTTGGACCAGGTTGCAATTTTGAATGAGTATTTGTAACATCTTAGTCTTGGATTTGAGTGGTGGAGATTGGATTTGGAGGCTCGTAGCATCTGTTTTCGAGCCTCGAATAACAGCTTTATTTTTGTGGATTCTCCTCTTTTTTCAATTGATTAGTTATTGCTATTGTTGCTCTGTGTTTGGCACTTATTGTGTAGCCAATGTGGATAACTTTTATGACCCTCTTATTATTATAGTGGAGCTTTTTGGATCTTTGTGATCCCGTGATTTTTACCTTCAATTTGAAGGGTTTTCCACGTTAAAATTTGGTGTTCTTCATCTTCTTTATTTTCGGGTTTGCCTCTTCCTCGACATAACAATTATGACTATTACTATTATTATTATTGCTACTTCCGTGGCTGCTGCAATTGTTGTTATCATCCTTCATAGACTTCATCATCATTCAGTTGTTGAGGTGTTCTTGTAAGTTTGTAAAGTTTTTATGTAGATCAAGGTAGTTCAGTTAAATGTAAATTAAAATTACAAATATTCACTTTATTCACAGAAGATGAGTTCTAACTTAGAGAAACAGATGAAACAAAAGGATCTTAATTCTCACATGAGAAGATACAACACAATTTGGTTCAAACAGTACTCATCAACACGAAGGATAATCAAAGGAGTTATTAATATCTAGGTTATTAATCAAAGTACTCTTCCACAAATAACACTTACCCAAATGTATCAAAGATTCTGAAAGAAGAATATTTCAAAAATAACTCCCTCTGCACAATGAGAATTTTAGTATTTTTTTCTTTTTTGAGTTTTAAACTTTTTTCTGTGCTATTTTATTTTAACTCAAAATATGCCGTTAATATATTTCAAGTATATTATATTGTAATAATTTACAATGTAAATATTCCATCATTATATGTCATATATATTTTTATATGTATATACCACATATATAACTTATATATATACATCATAATATATTATTATATTGATATTATTCAAAGTATATTGCTAGGGAAAAGTCTCC
This sequence comes from Nicotiana benthamiana, assembly GCA_034376525.1. NCBI lineage: Eukaryota > Viridiplantae > Streptophyta > Magnoliopsida > Solanales > Solanaceae > Nicotiana > Nicotiana benthamiana. The sequence continues at coordinate 12,616,210 of CM067333.1, read as the reverse complement.
AAGCCAAAAAAGAAAGACCCTTCTTCTTCGTTCTTTTCTCTCGGCGCACGTTGGTTAACGTACGCTGAGCTCGTATCTATGGCGAGGGGGAGGGGTCGAGGTAGGGGACAACCCAGAAAAATTATGATTTCAACAATAGATAGAGTCATCACAACCATTGATCAATTAGCTACGAAGAATCTGACCACCACTGTTGCAACTGAGCAACCAGTCGATTCGTCATGCGAAGGTGAGAATACTTTGATTTCCCAACAATCTAATGCGGTAATGGAGATGGAACGAAGCTATCCTGCTTCGACTGAAGCATCATTAACTCTGATGAAGAAGATAGCCGGTGAAAGTGGACAAATGCAGAAGCCTATACCAGTCCAAACTCAATCAGCGAAGGGTATAACGGAGCAAGTTGAGGAGATTTCAAATAAAACAGATGTACCAAAGGGAAACTGGGCTAATCTCTTTCAGAAGAATCGATTTGCATCTAATGGTATGGCACTAGAATACATCCCCCTGGTAATGATTGAAGGTCAACCAGTAGGCCAGCTGAACAAAGCAGAGGTGGAGGAGGAAGAGAATAAGTGGAAATGTGCCCTAATTGTGTATAGTTTAGGGGATGGGCCTGGGTATAATGCGATGAGGAGATTCATCATCCTCCACTGGTCACATGTACTAGAACGAGAGCTGTTTTATCATGAGGAGGGATACTACATTGTTAAGTTCAGAACAATTGAGTGATGCCAAAGAAGTCATATGTGCTGGTCCTTATTCTATAGCAAACATGCCCATGATTCTGAAGCAATGGACGACAGTTTTTGATTTCACTGAGGAATTCCCTCTCGAGATTCCACTATGGGTCAAATTTCCTAAATTTCCTATGTCTTGTTGGGGAATGAGATCCTTGAGTAGAATAGCCAGTGTGTTAGGGAAACCTATTTTCGCGGATGAATGTACAACCAAGCAATCTAGAATTTCCTATGCTCGAATGCTCATAGAGATGAATGTTACCAAAGAGCTACCTAGGGATATATGGTTAATGGATGCTAATGGGAAGAAATTTCTGCAAGAAGTGCTTTATGACTGGAAACCATCTTACTGTGGGAAATGTCTTACGGTTGGGCACAACTGTTTGATGAATCCAAAACCAATCCAGCCTCCTCAAGTGAAGAAACCTAAAGTGATTCAGGAATGGAGATTCAAAGCTCCAATCCAGACTGTTCAGAATCAGCAGGAGGTTCCTCTACAGCAAACTGAGACAAGGCAGAACAGTGAATCTCAGAGAGAGCCTCTTGACCCCCCATCACTAGTAGCAGGAAAGAATAAACAGAAAGAGAAAGGGAAGCAAGTTCAATCCCCTGAATTCAACCTCACTAACTTCCCACCTTTATCCCATGTTGTGGTTAGTAATCGTTTTGAAGCAATGTTTATTAGTAGAGTTGAGATTCCTCCAGATGATGAAGGAGGACCTAGCAATTGTCAATGAAGTGGCTAATCTGGAATATTATGGGTGTTAATAAAAGGTATAAACAAAAAAAGGTTAGGGAGTATATCAGGAAAAATAATATTAACCTTGTTGGTCTGATAGAAACCAAGGTTAAAGAAAAGAATGCAGGCAGAATTGCTAAGCTGTTGGTTCCTGGTTGGGGTTTACTGACAAATTATCAGGGTTCCATATATGGTAGAGTATGGATTATATGGGATACACAGTTGATCAGAGTCACTGGTATCCAGGAGGAGGCTCAACTGATTCACTGTAGAGTCAGAAACATGTCTGGAGATGCCATCCGTTACCTCACTGTGGTGTATGGCTATAATGGGATGGACCAAAGGAGATCACTATGGAAAAATTTGCAGGATTATTCTGTTGCTATTACTGAACCTTGGTTAGTTGCTGGAGATTTCAATGCCATTCTGTATGCCAATGATAGACAGTCAAGTAATCAAGTGAAGCAAGCAGAGATCCAAGAGTTTACTCAATGCATACAACAGGCTGGACTTTCAGAACTTCCCTGGAAAGGGGAGTATTTCACCTGGACAAATAGGCAGACAGGCAGTGATAGAGTATGTAGTAGACTGGACAGATTCTTTGGCAATTATGAGTGGATGATTAACTGGAGTCATGTGCAAACTGTATATGATCAGCCCCTAATCTCTGATCATAACCCTATGGTGATTACACTGGTAGAAGTTACTAGGAAAGGGAAGACTCCTTTCATATTCTTCAATACATGGGCCAGTCATAGAGACTTTTATCAGCTGGTCAAAGAGAACTGGCATAGCAATAATTAGTTTTCTATGAAATCAGTGTGGTCCAATCTCAAGTCACTGAAAGGCCCCTTAAAGTCTTTAAACACTAAAGATTTTAAGAACATTAGTCAGAGAATTGATCATAGTAGACAAGAATTGAAGGACATCCAGAATCAGATGGCACTGGCATACAATGATGAGCTGCAACTTAAAGAGAAAGAAATAGCAGTGAAGCTGGAAAAGTGGTCCTTGATTGAAGAAAGTATGCTACATTAGAAGTCCAGGGAAAAATGGATCCAACTGGGTGACTCTAACAACAAGTATTTCTCTGCTGTCCTGAAGGAAAGAAATCAATACAAGCATATCACAGAACTTGTTACAGCTGGTGGTCTCAAGGTTACTAATCCAGATGACTTCTATAAGTCACTAATGGGCACATCAGCCGCTTCTCTGCCAGCATAAACCGAGTGTATATGACTATTGGTCCTAGCTTAACACATCAACAGAAGAAGGAGTTAAGTTCTGATGTTACAGAACTTGAGATTCTAGAAAGTTTAAAGGCAATTGGGATGACAAAGCCCCAGGAATTGATGGATACAATGCAGTGTTTTTCAAGAAGACTTGGAACATCATTGGCAAGCAGACCATAGGTGCAATCAAGGACTTCTTCCAGACTACCAAGATGTATAAACCAGTAAATTGTGCCTCTCTCACTTTGATCCCCAAAGTCCCTAACCCAACCACAGTAAAAGAATACAGACCAATTGCAAGCTGCTCTATTTTATACAAAATGATTTCCAAGATCTTAGCCAACAGAATGCAGAAAATCATTCCTAGCATCATTTGTGAAGCCCAAGCAGGTTTCATCCCAAGTAGGAAGATTGCAGACAATGTCATCATGGCTCATGAGTTGATCAAAAACTATTCCATATCCCATGTGACTCCTAGATGCATGATTAAAATTGACCTGCAGAAGGCCTATGATTCTGTTGAAATGATCTTCTTGCAACAGGTAATGGAAGGATTGGGTTTTCCAGCCAGATTCACAAACTGGATCATGGAGTGTGTTCAAACAATAAGCTACACAGTGATGACTAATGGGGAAACAACTGAACCTTTTATAGCTGCTAAAGGTCTTAGACAAGGGGATCCAATCTCCCCATTCCTATTTACAATAGTCATGGAGTATCTAAGCAGATCTCTGGCTGAACTGAGGAAAGACCAAGAATTTCTATACCATCCAGGCTGTAAAAAGCTGGGCATCACTCACATTAGTTTTGCTGATGACCTACTTCTGTTTGTTAAATAAGCAATTAAGTCTGTCATTACCATGTTCAAGTATTTCTCCCACTTCACTAAAGCATCTGGACTGAAAGCCAACCTGAGCAAAAGTTCAGTATACTTTGGAGGGGTTAGTTCTAAAGTACAGAAGCAGATTACTGATCACCTAGGTTATGTGTATGGAGAATTGCCTTTCAAATATTTGGGCATTCCTCTATCCACCAAGAAGATGTCATTGATTCAGCGGCAACCTCTGGTGGAAAAGATCAATGCTAGGATCACCTCATGGACTACTAGAAAGTTGTCATATGCTGGGAGGATGCAATTGGTACAGTCAGTGGTTTTTGGTTTACAGGCTTACTGGGCACAACTCTTCCTTATCCCTGCAAAAATCCTAAAGCTAATTGAAGTAGTCTGCAGATGTTTCATATTGTCTGGATCAAATGTTATCACTAAGAAGGCCTACATTGTCTGGGACAAAATGTGTTTGCCTAAGTCAGCTGGTGGGCTGAACCTCACAAACCTCTATTTGTGGAACATGACAGCTATTGCTAAACTTTGTTGGGATTTGGCTCACAAGAAAGACACACTGTGGTCAAATGGATTTATACTGTATATATAAAACATCATCAACTGGAGAGCACTCCGATCCCCAAGCAAGCTAGTTGGATGGTACGAAAGATAATTGCAGCAAGTGGTCTGCTACAACAACACCAAGTATTTCACATGCCAGTATGCTCCATTAGACAACTCTATCTTTTTCAGATTGGCCAACTCCCGAGACTCCCATGAAAGAATCTAACTGCTCAGAATTATGCTAGGCCCAAGGCTGTTTTCAACTTATGGTTGGTACTTCATGACATGCTACCAACCAAGGATAGGCTAATATATTGGGGTATGACTGTGGACAAAAAATGTGTTCTGTGCTAGCAAGCTACAAAAACCAGAGACCATCTATTCCATACTTGCCCTTTTGCTACAGAATTAAGGGACCAAACATTGTCCTGGCTCAGAGAAGATCGCCCCAGTATGCAGAACTGGTGACATTTTATACAGTGGATAGTTAGTAAAGCTAAAGGAAAATCTAGTAGGGCTAACATATTCAAAATGGTGGCAGCTGAATCATTCTACGCTTTGTGGAGAGAAATACGATGAGTTTTTAGAATGTTTTCCGTAGTAGTGACCCCCTACTCAGGGACATAGCTTATACTTGTAATGTTAGAGGAACCCCAAAATTAGACAACAGCTTCAGCAATATCTCCTGTAAATAGGTTGATAGTTATAGAGATAGTTGGTATACAGTCTAGATATGATAGTCAGCTGTGCATTGGCTGAATTATGATTTTTTGTATTGAAATCTCTTTGGTGATTAATAAAATCCTTAATTACCAAAAAAAGAAAGTATATTGCTAGCATATACCTTGCATAAATTTTATCTAAAATATTAACATCCTCTAATATGCATATAGAAGAAGAAGAAAATGTCACATATATTGTTTTTATACGGATAATTTATACAAATATTGATATTATTTTAGTGCAAAGCATAAATAAGTGTATAAGTAACATATGGATATATACATGACTTTTCCTAAAAAATTATATGATTTATAATATACTACGAATATACATTATATTTTTTTTCACAAAATATATGTATTTTATTTCATTGAAATATACAAATATATAATTTTGCTAGGATTAAGTTGAATAAAAAGGTCCATGTATAAAAAAAAAAATTATTATGTGATGGATCGATAATATATATTTAAATATAAAGGTGTATATAAAAAACATATGCATATATACATGAATTTTTCTAAAAATACGTGATTTATAATGTGTATATACCACAAATATACATTATATTTTTTTTATGAAATATATATATATATATATATATATATATATAAAGATGTATAATTTTGCTACATTGCATTATATAAAAAGATCCAGGTATGGAAAGAAAAAAATCTGTTATGGAATGGATTGGTTTCTAACGAAAACATAAAACATGTTATGGAATGGAGGATATTAAATAGTGGGGCTGTCTTTTTAAGCAGCTTGATTCGTGCTGATTTGAATTGAATTAAATCTGTTATATGTATAAATATTTTACTGCTATATTTATTAATTATTAATTAATACTAATCTTATATATTATGTTTTTAATATTGTGCTATTAATGAAAGTAGCCCGGAAAGAGCCTAATATTTTCTGAATTGGCTGACCTCTGGGCTATTAAGCCTAAAAACTTGATTGACATTTTTTTGGTTAATTTCATGATTGGAACATGCTATTTCTCCATCGAGGAAATCCAATAAAATGTGGGCTTAAGAACTTGCTATAATAGAGAAAATTATACAATATAGTTGATTTAAAAAATAATAGAGGAGAAATATTTATTTTTTGCTTGTGATATAGTTATTTTTCGCTGACTGGCCAAATATATAATTTGCGTGCTATCATATGTTAAGACGGGTTCGTTTGAACATCAAATATTATTTTAGTATTTACCTAGTTTCAGTAGTTAAGATGCTAATATTGAAATTGTTTAACCATACATTATTTATAGTTCTATTCTACCAAATGCCATCTTTTTCATTTTTCGGGAGGTTAAATATTTGTTAATCGGCCAAAATTAATTACAGTCGCATGCTATATATATATATATATATATATATCAACAATTATTTTGAAGGATAGGTATTCCTTGCAGTAAAAGTATTCATGGATTGGTTTTTTCCTGAAAAGGAATCAAACCAAGTAAGTCGGCTTTAAATATTGGAACCAAACCAAAAGAATTATTTCTCTAATAATAAGGTAAGCTTTCAAGCCGCCGCCCTTTAAAGGAGCGGGCGCAGTGAACTGTAATTGTGAAAAGATTGGAAGATCTGGTTCGATTTTCTTATCGCTTCGATTTATGTCGAGTTTTTAATTTTTCGGGTTTATTTTTTCTTAAAGGTGAGATGTGATAAGAATGGACATTGGGCCTAACTCAAACCCAAAAGCTAGCTTATGAGGTGAGGATTGCCCAAGCCATATAAGGAGACGAAGGACCTCAAATCCATCCGATGTGGGATAACTCAACCCCCCATCACGCCCAGATCTCTGGAGCGTGGACAACATAAATGGGGTCCTAACATCGGTAACAATAATTGGGATGGGCCTGGCTCTGATACCATGATAAGAATGGACCTTGGGCCTAACTCGACCCCAAAAGCTAGCTTATGAGGTGAGGATTGCCCAAGCCATATAAGGAGACCAAGGACCTCAAATCCCTCCGATGTGGGACAACTCAACAAGATGTACACTGGCAAACTTATATTTCGGTGACCACATTTTTAAGGTAACACAATTAAATCAATTGCTCTTTGAGAAATCTATCTTGACCAAGATATATTGATGATAATTAAATCAGTAGCGATGAATAAGTTAAGGACTCAATTAAAAATAGAATATTTTTAACATGAAATAGATTTTGTAGCAATAACAGGGAATCCTGGAAGGGGAGGGCTGGGAGGAGTCTTCAGAAATGCTAGTGGTAACTGAATACTGGGCTACATAGGCTCAATCCAATATACCACTAACAACCAAGCAGAGTTACTAGCACTCTTAAAAGGACTACAAATGGCAGAGGAAAGACAGTTCACACCTTTGAAAATTAATATTGATTCAACAGAGGTAATTAGAATGCTATTTAATGAAAAGCTCTATTTTGACTCACTTATTCATGAATACAGGTCAATCGTACAAAGACTAGGTGCCGTGGTGGTCACAGCTACAGGGAAACTAAAAAAGTTGCTGACATGCTGGCAAAGAAAGGCACAAGGAAAAGAATTTTGAAAAAGTTTTTGTAACAACAGTTCCTTCGCTGTTTGTCAATCATGTATTTTATGCAAACATCGCAAGAACTATCTTTGAAAGAAAAACAATGAAATGTAGTAGTAACAACAATAGCTTGCTAGAGGGTGGTACCGCGTACACACCAACAAACTCTCTTTTTGTACACCCTAAAGGATAGTTTGTTTTAATTTGAAGTTGCAACCGTTTAACCAAAAAAAAAAAGAAAGTAAAACTAGAATGTAAGGCGAATAACTAGATCACTATAATAGTAAAGATCAAAACTAAAAGTGCAAACAATTAATATGTACAATAAAATTTTAGAAACTTTATATAAAAATATATATATATATATATAGGTGTCATAATAAATGTTAAATTACTACTTTTATAGTCGGTTTGGTTCGATCTTTTTGATCATTTCTTATTAAAACCAAAATCAAACTAAATTTGTCCGGTTTTTAAATTTAAAACCAAACCAAATCAAATAAAAGAAATATTTCTTTTAGTTAATTTGGTTTGATTTTGATTTATTTCAATTTTTCTGTTTTCATGAACACCTTGCCGTGGAGATATCTTTTTTTTTTTAATCTTTTCTTAGACCACCATTTACAGAGCTAATCCTGTGTGAAAAACTCTTTTAAGCAAAGAAGTATTGTAAAACACAAAAGGGATTTTTACCTTCTATAGCAAAGGTTAACACCTTATTTATTTTAAATAAATATCATTTTAAAAAATTATATTCTAGAGATACATTTGAATGTGTATAGCAAAATATTTAATTTTGGTTACCTCATATCTCAACGTCACTATATACGCTATTCAGTTACACTATTTTCTTTCTCTCTCTACTTTGATATATGCCATTCTCTTTCCCACGATCTCTTCTCTCTCTTTATTCTCTTCTCCTCCCCGCCGGCACAATTATGCTCACCATCACACCACCATCTACTGCTTCTAAAATCAGAAGAACAAACAACGTTGATGGTTCAACTAAACTCTTTGTAAAGTTAAGTCCTTCGAGCATTCTACCCCTCGGGCCAAATATATTGCAAGTAGGAGATCCCTATCTTCCCCTTCTGGTAGATAACCTCTCCGGTACCAATCCCTATCTTGAACTGTTACAAAGTATTTACCATCCAATCTCTTTTCGGATTCGGTCCTCTTTTGGCCACCAAACATTGGATGAAATAGAATATTACCCAATACTTTAATATCGAGTTCAGCAGTCCTCACATCAACATGATTAGATAGTGCCTCTTAATTTCAAATATACCTTGACCAAATTGTTTCTGATTTGATCGGATTGGTTCAGAGGCGGCAATTGGTAATTTATTGGATCGGATTCAGGGACCCATTAGGGCTGAGCAGCTTGGTTTTCTATTAATATATTTTAACATATTTTTAATATACCACATTGTATTTTCATGTATTTCATTGTCTATTTTTTTTATTGTAATTCAATGTATCTCGTTATAGTCCATATATTTAATTGTTTTAACTATTTTTTTCATTATATTTCAATGTATCCCGCTATATTCTACGTATTTTATTGTATTTACTGTCTCGCTATATGCCATGAATGTATTCATATTTTCTGTTAAATTAATATAATTTATGTATTATATAATTTCTCTAAATATTGCTATGTTTTTGGGTTATCGATTGAGAATCTTTTTGATAACTGGAAATACAAAACATATGTATTGTAATTGAATTTATTGAGTAATATCAAAAGTTTATTATATTAATTGATTTATTTTTCGTTTAAAAATAATATAATCCGCTGCTTTACGCCATTAATACTATCGAATACAATAATCGCATGGACACGCGCCGTATATAAAGTCAAATACACTATAAACATATCTACAACCCACGCATTCTGCACGTGGTCGTTGGTCGTAGTTGCAGATCAAAGGCTCCGCCCCACCAACAAAGCCACGTTTTGCACAGATTTTTAACGAATAAAATATTTGATTTTTGTTATAAATACACTTCTATTTAAGGTGAATGTCTTTAATTAGAGAGATTCTAGAGTTCTATTCTTGGTAGATAAATCATCCTCCTCCCTATAAATAGAGGTGCCCTCTACCATTGTAAATCACTCCTAACATTCTCTAAGTATCAATAAGAAGAACTCTCTCTACTCTTCTCTCTATTTGCTCTTGTTCTTGAGTTATTGTTCTTGTCTTTTACATTATTTCATAACACGTTATCAGCACGAGACTCTACCGTCTCAAGAACCATTCTCGAGAAATCTAAGGTATTTCCCTCTTCCTAATTTAATTTTCGATTATGTCTGACATTACGAAAAGAAAGTTCGTTGCCCTTGAAATTTCGGGCAAGAACTATATGACATGGGTGTTGGATGCTGAAATCCACTTAGATGCTATGGGTCTCGGAGACACCATCAAAGATAGAGAAAAAGCATCCACCCAAGAATGTGCGAAGGCCTTGATTTTCTTGCGCCACCACCTTGATGAAGGTTTGAAGATTGAATATCTCACCGTCAAGGATCCACTCGTCTTGTGGAACGGCTTAAAGGAGAGATATGACAACCTGAAGTTGGTCACTCTGCCACAAGCACGATATGATTGGGCTCATCTGAGGCTCCAGGACTTTAAGTCCGTTTCTGAATATAATTCTGCAATGTTCAGAATTACTTCTAAATTGAAGCTATGCGAGGATAATATCTCCGATTATGATATGCTTGAGAAAACGTTTACAACGTTTCATGCCTCCAATATAGTACTGCAACAACAGTACAGAGAGAAAGGCTTTACAAAGTACTCTGAACTGATTTCTCTTCTACTAGTGGCTGAGCGAAATAATGACCTGCTCATGAGAAATCATGAAAATCGACCCACTGGGTCTACACCACTGCCTGAAGCAGATAAGGTGCACTCTCATTATGCCAAACATGAAAAGGACCATGGTCATGGTCGTAAACGGGGTCATAGCCAGGGACGTAGACAAGGAAGAAATTCCAATGAAGTCCGTCACCCCCCGAAGAGAGATAACCGCCGAAAGCAGAAACGGGGTCATGAAGATCCTAAGGCAAATAGTTCAGAAACTATATGTTATCGTTGCGGTGGGAAAGGGCACTGGTCAAAGACTTGCCGTATACCAAGACACTTGGTTGACCTTTATCAAGCATCTCGAAAGAGAAAAGGCCCTGAAACAAATTTTGTCTATGACGACAATGAGGACATCACCCACCTGGATGTGGCAGACTTCTTTGAGCAACCCGAGGGGAAAATAGACCACCTAATCGGCGATGGGTCCGTGATGAAAGAAGATGGAGTTATTTGATTTTGTTCTACTTATTTGTATTAGATAGTGAATAAACTAATAGTCATTAGTATTAGCTCGTATTAGTTAGTTCATGATGCAATGTTAGCAGTAGTTCTTTAGAATATCTTCAATATGCTCAAATATCAATAAAACTTTTATTTTCCAGTGGGGGTAATCGACTAGCCTGAAAAACTAGTCGATTATCAACTATTTCCGCATTAAAGCTGAAAAACAATTGATCAACAATCGATTGTCTTTGGCTAACAATCGATTGTCTTGAAACGGTGTGTTCTGGAATTTTTCAAAAATAGCCAACAATCGATTGTCTATGTATAACAATCGATTGTCTTGAAACAGAGGTCTGGAATTTTTCAAAAATCATCCACAATCGATTGTCTATGCATAACAATCGATTGTCTTGAAACAGTGAGGTCTGGAATTTTTCAAAAATAGCCAACAATCGATTGTCTATGCATAACAATCGATTGTCTTAAGACAGTGTGATCCGGAATTTTTCAAAATTAATCAACAATCGATTGTCAATGTTTAACAATCGATTGTGTGTGAAAAATGTTTAAACTGAAATTTTCAAACTGCAAAGTAATAACATATCTGATTTTGTTAGTCAACTGTTAGCAGCAGATTTTGAAAATATTATGTGACACAAAAGAATTGAACTTGTTTATTCTTATGTTCTTGTATCTCTTTTGTATGTCAAACTATGGGATAGCAAATATGGATATCTCACAAAGCGAACTTGGATCAACATCCAACTGTAAAAGTATTTGCCTAATTGATTCATGTACTACACATACAATACTCAAAGAAAGGAAGTATTTCTCTCAACTAAATATGTGTAAGGCAAACGTTACTACAATCTCTGGAAGTAGTAAATTGATTGAAGGCTCCGGAAGAGCAATTGTAACTCTGCCCAAAGGCACGACGTTAATCATAGAGACTGCAATGTTCTCCTCCAAGTCTATGAGAAACTTGTTGAGTTTTAAAGATGTACGCCGGAATGGCCATCATATTGAGACAATGGATGAAGATAATCTTGAATATCTCGTCATCACAAAGAATGTCTCCGGCCAAAAGAGGGTTATTGAGAAATTCCCGTCTTTATCTTGTGGCCTGTATTGGACAAGAATTAGTGCAATTGAGGCACATTCAACAGTAAACCAAAGGGTTACTGATTCCAATACCTTTGTACTTTGGCATGATCGATTGGGACATCCAGGATCGGTCATGATGAGACGGATTATAGAAAGCTCCTATGGGCATCCGTTAAAGAATTTCAAAATTCTTTCGAATAATGAATATCCTTGCACTTCGTGTTATCAAGGCAAGTTGATTATCAGGCCATCACCAACAAAGGTTGGGACTGAGTCACCCACGTTTCTGGAACGTATACAAGGGGACATTTGTGGACCTATTCACCCACCTAGTGGGTCGTTTAGGTATTTCATGGTCTTGATAGACGCATCCTGTAGATGGTCTCATGTGTGCCTGTTGTCATCATGCAACCTTGCGTTTGTGAAATTAATGGCACAAATAATTCGACTACGAGCACAATTTCCAGATAATCCAATCAAGTCCATTAGACTGGATAATGCTGCTGAGTTTACATCCCAAGCATTTAATGATTATTGCTTATCAATCGGGATAAAAGTTGAACATTCTATAGCTCATGTTCACACTCAAAACGGTCTTGCAGAATCGTTAATTAAACGCATGCAGTTGATTGCAAGGCCATTACTTATGAGAACGAGGCTGCCCACTTCGGTATGGGGTCACGCCATCTTATGCAGCAATGCTAATTCGTCTCAGACCGACGAATTACCACAAGTATTCCCCGTTGCAATTGGTTTTGGGTCATGAACCCAATATATCCCATTTAAGAATTTTGGATGCGCAGTATATGTGCCTATAGCACCGCCATCCCGCACCAAAATGGGTCCGCAAAGAAGGTTAGGAATATATGTTGGGTTTGAATCGCCCTCCATCATTCGCTACCTCGAAACATTGACAGGCGACTTGTTTACTGCACGATTTGCAGACTGTCGATTTGATGAGACACTTTTCCCAAAATTAGGGGGAGAAGTTGGTGAAACCAAACGGGAAATTTTGTGGAAAAATGCATCATTATCTCATCTTGATCCACATACCTCTATTTGTGAAAGAGAGGTACAAAAGATTATCCATTTGCAAAGAATAGCAAATCAAATGCCTGACGCATTTACGGACTTGAAAAGGATAACGAAATCCCACATTCCCGCGGAAAATGTTCCAATCCGTATTGATGTCCCTGTTGGACAATCATCTAGTGTCATATCCAATGAGTCAAATGCACGCCTGAAGCGTGGCAGACCATTAGGTTCCAAAGATCGAAATCCTAGAAAGAGAAAAAGAACGATCGAGATGACACTACGAAAGAATCTCATGAGGAAATTCATGATTTGACAAATTCTGAGATTCATGAAGAATCCATTGAGCCCGAGACTCTGGAAAATACGGAACTATCCCTAAATCCAATTAATATTGAGGCAAAAATTAATCGAGTGGATATTGTGGTGAATAATGCCTTTGCTTATAATGTAGCATCTAGCATTATGCAAGAATGTGAGGATCTCGAACCTCAATCTGTTGAAGAATGTCGAAAAAGACAGGATTGGCCAAAGTGGCAAGAAGCAATTCAATCAGAATTGAATTCGCTGGCAAAACGTGAAGTTTTTGGCCCTATAGTTAAAACACCTAATGGTGTTAAGCTTGTCGGCTATAAATGGGTCTTTGTACGCAAGAGAAATGAGAAAAACGAGGTACAAAGATATAAGGCACGCCTTGTTGCACAAGGTTTTTCTCAAAGGCCTGGTGTCGATTATGAAGAGACATATTCGCCTGTAATGGATGCGATAACCTTTCGTTATCTCATAAGTTTTGCTGTCTATGAAAAGCTTGACATGCACTTAATGGATGTAGTTACTGCCTATCTTTATGGCTCACTTGATAATGAGATATACATGAAAATTCCCGATGGACTCAAGATGCCAAACGCGCATAACTCAAAATCTCGGGAAATGTTCTCAATTAAATTGCAAAGATCCTTGTATGGTCTAAAGCAATCTGGACGAATGTGGTATAATCGTCTTAGTGAGTACTTGTTAAAAGAAGGCTATATAAATGACGCCATTTGCCCGTGTGTTTTTATAAAGAAAACAACATCGGAATTTGTTGTACTTGCCGTATATGTTGATGACATAAACCTTATTGGAACCCCTATAGAACTCCAAAAGGCAATTGATTATCTAAAGGATGAATTCGAGATGAAAGATCTCGGAAAGACTAAACTATGTCTTGGTTTGCAAATTGAATATTTGGCAAACGGAATTTTTGTTCATCAATCTACCTATACAGAAAAGGTACTGAAACGGTTTTACATGGATGAAGCACATCCTTTAAGTACGCCGATGGTTGTTCGATCACTTGATGTGAACAAAGATCCATTCCGACCACAAGAAAGGAATGAAGAGCTACTTGGTCCTGAAGTACCATATCTTAGCGCAATTGGCGCATTAATGTATCTTGCAAATACTACAAGACCTGACATATCCTTTTCAGTTAATGTCTTAGCAAGATTTAGCTCGGCTCCTACGAGGAGACATTGGAATGGGATCAAACACATATTGCGGTACCTAAAGGGAACTACCGATATGGGCTTATTTTATGGCAAGAATTGCAGCCCGGATCTTGTTGGTTATGCTGATGCTGGATATTTGTCCGACCCACACAAGGCTCGATCTCAAACGGGTTATGTGTTTACCTGTGGAGAAACTGCCATATCTTGGCGATCGACTAAGCAATCAATTGTGGCTACTTCATCTAATCATGCCGAGATAATTGCTATTCATGAAGCAAGTTGAGAGTGTGTGTGGTTAAGGTCGATAATACATCATATCCAAGACAAATGTGGTTTGAAGTGTGATAAACTACCCACAACTTTGTATGAAGACAATGCAGCATGTATAGCTCAATTGAAGGGAGGATTCATAAAAGGGGATAGAACGAAGCATATTTCACCAAAGTTATTCTTCACACATGATCTTCAAAAGAATGGTGATATCAATGTTCAACAGATTCGTTCAAGCAACAATATGGCTGATTTGTTCACAAAATCTCTACCAAAGTCAACCTTCAAGAAGCTAGTTCACAAGATCGGGATGCGAAGACTTAAGGACATAAATTGATGTTCTTATCAGGGGGAGTTAAGGCGCGTTGCACTCTTTTTCCCTTACAAGGTTTTGTCCCACCGGGTTTTCCTTGCGAGGTTTTTAACGAGGCAACCAATAGGCGCATATTCAAACATGTGTACTCTTTTTCCTTACTTTAATTTTTCCCATTGGGTTTTGTTTTAAGGTTTTAACGAGGCACATCATTGAATAGACATTCAAGGGGGAGTGTTATAAATACACTTCTATTTAAGGTGAATGTCTTTAATTAGAGAGATTCTAGAGTTCTATTCTTGGTAGATAAATCATCCTCCTCCCTATAAATAGAGGTGCCCTCTACCATTGTAAATCACTCCTAACATTCTCTAAGTATCAATAAGAAGAACTCTCACTATAATGTATCAATGGCTACTTTTGAAAAGATAAGTATGTCTTAGCATTGTCTGATTCCACTTTTCGCACTTACACTATGTTATGTATATAGGTCAGGAGGATTGCCTGGAGTGAGCTTAGATATATTTTTTTAAGTATACGCTTGCAAGGAACCTTAAGTTATCCTTGATATTTATCTGCACAAAGATATCTCTAGATTCAAGTTAAATTGTCAATTGCACTGATATCTCGTTCTTTATAAGGCAAGGACTACACATCCAGACAAGAACCCCGGGGACCCACAAGCTGCCCTAATTTCCAGGTACAATCCTTAACATCTATTAGATCTTCTTGTTTTCCTTGTCGACAGTGGCACCTAGATTAGCACTCTTTTGGACATTTTGAATTGCCATGCTTCAAATTTCATCGAAGCAGCAATATTATAGAAAACTCAATCTATTAAGCTCCTAGAAGCTCATGTTGTCATCAATCTACAGCTCATTTCTTGTTCTGTTTTATGTCTTAGTTATGTTCTGGGGCTTAAATTAGTCTTTGGATCATTAGATGTTAAATTTTTGTATCTGTATCTGAATTAGTAGTGTAACTGTTAGTAATTTGTTTTCTGCTACAGGTTGAGTGATTGCAGTGAGCTGCATTTGATTAGCAATGGTGAAGGACACAGAGTAGTATGACTTATTGGGGGTTGGTGTGAATGCAACTCCTGCTGAAATTAAGAAAGCTTACTATCTTAAGGTGATTTAGCTGAGGCTTATTGCTCTTGGTGTTCTCTTTTTGAGAGACTTTCGATTTTGAGAATGTGCTCGCAGAGGCGGATTTAGGATTTCTACAACATGAGCGCACCATTATAGAAAGGAGAAAAAAGTTCTAAGTGGGAATTGATCCTTGCTCCCCTAGATAAACAACTCAACATTCAACCAACTGCACTGTTTAGCCTCTTTGGTGCATGGGTACCAGCATATAATATTATATCAATTTTACAAAATATGTACATAAAATATCTAGTTTGGCGGAGATATCATGGGTTCACGTGCCCTATAATTTAGACTTAAATCTGCCCCCGTGCGCTCGTACCATTTGTTGAAGATATATTTATATTTACTTGATGAATAGATGTGCATTTCTTTTAGTCATGTTAGGAGTAGTACATTTACTTTAGGTCCTGTGTTTGCTAGGTGTCTTCTAGGCATGTTAGAGATTTATATGCTAGTAGAATATGTAGAGAACTCCTAGTGCTAGAGAAACTAAATTTTATAATCTTGGAGTGACATGAACAATGACAATTCATATGGCTGATCCCAACTTGCTTGGGATTGAGGCGCGAGTTTTCTTGTTTTATGTGCATTTTTTTGGTATGCTTATCGCAATATTCAGCCCTCTAAACAAGGTTGGATTTTTGTTGTCACAGAGCTTTGATGTGATTCCAAAAGCAATGCTCCTATGCCTTTTTCTGTTTTTATTCCCAATGTTGCCCCTATATGCATATATTTGTCAGAAGACAAAGGATCATCTTATTGAAATTCTAGGCTAGATAGCAACAAGTATGTTTGTGTTATTAACTAGTTTTTAACTATAATATATCATGTTTGTGTTATTAACTACTAGCTTTTAACTATAATGTATCAATGGCTACTTTTGAAAAGACAAGTATGTCTTAGCATTGTCTGATTCCACTTTTCGCACTTACACTATGTTATGTATATAGGTCAGGAGGATTGCCTGGAGTGAGCTTAGATATATTTTTTTAAGTATACGCTTGCAAGGAACCTTAAGTTATCCTTGATATTTATCTGCACAAAGATATCTCTAGATTCAAGTTAAATTGTCAATTGCACTGATATCTCGTTCTTTATAAGGCAAGGACTACACATCCAGACAAGAACCCCGGGGACCCACAAGCTGCCCGTAATTTCCAGGTACAATCCTTAACATCTATTAGATCTTCTTGTTTTCCTTGTCGACAGTGGCACCTAGATTAGCACTCTTTTGGACATTTTGAATTGCCATGCTTCAAATTTCATCGAAGCAGCAATATTATAGAAAACTCAATCTATTAAGCTCCTAGAAGCTCATGTTGTCATCAATCTACAGCTCATTTCTTGTTCTGTTTTATGTCTTAGTTATGTTCTGGGGCTTAAATTAGTCTTTGGATCATTAGATGTTAAATTTTTGTATCTGTATCTGAATTAGTAGTGTAACTGTTAGTAATTTGTTTTCTGCTACAGGTTGAGTGATTGCAGTGAGCTGCATTTGATTAGCAATGGTGAAGGACACAGAGTAGTATGACTTATTGGGGGTTGGTGTGAATGCAACTCCTGCTGAAATTAAGAAAGCTTACTATCTTAAGGTGATTTAGCTGAGGCTTATTGCTCTTGGTGTTCTCTTTTTGAGAGACTTTCGATTTTGAGAATGTGCTCGCAGAGGCGGATTTAGGATTTCTACAACATGAGCGCACCATTATAGAAAGGAGAAAAAAGTTCTAAGTGGGAATTGATCCTTGCTCCCCTAGATAAACAACTCAACATTCAACCAACTGCACTGTTTAGCCTCTTTGGTGCATGGGTACCAGCATATAATATTATATCAATTTTACAAAATATGTACATAAAATATCTAGTTTGGCGGAGATATCATGGGTTCACGTGCCCTATAATTTAGACTTAAATCTGCCCCCGTGCGCTCGTACCATTTGTTGAAGATATATT
Source organism: Nicotiana benthamiana (assembly GCA_034376525.1). NCBI lineage: Eukaryota > Viridiplantae > Streptophyta > Magnoliopsida > Solanales > Solanaceae > Nicotiana > Nicotiana benthamiana. The sequence continues at coordinate 12,598,230 of CM067333.1, read as the reverse complement.
TATATTTACTTGATGAATAGATGTGCATTTCTTTTAGTCATGTTAGGAGTAGTACATTTACTTTAGGTCCTGTGTTTGCTAGGTGTCTTCTAGGCATGTTAGAGATTTATATGCTAGTAGAATATGTAGAGAACTCCTAGTGCTAGAGAAACTAAATTTTATAATCTTGGAGTGACATGAACAATGACAATTCATATGGCTGATCCCAACTTGCTTGGGATTGAGGCGCGAGTTTTCTTGTTTTATGTGCATTTTTTTGGTATGCTTATCGCAATATTCAGCCCTCTAAACAAGGTTGGATTTTTGTTGTCACAGAGCTTTGATGTGATTCCAAAAGCAATGCTCCTATGCCTTTTTCTGTTTTTATTCCCAATGTTGCCCCTATATGCATATATTTGTCAGAAGACAAAGGATCATCTTATTGAAATTCTAGGCTAGATAGCAACAAGTATGTTTGTGTTATTAACTAGTTTTTAACTATAATATATCATGTTTGTGTTATTAACTACTAGCTTTTAACTATAATGTATCAATGGCTACTTTTGAAAAGACAAGTATGTCTTAGCATTGTCTGATTCCACTTTTCGCACTTACACTATGTTATGTATATAGGTCAGGAGGATTGCCTGGAGTGAGCTTAGATATATTTTTTTAAGTATACGCTTGCAAGGAACCTTAAGTTATCCTTGATATTTATCTGCACAAAGATATCTCTAGATTCAAGTTAAATTGTCAATTGCACTGATATCTCGTTCTTTATAAGGCAAGGACTACACATCCAGACAAGAACCCCGGGGACCCACAAGCTGCCCGTAATTTTCAGGTACAATCCTTAACATCTATTAGATCTTCTTGTTTTCCTTGTCGACAGTGGCACCTAGATTAGCACTCTTTTGGACATTTTGAATTGCCATGCTTCAAATTTCATCGAAGCAGCAATATTATAGAAAACTCAATCTATTAAGCTCCTAGAAGCTCATGTTGTCATCAATCTACAGCTCATTTCTTGTTCTGTTTTATGTCTTAGTTATGTTCTGGGGCTTAAATTAGTCTTTGGATCATTAGATGTTAAATTTTTGTATCTGTATCTGAATTAGTAGTGTAACTGTTAGTAATTTGTTTTCTGCTACAGGTTGAGTGATTGCAGTGAGCTGCATTTGATTAGCAATGGTGAAGGACACAGAGTAGTATGACTTATTGGGGGTTGGTGTGAATGCAACTCCTGCTGAAATTAAGAAAGCTTACTATCTTAAGGTGATTTAGCTGAGGCTTATTGCTCTTGGTGTTCTCTTTTTGAGAGACTTTCGATTTTGAGAATGTGCTCGCAGAGGCGGATTTAGGATTTCTACAACATGAGCGCACCATTATAGAAAGGAGAAAAAAGTTCTAAGTGGGAATTGATCCTTGCTCCCCTAGATAAACAACTCAACATTCAACCAACTGCACTGTTTAGCCTCTTTGGTGCATGGGTACCAGCATATAATATTATATCAATTTTACAAAATATGTACATAAAATATCTAGTTTGGCGGAGATATCATGGGTTCACGTGCCCTATAATTTAGACTTAAATCTGCCCCCGTGCGCTCGTACCATTTGTTGAAGATATATTTATATTTACTTGATGAATAGATGTGCATTTCTTTTAGTCATGTTAGGAGTAGTACATTTACTTTAGGTCCTGTGTTTGCTAGGTGTCTTCTAGGCATGTTAGAGATTTATATGCTAGTAGAATATGTAGAGAACTCCTAGTGCTAGAGAAACTAAATTTTATAATCTTGGAGTGACATGAACAATGACAATTCATATGGCTGATCCCAACTTGCTTGGGATTGAGGCGCGAGTTTTCTTGTTTTATGTGCATTTTTTTGGTATGCTTATCGCAATATTCAGCCCTCTAAACAAGGTTGGATTTTTGTTGTCACAGAGCTTTGATGTGATTCCAAAAGCAATGCTCCTATGCCTTTTTCTGTTTTTATTCCCAATGTTGCCCCTATATGCATATATTTGTCAGAAGACAAAGGATCATCTTATTGAAATTCTAGGCTAGATAGCAACAAGTATGTTTGTGTTATTAACTAGTTTTTAACTATAATATATCATGTTTGTGTTATTAACTACTAGCTTTTAACTATAATGTATCAATGGCTACTTTTGAAAAGATAAGTATGTCTTAGCATTGTCTGATTCCACTTTTCGCACTTACACTATGTTATGTATATAGGTCAGGAGGATTGCCTGGAGTGAGCTTAGATATATTTTTTTAAGTATACGCTTGCAAGGAACCTTAAGTTATCCTTGATATTTATCTGCACAAAGATATCTCTAGATTCAAGTTAAATTGTCAATTGCACTGATATCTCGTTCTTTATAAGGCAAGGACTACACATCCAGACAAGAACCCCGGGGACCCACAAGCTGCCCGTAATTTCCAGGTACAATCCTTAACATCTATTAGATCTTCTTGTTTTCCTTGTCGACAGTGGCACCTAGATTAGCACTCTTTTGGACATTTTGAATTGCCATGCTTCATATTTCATCGAAGCAGCAATATTATAGAAAACTCAATCTATTAAGCTCCTAGAAGCTCATGTTGTCATCAATCTATGTTTAATAGTTGAAACAAAGCACTGTGCTTAAACATATTCCAAACATCCAATGAGTCAAAGTGTGTCTCTTATAATGAGATGGAGGGAATACTTGTATGAGTAGGAGTGGTGTCATAAAATTTTCTTTACCTCACTCTCATTGTGCTGCTTATTTTTCGCTTTTGAAGGTCTTAGGCGAAGCTTATCAGGTATTGAGTGATCCTGAGAAACGTGAAATTTATGACAAATATGGTAAAGAAGAAATGCCAAAGTAAGTATGCAATAGGAAAACCTGAATGCAATAAATAGTTTACTTCAAATTCTAAGAATTCAAGCGGATAAACTATTTTATGTATTCACTTTATCTCTCTTTTGTCAGGGATTTGATGCACCCTGCAGCTGTATTTGGAATGCTGTTCGGGAGTGATGTATTTGTTGATTATGTTGGGAAACTTAGATTGGCTTCCATACAAACTGTTGAAGAGGAAGAGGAGGAAGTTGTTCCTGAGCTTCGTAGGCAGAATATTCAGGAGAAATTGAAGGTATTCTTGTTTCAGGGGAGTGTTCATAAAAGTTCAATTGTGTGTTGCAGTTCATTGAAGTAATCCTCTTTCAACTGCAGAAATTGCAAAAGGATAGGGTAGAGAAGCTGACAACAATTTTAAAAGAACGTCTTCAGCCATACGCCGAAGGCCGAAAGGATGAGTTTTTAGAATGGGCAAAATCAGAAGCGCAACTCCTTGCTCAAGCTGGTTAGATTGTTTCACCTGCTTGTTCATTATTTGTTTCGTTTAAAGGTTAATCAATCAACTGCGCCTATAGTCCAAACTAGTTGGCATTGGCTATATGAATCCACTATAACTATTCTGCTATTTTTGGGCTTATTTTATTCTGGTGCTTAATACTCTTTCATTTAAGACAACTAGGGTTTCTAAAGGTAGAAGTTCTCTACATCTCATACTAATCCCTGCATGGGCATACAAATGTCTAATCAATCTAAAAAGACTCCTGGAAATAACAGATCTAATGTCAGTGTAACAACAACAAAAGCTTAATCCACACTAACGGTAACTTGAACGGTCTTTGTGGATTCTTTGCTTATGTTCTGTTTTTAGCTAATTTCACGGAGAAGGTAGCTATTTTGAGGCAACTTCATTCCATGTGATTTTAGGTCTGTTCATGTCTCTCTCTTCTGATAATCAATCACTGAGGGCCAGTGACGCACAGTTCGAAACTCGGTGGATAATTGGCCCGTCCCTCTACCTTTCTCCACCTAAATACCAAGCTTTTATCTGCAGCAGTGTTCGAACCACTGGTGTGCGCCTAGTCTACATCACATGCTGCTCTCTTACCACTTAGACCAAAATCCCGTGGCCTCATCCCTCGTTAGTTCCTTCAATCATCATTATGAGTCCATACATCTTTTATCATCTGACACCACTAAGAATGGCTTTCCAATTTGCTTCAAAGATGAATGATAAAAAAGTTTATACTCACCTCCCGAACTCTCCTCTTCAATATAGAGATCCTGACAAAATTTTGCAATTTCTTCCTGGAATGCTTTCAGAATTTCTTAACCTTGCCATTCACAGTAGGTTTGTTAGTTGAGTAATATCTCCTTTAGCATTTTCCATTCTCTTGAACCATGCCCACCTTACCGTGGTTAGAACAAAAATAACTGTAACTTTCTCCTTTGATTCCTATCGATTTGTCCAAAGCTTCTCTTCTAACTGCGCCCAAAGGTTTTCCCTGATGGCTGTAAGCACCACCTTTATTGTCTTGTGGCAGCTTTTTGTTACATTGGCTGAACTGCTCTTCAAATGCTTTTCATAAGCTGGTTTGGAAACATTTTGAAGAGATCACCGATCAAATAAAAAATTAAGAAGAGATCAGGAGATTTATCTGCTTTGAGGACTTCTTCTTCATAGTCCTTGGGGTGTGACTATTAATTTTGCAGCCCTAGATCAGATGCTAGAGGCAATCATGGTTTGGATATATATGACCAGTTATTAACATTTGTGTTACTGATCTAATAATGATGTTGTCATGTTATATGCTGTGTCCATCAGATATTGAGGACCGTCAGTTTCTGAAATGATATTTTCTTTGCGGTCGTCTTTTCAGCTTTTGGTGAGGCTATGCTGCATACTATTGGTTATATCTACACAAGGCAAGCTGCAAAAGAAATTGGGAATTTGAAAAGATTCATGAAGGTGCCGTTTTTGGCAGAATGGGTAAGGGACAAAGGACACCTAATAAAATCACAAGCAATGGCGGCTTCAGGTGATAAATCGAACCAGCTTTGCTCTTTCCAACTTCTGTTCATATATAATATTCACCACTAAGAACCAAACCCCCCCTTCCCCTTTTCTTTTTGGTAAACACATTTACCAGTGACATGCTTTTGGTTTATGTTTAGGGGCTGTGAATTTACTTCAAATCCAAGAGGAACAGAAGAGGTACCATGAGGAGAACAAAGTGGAGGATGCAATCAAAACAATGGAAGAAAAGAAAGATATCATGATTAAATCCCTTTGGCAAATCAATGTCGTGGATATTGAGTTAACTTTATCACGTGTTTGCCAAGCGGTAAGCACGGCCAATTCTTCCTGATCCAACTCTTAGATCATATTATTGCTCGAATTATAATAATCCAAGAAAGTTGGGGCTGGTTATTTGTATCTTCATTAACCATACTATTTTTAAAGAAAAAAAAATCTCAGACTTATGTCACTCTCGATTGTTGCTCGAATTTGCTGAAAGGATATTTATCTCTGACTTGCTACAGTCTACAGATGCTTCTGTTCACATAAAATTAATGCTGCAATCAGGTTGATTAACTCCAAATTGGAAGGGATGAATCTAACCAAAAGATTTGACAATAAATTAATTTACTTAAGTAATAATTCCCTCCATTTCAATCTATATGTCTTTCTTTTCTTTTCTTTCAAAAATAATGCCTCTTTTTATATTTAGTAACTATTTAACTCCAACATTCCACATGGCATATTTAAGTCTACAAGATTCAACGGTATCTTGGTACATTATATACATTTTTAGTTTAATACTATAAGATTTTAAAATTTTCCTTAGTTTTGCATAAATGCAGGGTACGACTGCGTACTATAGACTCTTGTGGTCCAGCCCTTTCCCGGACCCCGCGCATAGCGGGAGCTTAGTGCACCGGGCTGTCATTTTTCTTAAGCTCCGTGCCTAATCAAACTAAGACACATAAATTGAAACAAAGGAAGTATTCGTTACTGCAGTGCGTTAGCATGTTTTGTATCTCACTTGTTGCTTAAGTGTCTTTGTCTACTCTTGTTTGTCCTGAGCATTTCACTTTTCTTTATTAATCTGAGAAAACGGTACCGGCCTTTTATATTCTTACACTTTCTTCTTTTGGGAGACTATCTTTGGGACTTTTTATATACTGAATGATCTGTAACTTACAGCACCAAATGGAATAATCTTTACATATTTATGAAATGAGGAGCCTTTACATATTAATGAAGTTCACGTTTTGTTTTTCGCATAGGTCCTTAAAGAGCCCAATGTACCTAGGGATGTTCTCAGGCTACGTGCTAGGGCTATGAAAAAGCTGGGTACAATTTTTCAGGTGAGTGTGGATCAAAGGTGTTTTCTTGAGCATTGCAGGATAACTGGATTGCTTTAACCTTTCTGTTCATAACTTGAATGCCTTCATCCCCAAAAAAAAATCATTAGAATTTTTTTAAAAGATGATCAAAATTGTAGTTTCCTTGTAATGGTTGCGACAACAACAACAATAACAAACCCAGTTTGATACCAACATGTGAGGTCTGGGGAGGGTAGTCTGTACGCAGACCTTACCCCTAACTAATGCAGGTAAAGAGGCTGTTTTCAATAGACCCTTGGCAATCCTTGTAATGGTTGGTGCCATTGAAAATCTTGATGAATGACCATAAGACACAGACAAAACTAAAAATCAAAAACCATTTGGGTAATTCAAAAAATGGAACAGAAAGCTTTTGTCATTTGTTGTTTCTTATCTTTCCTTCATCAACAAATATTTTCCAATCAATTTTTGAGATTTTTTCATGGTGATGTGGACACTCTTGTTTGCTCTCTCAGGGTGCGAAACCAATGTACAGAAGAGAGAGCAGTTTGCGCAGTGAAAACACAGACATGGTAGATGGTGGTACATCCTCAAAATGAAGCTAATTATTTTCACTGTATTTTTTGTGTAGATACTTATAACGGTGCATTTGTGCTTGAGACTGGTTCAACGTGGTGGTACCCTTGTTACTTTTTTCTATCCCCCTTCTTCTTCTTCGAATGCCAGTCGATTCTTCTACAGCCAAATCTCAATTTGTGGAAGGTCTTGGATCAAATTTCATTTCGGTATTATGCAATATCTCATTATTTCTGATCCCTATTTGCATTCCAGTGAACTGGTGTGTTGAATGAATAGAAGTCCAATCATGCAGTAGTTAGTTGCTTGGCCTTAGTCTCGGCTATGTTTGCTTGAGTGCATACTTTTGACCTTCTTGTTGCACACTTTCTCTTCTTTTTTTAACGTTAAGTTCTTCAATTTAAAAGTTCTCCATTATCTTCTAGGGATTTTTTAATAAAAATTACGATGAGATGAGATCCCCATAGTTGCATTATTTGTGATGAGATGAGACCTCTTTCTGATGATACCTGGGATCCAAAGATTTGATGAACCAACAAGTAAGTCAAAAAGCAAAACAAGCAAATGAAACTCGTTCTTCAATGCTAGAAATTGATTCAATTACTTTTGACTTTGTAGTACATGGAAATTTTTTGAACCCCGTTAACTTTTCTAGTTGGATAAAGGGATAATTTTTCTTGTTAAATTATTAATTCTTGTTAAAAGTCAAATTTACGCACTTCAATTTAATAAGAGCATTGAAAAGAAAAAGTTGATGGTTGGAAGTGAGTGTCAAATGGTTACAACCCGGAGAAGGGAGCAATTGACTTTTCTAATTTTAAAGCATAATGGACAGGGAAAGTCTCATCAACTCACTGTAGTGTTAGGGGAACAGTGTAGTTGAAAGGTAATATAAACGAAGGTAGGTCGAAATTGATAAAATTTTGAAGTGCACTTTCGATATATTGAATTAATTTCGTGATACAAAAAAAAATTATTTGATGCTGAAAAATATTGTCACGACAACTTAATTAATCCGTTAAGCTGCTCAAGAATTTCCTTGGGTCTTCTCCTCTTAGAGAGGCTTATAATTTTTTCGAGTTCATAAATAATATTTTATTTGGTCTCTGTTATTCTATTATTAATTCAATAGTTCTAATATGCTTGTATTTTAGGAAATTAAGCTGAAGTTAATTCATTCAACAACGCCTATAACAACCTTTACATCTGTCCATACTAATATAGGCAAAAGCTCTTCCTTATTAAGGTGAAAAATATTTTTTAATCATATTTAAGTCTATACCTATTAACTCTCCTAATTCCCTTATTATCCCTCCTTAATTCATTGTTAAGATTACGAAGATGTTACGTACTCTTTTCATCTAATTTATTTGTGAATACTTGAGTGCTTAACAAATAAAAAAAAACTGACACATAAATTTAGCATGCATAAAGTAATAAAAGTACCTTTACACTTGGTGGTACCCCATAGCACTTGAGAAAAAATTATAGAGATCCTACGCCATTCTTTCTTAAATGAACAAATAGAAACGCGGAGTGTTTAAGTTAAATTAATGGAACTAACAAATTATTTGTTTCCCCTGCCTGCATGGTTGGCAACTTGTAAATTGGCTATTATATATATTTTAAACAATAATTGTTCCGGATCAACGGTGCTTGGAAAAATATCTCACTTTTTTTCTCACTGAGCGTCATTGTCCCGCTTATTTTAAAATGAACATTTCATTTTTTAAAATTGCCTGGATAATAATGTTCACTAAGAAAAGTCGGATACTTCTCGAGCACCATTTATTTTGATTTATTATTCTCTACAATGTGGGAAGTTCTTGGAGGGAAGAATGTCGGGGGTCTATTTGGAAACAGCCTTCTACCCAAGGGTAGGAGTAAGGTCTGCATATACACTACCCTTTCCAGACCCCACTAAATAAAATTATACTGAGTTGTTGTTATTGTTGTTATTATTGTACGTAATAGCCAATTGAAAAGTTGCTAACCATTCAGGTAGTAGGAGCAAATAGCTTTGTTTGTCATTTTTCTTTCGCTTGCTGTTTGCCTCTCTGCCATTTGGGGTAGGGTAATGCCGTCTATATATTACCCTCCTCAGATCTCATTTGGTGGGACTATACTTGGGTAGTTGTTGTTGTTGTTGCTGCTCCTGCTGTTTGGTATTTGCTTTGAGAAATTAATTCTGATTCATGTTAGAAAATTTCACGCTCTCTGTCAAAAATAATTTTATATTTAAAACTTGAACTTGCATGAAAAAGTACTTACCATTATACCATAATTTTTTACAATTTGTTTCTCCCTTTAAATTAACAAATTGAAAGAATTTATCTACCAATAATATGGTAATATCAAATTGATAAAGAGAGCATAGTGCTTAACTATATCAGCTTCCACCACTGTCCTTTCGAATTTCAATATGGCATTTGGTGGATTGTCTTTGTCGTATTGGATAATTGAAAGCACTAATCCCCAAAAAGCTATTTTATACTCACCTAATTTATCTGAAAAAACTTTTAAAAAAAATATCTCTTAGCTCCACTTACATGTCAAAAACACACAGAATTAAGCCCCCTATAAAGACCCCTACTATTCATCGAGCATTGTTCTTATTGAGCTTTGTGGTTACTACTAGTTCAAGGTGGTTACTTTCGCTCTCCCTCGTACTTGTACCAGTCTAGTTAATAATAGACAAATCTACACATAATTCTCGGTGTGTTTGATACGAAGGAATGGAAAATATTTTTCTATAGAAAACGTTTTCATGGAAAATGAATAGTTTTATCATTTATTTTTTCTTATTTGGTTAATAAATGGAAAATATTTTCTGAAAAATATTTTTTAGTATTTGGTTAAAGAATAGAAAATATTTTTTAGTATTTGGTTAAAGAGTAGAAAATATTTTTTTAGAAAAATATTTTGTTATGCTACTCTCCTTACCCTCTCTCCCCCTTTCTTCCCCTAAGTCTCTAAAAATTCATACAAATCAAAAGGAACTAATGTGCTCCATAACTAAAAAGAAATACTCTTTTTTTGGTTAAAGAAAGTATTCTTTCTACAACATGAAAATAAGTTTATGAGAAAAATATTTTTCAAAATATTTAGGCCAACCAAATATGAAAAAATTGGAAATATTTTCCGAAAAATATTTTCCTTCATACGAAACACACGGTCTATGTTTTGACATGTACAGATTATTGTTTTCGCTACCTCAAGTGGATCGTAATTGTGTGATGACCCGATAGGTCATCTTATGATTTAAAATCAAATTCTATGTTTCGAGGCTTTAAACACCTCATTTCATTTCTCCTCGATTTGTGCACGCAGTCCGGGCGCGTTTTCGGAAAGCTTTTATGTTGAAAGTTGATAAAAACAAGAATTTTTGCCTTACAAGTTAATTTTAGTTGACTTCGATCAATATTTTAGGTAAACAGACACAAACCCGTATTTTGACGGTCTCGGTGGGTCCGTATTGAAATATGGGACCGATGCATATGCCAGGAACCGAATTCGGAGGTCCTTAGCTCGAGTTATGAATTTTTGTTTATAACTAAAAATCTGAAAATTCAAATGGTGTTTAAGAATTGATTGATGCTTGGCCTTTTTGATACCGGGTCCGTATTTTGGTTCCAGAGACCGCTACAGGTCTTATATAATTATATGACTTGTCTATAATATTTGGTGAGAAACGAAATTGGCTCGACATGATTCGGACGCCCGATTGAGAAATTAGAAGTTTCAAAGCTTCCTTGAAAATTTTATTTGATTTGGTGTTAAATTCGTAATTTTAGGTATTATTTTGGCCATTTGATCGCGAGCAAGCTTGGATGATATCTTAAGACTTGTGTGCATGTTTGGTTTAGATCCCTGAGGGCTCGGGGGAATTTCGGATAGGCTACGAAGTGAACTGAACTTAGAAATCATAGCTGGTGTGCTTCAGGTCTGCAGACTTCACATTTGCGAGGTCTGGATCGCAAATGCGAGCCATATTTGCGAAGAAGCATCGCATTTGCGAGCAGTGGGGCTGGAAGGTGAACTTTGCATTTGCAAAGTTCTTTGCGATCATCACATGCCGCATTTGCGAACGATTATTCGCATTTGCAAAGACAGCATGGCTTGGGAAGCTTCGCATTTGCGATGGATTTCTCGCAATTGCGACTTCTGCAACTATGCAAAACTTAACTTAGACGGGATTTTCCCTCATTTTTCAAAACAAGTAAAACCCGTAGGCGATTTTTCAAAGACCATTTTGTTGGAAACACGTTTCAAATGCAATATACTAAATGTGTGTTCTTTTGTAGGTTTTGATGAATGTCAAACAAAGCAATAAGCGATATATAGCAGTGCTCAAGGACAAGCACAAAATGGATGCATTACAAGAAGCTCAAGACAAAGTTTAGAAATGTTATAATTGAGTCAATATTAATTGTGATCTTGATCCCTCAATCTTGGCTCATAACATGGCTTCTCTACTAAAATTATTTTTTCCAAAATCATGCATATCTAACTTAAGTGTCAAATGATTTTAAACTATGCATATTTATATTTGTTAAAATGTTTTTCAAACATGCCTCAAAAATCTGGGCTAAGATAATCGATTATGTACTTATGATAATCGAGTATCTCTAAGCCAAGACTGCATGACAATTGATTGTGAATTAATGATAATCGATTGTGAGTAAGTCAGTTAACATCAGGTTTTTGCAAACTGCATAACAATCGACTGTGTACTTTTGATAATCGATTGTTAACTGAGGCAAAGTTTTCAAAACTCAGAAAAAATCGATTATGAACTAATGGTAATCGATTAGAATGAGAAAAATGTCTCCCAGTGTTTTTAAATAAATTAATAATCGATTGTGGCTTTTGATAATCGATTATATATGAGACAGAAAGTTTTGAAATTAATTAATAATCGATTATGGCTTTTGATAATCGATTATATATGAGACAGTAAGTTTTGAAATTAATTTATAATCGATTGTTCTATTTGATAATCGATTGTTGGAACTAACCGTTGTCATACATTTTCAAATTACCTTCAGGTAATCGATTGTTGATATTTAACAATCGATGTTTTGCGTAAAATCTGGAAAAGATTTTCTGAACGTTGTTAAAATAATCGATTGTTGATTTCCTGATAATCGATGTTTTATGCCAAAAATTGGAAAGGATTTTTTAACGTTATAAATAATCGATTATTGATTTGAAGTAATCGATTGTTGACGTAAAATCTGGGATTGAATTTTTGATCTGATAGGCAAACAATCGATTGTTTAGTCTTGACAATCGATTGTCACTGAGTAATTTCAGCAATCCTTAATTGGCAATTAGACAACGGTAAGACTGAGTTTTTCACCTATAAATACAGGCTTAACTCAGTGTTTTCACAACAACAACATATACAATTTAAGTATTTTCATTGCTAAAAGCTTTCTTACATTGATCATCATTTTCATTCATCCATAAAGCTTTTTGAAGAGCCATTCTATTGAGCTAAGTTGTTGTGATCTTGAGCGTACTATTTCTACTCATATCTACTCATTGAGGAGTACTTTGTAAAGTGAGTTTGTTTTGTTTTTGTAAGAGAATTGCGATTCTCGTTTGTTGAGGAACTTGTGATTCCTCAGTTGAAGTCTTTGGGATTGTTATCCCCGAGCAGTTGAAGTCTTTGGGATTGTTATCCCCGAGCAGTTGAAGTCTTTGGGATTGTTATCCCCGAGCAATTGAAGTCTTTGGGATTGTTATCCCCGAGCAATTGAAGTCTTTGGGATTGTTATCCCCGAGCAATTGAAGTCTTTGGGATTGGTATCCCCGAGCAATTGAAGTCTTTGGGATTGTGATCCCCGAGCACCTAGGTGAGGCTTGTGTCCTCAGCTGTAACGGTTTGTTAAGCACCCGTAAGCTTGACAAGTTTAGTGGAAATCTCGAGAGAGTCTCTCGGGGACTGGACTAACCACGTTTGTGGCCAACCAGGATACATCATTGTGTAAGTTTATTTTACTGCACTTGTTTTAATTTCTGCAAAGTTTTAAATTCCGCACTAAAACGCTTAATATTGTTAAAACGCTATTCACCCCCCCCCCCCTCTAGCGTAAAGCGTTATTTCTAACAATTGGTATCAGAGCCATACTCTCTGAAAGACTTAACCGTTTGAGAGAATCTTTCCATGGCTTCTACTCTAGACTCTTTTGCAGGTATTGATGAAGGACAGTGCCCCACAAGACCTCCTTTGTTCAACGGGACTAATTATTCATATTGGAAAGAAAGGATGCAGATATTCGTCAGATCAAACAGCCCTTACTTGTGGAAGGTGTACACCAAAGGAAATGAGGTTCCTGTCAAACAGGTGGAAGGAATATGGGTGCCAAAAACAGAAGAGGAATTCAACGCCGAGGATAATCGAATGGTCCAAAATAATTTTAAAGCTATTAATTTATTACTCTGTGCTGTTAATGCTAATGATTACAGGAAAATCTCCTGCTGCAAAACAGCGAAAGAAATGTGGGACAAGCTTGAGGTCACTTACGAAGGGACTGACCAGGTAAGAGAAGCTAAAATTGATTTTTTAACTCATGCTTACGAATTGTTCCATATGAAGGAAGGCGAAAAGGTAGACGAGATGTTTGAGCGGTTCTCATCAATAGTGAATGATCTCCACGCACTCAAGAAGACGTTCACAGACAAAGAACTAGTTCGAAAAATCCTTAGGAGCCTAACACCGGCATGGCGATCAAAGGCCGATGCGATTCAAGAGTCAATTGGAATCACGAACGTCACCATAGACGCTCTTAGAGGTAATCTTAAGACTTATGAATCCACTATTCTTAACCCTGTTGTTGACGAACAAAGAAGGCAAAAGATTGCTCTAAAGGCGAGCACAAGTCAATCACCAATTGAAGAGGATGGAGATAGCGAATTTGGACTCATCATCAAAAAGTTCCAAAAATTCATGCGAAAAGAATATGACCGCAAAGGGAAAAAGCAAGGTGAGCAAGTTAAATGTTATGAATGTGGTGAAACAGGGCATATCAAAACAAACTGCCCAAATCTTAAAAAGGAGAAGAAACCCTTCAAGAAGCAACGAGCATACATATCTTGGGGAGGAGATTCCGGAGACGAATCCAGTGAAGAAGAAAATGAAGAAGCGGCAAATCTCTGCCTCATGGCACAGGAAGAAAATCAAAGTGAGGTAAGTCAAATCTCTTCTCAAAATTTTTATACTCTTGATGACATGAGAAATGCCTTTGATGAATTGTATGCTGAATTTCTCAAAGTTACAAAAACCGTCACTAGTTTAAGAGAAAATGCTTCTCTAAAAGAACAAGATTTTCAAAAATAGTTTTCATTAAAAGAAAAAGAATTAGAAAAATTGGTTTTGGAAAATGAGAAGCTACTAGAACAAAACAAGTTTTATGGGAAAAGAAGTTCTGACAAGCCCGAGAGTTCTACAAAAAATTGTGCTTCTTGTGTAGACCTTAAGAATGAAGTAGGTAGATTAAAAGGCACACTAGATAAATTCAACTCCTCTCATAAAAACTTGAATGTGGTGCTTGATAACTTGAAATCAACCAAGCATGGAATAGGCTTCATAAATGAAGAAGAGGTTGATGCAAAAACCCAACCACCTAGAGCTCAACCTAGGATTAATAACAAAAATGCCTTTCCTAAAACAAACATGCATGCTAGACAAAATATTAGGAGACCTAGACATGACCTTCCGCCTAGCAATCGTCACCATAGACATGATGCATATTTTAGGCACAACAATGATCATGCTAGAAGATCCCGAAATGTTCAACCTAGAAATGACTATGGTGTTCAAATTAGGAGAAATGAAAATAGAGTAAACAATGTGCATTATTCTAGCTACTATGAGCCTAGACGCATGCATAATCCAAATGTGACATGTCATTATTGTAGACGAATTGGTCATATTGCTCCCGCATGCTTTACTAGACATAGACATGCTACTCAAACATATCATTATAGTATGCATAACCCTCAAGGACCCAAAATGGCATGGGTACCAAAAGAGCATTGATTTGTTTTGCAGGTGTTCTTGAAGGAATCAAGTGTAGTGGATGCTCCAAACACTTGACGAGAGACGAATTCAAAATTCCTTCAATTAAAGCACAAAGAAGGAGGAAGAGACGGAAAAGTCGACTTATGTTTTTTTAAATCGGAAGTATTTTCGAAAAATTCAAAAGGCAAAATTGTGGAAAAAGCTTCGTAAATTGGAGAATGAGCCAAAAGACCAAAATGAACGGAGGATGTTCAAAATCAGGTAATTGGCAAAGTCGAAGGGAAGGTAAGTACCCTAAACCCTCTTAAGAACATCCTAGGACAAAATTCTTAAGAGTTCATTTTTTGTACCCGACTACACGAGTTTCAAAGTTATTATTTCATTTATAGATTACTGACTTGAGCGTCGGAGATGTTTAATTCTATTTTGCAGGCATCCCCCAAAAGGTAAGAGGAAAGTATGAATTATCTTGATACAAGAAAAAAATCGATCATAATCGATTATTTATGCTTACAATCGATTATCAGTATCAATAATCGATTATTTGTTGATTCAATTTTTTTGCCATGAAATCTTGTTAAATGTTTACATTGCCTGATAGAATTAAGTCTCATCATTTCAGCATCCCCCTTCCAAACAATCGATTATTTGTTCTGCCAATCGATTATTTGCCAAAATTCAAACTCTCTGTGAGTGAAACAATCGATTACTATATATTGACAATCGATTATCTGTTTTAAACTTATGTTACCGTTTTTGGCTCCATAATCGATTCCTGACAGGTCATAAATATGAAAAACAATCGATTACCAAGTTTGACAATCGACTATCTTTTTCAAATTTTCTTACCGTTCTGGCGTGTAATCGATGTGTCAGATCATTTTCATTAATGACAATCGATTATTCCATTCAAACAATCGATTGTTGAACGGTCAGTGAATTTATTTTTACCGTTTCAGACTTCAAATCTCTTCAAATCATTTCCAATAAATGTAAGATTCATTCCTTCTCTATATATAGGCTGCACATATGCTCTTGTATACTCACTCAAGCCTCCCTAGCATCAAATTCTCTTGTTTTCTTTGAAAAATTCTAGCACATCCTTTCAAATGTCAAGCCGCAACTCAAAACGTGCTCGTTCCAAACAAGGTGCTTCTTCTTCTCGCCATCCATATCAAGATGGATCGGTTCTATTCTTTGAATCCAATGAAGAGCTCACCCGTTTCTTAACCAAATTTGAGAAACGCCTTATTCTCCCTCCTCGCTTTTTCAACAAACGCTCTTGTTGCACCATTCATTCCAGCCGCAAATATGCTAAGAGAGTGCAACCTTTTCAATTTCCTACTCCTTACTCACCCCTACTACAACATTTCTTTGGTTGAAGCTTTTTACTCCAACCTTCACAAAGATGATGAGGGTGAACTTGTTACCAATGTTAACGGCATTCCCATTCTAATTTCTGAAGATAACCTCCACCTCATTGCCGGCATTCCGCATGATGGTGAAGACATCTACCAGTACATAAATGATGCCGGGGTCATGATTGATGAAGCTAATCTCTTCCGCCAAGCCGGAGTAGCCTATGATGAGTCCTCTTCCCGTCGTCCCACCATAAAGGGTATGGACCCGAATTATCGTTTCATTCTCTATTTCATCACTCGTGTTCTCAAACCCCGTAAACTCAATCACACCACCATTTCCCAAGAGGATGCCAAATTTCTTCATGCTATTGTCACCGGTGTTAAAATAAATTGGTGCAAGCTTATTCTATCTCATATGTTCAATGCCACCAGAGATGACATACCTCTCCCCTATGCCCTCTTAATAATGAAATTTCTTGAAGCTTCCGGAGTCAATATTGCTAATGGTCCTCTCAAAAAGAGCACCAAAATCTGGGAAATTTCGGAGTCTTCCTTTCATCATGATGGTGATCATGCTCCCGCTCCTCCTCAAAATCGACAAGCCCGTCGTGCTCATCCTCCTCAGGAGCCTACCCTCCGGACCATTTCTGACCAAATTACTCAACTAACCCGTGAGGTCCATGGTTACTTTGATCACGTGCATTATGCCTATGCTCAGATGGTGCCATATCAAGCGCCTACCAATGATGATGAAGGGGATGGGGGTGATGAATGATGAAATTGTTGTTGTTATGATGAGAAATTGTTGTTTTTGGTCTGTTTGTTCTTGATTGGTTAGTTATGTTTGGTTTCACCCTTGTAATGTTATCTTAATTTTCCAATAAATAAACTTGTGTTTATTTCACATTTTTTTCATATTCTTCCCGTGTGTAAATTTTTGCTAATGGCAAAAGGGGGAAGAAACGGGATATCAAGAAGTATGCTATATCACTCTCAACTTCATTCATGCTTAAAGTGAGGGGGAACATGAATTGAGGGGGAACATGAATTGAGGGGGAACATCACATTGCATACTTTACTCTTGTCTTGGATTATCAAAATAATTATTGCATATATCCCGCTTATGTTTGCCATTATCAAAAAGGGGGAAATTGTTGGAAACACGTTTCAAATGCAATATACTAAATGTGTGTTCTTTTGTAGGTTTTGATGAATGTCAAACAAAGCAATAAGCGATATATAGCAGTGCTCAAGGACAAGCACAAAATGGATGCATTACAAGAAGCTCAAGACAAAGTTTAGAAATGTTATAATTGAGTCAATATTAATTATGATCTTGATCCCTCAATCTTGGCTCATAACATGGCTTCTCTACTAAAATTATTTTTTCCAAAATCATGCATATCTAACTTAAGTGTCAAATGATTTTAAACTATGCATATTTATATTTGTTAAAATGTTTTTCAAACATGCCTCAAAAATCTGGGCTAAGATAATCGATTATGTACTTATGATAATCGAGTATCTCTAAGCCAAGACTGCATGACAATCGATTGTGAATTAATGATAATCGATTGTGAGTAAGTCAGTTAACATCAGGTTTTTGCAAACTGCATAACAATCGACTGTGTACTTTTGATAATCGATTGTTAACTGAGGCAAAGTTTTCAAAACTCAGAAAAAATCGATTATGAACTAATGGTAATCGATTAGAATGAGAAAAATGTCTCCCAGTGTTTTTAAATAAATTAATAATCGATTGTGGCTTTTGATAATCGATTATATATGAGACAGAAAGTTTTGAAATTAATTAATAATCGATTATGGCTTTTGATAATCGATTATATATGAGACAGTAAGTTTTGAAATTAATTTATAATCGATTGTTCTATTTGATAATCGATTGTTGGAACTAACCGTTGTCATACATTTTCAAATTACCTTCAGGTAATCGATTGTTGATATTTAACAATCGATGTTTTGCGTAAAATCTGGAAAAGATTTTCTGAACGTTGTTAAAATAATCGATTGTTGATTTCCTGATAATCGATGTTTTATGCCAAAAATTGGAAAGGATTTTTTAACGTTATAAATAATCGATTATTGATTTGAAGTAATCGATTGTTGACGTAAAATCTGGGATTGAATTTTTGATCTGATAGGCAAACAATCGATTGTTTAGTCTTGACAATCGATTGTCACTGAGTAATTTCAGCAATCCTTAATTGGCAATTAGACAACGGTAAGACTGAGTTTTTCACCTATAAATACAGGCTTAACTCAGTGTTTTCACAACAACAACATATACAATTTAAGTATTTTCATTGCTAAAAGCTTTCTTACATTGATCATCATTTTCATTCATCCATAAAGCTTTTTGAAGAGCCATTCTATTGAGCTAAGTTGTTGTGATCTTGAGCGTACTATTTCTACTCATATCTACTCATTGAGGAGTACTTTGTAAAGTGAGTTTGTTTTGTGTTTGTAAGAGAATTGCGATTCTCGTTTGTTGAGGAACTTGTGATTCCTCAGTTGAAGTCTTTGGGATTGTTATCCCCGAGCAGTTGAAGTCTTTGGGATTGTTATCCCCGAGCAGTTGAAGTCTTTGGGATTGTTATCCCCGAGCAATTGAAGTCTTTGGGATTGTTATCCCCGAGCAATTGAAGTCTTTGGGATTGTTATCCCCGAGCAATTGAAGTCTTTGGGATTGGTATCCCCGAGCAATTGAAGTCTTTGGGATTGTGATCCCCGAGCACCTAGGTGAGGCTTGTGTCCTCAGCTGTAACGGTTTGTTAAGCACCCGTAAGCTTGACAAGTTTAGTGGAAATCTCGAGAGAGTCTCTCGGGGACTGGACTAACCACGTTTGTGGCCAACCAGGATACATCATTGTGTAAGTTTATTTTACTGCACTTGTTTTAATTTCTGCAAAGTTTTAAATTCCGCACTAAAACGCTTAATATTGTTAAAACGCTATTCACCCCCCCCCCCCCTCTAGCGTAAAGCGTTATTTCTAACAATTGGTATCAGAGCCATACTCTCTGAAAGACTTAACCGTTTGAGAGAATCTTTCCATGGCTTCTACTCTAGACTCTTTTGCAGGTATTGATGAAGGACAGTGCCCCACAAGACCTCCTTTGTTCAACGGGACTAATTATTCATATTGGAAAGAAAGGATGCAGATATTCGTCAGATCAAACAGCCCTTACTTGTGGAAGGTGTACACCAAAGGAAATGAGGTTCCTGTCAAACAGGTGGAAGGAATATGGGTGCCAAAAACAGAAGAGGAATTCAACGCCGAGGATAATCGAATGGTCCAAAATAATTTTAAAGCTATTAATTTATTACTCTGTGCTGTTAATGCTAATGATTACAGGAAAATCTCCTGCTGCAAAATAGCGAAAGAAATGTGGGACAAGCTTGAGGTCACTTACGAAGGGACTGACCAGGTAAGAGAAGCTAAAATTGATTTTTTAACTCATGCTTACGAATTGTTCCATATGAAGGAAGGCGAAAAGGTAGACGAGATGTTTGAGCGGTTCTCATCAATAGTGAATGATCTCCACGCACTCAAGAAGACGTTCACAGACAAAGAACTAGTTCGAAAAATCCTTAGGAGCCTAACACCGGCATGGCGATCAAAGGCCGATGCGATTCAAGAGTCAATTGGAATCACGAACGTCACCATAGACGCTCTTAGAGGTAATCTTAAGACTTATGAATCCACTATTCTTAACCCTGTTGTTGACGAACAAAGAAGGAAAAAGATTGCTCTAAAGGCGAGCACAAGTCAATCACCAATTGAAGAGGATGGAGATAGCGAATTTGGACTCATCATCAAAAAGTTCCAAAAATTCATGCGAAAAGAATATGACCGCAAAGGGAAAAAGCAAGGTGAGCAAGTTAAATGTTATGAATGTGGTGAAACAGGGCATATCAAAACAAACTGCCCAAATCTTAAAAAGGAGAAGAAACCCTTCAAGAAGCAACGAGCATACATATCTTGGGGAGGAGATTCCGGAGACGAATCCAGTGAAGAAGAAAATGAAGAAGCGGCAAATCTCTGCCTCATGGCACAGGAAGAAAATCAAAGTGAGGTAAGTCAAATCTCTTCTCAAAATTTTTATACTCTTGATGACATGAGAAATGCCTTTGATGAATTGTATGCTGAATTTCTCAAAGTTACAAAAACCGTCACTAGTTTAAGAGAAAATGCTTCTCTAAAAGAACAAGATTTTCAAAAACAGTTTTCATTAAAAGAAAAAGAATTAGAAAAATTGGTTTTGGAAAATGAGAAGCTACTAGAACAAAACAAGTTTTATGGGAAAAGAAGTTCTGACAAGCCCGAGAGTTCTACAAAAAATTGTGCTTCTTGTGTAGACCTTAAGAATGAAGTAGGTAGATTAAAAGGCACACTAGATAAATTCAACTCCTCTCATAAAAACTTGAATGTGGTGCTTGATAACTTGAAATCAACCAAGCATGGAATAGGCTTCATAAATGAAGAAGAGGTTGATGCAAAAACCCAACCACCTAGAGCTCAACCTAGGATTAATAACAAAAATGCCTTTCCTAAAACAAACATGCATGCTAGACAAAATATTAGGAGACCTAGACATGACCTTCCGCCTAGCAATCGTCACCATAGACATGATGCATATTTTAGGCACAACAATGATCATGCTAGAAGATCCCGAAATGTTCAACCTAGAAATGACTATGGTGTTCAAATTAGGAGAAATGAAAATAGAGTAAACAATGTGCATTATTCTAGCTACTATGAGCCTAGACGCATGCATAATCCAAATGTGACATGTCATTATTGTAGACGAATTGGTCATATTGCTCCCGCATGCTTTACTAGACATAGACATGCTACTCAAACATATCATTATAGTATGCATAACCCTCAAGGACCCAAAATGGCATGGGTACCAAAAGAGCATTGATTTGTTTTGCAGGTGTGCTTGAAGGAATCAAGTGTAGTGGATGCTCCAAACACTTGACGAGAGACGAATTCAAAATTCCTTCAATTAAAGCACAAAGAAGGAGGAAGAGACGGAAAAGTCGACTTATGTTTTTTTAAATCGGAAGTATTTTCGAAAAATTCAAAAGTCAAACTAAATCGATACTAAACCGAACCGAAAAATTGCCCCACATCGAAAAGTCAAACTAAATCGATACTAAAAAAACCAATGTGATTTGGTTTGATTTGATTTGGTATTGAGTAAAAAATTGAACCAAACCGACGTATAAATATATAATTTTTGTATAGACTTTATATTGAATTATTTTTTAAAAATATTTAGAAATATTTGATATTTTCTTATGGAATGTAATACTTATTTAATAGAATATGAAGTACTTCAGTTTTATAAACTTTAGATAATATGTTGTATGATCACTTTCTTATCTAAGTGTTATTGATATTTGATATGCGTCAATTTCTTTGTTATTCCATATTCATATGTTAAGATATATTAAATTCTTTTTCGAATTTGAAGTAGTATTTAAATAATTAAAAATTAAATCGAACATATTATTATTTAGGTATCATATTAATTTTTATATTTAAATTATTAAATTCGATTAACCTTGAAAGTGTATATCTACGAAAAATTATTGTAGACAACTAAAAAAAATATCTTGTGCTACTAAGAAAATTTTTCGTTAAAAATATTTTAATAGATCATATGTTTGTTAATTTTTTCAATTTTTATTAAACATATTACTTACCAAAAATTTGATAAAATAAGATTGACATATTATTCATGTAACAATAAAATATGAAAAATCCGACAAAAACAAACTAATCCAAATCGATATAGTTGGACTACTATAAATCCAGGAAAAATCGTCCAAAAAACCCGACCGAAGTTGGTCGGTAATGGCCAATAACAATCCAAAACGTGACCATTTATGTGTTGACGGTATTTTGAAGGTCAGAAAGGCATACCGACAAAAGTTGGTGGGAAATTACTGACCAACTCTGATCGGTCAATTAAATTAAAAAATATATATATATTCGAAAAAAAATGACCAAAGTTGGTTGGTTTTTTCTGACCAATGTTGGTCGGTATTTTAATTATATAATCAAAAAATACACTATCTGAGAATCGAACCGAGTCTGTACTGTGGCAGGATACTATTCTACCACTAGACCATTGATGCATTTTGTTTTAAGACTGTCTTTTATTTTATTTATACTCTTTAATTATATTTTTGCACGAAAATAACCGATCAAAGTTGGTCGATTTTATTACAAAATAAAATTACCGACCAAAGTTGGTCGGTTTTTTAAAATGACCGGCCGAATTAACTGATCGATTTTGGTCGATATTTTTAATATTAATTTTAATTTATTTTAAATAAAAAACTGACCAAAAGTTTGTCGGTTTCTTAAAAAAAAAAATTTGGCGGGACTCAAAAATAGTTTCCCGCATTTTTGTGCAAAGAAAACCAACTAAAGTTGGTCGGTTTCGTAAAAAAATCAAAAAAATAAAATATTTTGAAAAACCGACCAATATTGATTGGTTTTTTGACCGACCAAAATTAATCAATCCGTAATTGATTTTTGCCAATTTTATTTAATTTTAATAAATATCGAATCAATCGAGTTCATGTACGCCATCTTGTATCCAAAGGTTTAATCTAGCGTTCTATGAAATTGAATGAGTTATGAAAGTCCACCGTGTATATCCGAAAAGAGGCAAACAAATCCTACGTGAAAGTATTTTCGTATTGAAAACCGCAATTACAAGGGAAACAAAAGTATTTGTGATACAGGGATTGACATATATTTCGAGAAATATCAACAATAGTTTGTAATATACTATAATTGTAAACAAGTATTGCTCTAATACGACTAATTCTTTCAGAAAGAAGAGGAAAAAAAAAACAGGTTCAGTTTCAATTGGTAAATTCCTTTTTTTTTTCTTTTTCTTTTTAGCGTCTAATTAGTTCTAGCCCTTAACGTGAGGAGGAGCAGAGGAGGGTGTGCTGTGATTGCAAAACCAAAAGTTAACATTAATTTAGGGAAGATATTGTGGAGCAGAGGAATGTTGCAACTAATTTACAATGTTACATTTAACAACTAAAGACAAAGTGGGATATAGTGAAACTTAATTAAGGGCCCATACTCCATCTTGCGGAGTTAATTAAAGGGATATATATATATATAACAAACCTTATTACTAAAATTGTGTATGGTTTGGTATTTACCCGCATATATCATGTTTTGTTTACAAAAATTGTACCAAACCAATAGATAGATTCTACCCTAAAAAGGCTCCAAATTTGTAGGAATCACATTTAATGGTGATTCTATCACCATTAATTTCGAAATTTAAAATGGAAGAAAATATATTGCAGCTTAATTCTCTCCTTCTCCATATATTTTCCACCATTAATAGCCATTAAAAAGCTTGAAAGCTTTGAATTCAAATTTGGATTTTCAAATATCATTAGTAAACGTATGTCGAGTTTGGTTTCCATGGCGAGAGGAAGGGGACGACCTCGAAAAGTTCAGATTGCTACCATAGATCGAGTCATTCCCATCGTCAACCAAACAGTAAGTGCAAACAACCCACGCGACACTGTTCCATTAGACGACACTGCTCCATTTGTTGACACTGTTCCATTGGCTCATGCAGGTGAAGGGACAAATGCAGCTGAGGTTTCCTTGCTTCCTCACCTTGCTATTAATGTAGACAATAGTCAATGCCCTCTGATTGAACCATTGATAACCCCGATGGTACAAGAAAATAGGGGAATCGAGCACATGCAGCAACTTCCTCAACCAGCAGTTACAGGGCTAAACAAACTAGAAGAGGGGACTAAAACTGAAGTAGCTAAAGGGTGGGCAAATCTATTTCAGAAGAATCGACTTGCTGCTAATGGCATGGCTTTGGAGTATATTCCACCGACTATGATTGATGGCAAACCAGTGGGTCAATTGATTAAAGATGAAGTGGAGGAGGAAGAATAGAAATGGAAGTGTGCCCTAGTTGTCTTTGTTTTAGGGAATGGTCCAGGGTACAATGCTATGAAAAGGTTCATTAACATACATTGGTCCCATGTACCTGAACCAGACCTCTATTATCATGAGTAGGGCTACTATATTGTGAAATTTCGATCCCTTGATGCTGCTAAGGAAGTCCTCTGTGCTGGCCCATATTCCATTGCAAATAGACCTATGATCCTGAAGCAATGGTCTGCTGATTTTGATTTTAAAGCTGCTTTTCCTACGGAAATCCCACTGTGGATCAAGTTTCCTAACCTACCTATGTCAAGCTGGGGCAGGAGATCTTTGAGTAGGATAGCCAGTGTGTTGGGTAAGCCCATTTTTGCTGATGAATGTACGACTAAACAAACTAGAATTTCATATGCTCGTATGCTTATTGAGGTGAATGTCTCAAAAGAATTGCCTAGTGAGATTGAGTTAATAGATCCAAATGGGAAGAGGTTTGTGCAGGAAGTGACCTATGATTGGAAACCATCATATTGTGAGAAATGCCTTATGGTGGGACACAACTGTCTGGCCAAACCTGCACAACCTAATCACATGCAGAAAACTAAGGTACTCAAGAATGGAGAATTAAAGCTCCAGCTCCTAGTGATTAGAGTAAACAGGAAGTTCCCATACAGCAGCTAATCCCTCAGAAAGAATCTTGTACCCCTTCAGTAATAGTTGAAGAGTTGAGTAAACAGAAAGGTATTGCTACACAGGCATCTCCAGTTTTTAACATTACAAACTTTCCTCATTTATCTCCTATTGTGGTGTCTAATAGGTTTGAAGTAGGGTCAGTGAGTTGGGCAGATCATCCCCTGGATGAAGGGGGTACCAGCTTTACCCAATGAAGTGGTTATTTTGGAACATTAGGGGTGTAAATAAAAGGTACAAACAGAAGGAAGCTAAAGAATATATTAGATCGAATAAATTTGACCTTGTTGGTCCGGTAGAGACAAAGGTTAAACAGAAGAATGCAGAGAGAATAGCTAAGATGTTGGTACCTGATTGGGGTATACTAACTAATTATAGGGGTTCCATGAATGGTCGAATTTGGATCCTATGGGATACTAAAAAATTTGTGGTCACTGGTATTCAGGAAGAGGCTAAATCCATCCATTGCAGTGTTAGGAATCTCACTGGTGATCTGATTTGCTACCCCACGGTGGTATATAGTTTCAATGGCATTGATCAAAGGAGGACATTGTGGCAAAAAGTACAGAATCTTTCTGCTAATATTACTGACCCTTGTCAAGTAGCAGGTGATTTCAATGCCATCTTGTCTAGTAATGATAGACAATCTTGTCACCAAGTTAAACAAGCTGAGGTCACAGAGTTCACAGAATGTATCCAGCAGGCTGGACTGGCAGAACTTCCCTGGAAGGGGGAATACTTTACCTGGACTAATAAGCAAATTGGCAAGGACAGAGTATGCAGCAGATTGGATAGAATTTTTGGTAATTATGATTGGATGGTTAAGTGGAGCCATGTACGAACTGTATATGGATATCCACTAATATCTGATCACAACCCCATGGTGTTAACCCTGGCTGAAGATACCAGACTCAGGAGGACTCCCTTCGCTATAATGCATGGATTCAGCATATGGATTTTCAACATCTTATCAAGGAGAACTGGAATGGTAATGCTCAGTGTACCCTGTGTGGAACAATCTCAAGTTCCTTAAACCAGTATTAAAATCTCTAAACACTAGAGATTTTAAGAATATTACACAGAAAATTGAGTCTAGCAGAATGGAACTAGAGGATATTCAAAACCAGTTGAACTTGTCCTACACTGATGACTTACAGCTTAAAGAAAAAGAACTGGTGATGCAGTTAGAAAAGTGGTCATTGATTGAAGAATCAGTATTACAACAGAAATCAAGAGCCAGATGGATCCAATTGGGGGACTCAAATAACTAATATTTTTTTTGCTGTAGTGAAGGAGAGGAATCAATATAAGAGGATTACTGAACTGATCACAGGTGGAGGTTTGAAAATTTACTAATCCAGATGATCTTAAGAAGGAGATCAAGGATTTTTTTAAATCACTAATGGGTACATCAGCTACCTCTCTCCCAGCTGTTAACCAAATGTATATGAGCAATGGTTCTAGACTAACATACCACCAGAAGAAGGAATTAGCTGCTGACATCAGTGACACTGAGATCTTGGATAGTTTAAAAGCAATTGGTAATGATAAAGCTCCTGGAATTGATGGTTATAATGCACTGTTCTTTAAATAGACTTGGCACATTACTGGCAGTCATATACTTCAAGCAGTCAAGAACTTCTTTGAGACCAACAAAATGCATAGACCAACAAACTGTGCCTCTCTTACTTTGATTCCTAAAGTTCCTAACCCACAAACAGTCAAAGATTTTAGACCAATAGCTTGCTGTTCAGTGCTATACAAAATAATCTCCAAGCTTCTAGCCAACAGATTACAGAAAGTTATGCCCAGTATCATATGTAATGCCCAAGCACGTTTCATTCCAGGTAGAAGGATTGCAGATAATGTCATTCTGGCCCATGAATTAATCAAGCACTACTCAAGATCACATATATCTCCTAGATGTATGGTCAAAATTGATCTGCAGAAGTCATATGATTCTGTTGAATGGAGCTTTTTGCAGCAGGTAATGGAGGCTCTAGATTTCCCAATCAGGTTTACAAAATGGATCATGGAGTGTGTCCAAACTGTCAGTTACACAGTGGTGGTGAATGGAGAAACAACTGAACCTTTCCAAGCAGCCAAAGGTTTGTGATAAGGGGATCCCATATCTCCTTTCTTATTTGCTATTGTGATGGAATACTTAAGTCGATCTCTGGTGGAATTGACGAAAGATAAAGCTTTCACATTTCATCCTGGTTGTAAAAAACTAGGAATTACTCATGTTAGCTTTGCTGATGACCTATTGCTGTTTGTCAAAGGAGAATATCAATCTGTAAGTACCATGTTTACATATTTCTCTCACTTCACTGCAGCCTCTGGGATGAAAGCCAATCTGAATAAGAGTTCTGTTTATTTTGGAGGGGTGAATCTTGAAACTCAACATCAAATTGTTGATCACCTTG
The DNA here is from genome assembly GCA_034376525.1 of Nicotiana benthamiana. Taxonomy (NCBI): domain Eukaryota; kingdom Viridiplantae; phylum Streptophyta; class Magnoliopsida; order Solanales; family Solanaceae; genus Nicotiana; species Nicotiana benthamiana. Next base: position 12,570,995 of record CM067333.1, on the reverse strand, counting down.
GTTATGTACGTGGTGAACTACCCTTTAAATACTTGGGTATTCTATTATCTACCAAGAAGATGTCTGTATTCCAATGGCAACCACTGGTCGATAAGATTACTGCCAGGATTACATCCTGGACTGCCAGGCAGTTGTCATATGCTGGTAGAATCCAATTGGTTCAATCAGTGATCTTTGGTATTCAAGCTTATTGGGCTCAACTGTTTCTCATTCCTTCAAAAGTTATAAAGATGTTAGAAGCAGTGTGTAGATCTTTCATCTGGTCTGGTTCAGTCAATGTATCAAGGAAAGCATATGTGGCATGGGATAGAGTATGTCTGCCAAAATCTGCTGGAGGTTTAAACTTAATCAATCTCCTATTGTGCAACAAAGCTACTGTTGCCAAACTAAGCTGGGATTTGGCTCACAAGAAGGATTCATTATGGGTGAAATTGATTCATACAGTCTATATCAAACAGCAACAGTGGGAGTCCATAAATATTCCTAAACAAGCCAGTTGATGGTCCGGAAGATCATAGAAGGTACTGTTCTATTGCAGCAATACCAACTGTTACACAAACCAACATGCTCTATTAGAATGATCTATCTTCAACAGATTGGACAGTTACCTAGAGTCATTTGGAAGAACTTAACCATACAAAATCTTGCTCGACCTAAAGCACTTTTCAACCTTTGGATGCTCCTACAAGACAGACTTCCTACTAAAGATAGGTTGATCAAATGGAACTCGACTGTGGATGGCACCTGTGTCATGTGTCAACAAGAACTGGAGACCAGAGACCACATGTTCTTTGACTGCCCTTTTACCAATCAATTAAGGTATCAAACACTGAAGTGGATTGGAGTGCTGCAACCTACTGGACAGAATTGGACACAGTTTGTACACTGGCTCATTGATAATACTAAAGGAAAATCCTATCTAGCTCATATACTCAAAATGACCATTGCAGAACTGTTCTATGTCTTATGGTTAGAAAGGAATGCGAAAATTTTTGAAAATGTCTTCTGTTCCAGTGATAAATTGCTTAGGACCATTACTTATATTTGTAATATTAGGGGAACTCCTAGAGTTAGATTACAGCTTTTTCTACTATAATGTTGAACTTTAGGCATAGTGCTACTAGTCAGATTTTGTTTATCTTTTGATAGTCAGCTGCGTACATAGCTGAACTATGGAATTGTACGGAAACTACTTTGGTGATTAATACAATTTTAATTACCAAAAAAAAATCATTATTTGTTTGGATTGGGTGTTGTTGTAAATAATTCGAAATATGTTTAGGAGTTTATATCTCAATTTTGTGGGGTTTTGGTGAATATTAGACTTGGTTTTGACTGATTTTCAGATTGAAACTCGTCGAAGAAGAAGAAGACATATTTTTCCAGCAATTGTAGTTAAATTATAGTTCAATTGTAGTTAAATTGTTGAATTGTAGATAAATTGTAAATAAAATATAGATAAATTGTAGATAAGTTGTAGATAAATTGTAGATTGGGAAGACTAAAACTTCTACAAGTCTTCTACAATTATGTCGAAAATGCCAATTATGCTACAATTGAAAATCCCTTGGATTGGGTGTTGCTGTAAATAATTCAAAATATGTTTAGGAGTTTATATCTCAATTTTGAGGGGTTTTGGTGAATATTAGACTTGGTTTTAACTGAATTTCAGATTGAAACTCGTCGAAGAAGAAGAAGACATATTTTTCCAGAATTGTAGTTAAATTATAGTTAAATTGTACAATTGTAGATAAAATATAGATTAATTGTAGATAAATTGTAAATTGTAGTTAAATTGTATTGTTACATTTATACTACAATTAAACTACAATCTTGTGTCAAAAAAATTTAAGCATACGAAATTTAATCAATTCTTAATATTCAAAATTTCAATTTTGAAAAAATCTTCTTTAAATACAATACTTGAAGAAGTATTGTATGAGTTTAAAGTGTATGAGTTTCTACAACGCCTTCAATTTGATTTCTATAATAACAATTGGATTCTTAGTCACATGTTTATGAATATACAAGCTATAGTAAAATGAAGGAAAACGAATTATAGTACTAGCTAGTACCATTGAAATATGGCAGCAACGAGAATTGATCAAATTTAAATATATTTTAAGATGATAAAGAAGAGATTAAACATCTTGAGCGAAATACTTTTACTAAATTTCTTCGACAAACGTCAACCTCTTTGCCAATCATAGTTTAATACTTGTCATTGTTAGTATGCTGTTATTTACCATTTTTACATGGGATTTTTAAAGAGAAGAGGAGGAAAAAAAGGGAAAAGGAATATATGCTCCTAAAATCATGCCTAGAATAAATGAAGCAATAATTATACCCTTAATTTGAATTATGGTACATAAATTGAAATTTAGTATGCTTAAATGTAATAAACACAAACCTTAAACATGGGATAATAAGATTTGCTATATGGTATAGATAGGTAAAAATCTCTTAATTAAATGATACATTTAACTAGTAATCCACTAACTCTTTAGAGTTATAGCGTCCCAACAAAAGAAAAGTGGTGTCTCTCACCTTTTTGATTTTGAAAATTTAAAACCAAAAAGCAAAATAAGGATGAAATTCTTTACAATAAAATATTTATCTTCAATTCTATCCAAAGCATGGCACTGTACTTCAAAGCAAATTAAAATAGTACTATATATTTAAATGTTCTCTGATGCAATATGTAGAGAAAGTAAAGCATCATTACTTCCACTTCTTTTCATAGAAAGATAAAAGAGTGCCAGAGAAAAAGAGTGAATTGCAGATTAATTAAAATAAATCTGAATAACTAGAGATAATGGGCGGTATCATGCTACTCAAGAAAATTGGTTTCTTCTTCCTTCTCATAACTGCATCTCTTTTGCCAACTTCATTTGCAGGTAAGTTTATTTGAGGAAGCAAATAATATGGAATTTAACTTTAATTAATGTCTTATAGTATATATCCACTCTCTCATTTGTTAGGTCTTCTTGCTTAGAATCAACAAGAAAAGTACGAAATATAGCCCTTCTTTTACACTCATTAATATCTTGTTTATTTTTTTCCTTGTTCTTTTTGCTTTTCTTAATGCAAGAAAATTAAGGCCCAAATGTCATGCAGGTCGGCGATCGAGGTCTTTGAGCAACTTTGAGCAGGAAAAGCTAGGTGCAATTCATGAGGTTTCTATTTAATTTAGTCACCAGTTTATTGTATTTTCTGGACACAAATAATAAAAGAGCAATAAGAAATACTCCTAATGAGTAATATTAATCAAGAAATTGAAAGTAATACTTGTCTGGCTTTTCTTTTGACAAAAGAATTTGACTACTGGTAATTGGTTTTATCACTCTTTTTGCTTAGGTTTTTCTGTATAAATGTTATTCCTTCATCTCTAACATAAGTTGGAGAAATTTTATATACTATATATATATATATACACACACCAAAAAAAAATATTGTTCCTCTTTCGTTTTTTTCTCCTTAAATTTTCCAACCTTAGCATGTTATGCTTCTATCCTAGACATGGATTGTCCGTTATAAAAAAAACACTAAAATTGCTGAAAATTTTTAGCTATGACCCCACAACTCAAATAAGGTGATGGGTTTCAGTTTAAATCGGAACCTTGAAGCTTTATAGTTAAAATCCTGGATCCGCATCTGATCATGCTAAGATTTTCATGGAGCAGGAGCAGCAGTTACGCCATGATGAGGAGGTGAGTAAAATCCATGAAAGGCTGCTTAAGGTGAACACAAAGGATTATGGGAGATATGATCCAACACCTGCTTTATCCAAGCCTCCTTTCAAGCTTATTCCCAACTGATGATCATGCGATTTCGAAATTTTAGGGTTTTTGGAAACCCTAATATGAGTTATGAATAGAAACTTGAAACCCTAGTACTAATACATATATGTGTTACTATATATGTTTATAACTATATATAGTACTGTAAGATACTAATCCTTGTAAACTATGTAAGTTTATATTTTTGCTTGATCAGTTCTGGATGTAGTTTCTCCATATGTAATATATGTGTAATTATATGGAAAAAAAATAAAATTGCTTAGGTATCTGTTTGTCTTGCGTATGATCAGTTACCCGTTTCATATACTTTCTATCAAAGTTCATGAAACTGGAGATATCTTTACTACAACTGGATGGTCCTATATTTGGCTGATGATCCAGTATATATTTAAAATTTTATGACTTTTCAAGTATTTATTTATATTTCATATCGAAAATATTAAGTTCCATTTAAATTCTTGTTTAATTTCTGTTTCCTTTGGCTAATTCATGTATTGCTCACCAAGTTCTGTTCTATCCTGTAAAACTCATATCGACCACCTTAATAACCTAACAAAACTATCGAATTTTTCAGTTAACTTTTTTACTTTTTATACTAAGGTGTAACGTTTTTTATACTATTAGGGCATGTAAAAGATAATTACATATAATCGTCTATGAAAAGTTACATTAGTAACATGAAAATCATTAAGGCGGATTATCTGCTATGATAATTAAAATGCACTGATGATAAAAAAGTTCTTAATATTGTCAGTATATAAGTAAAATTTTGAACTTTATGTGTGAAATTACCCTCTGCTAAGATCTTTCTGCGGCCATAAAATATAATATCTTTATGCAGGAAGAAAGAGAAACCCATTGCTGTCTTTTACATTGCATATCCTTGTCTTTGAAAAAAAAACGGGAATAATTAGGGGAAATTAGATAATAAAAATATTCTCGTTTAATTTTTGGAGGGGCAGACAAAGAAAAGCATATAAAAACACATTTTGCATAGATGATTTCAGAGGTGAAATATAAATTAATTTGACTAAAGTTAGATATAATTAGTCTTGACTAGTTAAGTGTCATGTAGTAAAGGAGCCCCGATCTGTAGAGAGAGAAAACTACAACCCTAGGGTTATACTGCATGCACTTGGGAGACGAGCAATTTTTGTAAAAATAAAAAATTAAAAAAATTAGATTATAATTTGATTCTTAGTCGCTATAGTAAACAAGAGAGGAAATCAGACTTAATTCTTTCTTTTTCTTTTTCATTCTAATATTTTTTATGTAAAGATTTCTCAACCAATTAACTCCATTTGTCTAAAGCTTCAAACCGACCTTTTCTTATTCTTTACCTTCAACTGAACATGGATGGGTAAATGATTCATAAATGAAGATAAAGAGCTGATTTCTAATGGTAACTAAATTTCAATGTTTAATTATGTATAAAAGAAGAATTGAAGCAAATAGCTATTGAGGATAGATAGACATACAATGCCTATTTATCTTTGTTTCTCTTTCTCCATGCCTAATTATCTATTTCTCTTTCTGTCACTTAATCTTCAATCTGGTATACTTGAATAATCGATTATTGAAGTGAATATTAGCCCTTTCTGGTATTCTTTCTGTATTCAAAGGCTAATCAAAATTCTCCCAATTTGAGACTTATCATACTAAACTTTTTACAGGCTCTTGTTTTTGATAACTAACTTTTTATTAATCATCGGTATTGTAAACTATACAAGGTACCATAATTAGCTAACACAGCTAACTATCATATTTACAGTATACTCTTTCTCTTCCTAGCTTCCTATTCTAAAAACTGTATTTTTGAACTATATCTGCTATTTTAGGAGGAGCTCGCACACAACAAATGCATGCGATCTCTTTGGCTATCCTCTCCCATCCAATACTTGTCTTCTCAAAAATCCTTCCGTTCCTCTATCCATATATAATGTACTAACTTTGAGTATAACATCTTGAATAGTTGGCCTTCTTTTGACTTGCCTTTGGCTCGTTTGATCACATGTTGCTCTCAGCTATCTGCAACCATGCTTTGATTTTGTGTCCAGCTCATTAGTTTATGTATCCACTGATTTTGTATATTCACATTCCGCAAATAGATGGTCTCTAGTTTCCTCTGCTTTCTGACATAAACTGCATTTGGTCTCAATCATCATGCCCCATTTGTTCAACCTATCAGCAGCCAGTAGTTTGTTCTACATTTGAAACCATACAGTGAACTTTGCTTTTGATCTCGCAACAATCCCAAAAATCAAGCATTTCCATGGCACTCTCAGTTGATCTCCTAGTAGATGAAGGAATATTTGCTTAATGACACCCTTTTTTCCTGCAAATATGTATACTATCTTGCTCTAGTATATTCTTTGTTTCCATTATTTTCCTCACCATTCAGCTTGCTTGTTTTGAAACTATTAAATGCTCCAACTGGTGCCTTTTATGTAATATGCATGCATGAATCCACCTTATCCACATCGTATCTTCTTTCCTTGCCAAATCCTAGTATAATTTGATAATAATAGCCTTGTTGTAGAGAGTTTTGGGAGAATTAAATTTCTCGTATTGCTCACAAACGTATATATAGAGTACAGAGAGGTATCAAACCCTACCAACAATAGGACTGTACAATAATGAAAGAAATCAAAACCTACCAACTATAGGGCTGTACAATAATGAAAGAGTATTCTACCAATAATAAAAAGATACACAAAATATATTCTAATACGCCCCCTCAAGATGGAGGGCCGGAGGACACGCCAATCTTGGACATCAGCAGAAGGAGCCGAGGACGAGATAAGTGCTTGGTGAGAGCATCAGCAAGCTGATCAGAAGAGGATACGTGAGCAACATGAAGAGACCCATTCTGAACCAATTGACGAACAAAGCGATAATCAATGGAGATGTGTTTCATGCGCGAATAAAACACACGGTTGGCATAGAGGTAAGTGGCGCCAATGTTGCCGCTGTAAATGAAAGGAGCAGCCGGAAGAGGGACATGAAGCTCGCGCAGCAGTGAATGAAGCCAACGGACTTCAGCGGCAGCAGAAGCAATGGCACGATATTCAGCCTCAGTAGAAGATCGTGCAACGGAACGCTGCTTTTTGGAGCTCCAGGAAATAAGATTAGGCCCCAGAAAGACAACATAGGCACCAGTTGAGGAGCGGTCATCACAGTTTCCACCCCAATCAGCATCAGAGATACAATGCAGAGGTATTGCAGATGAAGGACGCAGCCAGACGGCGAAGTCACGCGTCCCATTCAGATACCGGAAGAGGCACTTAACTGCACCCCAATGAGTGACAGTAGGAGCATGCATGAACTGTGAGAGTTTATTCACAGCAAAGGAGATATCAGGACGAGTGAAGGAGAGATATTGGAGGCACCCAAGGGCCTGTCGATAGGCGGATGCGTCGGCAGGAGCCGAGCCGTAGGCCAGATGAAGGCGGGTGGACGCCGCTGTTGACGTCTGAACATGGTTGGATTCCAGCATATTATCAAAAGATCAACAACATACTTACGCTGAGAAAGAAAACACCCCTTGGAGCTGCGCAGAACCTCAACACCAAGAAAGTAGCTTAGATCATCCATGTCTTTAAGAGAAAATTTAGTCACAAGAGAGTCAATCACACGGTTCAAGAAGGCAGAGTCATTACCAGTCAATATGAGATCATCAACATATATCAAAAAATAGGCTGTAATACCAGAATGTTGAAAGACGAAGAGCGAAGTGTCAGAGGTAATGTTGACGAAACCCATGGCCAGAAGGCATTGGCGGAGCTCACTGTACCATGCCCGGGGTGCCTGTTTGAGACCATAAATAGCTTTCTGTAACTTACAGACATAAGATGGATAGGCTTTGTCAACAAAACCCGGTGGTTGTGCCATATAGACATCCTCTGTAAGCCTCCCGTGGAGAAAGGCATTGTTCACATCCATTTGCCGAAGAGACCAGCCCTTGGATACAGCTATACTGAGAACCAAACGCGCAGTTGCCGGCTTAATAACCGGAATGAAAGTCTCCTGGAAGTCGACACCTGGTCGCTGATGAAAGCCTTTCGTAACGAGTCGGGCTTTGAACTTATCCACATTACCGTCAGGCTTTTGTTTGATACGATAAACCCACTTGCAGCCCACAACATTATGTGAAGACTCAGGTGGAACAAGATCCCAGGTGCCATTTCGTAGCAGAGCATCAAACTCCAATGACATAGCAGCGCGCCAGCGCTCATCAGACATGGCACTACACAAAGTCTGAGGTTCTGTAACAGCTAGAGAGGATACAGCAGACATACCAAACTTCTTGTTGGGTGTAAAGATGTTATTTTTGCTGCGAGTTTGCATGTGATGACCACCCTGAGAGGATGAAGGTGGCGGCATAGTGGGTGTAGCGGCGGCGGGGGTCGCTGGCGGTGCCGTAAGAGGCACTGGTGGCTCGGGCATTGGCGCCGACAGTGCGTCCGGTGAAGGATCGCTAGTGGGAGCGGCGGTAGGTACTGGTGGAGGCAGCGGAAGGACTTCTAGGGTGACCGGAGTGGGTACGGGTGAAGACTCGGGGTTAGACAATTTGTAGAACGGGAAGATATCTTCATGGAAGGTGACATGGTGCGAGACGAAGATTTTAGACGTTGAGGGATCGAAGCATAGATATGCGCTTTGAGTAGATGAGTAGCCGAAGAGGACACAGGCACGAGATCTGGGTTCCATTTTGTGTGAGGTGTAGGGCCGAAGCCAAGGGAAGCATTGACGGCCAAAGACACGCAGTTTGGCAAGGTTGGGGCGCCTATGGAAGAGAGACTCAAAGGAGGAGAGCATCGAGAGATTTGGCTTGGGAAGACGATTAATGAGATAGACTGATGTGGCAAACGCATAAGGCCAGTAAATGAGAGGGACAGAGGCATAATGAAGGAGAGTGAGACCAGTATCGACAATATGACGGTGACGACGTTCAGCATAGCCATTGTATTGAGGTGTATGAGAAGGTGAAGTGAGATGGGAGATGCCATGGGAGGCAAGAAAAGAGCGTAAAGCTAGGAATTCACCCCCATTATCATTATACAGAGTAATGATTTTAGTAGAGAAGTATTTTTCGACAATGGACTTGAAAGTGGGGAAGGTTTGTAAGACATCAGATTTACGGCGTAAAGGGAAAAACCAAACGTACTTAGAAAAATGATCAACAAAAATGACATAATATTTAAATCCTTCATTAGAAATAATTGGAGAGGTCCATACATCAGAAAAAATAAGCTCCAGCGGAGCAATAGAAGATAAACTTGACTCAGAGAAAGGTAACTTATGACACTTATGAAGCTTGCAAGAGACACAAGCAAAATCAGACACACTACTGGATGCTATACTGCTAGAAGACACTAAATGACGTAGGATTTTAGCTGACGGATGACCAAACCGAGAATGCCACAATGACGCAGGGAGCTTTTGTGCCGTGAGGGCGGACGGTAGACAGGAAGCCGCCGGCCAGTAGTAGGCGTCGTTCCTACGTGGGCTGCTGACGAGTGTTGCCCACGTGCGACGTTCCTTCACCTGAAAATCAGTATCAGAAAAAATAACATTAACATTATTGTGACGACATAATTGAGCAACAGAGATCAAATTTCTACGAATATGTGGAACACAGAGAGCCCCAAGCAATAAAAGAGATGAATAACTGAAAAGTTGGCCAGTATGTGTAATTTTTAAACCTTCACCGTTACCAATAACCACATCATCGAAACCAGTGTAAGGACTGTGAAGAGACATGTTGGCAAGATCATTGGTTATGTGATGAGTGGCACCAGAGTCCAGGATCTAATCAGATGGAGAGTGATGGGTTGTGTGAGCAGCCGGATAAGATGACGCAGTGTATGCTGGTCGCGGCAGTGGTCCACCGTAAGGGGGCTGATTTGCGCCGGAAATAGGATAGGACGGACAGCGGCGCGCGGAGTGGCCAAATTCACTGCAGAGCTGCCACTTACCATTGTACCCGCGAGATTGGCCATTGATGGAGTAACCACCGCGGCCGGAGGATAAACCACGGCTGCCACGGTCGCGCCCGCGGCCACCGAAGCGGTTACGGCTGGATTGCTGTCCGGCGACGAAGGTAGCCGACAGAGCCAAATCAGATGCGGCGGAGGTGGCCGGCGCACGGGCAGTAATCTGAGCCTCCATGCTTAACAGCTTGTCATGTAATTCAGCAAAAGAGATTGGAGATTCACGGGCTTGGATAGCATGAGAGAGCTCCATATACGGATCATCAAGACCATTTAGAACCTTAATGACAAGATCCTCACAATCAACAGTAACACCCAGGAGGGATAATTAATTCACAATCACGCGAATACCGTGCATAAAATCAGTAACAGATTTAGAACCTTTTACCGGATTATGGAGCTGCTGTTTGAGAGCCATGATACGACCACGAGAAGCAGTGTCGTATTTGCGCGCGGGAATGTCCAAGGCCTCTTTAGAGGTTTCCGCAGCAGCAATAAAGGAGATGATTGTCGGTGTGATCGACGAGATGATGGAATTGAGTATAAGATTGTCCTGGCGAATCCAGTAAGGATATGCTGGATTGGGGGAAGTTACCTCCTTGTCGACGATAGTGGCTGGTGGGCACGGCTTCGATCCGTCCAAGAAGCCAAGGAGGTCATAACCTGTAAGAAGGGTTCGGAATTGGAATTTTCACGCCAGGTAATTAGTGGAATCCAATTTAAGTGGGATCTGAGCCGATGCTTTGATGGCAATTGGTTGGAGCTGGAGAAGATCGTTGGACGTCGTAGCGGCCATGAAGCGCGAGGCAGAGGAGGCGCTGATCGACGTCGAGAGAGAGAGGGCTGCCGGTTAGTACAGTGGTGGCGCGGAAAGATGCCGGAGAGAGGTGGTCGACCGAGAAGGTCGGCGGCGGCGGGTTGCCGATTAGTGCAGCGGCGGCGGCGCAGGTAGGGAAGAGTTAGAGTTTCTATGGCGATAAGCCACTGGCGTATGATACCATGTAGAGAGTTTGGGGAGAACTAAATTTCTCGTATTGCTCACAAACGTATATATAGTACAGAGAGGTATCAAACCCTACCTAACTATAGGACTGTACAATAATGAAAGAAATCAAAACCTACCAACTATAGGGCTGTACAATAATTAAAGAATATTCTACCAATAATAAAAAGATACACAATATATTCTAATACTTGTTTCACATTCTCAGGTTTATTAAGTTCCATCCTCCACTGCTTTTAGGACAACATACTCTCTCCTAACTTATCAGTGCTTTTTTTTTGTGATGACACTATTGCCCGTCCATAAATAGCTTCTACAGAAACTTTCCAATGCTTTCATCAACTTTGCTGGCAGGATAAACAATTGAGCCCAGTAAGATTGTACACCAAATAAAACACAACTTATCAGTTGGCTCCTTCCTGTATAAGACGGTTTTCTTGTTGTCCATGATGTGATTCTTGCTACAATCTTCTAAATAAGGGGCTGTCACTGCATCATTGTTCATTTTTTGGTTGATACTGGAATTCCCAGATACTTGAAAGGCAGCATTCCTTCTGTGAATTCCAGCTTTTTCAGTATTAGTTCTTGATCATTCTATGTTACCCCTCCAAAATAAATGAAGCTCTTCCCTATATTTGGCTGCAATCTTGAAGCTGTTGAGAACTGATTGAAACTGTTAAGAACTTCAGTCACTAAAGTAATATCTCCTCTGGAAAATATCAAAAGGTCATCTGCAAAATGTAAATGAGTTAGCTCTTCCCTATAGATTTATAGGCTCTTTTTCTATTAGGGATAGCAATGGACCTAAAATTGTTATATATAATACTTTGGGCAAACTATACCTTTTGTATATTATAATACAAATATTTTTTTATATTTGGCTAACGGATATAATTATTTTTGGCTGGCCATCCAAATGTATGACTTGCCCGTTTGGAAAAACTACACAGTGTAGCCGCTCCCAAAAAAAGTCTTAAAACTATATACTTCATATTTTGTATATTAATGTGTAATTATATATTTTATATATATTTGACTGGTGGATGTAATCATATTTGGACGACCGGCCAAATATGTAAATTGCCCTATAAGTTCAATTTAATTGTGTAAAAGCCCGTTAAGAATAATATGGAACCTGCTGAGGAAATCCTTTATTTTGGGCCCAGGATTGACCTGATGGGTCGTAGAGCAATAAGATATCCAATTGTTTGGGCTTCATAGGGCCCAAAAAATGACTTCAATGAATCATAGAGCAACGGCATTATCCAATGGTTTGGGCTTCATAAGTAAATACTAAATATTAAAGAAAAAGATAAATTAAAGGGTTTTGGTATGATATAACAACATACTCATATAATTGATAGAAAATAGCCCTAGTTATAGATATTGGCATCAAATAGCCAATAAATGTATATCACAACTTTTTTCTTCTTCTCTGTCTATATTAAGATGTATATTAAAATTTTATTTTCATTCTTTGTATAAAAATAATATTATTCTTTGTATATCAATAATATAAAATTATCTATATAGTTATTGATGCCTTCATATCAATGCATATCACAATAAAATAATATTATAATATTTGTATATCACAGTGTATAGCACATCAGACATGTCTATACCAAAATTGTAATCCGTGTATATCTTGATGTACATTAGTGATATCTCATGTATATTATGTGTATATGTGTATATCCATGAACATTTTTGTTATATGTACTATGTAAAATGTGATATACATGGGCGTCCATAACAAAATTGTGTTGTATACATGATATACAAAGTGATATACATAGACGTCTTTTTAAAGCCTGTGTGTGATATTCACTGATATATACGATATACATTGTATATACATATGTCGTAATTAGATTTTTAGGTCTGATTTATTTACCTTAAACTAATATAAATCACTTCAAATTTTGTATCTAGCCTCGTGTAGGTATTTTCAACCAATTTCAATCACATTCGCTCATTAAATCCAACCAAAAAAAAGGAAGAGAGAATAAAAATAAAGTTGAAATATACTTTTTCTCAATTAGTTTTTGCTAATTTTGCTCAAATTTTGTATATAGCCTTGTTTAGGTATTTTTAACCAATTTCAATCATACCCACTCATTCAATCCAACCAAAAGAAAAAAAGAGAGAAGAAAAACAAAGTTGAAATATATTTTTTCTCTCTTAATTTTTGCTTCTGATTTTTTCTGATATGAGAACAACCTTACTTTTTCATCCCACTGATTTTTTTTTGCATAATTTGCAAGAATTTTTGCTAAACTATGAGAGCAAAATAGAAGAGATAGAAGAAGAAATACAAGGAGAGAAAGGGGGAGGAAAGGCAAAATAAGCGTATAGTTTTTTAGAGAGAATATAAAAGAGAGTAGTCTTTTTTAAAATTTGACTATATAATACCAATTGTTTGGAATATTTTTGCCAAACCTAATAAAGGCAAAAAATTACCAATTCATATTATGTGTTGTTATAAAATGCAATTAAAAGGTGTTTATTTGTTCAAAGTCTATAAAAGAAAAAGTCGATAAAAGTGAGCTACAATTAGACTATTGACAATAGGCATTTGAAAATTTGAAGTGGGGGTGAACTAGTCGTTCTTTTAAATCAAATTACAAGGCACTTGACTTAAACAGGAAAAAAGTAAGTCAAATATACCTATGAGAAAATGAATTGTCAATTTTCCCTTTTGCTTTTCGGGTCGTTTGGTATGAGGTATAATGTTAGTATAAAAATGAAATATTATCTTAATATTTGTTTGGTTAGCAAATTTGGTATAAATTATCTCGAGAATTAAATTAGTATTGGGATTACTTATTTCTTGTATATGGTGGGATAATTAGTGTCAGGATAACTTATACTTTCTTCAGAGAAATTATGGAATTATTATTTTTAATACAACATACCAAACAGTGGAGAAAACTAATACCAGGATAACTAATCCCGGCATAAGCCCTATGCAACCAAACGACCCCTTAATGTACTTTTTTTAAAAGATTATGTCTGTTAGTTTGGAGGCTCGGAAAAGGAAAAGAAGAGTAGAAATGGCGTGGGGTAGCCACTATTTAGGGTTGTATTTATGTTTTATCCAGCAATTTTAATGTTGAGCAAAAATAGCTACTACACTATCAAAATTAATATGAAAAGACATTTTTATCCTTTCTTCCATTGTTTTTTCCCCAAACCCTCGCTTCTCTCTCAAGTTCGATACCCACTCGTTTTTCATTTTCTTTCCAGGAGATATCCTAGTTTCAGTTTTGTTTTCTTGCATTAGCAAAAGTTTGGCTGAGCTGTTGCGGAAGATCAACCAAGCAATGGCTTCGCATAAGTGGCTTCCCCAATGTGTAGAAACCTTTTGCTGCTGCAACCACTTGTAATGTCTTCCCATTGCATATCTTAATCTGCAGAAAGTTTTAGAATCATCAAAGTTCGAACAAATGCAAAACCAGAAGAAAAGAAAGAAAATAAGGTACATGCAATTCGTAATAGTCATCATCTCGCCTTGCTTTAGGATCGTGACAATCAACTCTTTTCATACCTGAAATAGCGCATTTAGAAGAAATGCATGATAATATTCTTGAAGTTCCAGTTGAAGTGAGAAGAATATCGAACGGGAAAAGTAAACCATAGTTAGTATATGCGGATAAAGGTTAGAGAAAGAGAAGACATGATAAATACAACAAATAAATTATCCTTTAAACGATGCATTAAAGATGGAGATTTATTAATATACGAAAGACATGATACTATGAAAGCAGTAAAAGTCAGTGAGGATGGTGTTCTATAGAATCTGTTTGGTGCATCCAATTTCAAAAGTTAAGGACATTTGGTCCTGAACTTAGAATTACAAGCTCAAAAGTTAAGGACACTTGGTCCTGAACTTAGACTAACAAGCTCAAAAGTTAAGGATAATAAGTCCTGAACTTACAGTTACAAGTTCAAAAGTTAAGGACATGTGGTCCTAAACTTCGAGTTCCAAGTTCAAAAGTTAAGGACACTTGGTCGTGAACTTAGAATTAAAAGTTCAAAAGTTAAGGACACTTGGTCCTAAACTTAGACTAACAAGCTCAAAAGTTAAGGACAATAGGTCCTGGACTTTTGGCTAATTAAGAAGCCCAAAAGTTAAGGACAATAGGTCCTGAACTTAGACTAACAAGATCAAAAGTTAAGAATACTTGGTCCTGAACTTATAGTTACAAGTTCAAAAGTTAAGGACATGTAGTCGTGAAGTTGTGAAGTTAAGGACATGTAGTCCTGAAGTCCTGAACTTAGAGTTCCAAGTTCAAAAGTTAAGGACATGTCGTCCTTGTTTGACTCAAAAGTTGTTAAATACTTTCTAAGCAAATCAATCAAAAGAAATGAAGGGGAAAATCGTAATCGAAGAATATAAACCCTAGGATAATCTTGATAATCGATATATTCGCAATAGTGGAAGGTAAAGAGAGAGAGAGAAGAAGCAATAGAGAGATGAAAGAGCAAGAGAACTTGTATATTAAAATTTTTGCCTATTACAAGGCTCGGATCCCCTTTATATAATAGAGGATCCTTATTTAAGTTTTGGAATGACAAGATCAAAGTGCGCCCTATAGCGGGACCGACGATGTTGTAAAGTCTTTTCTCCTATTATCCCCAGGTCGTCCCTCTGTATCAGCTTGCAAATGTTCAGCAGTCGGTGATCGCTGCCAACTCGATGCTACACCAAGGTAAGAAGAGTGGGTCGCAATAACTGTTACCCTATATGAGGGTCGGGATCGATTTTCCTCAAGGAGCTAGTAATGGAGTTGTAATATCTATCTAGCTTAGAAATGTGCGTTTGCTTCAAATATCACTTCAAACATATTTTGGGTTTTCAAATTATAACTACTTTTATAAATCTATTGATTAACACTAAATTATAGTACGAGAAGATTGCTAAGTTGTATCTAATGGGAAGAAGGGCACTTGGGTCGTGACATCACCTAGGTGGCTAATTGACGGGTAGACGTTATAACCGTTGCACAATTGTACCCACTCTCACACCTTCGGTAGAGAAAGTGATTTTGCCCAATTGACTCTTTTGAGACTAATCGGGTACACTAGGGTTCAAGTAGGGCGATTACTCTCTCGAGATTTAGCTCGTTAATTAGGACTATTATTTCTCATGAGTCCATCTCAATTTCTTGTTAGGTCAATTTTGGGGTCATAGACTCTCTTTCTCAAGAAGAGTTAAACCCACAAAGCTTGAATCAATGTTTGCAACCACCAATTCTAAGTTAAAACATAAAATCAACCCAAATAGCAAACACCCATAGTCAATCTAACACTAGATGGCAACACCCATCAATTACCCCACACTAGGGTTGAGCCACAATCCTAGATAATGAGTTTACCTACTTATGCTAGATACAAAAATTGAAGAAATAGATGAAGAACTAACCATATTAGTTAATTGCTAAAGTGAAACTTTAATAATCTATCGTAAATGTAAAGCAAAAGTGCCAAAAATGGCTACAAATATCGGTGCAGCTATCGTCTGAAGTCAACATATTCAAAAGATAACCTAAAAATGGTAAGATGTTATATTTATACTAGGCTAGAAAAACTAGACAACAATACCCTTGGGGGATTAGTGCGGGCCGCACTAAATGGACTGGGGACGCACTGGGCTCCTTGACTTCAGCTTTGGCTTCTCTGATCTTGGACTTCGCGGACCGCGTAGAATGGACCACGGCCGCGAAAGGAGTTTGCGCGATATGCACAAACAGGACCACAGATCGCATTTCTTGGTTAAGGCCATTGTCAACCTCTTTGAACCTCACGTCCGCGGAATGCACAAAAGAGTAGTGCGGCCGCGTTTCCTCTAGCCTTATTATACCAACTCTATGAACCACCTAGTGCGGCCGCATTCAACTTTGTGTGGTCCGCACTTGGCCCTCTTTCCTTAGATCTCTTGGTTTTTGATACTTGAGCAGGTTTCACTCCTTTTTGCGCCGATCTTTGATATTTTATCACTTTGTCGATCAACCTAATCAAGCACAACCTGTGAGGCTTTTGGGACTATTTTGTAACAATATATGATTAAAACATAGGCAAGTAGGGGCATAAAACACATTAAAATCCCTAGTTATCAACTCCCCCAAACTTAAGCCTTTGCTTGTCCTTAAGCAAACAAAATAGGACCCACCCCTTAAAGGAAAATCTAAGTAATTCCAGTTATCCTAAAGTAACCTCAACAAGCATCAATTGGGACTAACAATTGCCCTCAATACCAATGCATCATTAACATATTTAAACTTTGAAAAACTATGGATCAAGTGTGACACAAGAGCATTAAAAGTTGACTCATTAAAGCAAAGAACTTCTCTCAATTACTTTGGTCATTGTAGAACTCAAACTCACACATCATCAACTCTCCCTAAGCGAACATCACCTCTTAGAGTATTGACACACAAACTGAGGTTAATGGAATTTCACTCATTTCTCGCAAGAAAAAGGACATAGGTCCGGCTCTAAGTACCATATGCTTGCCCCTTATGTAAGTATCCACTAATGTAGGCTTCCTTCAACTCAAGATCATATAGGGATTTTGTGGAGTCATTGTGAAGGCTTTTGGGTAAGATTAGTACATGTTTTTATTCAAGTGGTTTCAATCCTCCCTTAAGCACTTCTTTTGATTCTTTTGGCACAATTCTCTTGACTCTTTGAGTCTTTTTCACTTCTTTCTAAGGAGTTAGAGAGACACATTGTAACTCTTTCTTATGCATTTCAAACCATTTCTCCTTTTTCAACTTTCCATACCTTTCTTTCTTTGTTTATATTGAATCCCTTTAATATCATTTTCACATTGAGCATTTTGCTTTTATTTATTTTTCATTGCCTTTCATTTTCTTCACTTTTGTGCCTTTTTAACACTTTGTTTCACTCCTCGTCTCTCCCCCCCCAACCTTATACTTTTTCCAAGTGCTAAAAGAAAGATTTGGGTGCCAAGATAGGGTATACTTGAGAACGGGTATAGGCTTGTAACATTGGTTCTTGAAAGAAAAAGGTTTAAGGCTCAAAAGGGTTAGCTAGGGATTATCTTATTGGTAGGCTATGGAATTGTTCAACTTAGCATTTGGATCAAGGAGAGACTATAATCACTTCTCAAGTCGAATTTCACTCAAAATGTTGCATCAACAAACATTTAGGGCAAGTTCTAGACCATTGGCTCGAGACTTGGACTCAAAATTTGATTTCTCAGTACACACACTCAAGGAGTTCTAAAGACATAGATTCGAGGTCCCACAGTGACCTTAGTTACGATTCAAGCACACAATGGTTTGAAATGACCACTTGATGATTGCTTGGTCAACACAAGAGTCTCAAGGCCACGACTTTCACCATCCTAAACACAATATTTTGTATTTGACCATGGGTCAAAGGCAAATGTGATAGGCCCAAGTGAAGCTTTGCTTGAGGTACACTTAACTACAACCTATCAAAAACAAAAAGAAACAAAAATGGACTCAAACCCTTAAGAAGGTTTTCACGCCATCTATCATTGGGAAGAGCCACCCGGTTCACACAACACTCCACCCTTGGAAAGGACCGTGGCATTAAGAAAACCAAGGGCTTATTTAACGTGTTCAAAACAAAACAAAAGGCTACGAGCCTATCTACAAAGCTAAAAATGATTTTTTTGCGAAAATAGAAAATAGAATGAATATGTGCAATAGGGGATTAGAATATACAACGGGGGATGAATATGTAGAATAGTATAACTTTATATACAGACCAAGGAAAAGATAAAAAAGAGCGATAAAAGTAACTAAATGCAAAGTTATATACAGACCAATAGAAAATCAAAGGAAAGCATAAACTAAGTCAATCTATATATATAGTCATCTATGGATAAAGAGTAGGGCGTACCCCCATAAATAAAAGCTGGCATTGTCCCCAATGCCAACTAAACAATTAAGCACCAAAAATTAAAATGAAAGGATATAGGAGAACTTCTTAAGCATGGTCCTCTGCATAGTATCATCAGTGGTCCCCTGGTCCTCTATATATGCGGGAACCTCACACTGGTTTCCGATATCTTGCTGCTCAGCTGCTGGGACTGGGGCCTGGACTTGGACATGCTGGATATCAGGTGCATCCTGTGGCAAACTGGAGGAAGCTTCCTGTGGGTCTGCCAACTTAATGATCGCTCAGTTGCACTGGGAAGCTTCCTCTAATTTCTAGGAAGCCTCTGTGTCTGCTCTTGTTGTGGCTCTGCTACTGGTGCTGCTGCTAGATCCTATAATAGCAAGTCTAGAGGCATCTGGTCTGCCAATAGCTTGTCCACATCTGCTATGAGCTCCTTCACAGGCTACTTGGAAGCCCGTGATTTTCTCATCTTCTTGTGCTCCCGGGTAAGCTCCTTCAGAGCCTTGCCATGTGAATCCACTGCCTTAGATAAGGCATCCTGTGTCTTTATAATCTTTTCCTGGTTCTCCAGGAGCTTCTTCAATGTATCCTATATGTATTGTGGAATCTGAGCTGTTTGTGGTGCTGACTGAGCCTCAATAGAGGAAGACAGAGTAGACAATTTGGATGACGCAACTGCCATCCAGTTGTTCAAGCTATGCAATATCTGGCTCATCCGGTGGGCAGTGATAGGATAGGCTCGGGATAGGCTAGCGGAAATAAAGGGACCAACAGTAGAGGAGGGTCTGAGAGGCATGTTAGTAGTAGGGACAACAAGCTCAGTGGAAGGCTTAGTAGAAGGTTCTACCGCAACCGGCTCCTCAGACTGGCCAGTTGGGCATAGGAAGATGGCTTGTACTTCTTGTCCTTGGGATTGTCTGGCCCCTTTAAATTGTACCACGAAAATGGTTCCACCGGCTTTACCTTGACATCAAATGGCTTTTTCTCCACTTTCAAGTCCTGGAAGTACATGGTGAGGGTGTTAGGAAAAGGGTAGTTTCGATCATTCTCAGCCCCCACCGCAGTAATCACATGGGACATCACATTACCCACATTGATAGGGCAGCCTTCCATAATAGAAGCAATCAGAACAGCTCGGGGAGTTGGAATGGTATGATCATGAGGAGTGGGGTCAAGTCGACTGCATATAAAGGTCAACCGCCCCTAGCCTCAAAATTTAAGGTCCTCCAAACTATTCTGACCCCTACTTGTAACCAATCTGGAACAGTACCCAGGATTGACAGGTATCCAGCTGACCACGGGCGAACCTCTTCGCCCATTTCCAACTTCTCGGGTCTAATGTTCGTCATCGAACCTCAAGTAATCATTAAAAGCTTTTCTGGAGAACACCACATTTTGGTTTCGTACTTTTGTCACTATTGTGCCCTTTTTTATGTGGGCCACATTGTTGTAGAATTCCTTGACCATGTGATCATTGGCCTTTGCACAATCATCCTAAAAATGCTCCCAACCGACTCTAGTGTGAAACTATCTATGCACATTTGGATGAAGTGGCAACATGTCACTTGTAATAAAACTTCTCTCTGGGATTACCTTCCGTAGTGGCCACCATACCCTGAACTGGTGGAAAGCCACCTGGCTAACAAACCTGTCCTCCCAGACTATGGGGTTTCTGGTTCGGTTAATACCCCCAACCTGAGGTACACCACTATAGGGTACCTCTTCATCACTATCATCACCACCCTCAACACCTCCGCTTGCACTCTCCCCAGAAAATGAAGTTGTAGGGGAGGTGGAGTACTCACCGCTGCCGTCTACTCAGCCATCAGATGACTCAGAAGATAAACGCTATGGAGCTTGGGCCGTGGGTGAAGCTGGAACTGAGGGAGTTGGGACTGAGTCGGAGGAGAGGTCTTGAGATGGGATGTACTCACTCCCCGATTGGTCGTCAGATGTATCAACAATCCTAAGTGTTTTCATTGTGTTCAGTCTAGGTTGGGGAGTGAGTTTAACTTGTTTTCCTTTGCCTCCCCGGGAGGAATCACCTCGGCCGGGTTATTTGGCACCTCTACCTCATTGTTTTACCATTATCTTCAAGAATACACAACTAACATGGTTAGTTTAAGCACAGGCAGTAAAACATGTGAATGAAATGAATTGCAGACAACACATGGAGTATTGCAGAAACAGTTGCAAAACTAAGCACTACGGCCCACACAAACAGGAGTGCGGCTGCACTAGGGGCACCGCGGACCGTATTAAATGGAATGCGGCCGCGGTGGCAAACTTCAGAGAGCACCCCTTTTTGCTCATGCCAGTGCGGACTGCACAAAGTGCATCGCGACCGCAATGGCAAACTTTAGAGACTGTTCAAATCTTTCCATCTTATTTTGCACTGCATCAACATATTTCCTGAAACTTCTCACAACCAATTAGCTCAAAAATCCTAAACTACAAGTAAAACCAAAGAAACAGAAAAAGAGATGGGTTGCCTCCCACGAAGAGCTTGATTTAACATCGCGACACGACGCATGTTACCATCACTTCAAATCAAGAAGCGCCACCACGTGTCTCTCATCAAGTTCTCCAAGAAGTAGTAAAAAGCACGCCCGAAAAGTTGGTTAAACATCCGATCAATGAATGGCAAGGGATAATGGTTTTGGCGAAGCACTTTGTTTAATTTTCCTAAGTCCATGCAAAACTGCCAACCTGCGTGTGGTCTTGTAGGAATCAACACATTATGAAGATTAGTTACCATTTCATGCTATGCTTCATTTAGCCTTCTTTGAAACTCCAAGAAAGGCATTACATCATCCTCCAAGATAATATCGGACTCAAAGAGTGTGGGGCAGAGGTGTGGAGCAATATGTTTCAATTCAAACACCGGTGGCTCCTCAATTGTTACCAAAGGCACGTTGATAGTAAGACTCCTAATCATTTCAATGAATTTCTTGAATTAGTTGTCACTCTTTTGCTTGGATAACCGTTGAGGATAAGGCGGAGGTGGTCTAGGCAAAGGTGCCTTAACTTTGGGCACCACCGGCTCGGGCACATCAATCACGTGTTTCCTAGACGGGTTCGCAGCATCTTGTGTTTCCATCTCAACCTCATCAATGTCAATCTGTACATCATTGTTCACATTGGGCTCAACTACCAATGGTACATCATCATCCGACAACTCATCATCATCAACCACGACTTGCTTTTCTCTTGAGGCATGCACATCATGGCCTCTCCCACTTCACGTTGTAACTGCCATCATATGATTGTTATTCCCACCCTTTGGGTTCACTACCGTATCACTTGGTAGAGCACCCTTGGGGCGACTGTTCAAAGATTGAGAGATTTGGCCAATTTGTACCTCCAAGTTACGGATAGAGGTGTTGTGGGAAGCCAATTGATCATAGGGTTCTTGGTTCTATTTCATCATTTGCTCGAACATAATTTCAATTTGACCCATATCATTACCCGAAGAACAAGACCCTTGGGATTGAAACGGAGGCGGGTTGTTCGGTTGTTGATACATCGGGGGCCTTTGAAAGCCTTGACCTCGATTTCTTTGATTACTATTGTTATTCCACCCTCCTTGACCATTGTTGTTTTTCCAATTGTTGTTATTTCCATTACAATTTCCTTGATTACCCGAATTGTTGTTCCCCCAATTTCTACCTTGATGTTGTTGTTGTTCCAATTACCACCACCTTGTTGATTGCCCCAATTTCCTTGGGGTAGCCATTGTTGATTCGAACAGTTGCCTCGGTTGCCTTGAGAGTTATTGAAATATTGAACCTCTTCACTTTTATCATCATAACACTCATTCGAAAAACCACTACCATCATCATAATTATCACAATTTCCTTGAGGTTTTTGCCCTCTTCGCCTTCTCTTAAGCATATTCACTCCTTCCATGGCGTTGACTTGGCACAAATTTTAGACTTGTTGCAATTGCGCCTTCACCAATTGATTCATTATTGTGGTAAGCTCGGCAATATCTTGGTCGTGGTCATGCAAATCCTTGTGTAAATGGATGACCATGGGGTCACCTTGGGGCACGTTTGGTATACTTTGCCAAGTTGAAGAAGTGTCGGCCATTTCGTCCAAAACATCAAAAGCTTTATTGTATTGAAGCTTCATAAAGTTCCCTCCAGTCAATTGATTCATGGTGTTGATGCCTCGATAAAATGTTTGTTGGATCATGACATCTGTCATATCATTATTTGGACACTCTTTCACCATAGTTCTAAATCTCTCCCATATTTTGTGCAAGGGTTCTGTTGGCTCTTGCTTGAAGGCCAAATTCATCTCGAAGCACCGCCATGTGACTTGGAGAAAAGAACTTGGCAATGAATTTGTCCGCCAATTTATCCCACGTTGTGATAGAATGATTGGGGAGCCTTTCTAACCAATCCAATGCTGTACCCTGAAGAGAGAACGAGAAAAGCCTCAATCTCAACGCATCCTCCGACACGTTTGTCTGCTTGCTACACCAGCATGTATCTACGAACCCCTTCAAATGGTTGTAGGCACTTTGATCGGAGGCGCCCGTAAAGTATCCTCTTTGCTCGAGCAAGGTCAACATGACATTTGTGATTTGAAAGTTCCCTGCCAGGATTTGGGGAGGAACAATGGCACTCGCGTACCCTTCATTTGGGAGAACTCTTGGGGCCACTCTTGGCGGTGATAGAGGAGGGTCTGGTATAGGATTGTTCTCATTGGCCTAACAGCCTCTACGTGGAGCTTGAGGTAAAGGAGCCTCATCTTGATCAAGATCTTTAACCTCCTCTCCCGCGATGACATTGCCAAGAGGGTCATTAACATTTTGCGCCATTTGTACTTGAGTGATTGACACAAACAGGATTAGTAACGAGAAGGAAAGAGAAACAAAACACAAAACCAACTAAACAGATAGTCAACACCGTAAGCTCCCCAGCAACAGTGTCAAAAAGTAATCGCTGCCAACTCGACGCTACACCAAGGTAGGACGAGGGGGTCGCAATAATTTTACCCGATATGAGGGTCGGGATCGATTTTCCCCAGGGAGCTAGTAATGGAGTTGTAATATCTATCTAGCTTGGAAATGTGCGTTTGCTTCAAATATCACTTCAAACTTATTTTGGGTTTTCAAATTATAACTACTTTTATAAAACTATTGATTAACACTAAATTATAGTATGAGAAAGTTGCTAAGTTGTATCTAATGGGAAGAAGGGCACTGGGGTTGTGACATCACCTAGGTGGCTAATTGACAGGTAGATGTTACTAAGGATAGATTGACATATTTGGGGCTTATGTTATAATCGTTGCATAATTGTACACACTCTCACACATCTTGTTAGAGAGAGTGATGTTGCCCAATTGACTCTCTCCACCAATCGGGTAGGCCAACTAGATCAAGCAACTAGGGTTCAAGAAGGGTGATTACTCTCTCGAGATTTAACCCATTAATTGGGACTATCATTTCTCATGAATCCATCCCAATTTCTTATTGGATTAATTTTGGGGTCATAGACTCTCTTTCTCAATAAGAGTTAAACCCCAAAGCTTGAATAAGTGTTTGCAACCACCAATTCTAAATTAAAACATAAAATAAACCCAAATAGCAAACACTCATAGTCAATCTAACACTAGATGACAACACCCATCAATTACCCACACTAGGGTTGATCCACAACCCTAGCTAATAGGTTTAACTACTTATACTAGATACATAAATTGAAGAAATAGATGAAAAACTAAATATATTAATTAATTTCTAAAGTGAAACTACCATAGTCTATCGTAAATGTAAAGCAAAAGTGCGAAAAATGGCTACAAATATCGGCACAGTTATCATCTCAAGTCAACAGATACAAAAGATGACCTATAAATGGTAGAATATTATATTTATACTAGGCAGGAAAAATTGGACAAAAATACCCCTGCAGGGTCAGTGCGGGCCGCACTATATGGACCGCAGCCGCACTGGGCTCCTTGACTTCAACTTTGGCTTCTCTGATCTTGGACTCCACCGACAGCGTAGAATGGACCGCGGCCGCATTTCTTAGTTAAGGCCATCATCAACCTCTCTGGACCTCACGTCTGCAGACCATACAAAAGAGTAGTGCGGCCGCGGAGCATTCACCGCGGACCTTGAAAAGTGTACCGCGGCCGCGTTGCCCCTAGCCTAATTATACCAACTCTCCGAACCACCTAGTGCGGCCGCATTCAACATTGCACGGTCCGCACTAGGCCCTCTTTCCTTAGATCTCTTGGTTTTTTATACTTGAGCGGGTTTCACTCGCTTTTTAGCCAATCTTTTATATTTCGTCACTTTGTCGATCAACCTGATATCAAGCACAACCTGTGAGCCTTTTGGAACTATTTTGTAACAAATATATGAAGTAGGGGCATAAAACACGTTAAAATCCCTAGTTATCAGACGGTCGTGTTGACTTAGGGACATGATCGCTCAATTCGACCCCACACAGTTAGTCCCTCCGCTCGTCGGGGTCGCAACAAGATGCGTCCTCGATGGGCGGAAATGGTGCCTCTGTTCAGGGAGAGTTTTACTTATCAAAAGGTTACGACATGACCGGTGACAGACATAATCATCACTGTCAGAGCATTGTAATGAAACATTTTTCCCTGTATGATGCCAACATTCGCATGCATCATCATTGGGTGTATTCTCGAGGCAGGAAAATAGATATTTTGGCGCTTGGTTTCCCGCACTGATTTGAAGTTTGCCACCTCGATTCCAGCTCCACCCAACCCCATAAATAATAGAAGGGTTTAACTCAGTTCGAACTTTGGTCATTTGCAGGAGTCTTCCGACCCTTTAGTTTATAATCTCACATGCTTGTACTTTTGCCTTTGATCGAAAATTTTCAATTAATTTGTCTTATTTTCTTATGAATTGTTTAATTATCAACTAAGACTTTTTTTCTTTTATTAGAGTCATATATAACATATCAAACAAAAAAAATTATTTTAAAGAGATTTTAGCAAAGTTGCTCATAAATCAATTTGGCCTAAAATCAACCCAACTTGGGCTAAGATGCGTTGGTCAAATATATATTGAGTTTAACAAATGAGCTGATCAATGGCCGACCAAACTTTGGTCGGGTTGAGCAGATTAAATAGGTTTGGGCTCAAAATATTGCCGCTAAGTTTATTGTTATTCAAGTATCTGTATATTACATGTTTGTGTGTTATTTATGATTAATATACATAAACGAGATGCTAGGTATTCCATCTTTAGTGCTAAGTATTTATTCTGTGGTGTACTAGTACAGTGTTCTAGTAGCTCAAGTGCCTTGTTCCTAACTGCTGCTGCACAAAACCTGTTAACATCTTCGCCTTCCGTTTCATCTTCAGTTCCCGAAGTTTCAGAATCAGAACTAGAAGAACCGGAAGCGTCAGGCCCTATCGGGAGACCCCTTTTAGTAGCTGACTCAAACTCAAGGGCCTTAACAATCTCGATATCAAAGTCAATGATTCCCACTTTAGCCTCCTCCAAGGCGTTTCTTCTCATGTTGTACATAACATAAGTTTTCTAAATAACGAAGAAAGCCGCTCGTCACTTAAGTTCTTCTTTGATTTGGGTAACCTCGGTAGAAAGGTTTCCCTGGGCAAATCTAAAGGATTTGAGGCTAACATCGAGGTCACTGATAGTTGAGCTAACAATCCTATTATGCTCAATAGTCTTCCTATACTTCTCTTCCACTTGGGCATGTTTCACCCTCGCAGCAGCAAGCTCTTCAGTTTTGGAGTTCAAGGCCACCTCTAAGTTAGTCAATCTTCCATTGGAGGCAGCCTCGTGATCGGTTGCAACAAGAATGTCTTTATGGAGTTCAGCCCATTTGACCTTGGCCTTATCAAATTGAACCCTCGGCGAACCAATCTATTGGCTAAGGTTTTCTACTTCTTGATTGCTTTGTTATAAATGAGTCTCCAATATAACGGCCTTAGAAGTTTTGGCTTCCAATTATGATAGGCGAGCAACAGTTTACTCCTGATCGACCAAAAGTTGATCCTATGCGGAGGTAAGTTCTTCTTTTTCCCAAATAAACCTTTGGAAGCCCTCGGAAGCAAGGAAATTGGCCTACAAAACAAGAATGATAAACTCAGGATATTTTCTGTCAAAGACAGAAGAAATGACAAAAAAATGAAAAATGTACTGCTGCGGCATTGTGCATGGCATTGTTAAGCAAGCATTCTCCCAAGAGAGCCCGTATCTTTTCCCAGTCTTTTTATGAAGCCAAAAGCTTCAGATAGTTAGCAAGTTCCACTAGCTGGGATAGAAAATTGCATCTGGTGGAGACCGAAAGAATAACACTACTCCTCCTTTGTAGATATTTTTGAGGACGGCATAGTTTTGCCACAAATTTTGATGAATTGGGGACTGAGAAAGAAGAACACCCTATTCTCTAGCAGATACAGCTGGTGGAAGAGTTGGTGAAGGTGGAGATGATGTAGCAATTGCTTGTGTAGGTGAAGATAGAGATGATGGTGTTAAAGGGTAAGAAGCAGCTGCGACAAATGCAGAGTTGGTTGTTGATTGCTCATCAACCAAAGATGGAAGGGGACCAGTACTATACCCCAAAATACAGGGCGCAACGACTGGGATTCGAAAGCAGGAGTTAGCATTTTCCACCATTTCATACTCCCCAGAGCGCCGAGACATCGTGCTTGGTTGGTGTAACTAACTCAACATATTGAGCAATTTATTGAGTTTAGTACAATCATCGTCTTCTATGTAGAGAATCTCCCTCCTCGCTAGCTTCCCCATCATCATCAATCATCACGGTATCAATGGCCGGTCCGGGCAGAGGGCTCGTCATTATGACTTTCGGAGATGACTTGGGGATAGCATATTTTGCCCTCTTTTCCCCCGACAGCGGAGGAACGCCTTCTTTTTGGTTGCTTGTCTATGACCAGGGACTCTGAGAAGAAACACTTGCACCAGAAGCAGGCCCGAAGAGGCCTATCTGTGAAAAAGCTTTTTGTAGTAGCCTTGCCACATCAGCAGGATCATCAAAAATGTCCTTCTCGGGGATAACAACCGAGTATTGAGGTAGACCTATATTCAATAGGAGAGAAGAATCAGATAATTTTCTTATAATAAAAGGTAAGGACATGATGAGTAAACCTTACCATGATTTTTGGCCTTCTACCCATATTTCTGGGAAAACTCTTTCCACGAGCGGGTTTCGAGTGTAATAACTTCCAAAATTTTCTAAATTCATTGGTCCAAGACGTCAACCCTAGGGGCAACCCACCTAGTCGCTGAGATAGGTAAAGGAAGAAAAGTTAATAATGACGAGAAAAGGACCATTAACATGAATAGAAGTAAATTGTATGCTTACTAGTGCGATTCCGCAATTCTGGGAAGGAAGGTGCCGAGGATAGGATGATGTCACTGGTGGCAACAGAAACAAACTCTTCCATCCACCCACGATTGTTATCATCGTCCATGCTGGATAGCAATGGATGGTGGCCTCATTTGCTGAAGTTCATCATTCCCCCCACGGAAGATCTTGGGGGAATAAAGGTTCATCACATGAGCTAAATATAGCCTCTCACCATTTCCTGGCACAGGCGCCAAAGGCAAGCAATCGTCCTCCACACGGAGGGACTCACATGTGCAAACACACTTGGTAGCTGAGGCAAAACTCCTCAAAGACGGAGTCCAGCTCTCTACTCAGATAAAAAGTCCCCAAAGTGAAGGGATGCATATAGAAGCATGTAAAACCATTCTTGTGTAAGGTTACTCGCTCCGCTAGGCCAGGAGCGATAACATCTAAATCTTGGAAATGACAATCTTCTTTCATAGCAGGAATATTGGAAGGACGGATAGAAGAAGGATATCGGCTAACGGCCCATGTACGAGGGCTAACAGAAGGAAATTTCTCTTTGAAGTCTTTTGTTGTGACACGACTTCTAGGGATGATTGTGCTCACTATTGGAGGTGTGGTGTCATCGGCTTTGTTTTTGAAGAAGAAGCCATTGTATATTACGGAAGAAGGAAAAACTTTTCACGTTTGCAAAGAGTTAAAGAAAAGTTGAAGAATAGAATGCAGTTGAATGAAGGCAGTTTGAGAGAGTTTGAAGAACTATGGAGTATGAATGAAAGATGTTGATGCATATAAGTAAAGGTTTAGGCGGCTAAGTTCGTGGCCATAATTATTTCGATAACCGACAAAAGTTATGTTGAATCGCGGGATGACACGTGTTCGGGACATTAAATGCAGAGAGACGTACGTTAAATCAACTATCGGAAGTTTTTCAAAGGAGATCAAAGTAATTCCTGCCAAAAAGAATTTTTCTTCCAAATTTTCGGTGACACAAAGATATGTCACCAGAAAGCAGGGGGTCTATCGGTATAGGGTAAAATATGCTATGCTAAGTGGTTGCATAAGAGAGTGACACGTGGAGCCGAAAGTAGAGGATAGTCAGAACCGAAGACAATTGTTGTATTTATCACCGGAAAGAATAACGCTCATAAAGATGTAATAAATACCGGTCACACAGTATCATTTAATAGAGAATATTCTATAGCATTTAGTACACTGACCATTACAAAGAAATTGACATTTATGCTCACCGTTACAAATTCTTCAATGGCCCCCATAATTGGCATTAATAAAAGGGCATGATCCTAGTACCTTATTCCATAGGTTCAGCTATAAATAGTGAGCTTTATTATCATTGTAAATGACACGAATTTTCTAGAAAACTTATGCTATAGTCAATCCAAGGCTCTATATAGTTTTATCTTCTTACTCCTTGATTATATCGTTGTTGTGCCCGGAAGCCTTGCTCCCGGAATCAATGTTTCTGTTATTTTGTCTTCATTTCAAAGCTAAGTATTGCATAGATGTTCAATTATTTTATTAATTCAGGATCGAATTAATTCACTTGTCTAGAAACCATGTATAAATTCAGTTGTATCATTTTACGGGAAAACAAGCAAAATACTATATTCTTTCTCTCCAGTTTTATACAAGTGTTAACAAGATCTTTCAATTACTTTTGATCCCGGTGGGAGCATTCCAAAGTCCATGCTTGTATTTTCTTCGATTGTTCTTATTTTAGTAGCTTTGTTCTTCGTTACTTTATTTTGATGGATCAATTTAATTCACGTGTTTATAAACCATGTTACAAATTTAAGTTTTTTCGGTAAATATGTAGGCGTTGGAGCTCCTGCTGGGCCAGTCACCAGCCCATATAAACTATCCAGTCATCCCAAAAATGGTTAATGTTGGTGATAACTCTAACTCTGCTTCTACTAATTTCATTCCTGATCCCTTGAGCCCCTTGTTTATTCTGTCTTCTGATGTTTCGGGAGTCTCTCTGGTTAGCAATCCTTTTTTTAGGACTGGGTTTGGGGGATGGAGGCGAAATATAATTGTCTCCTTATCTGCTAGGAATAAGATAGGTTTTATTGATGGAACATTTCTTAAACCTGTAGAAAATCCCCCTCAATTTAGACAGTGGGATAGGTGTAATAACATGGTAATATCTTGGCTCACCACTTCACTTACGCCAGAGATATCAGAGAGTGCTCAGTATTCTGACACTGCTCAAAGTATTTGGACTCAGCTTAATAATAGGTATGGGACTGTTAATGGTACCAAAGTGTTTGAGATAAAGCAAGAATTAGCATCTATTAGTCAAGGATCTTTGGATATAGCATCCTACTTCAACAAGTTAAAGAGATGATGGGATGAATTGGGCTTCATGCGTGCATCTCGTGGTAGCACTTGCACATGTGCTGGCAAACTTGACCTTCAAAAGGAAGATGATGAGAACAAGCTGCATCAATTTCTCATGGGGCTTAATGACACCTATGTTGGGGTTAGGAGCAACATTCTCACGCTGCAGCCTCCTCCATCTCTAGACAGTGCGTACAACATCCTGCTTCAGGATGAGAGACAAAGACAATTTTCCTCACCATCTCAATTCCGTAGTGATTCAAGTGCTTTCAATACTCACTTTACCAACAAATTCCTTGGCACAACTGCCCCTCCTAAGCAGTTCAATCAAAGAGTCAATTTTGATCCAAATAAGACAAACATAATTTGAAAGAAACCTGGACATATGATTGACAAGTGCTATAAGCTCAATGGATTCCCACCAGGCTTCAAATTTACAAAGGGCAAGAGGACTGCAGCAAATGTTGAGGTGCATGGCTATCCAAATTCTGTTGGTTCTCAGAATACTGTTGAAAGTGCTCAGGGATCTTTTGAATCAGAGTCCTTGATTCCTGGATTGACCAAGGATCAATATTCACAACTCATGTTGTTGCTTCAACATACACAAATTACAGAGTCTCAGCATCAATCCAACAATATGGCATCTGCCAACTTTGCTGGTATTTTTTCTCCACCCAGTTGTTTAAAGAATGTATCTTATGGGGCTTTCATGTTAACTAAAGTAAGTGAATACATTTGGATTATAGATTCTGGGGCCACTGATCACATGACCTCTAATAAAGGCCTTCTATTTGATATTAAGCCATTAATCATACCATACTTAGTTACCTTGCCAAATGGTTATAAGGTCAAGGTAACATGTACTAGTTCCATAAAATTTCTTTGTTTAACTCTACATCATGTCCTTTATATTCCCAGTTTTCATTACAACCTTATCTCTGTATCCAAACTTGTGTGCCAATTAAATTCTATTGTCCTATTTACTAAGTTCTCTTGCTTGATATAGGCCCCTTCTCTGAAGAGGCCACTGGAAATTGGTAAATTGGATGATAGTCTTTACAGGCTTGTGCACTCTTCTTCTTCTCTTCAACCTAATGCAACAGCCTGTCAGTTTGATTCTCCATTAGCTGTTGATTCTGTTTCTTCTTCCTCTCATTGTACATACCATTTTGAATTGAATAAAATGGAGATGTTATGGCATAATAGACTAGGGAACATACCTTTTGTTAGGATGAATGAAATCTCTCATTTACCACAAATTTTCAACTAAGCAACCTTTCATCTGTACTGTTTGCTCATTAGCGAGGCAACCTAGATTGCCTTTTCCTGATAGTTCCATTAAGACCACACATGCCTTTCAACTCATACATGTGGATACCTGGGGTCCTTATGCTACTCCTACTCATAATGGATGTAAATATTTTCTAACAATAGTTGATGACTTTACTAGAGCTACTTGGACTCACCTTATGGGGTCCAAGAGCAATGCTTTTCCCCTTATCAAAGCTTTTATTTCCATGATCAAAACACAATTCCAATCTGTTGTACAAACCATCAGAAGTGACAATGCGTTTGAACTTGGGTCTAGTTGGTGTGGCAGTAATTTCTTTGCTGAAAATGGAATAATTCACCAAACTTCTTGCTCTCACACACCACAACAAAATGGAGTAGTTGAAAGAAAACATAGATATCTGCTAGAAACCTCAAGAGCCTTACTCTTTCATTCTCAACTACCCATTAGATTCTGGGGAGATTGTGTTCTTACTGCAACTTATCTTATAAATAGATTTCCTTCCAAACTTCTTAACAATAAATCACCTTTTGAGTTGCTTTTTGGACAGGCTCCTTCTTATGGCCATATTAAAACATTTGGATGTCTCTGTTTTGCCTCAGTCGCCAAACACC
This sequence comes from Nicotiana benthamiana, assembly GCA_034376525.1. NCBI lineage: Eukaryota > Viridiplantae > Streptophyta > Magnoliopsida > Solanales > Solanaceae > Nicotiana > Nicotiana benthamiana. The sequence continues at coordinate 12,538,699 of CM067333.1, read as the reverse complement.
ATAGGGATAAGTTTCAACCTAGAGCTGATCCTTGTGTTTTCCTGGGATATCCATTGGGTAAAAAGAGTTACAAGCTGTATAACTTGAAGACTAAGCTAACCTTAATATCTAGGGATGTAGTCTTCCATGAAGATGTCTTTCCCTTTGCTTCTTCAGAGAATATCTCCAATGTTCCTTCTCCTACTCTTAACCCCTCTCATGTTTGGCTTTCTCCTACTGTTGATTCCTTGGACACCAATCCCTCACCTCCTTCCACCTATGGACCTGTTTCTTCCCCTTCCTCATCTCCTTCCTCCCTCCACCAATCTCCTTCTTTGCCTACAGATCCTGCTCCCAGAAGGTCTAGCAGGACTCATGTTCCTCCTGCTCATCTCCAACAATATGCCTGTAGTCTCCCTCCATCACTTTCTGGCCTCAGTTCTTCTTCTACTTGCCTTCACAGTTTGGTTAACAGTGATGCTATAGAGCCTACATCTTATCAGCAGGCTGCCTCTATCCTTGCATGGTAGGAGGCAATGAGGAAGGAGTTTGAAGCCTTAGAAGCTAATCACACTTGGTCTATAGTTCAGTTTCCTCCTCGTAAGAAACCCATTGGTTGCAAATGGGTTTATAAGATTAAATATAGGGCAGATGGGTCTGTGGAAAGACATAAGGCTAGATTGGTTGTTAGGGGTGACACACAAGTTGAGGGTGTGGACTTCACTGAAACTTTCTCTCATGTTGTCAAATTTTCAACCATCAAGTCTTTCATTGATGTGGCTGTTAAACAGAATTGGTCTCTTTTTCAACTTGATGTAAATAATGCCTTTTTACATGGTGATTTGAATGAAGAGGTTTATATGAGACTACCTCCTGGGCTGTCAGCTAACTGTGCTTCCTCTTCTTCTCCTTTAGTTTGCCTTCTTAAGAAATCTTTATATGGTTTGAGACAAGCTTCTAGGAAGTGGTATGCCAAGTTGTCTCAAGCCTTATGTTCTAGGGGATATTCCTCTTCTCTCAATGATTACTCCTTTTTTCTTAAGAAATCTGCCTCTTCTGTTGTTTTGTTGGTTGTGTATGTTGATGACATTATTCTTACTGGTAATGATTTAGAGGAAATTACTGCTTTGAAGAGTTTTCTGGACCATGAGTTTAAAATCAAGGACTTGGGAGTTCTCAATTATTTTCTTGGAATTAAAGTCACTTACCACTCTGATGGGCTGCTTCTCCATCAGAAGAAGTTTGTTACTGACCTTCTCAAGGAGTATCATTGTGAGGATGTTACTCCTGTTACTTGTCCACTTCACCTCTCTGTCAAGCTGTCAGTGGATACAGGGGATCCCATTCCCTCTCCTGATAGAAGCTTAGTGGGGAAGCTCAACTTCCTCACTCACACCAGACCTGATTTGGCTTTTGTTGTACAACATCTTAGTCAATATCTTCAGCAGCCTACTTCCTCTCACATGCATGCAGCTTTGCATACACTCAGATATCTTAGAGGCTCTTCTGAAGTTGGGGTCTTCATCAGCAACTCCTCTGACCTCTCCTTGTCTGCCTATTATGATAGTGACTGGGCTTCCTGTCCAGACACTAGGAGATCTGTCTCTGGGTTTTGCATTCTATTAGGTGGATCTCTTATTGGTTGGAAGGCTAAGAAACAGCCTGTGGTGTCTCTGTCTTCTGCTGAAGCTGAGTACAGGGCCATCAGTCAACTTGTTGGTGAGCTCACCTAGCTTGTTAGATTACTTGCTGACTTTGGTGTTCTTGTTGCCACTGCTGTCCCTGTTTTTTGTGATAATCAGGCAGCAATCCACATTGCCAAGAATCCTGTGTTTCACGAGAGAACCAAACACATTGAGGTGGATTGCCACTTCACCAGAACAAAGCTTCGTGAGGGACTTATTACATTGCATCATGTTCCTACTGCCTCTCAGCTTGCAGATGTTTTTACTAAACCTTTGACATGTCTTGTGCATCACTCTATCTTGTTCAAGCTGGGGGTTCAATCACCCTCCACCTTGAAGGGGGTGTTGGCATTGGAGCTCCTGCGGAGCCAGTCACCAGCCCACATAAAGTATCCAGTCAGCCCAAGTTGCACCAGCAGCCCATACACTGATAACACTGATATTTATTTTTTACTCTGTTATTAATTTTGATACATGTAATAATCTAGAGGGTTCTACGGGGTTCTCTCTCATTCTTTGTAAAAACACTCAGAAATGAACAACACGCTCTCTTTCTGCTCTCTCTCATCTCTTCAATTTCTACACATGCACACTGTTTAATCCATGGAGATCAATGTCTTAACAAAATAGGTTAATCGCATGATGCTACTTTCACTTAAAACTACGAGTGAATCGAAAATTGAATTTACATTGCATTTTATCCAAACCATCCCGTCTATCCACTTGATGAGGGGTTTGATTTCAAACCCTGATTCGAATAGGAGGAATCCTAATCTTCTAGGCCCTGTTAAACTATCATAAAAAAGTCTAGTTTGCAAATAAAAAAGAATCTTAGAACAAATAATGACTGATAATTAGCAATTCACTATCCACGTTTGGATGCCAAGAACGTGCTTTTGATCTTTTCTTTAAAACCATAGTTGCCAACGTCAAATTGGATCCTTTTTGACATCATCAACTTTCCAAGAATGTAATATGTAGAAAATTAGTATTCTCCAACAGTCATAGATGTTAGGCAAACCATAATAGTGTTTCATAAAAGATTTAAACTTATAGTGTAACAATTCGCTAAAACTAGGTAAAATCGTTACATGCGGCGATTGAACTAAAAATGAGCATGTTAAAACATAGTGAAACTATAAATGGTTGGGTCATAATCAGTTCAAAGCTCGTTTCGGTCAAGATGGAAAAAGCCAATTCGGCTAAATAAGACTCTAGGTTATAAATCCGTCCGACTCAAAACTCTTTTTAATTTTTCTTTTTATAATTATAAATTTGTCTAGTTACCAAACCAAACTTTCAAAAAGTTTTTTTTTCCACGCTTTCTCATGGTTATATTATATGTAGCAAAGCTAAAACAAAATAAGAAGATCCTGTGTTTTGACACAAACATAAATATTAGCAGGGTTTTAATTTAAAACTAAGCTTGTCTTTCGTTGATAGTAGAATTAATAAAATGCTTGGTTAGCTAATAAAACATCAATTTCCCCTAAAACAAGGTCAAAGATTGTCAAAAAATTATTTGATGAATAGACCCACAAAGTGTGCATAAAGTCATGCATAGAGCACTAGTCAAAACCCTCCTTGGTACAATCACAAAAAGCTGTTGATCCATACTCTATTATATATACTACTCGTCATTAGTTTATTTGTTGGCTTTATTTGTTTATTATCTCTGTTTCATTCCCTTCTAATTATTTTCCCTTCTTCTTGGAAAGTTCGGATATATTGGGAAGTTTATAACTACAAAAAATACAGTCCTTTGTAACAGGTGTACATGTCAGTAGTTACGAATGATGTTGTCAAATATAATACTACACTTGGGATCGTTTGGTTGACCGCAAAAGAAAATAATTATGGCATAAAATTTCAAGTCATAACTAATATAATACTCTAATATTTGATTTGTGACATAAAATTTGTCTTATTACGATCTCTGTATAATTGACATAACATTTGATTTCAAATATTGAACTCCCATTAGATCAATTGCTTTTCTTAACACAATCTCTGTGATTTGGTGAAACAGCAAAAATCAAGAAGCACATGCGAATATATACATGCAAAACCCTAAATTGCTTATTTGTCAATACGAATTTTTTATGAAAAAATATATTATCTATCTGATTAATTTAATTTTTCCAAGCTGTTTATGGGGAAACCGAAAAATCCCACGTACAGCTAAGGCTATAATTCTTATGTAGGGATATCGACTAGTTAATAATGTCTTAAGGTTTGGACAAGATCCTTTATTTTTGGGATACCTTTCACAGAATCAAGGAAACAAAGGTAAATCTTCAATCTTCATCAACCGATTAATGGAATGTTAAGTGTCAACCCATGTTTCTTCAATAATCGACGTAATTTATAAAGTTATTTTAGAGCCTATAATTTTTGAAAATTCAAGGTGTTTGGCCAAAACAAAAGTACTTTTGAACGACAGTAAACACTATCAAAAAATGGAGAAATAGCGGCAGTCATATTTGCTTATAGCGGCGGTTTAGAACCGCCGCAATTGTTATTAATGGCGTCCTACAAAACTGCCATAATCGCTTCTGCCAAAAGGTGTAATACGGTGGTTTTCATCTAACCATCGCAATATGCAGCTTTAAGTATGGCTGTTCACTTTGCTTATTGTGCCGCCGTACTTGTTGTCCTGTCTCTTTCAAATTATAGCCATTTATACTGCCATAATTGTAATATTTTTAATAAATGGAATACTGTAGCATCACCCAAGGTTTTAGAAGGAGAGACTGCGACTAATGTTTATATGCGTTAAAGTTAAGATTTCATATGTAACTGTAGAAGATCAAATAATTGTCAAAAGTAAACTGTTATATGTGACTGACTGAAATTTAAGTGCATTTTGAATCTCTGATTGCTTCAAAGTTCAAAAAGTAAAAAACTCTAAGCTTAAAGAACCACATCACCATATTAAAACAAAATATTCAATCATATTATAACATACCCAAAATCCACATCATCCATGATTCAAGTTTAAGGTGCAGAGAGTTAAGAGAGTTACTCAACAGTTACAACACAAAAATATAGTTCATCCCAATAATGATTACTAATTGTTTTTTGCTCCATTTTCATAGTTACTTCTGTCAAAAGATCTTCTAGGCCCAGTGGTAACTGAACGCCATCTCCAACGTAATCTCCAAATGCCATCTCCAATTGAAGAAACAGGGAGCAACAATTGAAGCTAACTGAAACTTTCATAGCTTAGGCACATAGGCTGCGCGTTGAAGATGCAGAACAGTTCAAAAGGTTGTTACTAGAATAGAGTTTACAATCTTGCAATTCTGCACTCACCACTATATGTAGGCTAGACTGCATAGGTGAAAGTAATATATGGGTATATATATATATATATATATATATATATATATATATATATATATATATGATACCAAATTTAAGCGGACCTTTTTAGGGCTGTAGGATCTTTTAGGAAGTATGGGGTTTATATAGTTTAATTTGTTTTATGCAAACCACGGAACTATTCATTATAAACCCGACCGGGAACATCCATAGGCGATTTAATCAGCCATACAGGACTTACCAACGGAATCACAAGGTTTATACCTGATATAATATATATATATATATATATATATATATATATATATATATATGAAGAAACAAAGATATCCAGTAGCAATCTAGTCCAACTCTATCATTATAAACTTCAATTTATTACCTGTGAAGGGAGCCAACTCTGAAACTCAAGGTACAGAACATCAACGCCGAAAATAAAGAGAAGACTTACCTGTGAAGGAATCAGAAATAAGTGAGCAAACTTCTCGGGGATATTTCCTATTTTCATTTGAAATAAGCTTGTTAGCGCATTTAATTGTGATCTCATATTTGCCATCTCTTGCACACATTGTGGAGGTGGCGCACTAGTGCTAGCTGCGCCCATACAAGAACAACCACCTCGTCTTGATGTTTGCTTGAATACTACAGTTGGAACTGCACCCATGCCTAAACCTCGAACACGGCTAGGGTGCTGGGGACGAAGACTACACCAAGCATGTCATTCGGTGAAATTTCCGTCCGAGTTTCTGGTCTTTGTCTTCGAATTTCTTCAATTCTTTCCTACACGAGAGGCGAAATACAATTACAATAGCTAAGGTCTCATACTCCATGTTGGTAATACTTTCCATTTTTTCTGTTTATCTCAATATTTAAGAACCACGTACTGCCTTTTGCAAATTACAATGTGACAACTCTTTTGTTTCTTCAGTAACACTATTTAAGAAACAAACTTATTTTTCAGGTGAAAGAGAAGTTCTTGCTTTGAAGTAACAAGCAATTTTATCAAGCAAATTATACAAAGAACCATGTGGCTATACTATCTCTATGACAGATATCAAGTAAAAATTCACCAGTTTTTCGCTATTATTTGGACGTTGAAACAGTGAAAGAGAAGAAGATGAAGAAGTCAGAAAAAGAAGAAAAAGAAGAAGAAAAAGAAGAGAAGAAGAAGATCGACACTTACCCCAATTTCCCTAGCTTAATCATTCACATAACTCCCATCTTTCCTCTTATGATTCTCAGTCCACACTTTGCCGCGATCAACTTCTTTTCCCAGTTTCTTCTGAAAGTTTTAAAAAGTAAAATTAAACTAAATAATCTTGTCACATTAAAGCGACGGTAAGTGCGTCGTATTAGCCCTGCTTCTAGCAAAACTCATAGCACCACTAGTATGGGGAAGTGTTTGTTGACTTCGAATCCGTTGATTTCTCAAGCAAAGCGCCTACGAGTCAATTAAGGGAAAAAAAGAAGTCACATCAGTGGCAGAGAAGAAGCATCAGCAGAGACAAGTAGTGAAAGAAGAAGAAGAAGAAGAAGAAGAAGAAGAAGAAGAAGAAGAAGAAGAAGAAGAAGAAGAAGAAGAAGAAGAAGAAGAAGAAGAAGAAGTAGTAGAAGAACCTTTGTTTCCTCTTTAAAACGATAGTTAACAATCAATGTCCATTGGTCCATGGAAATGCCTTCTGGAACATTCTTATTGATATCCTCTTTACTCAACAATGGATCCTCAGCCTCATGATATAGTTTAAGCCTGAATTCCTTCCACTTTTTGTTAAGAGAATTGTTACTCCAACCTTTTACCTTTTGCAGATACTCGTAAAGAAAACCGAGACTTCACAAAAGTAATATATGTTAGTTTACTGCTGATAGAACTATAACATACAAACTGAGCAAAAGAATTAAAAGGCATTACCGTTACGAAATCATTAAAAGCACGGTTCACAAAAGGTTTAGGCATGGATGCCCAACTCTCGAAGCCAATAGGAAAGTATCGAGGATTTGTAGCAAGCTGCCCCAAAAATCCTGCAAGAAGGCCGGCCGATTTTCCAAAAGGTTGAGCAAACTCATTACATTCTACAATTATACGCGATCAATTCTCCAAGTTATGGTCATCTTGAACCTTCAACCTAATAGATTGTATCACTTGACGTTCATCTGCAACAAAATAAAGAACATATAAAAATATTAATCGAGGAAAACAAAATCATTTATACTTCGTATGTACCTATAACATCGACAACCTAATCACGAGGCTTCGGGTCATCTGTAACTCGTCTACGTGTAGTTGGCTATGAAGACACTTCGTCAGATGATGTAGTATTTCATGAGGATGTATTTCCTTTTGCTTCCTCAGGCACTACCTCCCCTGTTTCTCTTCCCATTTTTAACCCCTCTTCTGGCTGGACTCTTCCCACTGATGATTCTTTGCACACCAGTTCTCCACTTTCTTCCTCCCTTGAACCTCCTGTCTCCTCTTATTCTCCACCTTCTTCTTTCCAGGACTCTTCCCCAGCTCAATCCCTTAATTTCCTCACTCACACTAGGCCTGATTTGGCTTTTGCTGTGCAGCACCTTAGTCAATTCCTTCAGAATCCTTCTTCCTCTCATATGCATGCAGCTTTACTTACTCTCAGATACCTTAAAGGCACTACTGATGTTGGGGTATTCATTAGCAACACACCTGATCTCTCCTTGTCTGCATATTGTGATAGTGACTGGCCTTCCTGCTCAGACACTATGAGGTCTTTATTAGGTGGTTCACTCATTGGTTGGAAAGCCAAGAAGCAGCCTGTGGTGTCTCTGTCTTCTGCTGAGGCTGAGTACAGGGCAATCAGTAAAGTTGGTGAAATCACCTGGATCACTCGACTTGTCTGATTTTGGTGTTCCTGTTTCATCTGTTGTGCCTGTCTTTTGTGATAATCAGGCAGCACTCCACATAGCCAAGAATCCTGTTTTTCATGAACGGACCAAACACATTGAGGTGGATTGCCATTTCATTCGAGCCAAACTCCATGAAGGACTCATTAGTTTGCACCATGTTTCTACTGCTTCTCAACTTGCTGATGTTTTTACTAAGCCCTTGACAGGTCTTCTGCATCACTCTATCTTGTGCAAGCTGGGTGTTCACTCACCCTCCAGCTTGAAGGGGGGTGTTGGCATTATTGGGCCAGCCCATCACCTGCAGCAGCCCACTAAGCAGCACCTGAAGCAGTCCAACAAGAAGCAGCCCAATATACACTAATACAATTTATATTTATTTGTATATACATTGTATAATACACTTTTACATAGTAGCCCTTCTAGATTTTTCTATATCAATATACAATGTAAAGATACAGAATAGAGGAAAATAAGAAGTCGGTTTTCATCTCTCTCCTTTCTCTCTCATATCTCCGAAATCTCTCAAGTTTTCATCGTGGAATCCATGGATTTCAGTGAGTTTTCACATGGTATCAGAGAAGCGATGCCGATCCTGATCATTTCCGGCTTCTCGTGATGTTAGTCTCACCAACCTTCGCCAGATTGTTCTTGTTCTCTGTAAAATCTAGGGTTTTCTGAGTTTTTTTATTTTTGTTGTATTCTCTTTTGCAATCCTTAGTTTTTTGGCCTCTTCAGAGAAGGGGCCTGTATCAAGCAAGAGAACTTAGTAAATAGGACAATAGCGTTTAACTGGCAGACAAGTTTGAACACAGAGACAAGGTTGTAATAAAAACTGGGAATATAAAGGACATGATGTAGAGTGAAACAATGAAATTGTATGGATCCAGTGCATGTAACCTTGACCTTATAACCATTGGTAAAGGTAACTAAATATGGAATTACCAAAGGCTTAATATCAAACAGAAGTTCTTTATTAGAGGTCATGTGGTCAGAGGCACCAGAATCTATAATCCAAATGCATTCACTGATTTTAGTTAACATGCAAGCCCCATAAGATACATTCATTAAACGATCAGGTGGAGAAAAAGTACCAGCAAAGTTGGAAGATGACATAATCTTGGGTTGCTGTTGAGACTCTGAAATTTGTGTATGTTAAAGCAGCAGCATAAGCTGTGAGTATTGATCCTTGGTTAAACCAGGGATCAAGGACTTTGAGTCAGAGCATCCATGAGCACTATCTGCACTGTTCTGAGGCTCAGCAAGATTTGCACACCCTTGCACTTCAACATTTGCTGCAGTCCTCCTTCCCTTTGTAAATTTGAAGTCTGATGGGAACCCATGGAGCTTATAACACTTTTCAATTACATGTCCAGGTTTCTTGCAATATCTACATACTGAACTTGTCTTGTTGAAATCAAAAGTGACTCTCTGACTGAATTGCTTGGAATGACGACTCTGTTGACTCATAGTAGGAAACTTGTTAGTGAAGTGGGAATTAAAGGCACTTGAATCATAACGAATTGAGATGGTAGGGAAACTTGTCTCTGTCTCTCATCTTGAAGCAAGATGTTATACGCACTGTCCAAAGGTTGCAACATCAGAATGTTGCTCCTAACTCCGACGTAAGTATCATTAAGGCCCATGAGGAATTGATGCAATTTGTTCTCATCATCCTCCTTTTGAAGCTCGAATTTGGCAGCACATGTACAAGTATTACCACGAGATGCACGCATGAAACTCAGTTCATCCCACAGTTTCTTCAACTTGTTGAAGTAAGATGCTATATCCAGAAAACCTTGACTAGTAGATGCTAACTCCTGCTTAATCTCAAATATCTTAGTACCATTGAATGCCCCATATCTACTATTAAGCTGGTTCCAAATGCTTTGAGCAGTGTCAGAATACTGAAAACTCTCGGCTATCTCTGGCGTGAGAGAGTTAGTGAGCCAAGAGATAACCATATTATTACATCTATCCCACCGCCTAAACTGAGGGGAATTCTCTGGAGGTTTAGGAACCGTCCCATCGATAAAACCTATCTTATTCCTAGCCGATAGGGAGACTATTATATTACGCCTCCATCCCCCAAAACCAGTTCCTGAAAAAGGGTTATTGACTAAGGAGATTCTTGGAACATCAGAAGACAAGAGAAATAAAGGGCTGGAGGGATCAAGTACGAAATTACTGGCACCAGAATCAGAATTATCTCCAACATTGACCATTTTTGTGACTGAAAAATGTTATCGAGTGCCAAAATTTGTGAGAACTAAACCCTAGCTGCTCCCAAATACAAAAATTTTACGAATCGGTTTAATCCTATACCAAACTGATACAATTTGGTTTCTTAGATTAGGTGCTGCTGTACAACATTAGGCTTCATCTAGAACAGTAAGTGTTATTAGAAATCCTCTAGTGCCTATTCATACATCAATCCCGGATATCTCAAAACTTCAGAAAAATTGGTGCAAAAAAAATGCACTAATGTGAGTGGGAAAGATGTAGTGTTGCACTCAAACTAAGAAAAAGAAGTTTAACTTGAATAGTACAGGTACTACTCAAATTACTAGAGTTTCTGAAATTCCGTGAGAAAATTTCAACTTCATAATCAAAATTCAAAAGAATATAATAAACTCTTCAAGAACTCAATTATATTTTTTATAAGAAATTCCTTCTTCTAAAAGCCAGGAGAAGTAGACAAAACATGACAACAGACTCACCAATACATATTTGTTACATCTGGTTTGTCAATCCAAGTATGCTATTGCTGAAGTTGCTACTGCAGCTAGCTTCAGCTGTACAGCTGCTACTCTTGCTCCGTTAGCTATGAAACATGTACACCTAGAGGAATTGCATAACAAAGTCAAAAAACACACACATGCACGCCTAAAATAAATGAAATCAATGGCTAAATCAGCAAAATCAAAACCTAATTAAGTGAAATTCACAGCTAAAGTCAGTGATTTAAATTTATATCCATCCTATACACACGCATTAAATCAGTAAAATCAACGGCATTTTGAAGCGAGTAATTACACGAACGACTTGAAGCGAAACTTATAATGTTGATTTACATTAAACGAGCTGGCGCCTTTAAGGAGATCGATCTCCTTACATTATGGAATCGTGATACCGATTTGGGGAATCGTTAAAGGAGAAACGAGTTTTACAAACGTCCATAACTTAATTAATGATTAATTAGACAAAAAAAATACATTTTTAATGTTAAAAAAAAGTTAAAAAACTAGGTATTTCGCAGTACTGTACTGCGAATTACTTAACGAAAATTTTGATGTTATTTTAATTTGCAGTATAGTACTGCGAATTATAAAAAAAATTATGTAATTCGCAGTACTCGTCTGCGAATTAGGTAAATTATTATTTTTTAAAATGTAATTTGCAGTACTATAATGTGAATTACATATTAATTGGGCCCACCAATAATTTAACTGATATAACAATAATTCAAATACATAAAACATAGTATTATACTACGAATTCCTTCAAAAATTTCTACACCCCAAGATCGGACTTGCCTTATTTATAGGCGTTTCAATTTTATGAAAATTCATTTAATACTTAACTTCAAACATACGTTCATACTTCTCTCTTCTCCTTATCAATCATTTTTTTACAATGTCTGAAGTACCAAAAATAAGAGTTTCAATATACTGGGAGGGTGAGGTTGTGGTGGAGAATAACTCTGTGAGATGTAGCTCACCTTCACAGTGTCATGTTAAATTTCCTCTTACTATGGAGTACGATACATTGGTATTGTTGTTACGTAAAAAATGAGTGAGAGGAGGTGTTTGGTTAACCTTAAAGTAACCGGTAGATTTTCGTATTCAGTGAGTCCGCAGGGGTTTGCTTATTATTCTGAGTTTAACATCGAGGATGATGAAACTCTTAGAGATTTTTTGCATATTCCTTATGAATACAGGGAATTTATTGTAATAAAATTATTGGAAATGTACGTCAAGGTGGAAGACGTTTCCAGTAATGAGGGCGTGCATAGCAAGGATAACCCCCTGTCATCGGGTGGTTATTCTGGAGCAGTTTTTGCCTAACAAATTGCTTATGAAAGAGCTTGCCTTAATTTAAACATGTCACCACCAGCGAATGAGCAGCCACAAAATAATTTTTCAACATTATATAATCAACAAGAGGACTGGTGAACTTCAATTTTACTACGCTTTAGCGATGTTTATTTTATGTTTTAATTGGATTTGTATTAACACTCATATTTTTCATATGGGGTACCGTCCGGATATGAATTTTACAAGTTATGACCCCGCCCCTAGTTGGAATATGCGTAGTTCTGGAGTATTAGACCACGGTGGTCCATTCGAGAGTCATGACCAACAAGAAAATATCCATCATGAAACGTCAAGACAGTACCACTTGTAAGTAAAGTGATATAGAGTTATCTAAAGTATTTTTCTGGAGGTTTCATCTTTTTGTTCTTTTTGTGCAGTGAAAACGAGCTTCTTGAAGCTCCTGACCTCACACAGTTTCCCATAGACGACGTATTAACTCGTGATTTGGCAGATGCACAGAGTTAGGAAGATGATAATGATTATGACAATAATGAGGATGAGTCTGGTGATGACACACCCTTCCATGATGAGGGTGATAAGGAGGAAGAGGAACTAAATGTTGAACCTGAGCTGACGAGGGAGCATGTTCGTCCACCTCCCGCTAGACCAAGAGTATACGAGTCCCACATACCATTTCATGAGCGGAATATTCCCTACCTTGATTATTTACCAAGCATGCCGAACGTGTATGCCCTCACAAGGGATGATGATGAATTTCGGTCACAGATGTGGGATGAGTCTAGACCAGCTGTTCTAACAAAGGGCATGTATTTCCCCGACAAAGCTCGCTTAATTAGGGCTGTAGACATCTACGGTATAAGAGAGTGACGTGAGATGAAGATAAGTGAGTCAACTACGGAGAAATACAATGTTGTATGTCGTAGGTGGTTTTTGGGTTGTCACTGGATGTTGCCTGCCACCAAGAAGAAATCTGGTTTGTGAAAAGTTGGTAAATTTATTAGTGAGCACATATGTGAAATGGACACATACAATGAGAATCACTTCAACTTGGATGTGGACTTGATTTCTCTAGTCTTGATTCCATATTTGGAAGTGTCCATTAGGTTCAAGATTAAAGAGTGTATTACAACCGTCCAACGGTAGTATGGTTGTACTATAACGAAAAGAAAGGCATATCTCAGTCACAAACGTGCCTTTGAACTTATTTATGGCGGCTGGGATAAGTCTTTTTCAATTCTGCCCAGGTACATGGCCGCACTGCAACACTTTAACCCCGGGATTGTTGTTGAATGGAGGCATGAGCGGAGTCAGAAGAAATTTCCTAACAAGACCTTGCATGACTTAATGTGGATGGCTGCAACTGAGCACCAGAAATGAAAATTTACGAGGTGCATGGAAGCGATCCGACAGTTAGAACCAAAAGCCTATAGTTGGTTGATGGGGCATGAGCTTCACATGTGAACATTGCATGCTGATGGCGGAAGACGATGGGGAGCCCTTACAACCAACGTGTCAGAGTCATTCAACGGCTTGTTGAAGTCTTCCCGTGAACTCCCTGTCACTGCCATGGTCCACATGACATTCAAACAGAGTGCGGAGAGGCTTGTTGAAAGGCATGAGGCTGCCTCAGTATTGTTGGACCGGGGTGTTGAATTTATGCCAATACCCATAAGAAGATTTGAAAGGTCCAGGAGGCGAGCACAATGGCGTTCATTTAATCAGTACGATCATGAACAGGGTGTTTTTAAATTTAAGACGGCTATCAACGGACACCGTGGGAATAATATACATACGGTGAATGAAAATAGAAAGTTGTGGTCATGTGGAAAATAGACCATCTACCACATGTCGTGCGCACATGCATTGAAGTGCTTTCAACAAGTTGGATATGGGGCAACAAACTATATTGATAGGCAATACAGTGTTGTTGCATACGTAGACACGTATAGTGGAAAGCTGCAGCCATTAGGTGCTGAGCATTATTGGCCGCCGGAACCTTTTAAGATGGTTTATAATAAGGACTATTTGCGCAAGCTGCAAGTGAAAAAGAGAACGCGCATACGGAACCAAATGGATGTTGGTGACACAGTTTATGCGCATAAATGTGGCATATGCTCGCAAATAGGACACGGCCGTCTAAATATCCATCAGGTAGTGTGCATGGTGGTGGTAATCCTAGTGCAAGTTTGTCCAATGTACCCAACTATCAAGGATACCCCTAGTAAATTATATTGGTATTATTTTTTGTAATACATGTTTGTACTTATGTTTGTTTCAATATATATGGAATAAAATAAATTTCTACAATGTTTTTTACATCTTATTTTTTAACGTTATATTTTGATATGGTTGTTAGTAAACATGACCAAGAATGTGGTATAAAAAATCTCGTATTAAAAAATACATTAAATATGTAAAGCATGGTATAATAATGTGTTTTATCAATTGTCTTGTCGTTCTCAAAAATCTGTAAAGCGTGGTTCAAAACCTTGTATGATTGAAGAAAAAGCTCTTTTTATGCAGGAAAAGTAAATATGTAAATCGCAGTATAATACTACGCTTTGTTGAGTCGTCATGTTGTTCTGAAAAACCTGAAAACCATGTGAAACTTCTTGTTTTTTTATTAGAATAATTTAATATTTAAATTACAATATAATACTGGCCCTCCTGATACTGCCTAGTGGATTTTGCTAAAAAAATACTACATTTTGTGTGAAGTCTTGAATATAAATAACAGTCACATGCTACTTATAGTCTTCGCTTAACAATAACCAAAGTTTCTCTATAAGAAATGTCTGAACAAAACGTTTATGTCCCAAGGTGCTATTGCGGAGAAAAATATAGTTTGTTCAAATGGTGGCCAGATGGTGGACTCCGCTACTGGGCATGTAAGAACAAGCTTGACGAGCAACCCGACAAGCCTACATGTGAATTTGAGGTATGGATCGATGAAGAGTGTACACAAAAGTACAACAAAGACAAAATTTATGATATTCATGTTATGTATTCGAGGCAACATGAGCAGGCGCGCCAAACCAACCAACAATTTTAGGAGTCGAAACATCAATGAGGTAGAAGAAAAGAAAAAAAGGCTGGAAGACTAACTTGTGTGGTTGGAGCGAATTGTAGGAAACAGATCACGATTAAGCAGTGCCTTGTACGCCATAAGCGTAGTAGATTATCTTTATGTTTCCCTTGTGTAGTGTTGTTATTACTTTTACTGTTTGTATTTCTAGATTTATTGTGTTTGAGTTTGTGTTAACGCGTTTAAATAAAAATGTTGTTCAAGTTCTGCTACAAAAAATGTATTGTTAAAATACAATTGTTATTTTATTTACATAATATATTATTTTCTTAGTAGAATTTTTCAAATAGTCAACTCATTATTGTTTCTAAAGAACACCAAACTTAATTTTTTAAATACTACGTATCGTAGGTGTTTCTTCTTGCATCACGGTATAATACTACGTATCGTTGAGTTGTCATGTCGTTCTGAAAAGGATGAAAACCATGTAACAAAAGCTGGTTTTTTTAGAATAATTTAATTGTAAATCCCGGTATAATACTACGTATCATTGAGTTGTCATGTCATTCTGAAAAGGATGAAAACCATGTAAGAACAGCTGGTTTTTTCAGAATAATTTAATATGTAAATCGCAGAAAATTGTATATGTAAATCGCAGTATAATACTACGTATCGTTGAGTTGTCATGTCGTTCTGGAAAGGCTGAAAACCATGTGAAAAAATCTGTTATTTTTTCAGAAAAAATATTGCAACTTATTGCCTATAAATAAAGAGCGTATTCTAGTTATTCTCTGCACTTAACAACAACCTATAATCGAGCTTTTCCATATACTCAAACTACTCTTTAAAAAATGTCGCAATGACCCTTTCATTCCCAAAGTGCGACTGTGGAGTCAAAAGTATGATGTACGATGATTGGGAAGAAGGTGGACGCCCACTATTGGGGTTTATATGAACAAGCTTTATAGGCAAACCGACGTACCTATATGCAATTTTAAGGTATGGGTTGACAAACCATGTGAACAAGAATACTACAAAGACAAGTTGTATTATCTTCATGATGTATGTACGAGGCAGTGGGACAGAGAGCGCCAATCGAAGCAACAAATTGAATATTTGAAGGAGAAGATCAAGGAGGTGGAAGAAGAGAAAAAAAAATTGGTAAGAAAGCTCGAGAGGATGAAGCAGAGAATACTAGAAGGTAGTAACTAACATTGGCATTTACGTGTTGAGTGTTTATGATATCTTCATGTTGGCGTTTATTTGTATTAAGGACGTTAGGTATGTAAGGATTGTGTTTGAGTTTTACTGTTTAAGTAAAATTGTTGTTCAAATGCAATTAAAATAAAATTATTATTAAAATATAATTGTTAGCATTATTTACATAAATCACTATTTACAAAAAGTCAATACACAAGTAAATTAGTGAGTGCCGCAGCATGTGTGCTTCAGTGTTGCTGCTGGCCTAAGTCGCATCCCCTGTCGCCTGGGCACACTATCGGGATCATCATCATCAAGCCACCTCTTTATGTGAGAATGTGCAGCAGCATTGACACTACAAATGGCAGGATCGAAAGAATAGGGCGTCGGGCCGTCAGCAACCTACAAAACAAGAAGTAATCTTAGCATGTGAAAATGTATTATTTTGACTTTTGTGTTTAAGCAAAAAAAATATTTTCTCACCGTGGTCTCGTCATATGCATCACCACTGTAGTGTCCTCAAACATGGGCTGAGACGAAGACTGCATAACACCATTAAAATTAATTAATTGCAGCTCATTAATGAAAAGAAATTAAATTGAAATATTAAAGTAATACAAACATACCGCGCCGCCTGTGGTAGATCTGCATAAACTGCGGGGGATGAGGGATAACTCAACATGCGCCCGCCATCCACATCCCGAGTTGGCCGATCCTCAGTTGCAGTAGACGGGCATGAAAAGTACTGATCTACATCCCCATCGAATGTACCCAAGATAGACAATGCTCCTGACGGGGTGACCTGTGATGATGTTAAAGATAGCTGAAGGCTATACAAAGGCATGTTGCTGGAAGGCTCACCCTGCTGACCATCTCCAAGCGCCTAAAATCCAAAGTCCTCGTCATGTCCCTCAGCAGGTGGGTCTAGAGGTACCTAAACACCCCTTTGCTGGGCACCACCTCCTCGCCGTCCCCCGCGACCCCGTGGGGCACCTCTGCCTCGTAGGGCACCCCTCCCTAGTGCCCTACCCCTGCCTTGTGGGACTGCCCTACCCCGATGGTAGGCCTCTGGCGCCGCATACTGAGCCTCGTGGTCCAACCTCTCGGCATCTCTTGCCTGCAACAGTGTCAAACGAGCCATCTGCGCCTCCTGCGGACCATAGTCAACCACTTCAAGGATGTCAGCATGCTGCTACATCTCCTGTCCAAACTGGTAGAGCCGATAATGCCCAATAGCCTGTGAAACATTTAAAATATTAATTAACTAACAGGTATATCACAATTATCACATATTAATAAGCCACAAGAACATACCAGTGCATCGTGGCTCCCGATGTATGGTCTATAGCGAATGCCAAGTACATGAATGGGGTTCCCGACCATCATGTGGGTATGACGGCAGTACCACTCACCATACAAATAAATTGTGGCCTCCTTCATAGATGTAGGAGGTGGCGGGATACGCTCAACTCGTTCCTCCCAATAAACTATCTGCTGATGTAGCCATCTGATATACTGCTGGTACATGTTGGCACGGTCGTCCCGCTGATAGTGTATAGCATCCCATCCAGGCTCCCTCGGTATAGGCTGGGGACGCTAAAACTTTCGAAGCACACGGTCTGTGGCATGATACTCGACGTAATCGAAGAAGATCATCGGGATGGAGGTGCTCCAAAGCAGCCGATCGACAGAGCAACAAGCGGGCAGCTGAGCCAGCAACTCGACGTTGTACTGCATCCAGATGAACTACCAAATAATAACATAAAAGTGAGTACAACACAACTCAATTTAAAATAAGCAAGTGTAGGTAGATAATTACATGTCCGTCCACCAACATAGATAATCCTCACCGGGCAGAAGTGGTGGCAGAGGTGGTTGCAACAGCATAATCCGCTGCCAGGCCCAAACCTAAGATAAAAGGTTGATGTAAATTTTATGAGTCATTTCACGGTATAGAATTCAGAGTAAAGAACAAAGTATTCGGAAATTTTGTCACCTGTAGGAGGGGCAGAAAACCCCATATATCCACCGCTGGACCTATGCTCGCCTGGCATATGCTCCTATACAGGTATGCCAGAACAGAAGCACCCCATCTGTACTGGGATAACTCATCCAGCTGCTGAAGATAATGGAGAAAGAGCATACTCATTCTACTCCCAAAAGTGTACGGGAACAAGACACACCCAAAAAACAGGAGCAATGCCAGCCGCGTGTACCTATCAATCCAAATATAGTCTGTCTCGCCAGTAATGTCTGGGTGCGAAAACACCATTTGATCTCTAATGGCTGACAATGCAACGCGACTGCCCCAGCGCCACCCTCTGGTCTAAAACCGGTAAACTCCCCCATCATATCCAAAAACTGGGCAAGCGTCATGCCTCTAATGTAGTGGGGCGCAACCCGTATAAAACCTGAACATCCTCCAGTGTAATGGTGGCCTCTCCAATGGGCAAGTGAAAAGTATGCGTCTCCGGTCGCCACTGCTCTATCAAGGCTTTGATGAGAGACCAATCAAGCTGCATCCATCCAAGCTCAAAAATCGTATATAACCTCGTAGCCTAGAGGGGCGCAACTATGCGATCATGGAAAGGATGTGTCGCGATAAACTCCCACAAATCGTCAGGTCTCCTGGGGCGGAGAGCCTGCACCGACAGCTATCCCTCCCATACAAAGTAGGACCTATGGTCACCCTGCAGCACTAATAGCTAATCCTCGACAGGTCCAGGATGCGCAGGCGGAGGAAAGGCCATGTCATCTACAATAATTTAAACAAAAATAATTGTTTGTGTTAGTTTAATAAATTAAATAATTAATTATGTTTAATGAATTATTCCATGCTTGACTTTTAATGCTCGGTAGCACTGAATTATCCTTAATTATTAGGCGTGTCAATTTCAATAATTTTTAGAATTTTTTTACCTTAAAAAATTAAATTATAAATTTTTTGAATTGGAGTGAATAACTATGTATGGGTTCCAGGCTTGATTTTTGTGGCCCGGTAGCACCGAGTTATCCTTATTTATTATGCGTGTCAATTTCAACAATTTTTAGAATTTTGTAACCTTAAAAAATTAAATTATAAATTTTTTTAATTAGAGTGAATAATTATGTTGCTTGATTTTGGGGTCCGATAGCACCGAGTTATCCTTAATTATTATGCGTGTCAATTTTAATTATTTTTAGAATTTATTAACCATAAAGAAATAAATTATAAATTTTTTGAATTGGAGTGAATAATCATGTACGGGTTTCAGGCTTGATTTTTGGGGCCCTATTGCATCGAGTTATTCTTAATTATTATGCGTGTCAGTTTCAATAATATTTAGAATTTTGTAACCTTAAAGAATTAAATTATAAAATTTTTGAATTGGAGGTGAATAATTATGTATGGGTTCCGGGCTTGATTTTTGGAGGCCAGGTAGCACCGAGTTATCCTTAATTATTATGCGTGTCAATTTCAACAATTTTTAAAACTTTGTAACCTTAAAGAATTAAATTATAAGTTTTTGAATTGGAGTGAATAATTATGTATGGGTTCTAGGCTTGATTTTGGGGGCCCGGTAGCACCGAGTTATCCTTAATTATTATGTATGGGTTCCAGGCTTGATTTTGGGGGCCTGGTAGCACCGAGTTATCCTTAATTATTATGCGTCTCAATTTCAATAATTTTTATAATTTTGTTACCTTAAAGAATTAAATTATAAATTTTTGAATTGCAGTGAATTTTTGAGGCCCGGTAGCACCGAGTTATCCTTAATTATTATGCGTCTCAATTTCAACATTTTTAAAATTTTGTAGCTACTAAAACTCAATGCTAAAAGGCTCTATATTTTACTACGCTAAAAGACTCAATATTTTACTACGCTAAAAGGCTCTATATTTTATTACACTAAAAGGCACTATATTGTACTACGCTAAAAGGCTCTACATACAAATTTATCAACAATAATATGAACATAACATTAATAAATAATACAAATTCACAAAAATTAATGAATCAATCCAGGTATATAAAAGATACAAAATTAAACAAAAACATAACATAAATTCACATGGAAACGCACTAAACAATACAAATATGCATGTACTATATGGGTTTTGCCATAATCTAAATCGAAATACCTCGATTTAAGGTTTTTGAATATTATTAAAATTGAATTTTTCACCCGAAAGACGGAATCCAAAGCTTCTTTTGTGTGTGGGAGCTTCACAGCTAGCTCTTTAGATGATGAGTGGGGCCAAAAAAAAAAAAATTAAAAGCGACGGGGGTGGAGGGCCAGATTGTAGTTTTTTAATAGTGAAAGTGTTATGTCGATCCAAGGAAGAAGAAGGGGTGTTATTTTTTCTCGCAGTATAATATTGTGAATTAGTAATTCGCAGTATTATACTGCGAACTACATTAAAGTTTGGGTATAGTACTGCGATTTACGTGAAAATAAGTTTTTAATTAGTTCGCAGTACTATACTGCGAGTTACATTGACGGGAAAAATTTCGTTAAAATAATTCGCAGTATAGTACTGCAAAATATCTGTTTTTATAACTTTTTTCTAACATTAAAAATATACTTTATATCTAATTATTTATTAATTAAGCACCTAGGCCGTTAGTTTAGAGAAAAAGAGAGAAGGTGTATGGAGAGAGAAGATGTACAGACGTTGAGGGCTTTAATTAAGAGTTTTATGAATTATTCAAATTTGAAATTATCTGAATATGTTTAGGGACCTTAAGAAGTTTTTATGTTATTCAATTACTAAATATTACTGGCAGTTGTAACCGTTAATTGTAAAGAATACATCGTTTGAACTTCACACAATAATAGCGTCTGAAAAACCGCCGTATTATGATATATATTGCCGCGGTTTTGATGAATCGTTGTTATTTAATCGTCACAATAATTCTAAATTTTTGTAGGCGAGAAGTACTTACTCTATTTTTGCGAAGAAATTACAAATTTTAGCTTCTTCCAAGAAATATAATCAGAAATAAAAAATTAATTTGTTCAAGATAAAAATAACCTTATAATAAATTTATATTTTTCAAATTATCCCTCATTAATTTAATATTTTACTTTTTCTTTTTATTTTGTTTTTTCTTTTTATCTCTACTATACGTTTTTTCTCTTTTTTTATTTTAATCATATTTTAATTTTCTTTCTCCTATTTCAAAGAGTGGATTCTGAATTTATATAGAATGATGTATTTTGACATATTTAAATTATCATGTAAATAATAAGTAATACTAAACACTCAATATTATTGCTTTGGAATAACTATATTTTATATTGACTGAAAATTAAATTTATATTTTTACTTTACGTTCTATATTTTAGTTAAATTTTTATAATAAATATTTAAATTTATTTTTCTTTTTTATATATTATTAATTGCAAAAATTGAATTTTTACTACACTTTTTCGTAATTTGATACTTAAAAGTAGTTTTCTAAAAGATTGGCCAAACACAATGAACTTGCAAAAAGCACTAGTCAAATGAATTGACCAAACACAAAATGCTATTTTGTAAAAGTGCTTTTTAAAAAAGCGTTTTTGAGCAAAAATACTTTTCAAAATAAGCAATTTTTGGTAGCTTGGCCAAACGGGCTCTTAGATTAGGATATGCTCTCTCTCTCTCTCTCTCTCTCTCTCTCTCTCTCTCTCTCTCTCTCTCTCTCTCTCTCTCTCTCTCTCTCTCTCTCTATATATATATATATATATATATATATATATATATATATATATATATATATATATATATATATATACATATATATATATATATATATATATATATATATATATATATATTCTTGTGCTTGATAACCAAAAAAGGTCTATTATAATTGGGGTATAAATTTCACAAATCATCAATATAACTATGACTTTTTTCCCCAAAGTCATATGATTTTATTTTTTTCGCTCAAAAATCATAACGACCGAAAAATACAACTTTTCAATATTATTTTCTTATTCCACAATTTTTTTGTTTCTTATGTATATATAATAAATAATCTAATTAAAATAAAAATGACCCAATCCGACCCGACTCTCGCGACTTTATACCCAAATATATAAATTAATATAATTCTAAAAATGACTCCTTCAATATACGATACTTCTATCTTCTTTTTTTTCAAGATTAACATTCAAATTTATAACATTTTTGTTTCAAGTACTCTCTAATTATACCTTTTGTTATTATATCTTTTGTAAGAATATCATGCATTCCACACTAATTTTTTTGTGGGGGAAGAATTTATTTTAGTGTTATTTTAATATATGTATATGGGTATTGAGTCGGGCTGGGTTAAACTATTCCTATTTTAAAGAAAAATAATACAAAAAATGATTGGTCGGCTGAAACTAATTGTATTTGCTAAACAAAAAATATATAAAATATGTAAAACACACACACAAGTGTGTGTGTGTGTAATCGACTATTATATTTGGAGAAGAAAGATTTCTTGAAAAATCGCCTATGGGTGTTTAAGTTTGAGAAAATATGAAAAATGAAGTTCAAAATCTGTTAAGTATAAACTATGCAGGGCTGCGGATTTGGGATTTGCGAAACAGGGCTCGCAATTGCAAACCTTACAGGCATGAGAATTGCGAGAAACATGTTTGCACTTGCGAACATAGACCAGATGGGAAGATATCGCATTTGCGAGAAAAGGGCTCACATTTGTGAAGGCTGGACCTCCCCATTTGCGAAAGAGAAGGATGCATTTGCGATCAAGCTGCCCAGGGCCCATCTTCGCATTTGCGAGAGCAGCTCGCAATTGCGAGTTCGTATTCGCGATGCTGGATTCGCAAATGCGAAGCCTGCAGATCAGTGATACCAGATTTTTCTAAAGTCTAGAAATGCAACCCGTGACCTATCCAAAACTCACCCGAGCCCTCGGGGCTCCAAACCAAACATATACACAATTTCAAAAATATCATATATACTTATTTGTGCGATCAAATCGCCAAAATAACATTATATACATCGAATTAAGCCTAAATATTCATAATTTCTTCCAAGTTTACATAAAACATCAAATTTCCATTTTATGTCCGAAACACGTCAAATGACGTCCCTTTTCAACCAAACTTTACAGAACGCGCTTAAATCATATATAAGACTTGTACCGGGCACCGGAACTAAAATATGGGCCAGATATCATAATCTTTTAATCAAATTTCATTTACAAGTTCCTTAATCATTTTCAGAAAATAATTTCACACAAAAATTTATTTCTCGGGCTTGGGACCTCAGAATTCGATTCCGGGTATACGCCAAAGTGCCATATTTTCCTGCAGACCCTGCGGGGCCGTCAAATCACGGGTCCGAATCCGTTTACAAAAAATATTGACCGAAGTCAAATTTATTCAATTTAATTTCAAACTTTAGCATTTTTCTCATAGAATTCATATTTAAGCTTTCCAGTTACGCGTCCCAACTGTGCATGCAAATCGAGGCGAATAAAATTGAGGTTTTCAAGGTCTATGAAGCACAAAATGAGAAAGAAAACATGTGATGACACCTGTGGGTCGTCACATTCTCCACCTCTAAAACAATTGTTCGTCCTCGAACGGACAAAAGAAAGAAGTACCTGAGTCGGGAAATAGATGAGGATAACAGCTCCGTATATCAGACTCGGACTCCCAGGTTCATGCCTCATGGGGTTGTCCTCTCCACTAAACACGAACAGAAGGGAGACTCTTGGATCTCAACCGACGAACCTGCCGGTCTAGAATGGCTACCAGCTCCTCCTCATAAGACAAATCCTTGTCAAAATGGACAATAATAAAATCTAATTTGTTGGCTGGATCATCGTGATACCTCCGAAGCATAGCTACATGAAAAACTGGATGCATGGTTGATATGCTAGGTGGCAATACAAGTCTATAAGCCACCTCCCCCACTCGATCAAGAATCTCAAACGAACCAATGAATCTAGGGCTAAGCTTGCCCTTCTTCCCAAACCTCATCACACCCTTCACAAGCGACACTCGGAGCAATACCCGCTCACCCACCATAAATGCCACATCGCAAACCTTGTGGTCTGCATAACTCATTTGCCTATACTAGCTGAATGAAGCCTATCTTGAATGATCTTGACCTTGTCCATGGCCTCCTGAACCAAATCTGTATCCAACAACCGAGACTCTTCTGGCTCAATTCATCCAACCGGAGACCAACATTGCCTGCCATATAAGGCCTCATAAGGAGCTATATGAATGCTCGACTGGTAACTGTTGCTGTAGGCAAACTCCGCTAAGGGAAAAAACTGATCCCACGAGCCTCCAAAATCAATGACACAGGCTCGGAGTACATCTTCTAAAATCTAAATAGTCCTCTCAGACTGACCGTCCATCTGGGGATGAAATGTTGTGCTCAACTCCACACTGGGTACCCAACTCTCGCTGAACTACTTTCCGGAAACGCGAGGTAAACTGCGTACCCCTGTCCGAAATGATAGATATCAGCACACTATGAAGGCGGGCAATCTCCTAAATATAAATCTCAGCTAATCTCTCGGATGAATATGAGACTTCCATAGGGAAGAAATGCGCTGACTTGGTCAGTCGATAATAACCCAAACTGCGTCAAGCCTCTTCCGAGTCAACGGGAGTCCACTAACGAAATCAATGGTAATCCTCCCCCACTTTCACTCGGGAAGCTAAATCCTCTGGAATAATCCTCCAGGCCTTTGATACTCATACTTAACCTGCTGACAATTCAAACATCGAGCCACATACAATACAATATCTTTCTTCATTATACACCACCAATAATGCTGCCTCAGATCCCGATACATCTTCACGGCACCTGGATGAATAGAGTACCCGGAGCTATGGGACTCTGCTAAGATCAACTGTCGAATTACATCAACATTAGGCACGCAAACTCTCCCTTGTAATCTAAAAATACCATCATCACCTAAGGTCACCTGCTTGGCACCTCCACGTTGCACCGTGTCTCTAAGGACACACAAATGGGGATCATCAAACTGCCGATCACAGATACGCTCCAATAATGAAGAATGAGCGACCGTGCAAGCTTACACTCGGCTAGGCTCAGAAATATCCAACCTTACAAGTCGATTGGCCAAGGTCTGAACATCTAAAGCAAGTGGTCTCTGGAGGACCGAAATATAAGCAAAACTACCTATACTGGCCGACTTCCTACTCAACGCATCGGCCACCACATTGGCCTTTCTCGGGTGATACAAGATAGTAACATCATAATCCTTCATCAACTCCAACCACCTTCTCTACCTCAAATGTAATTGC
Source organism: Nicotiana benthamiana (assembly GCA_034376525.1). Classification (NCBI taxonomy): domain Eukaryota; kingdom Viridiplantae; phylum Streptophyta; class Magnoliopsida; order Solanales; family Solanaceae; genus Nicotiana; species Nicotiana benthamiana. Next base: position 12,513,282 of record CM067333.1, on the reverse strand, counting down.
TTTTGCTTGAACAAGTACTGAAGGCTCTTGTGATCAGTGACCACCTCAAATGCCACGCCATACAGATAATGCCTCCAAATCTTCAGCGCATGAACAATAGTTACCAACTACAAATCATGCACTGGATAGTTCTTCTCATGAATCTTCAACTGCCTTGAAGCATAGGCAATAACCTTGCCATCCTGCATCAGCACTGCACCAAGCCCCATACAGGAAGCATCACAATAGATTGTGTAAGGCCCTGATCCTATAGGCAAAACCAACACGGTGTCGTAGTCAAAGCTGCCTTGAGCTTCTGAAAGCTCGCCTCGCACTCGTCCGACCACCTGAACTGGGCACCCTTCTGGGTCAACATGGTCATCGGGGCTGCAATAAATGAAAACTCCTTTACGAACTGACGATAGTAGCCTACCAACCCCAAGAAACTCCGAATCTTTGTAGCTGATGCTAGTCTAGGCCAATTCTTGACTGCCTCTATCTTTTTTAGATCCACCTTAATACCCTCTGCTGATACAACGTGACCTAGAAATGCTACTGAACTCAGCCAGAACTCACACTTGCAAAACTTTGCATATAACTGATTATCCCTCAGAGTCTGAAGAACCAATCTAAGGTGCTACTCGTGCTCCTCCTAGCTGCGGGAGTATACCAAATATCATCTATAAAGACTATCACAAACACGTCCAAATAAGGCCTGAACACTCGATTCATCAACTCCATAAATGCTTCTGGGCATTGGTCAACCCAAATGACATGACCAAGAACTCATAATGCCCATACCGAGTGCGCAAAGCTGTCTTAGGGACGTCGAAAGCCCTAATCCTCAATTGATGATAGCCAGATCGCAAGTCAATCTTGAAAAATACTCTGGCATACTGAAGTTGATCGAACAAGTCATCAATCCTCAGCAGTGGATACTTATTCTTCATCTTTACCTTATTCAATTGTCTGTAATCAATAGAAATTCTCATTGACCCATCCTTCTTCTTGACGAACAACATCAGCGCACCCCAAGGCGATACGCTGGGCCTAATGAAGCCCTTCTCCAACAAGTCTTGCAACTGATCGTTTAACTCTTTCAACTCTGGCGGGGCCATATGATATGGAGGGATAGCAATAGGCTGAGTCCCGGAGCCACATCAATGCAAACGTCAATATCCCTATTGGGCGGCATACCCAGCAGGTATGAAGGAAAGACATAGCGGAACTCTCGAACAATGGGAATAGAATCAATAGAGGGGACCTCAGCACTGGAATCATGGACATAATCCAAATAAACCAAACACCCCTTCTCGGCCATATGTCGAGCCTTCACATATGAGATAACACTGCGAGTGGAATGACCATGAGTCCCTCTCCACTCCAAACGAGGAAAATCTGGTAAGGCTAAGGTCACGTTTTTGGCATGGCAATCCAATATAGCATGATACGGGGACAACCAAACCATCCCCAATATGACATCGAAGTTGGCTATGTCTAAAAGTAACAAATCGACATGGGTCTCAAGACCCCCTATCACTATAACACAGGAACGATGAACTCGGTTGACCTCGATAGAATCACCCAGCTGTGTAGACACATAAATAGGAATACTCAATGCATCACTAGGCATGACCAGGTACGGTGCAAAATAAGATGACACATACGAATACATATACCCAGGATCAAATAGCACTAAAGCATCTCTACCACAAACTACAATAGTACTTGTAATTACTGCATCTGAAGACTCGGCCTCTGGCCTGGCTAGAAGAGCATAACACCGAGGTTGGGCCCCACCTCCTTGAGCTACATCTCTAGGACGGGCGGCTGCTGGCTGGCCTCTACCCCTGACGGCCTGAGCTCCATCTCTATGACCTCTACCTCCACCTCTAGCACCTCTACCTCCACCTCTAGCGGGCGGGGCGAGCTATGGAACACCTGGGCCTGTACCATGGCGCGAGAACCCTGCTGCTGCGAACCACCGGTGCTAGAGGGAAAAATCTGACAATGTGACCAGGATCACCACATGTGTAGAAAGACCTCGGCTGTTGAGGAAACCGAGAGTGACCCTATCAACTCGAATAACCACCATGGAACCTCTGAAGTGGCGGTGCACTTATGGGAGCTGGCGGTGCACTGAATATCTGCTGATCAGAATAGTGCGTGTGAGAACCACGACTACCTGGGGCACCCTGAGAAACCTGGAGGGCTGACTGGAAAGGCCTAGAAGGCTGGCCCCTATCATATGAATCTCGGCCTCCGAATGAGGCACCACTGAATTGGCCTGACTGACAGGGTCTCTTGTCTACTCTATGACCACCCCCATGTGGCAATACCATCTCGATCCTTCGGGCCACATTGACCGCCTCCTGAAAAGTGATATCACTCCCCCCTCTCTGGCCATCTGGAGACGAATAGGCTGGATGATTCCAGCAATAAACCGTCTCACTCTCTCCCTCTCAGTGAGGAGTATGCCAATAGCATGGCGAGCCAACTCGATAAACCTGGTCTCGTACTTGGTGACTAACATGGATCCCTGATAGAGTCACTCGAACTGCCTCCGATAGGCCTCACGCTATGTGATAGGGAGAAACTTCTCCACAAATGTGTGCGTGAACTGATCCCAGGTCAAGGCTAGAGACCCTGCTGGTCTAGCCAAACAGAAATCCCTCCACCAAGTCTTGGTGGATCCAGATAGGCGAAATGTAGTGAAATCAACTCCATTGAACTCAACAATACCCATGTTTCAAAGAGCCTTGTGGCAGCTGTCCAAATAATACTGAGGGTCCTCGGTGGGTGCACCATTGAACGTAGTAGTGAAGAGCTTGGTGAACCTGTCCAGCCTCCACAAACCATCTGCGGACATAGCCACTCCATCGTCGGTCTGAGAAACCACCCCTGGCTGATTTGCCACAGCTGGCTGAACTACTAGAATCTGAGCCTGGGGAACGACCTGCTCCGGAGTACGCGTAGCAGGAGTCTGGGCCCCTCCTCCTGCCTGAGAGACAGTTGGTGCTACAGGAAGCAAACCTGCTCGGGTCGCGCTGTCTATGAGACCCACCAATTGAACCAAAGCGTCCTAAAGAACCGGGGTAGCAATAAACCCCTTTGGGACCTGAGCTGGGCCCACCGGAACTGTTGGGGCCGGAGCCTCTTCCTCAAAATCAACCTGAGGCTTCGCCGCTGGTGCTGCTGCTCAGGGCTGAGCTCTGCCCCTACCTCGGCCTCTATCACGACCTCGTCCTCTGCCCCTAGTGGGAGCTGCCTATGGCTCGGACTGCTGATCAAAAGATGAGGAAGCGCGTGTTCTTGCCATCTGAAAAAAGAACAGAGTACAAAGACAATCAGTATTTGAGAAACAGAACCGCACGACAAGAAAGAACAAATGTGAAATTTATTAACTCTGTAGTCTTTGGGGGGTAAATACAGACGTCTGTACTTATCCCTCAGACTCTACCAAGTTTTTCCGTGAGTTGTAAGACCGATGCAACCTAGTGCTCTGATACCAACTTGTCACGACCCGAATTTCTGACCCTCGGGGATCGTGATGGCGCCTATTAATAGAAACTAGGCAAGCCAAACTTAATTACTTTTCATTAAACACATGTTCCTCTTAGTAATTTAACAACATTAATATAGAATCAACGGGATTAAAATCATAAGAAGAAGTCTTAAATTTAATTAACTGACTAAAAAATGGAATTTCCACCATAAATCTCTACCCAAGAACTGGAGTCACATACTCACGAACATCTAAGAATATTAAATACAAAGTCTGAATGAAACATTAATCTGTTTATTTCGAATACAAGGAGATGATAGTCTAAAGTAAGAATAAAGGAGATGCGGGGCATGTGGACGCCTGCAAAGCTACCTCGGGTCTCACTAGGTTGAAAGTCTTCTCCTATGCTATTGTTGCTGATGCTTCTCGAAACCTGGATCAGTGCAAAAATAGCACAGAGTGTAGTATCAACACAACCGACCTCATGTGCTGGTAAGTGTCTAGTCTAACCCCGCGAAGTAGTGACGAGGCTAGACTGGACTGCCACATAAACCTGTGCAATTATAAATATGCAGTGGAATCGAAATATAAGACATGTAAATAATATGGGAGGGGAAGCATAGTGTGAGAAGATAACAGTTTCAAGTAAAATCTGACTAACATGAAGGAAAAAGCACAACTCATACAACAATAACGTACGGATCAATAAGTGCACGGCATCACCCTTCGTTCTTTTACTCTCATCCTCACCAAGCAACGATATAACAAACGTGGACGGCATCACCCTTCGTGCTTTTACTCCCATTCCTCACAAATATATAACCAATGAATATCAGTACGGAATGACACACCGTATGCCATGACATCACCCTTCGTGCTTTTACTCTTATTTCATCACATATGTATAGTCAATGAATATCAGTACGGAATGGCACATCGTACGGCATGGCATCACCCTTCGTGCTTTACACTCTTTCCTCACAATATCAAACAATGCACGATATCACCTTTCGTACATTAACTCTCTTCCTCGCCCAATCAACAATTACAGACAAGGGCAGGGAAATAAATAAATAATAATGAAAATCCCGGCAAGAGAACACAAACAAGCAATTAACAACCCGACAAGGGTACAGCATAAAATAATCTCGACGTCCCAGAAAGGAAAAATATTCAATAATCAACAACACCCTGGTAAGGGGAAATATCATTAACTCTTTATCTTCCTTCCACTTTCATCTCATAATTCACATTATTACTTGAGCCAATGCTCCAAAGATTTACTCATCTCATATACCTTCACAATTTGTATTTTAATTCGAGCCAACGCTCCACGAAGTTTAAAGATCGCAATCTCTTCACAAGCTCTTTATAACATATAGAAGTCATCAATCATGCATGGAAGACATAACAAAATCCAAACTATTCGCATAATAAGGACTCACGGTCATGCTAGACACTAATGTATAGATACTCGTCACCATGCCTATACATCATACTCGGTAATTAGCAAGTAACATATAAGACTCAATTTATATTCCCTCAAGTTAGGGTCAAACCAAACACTTACCTTGATGCCTTGAATTCGGCTCAAGCCTCAACTATGGTTTTACCCTCGGTTCCACCACAAACTCGCTCGAATCTAGTTACAAATTACTTAAATACATCAACAATTGCTAAATGAATCAATTTGAATGCATAAAAATGAATTTCCCAAAGTTTTACCCAAAAAGTCCAGAAATGCCCCCGTGCCTACGTGGTAAAAACTCGAAGTTCAAACCAAAACCCGATTATCCATTCTCCCACGAACTCAAATATGTAATTCGTTTTGAAATCGGACCTCAAGTTGAGGTCCAAATCCCTAATTTTTTGAAATACCTAGGTTCTACCCACAATCCCCAATTTCACCCATGAAACTCATTGATTTTAAGTGAAAAACATGTTAAATGATGTTAATGATTAAAAGAAATGAGTAGAAGTTAACTTACAATCCATTTGGAGAAGAAAATTTTCTTTGAAAATCGCCTATGGGTGTTTGAGTTTGAAAAAAATGTGAAAAATGAAGTTCAAAATCTGTTAAGTATAAAATATGCAGTTCTACAAATTTGGGATTTGCGAAACAGGGTTCGCAATTGAGAACCCTGCAGGCATGGGAATTGCGAGAAACATGTTTGCATTTGAGAACTCAAGCCAGATGGGAAGATATCGCATTTGCGAGAAAAGAGCTCGCATTTGCGAAGGCTGGACCTCCGTATTTGCGAAGGAGAAGGCCGCATTTGCGATCAAGCTGCCCAGGGCCCATCTTCGCATTTGCGATGAGCAGCTCCCAATTGCGAGTTCGCATTTGCGATGCTGGATTCGCAAATGCGAAGCCTGCAGATAAGTGATACCAGATTTTCCAAAGTCTAGAAATGCAACCCGTGGCCTATCCGAAACTCACCCGAGCCATCGGGGCTCCAAACCAAACATACAACCTCAAAATATCCTACAGACTTATCCGAGCGATCAAATCGCCAAAATAACATCATATACATCGAATTAAGCCTCAAGATTCATAATTTCTTCCAAGTTTTCATAAAACATCAAATTTCCGTTTTAAGTCTGAAACGCGTCAAACGACGTCCGTTTTCAATCAAACTTTACAAAAAGCGCTTAAATCATATATAAGACGTACCAGCGACTGGAACCAAAATACGGTCCCGATATCGTAATCTTTTAATCAAATTTCATTTCTAAGTTCCTTAATTATTTCCAGAAAATAATTTCACACAAAAATTCATTTCTCAGGTTTGGGACCTCGGAATTCAATTCCGGGCATACGCCCAAGTCCCATATTTTTTTGCGGACCCTCCGGGACCTCAAATCACGGTTCGGGTCCGTTTACCAAAAATATTTGACCGAAGTCAAATTTATACAATTTAATATCAAAATTTAGTATTTTTCTTACGGAATTCTTATTTATGTTTTCCGGCTATGCGCCCGGACTGCACACACAAATTAAAATAATTAACATTGAGATTTTCAAAGTCTCGAAAATACGAAATGAAAAAAAACAGGTAATAACCCCTATGGATCGTTATATTATTGTATTTCCCTTAACATGGAAAGGACCACGGAATACATGCTGACCTTGATTCCCACTTTAATATTAAATTTTATACTATATGCCAATGAGAATTGATTTTGCTGTAATTAATCTGACACTGAGTCTGATCTGTTAAATGGATGAGCGGTGATAGGATTGAATATGACAAAGTTTTTATTAATTTAATCAAATAATTACATTCCCACTATGACAAAGTTTTTATTAATTTAGAGTACGTTTTAAATAAAAAAAGTATGTATTCCAAGAAGTAGGGGGGTAGAGTACGTTTTTCGACTAGTTTCTGTTAGGGTTAAGTAACTATATAAAACTTAGGATATACTACTGTTTTCTTTAGTAGTAACAAAATTTGAAAAGTGTTTGCGAAAAATCATATTAAAAACAACTACAGTCAAATCTTTTTATAAAAATATTAGTTATTTCAATAATTTTTTGCTTTAATAATAAATAAATATTATATACCTATAATAATATTTGATATTTAAATATGTTTTTGCCATTATAGATAAAAATTATCTGAAAATTAATTTTTGTTTCTTTTTGAACGATACATATAAAAAATAAAAAAAAATATTTAAATTTAAAATCTTAAAAATATACATATTTCACTAGTTAAATATTAAAGAAAGCTAATATATTATTAATAAAATCCAAACTAAAAGTACAAAGATTTAACTCTAAGGCACGCATTATAAAGTTACTAGAAAAATAAACTCTTTCAAGATTGTTGGAAATACTTTACAATTGTACCTTGTTCCATAAATTCTATTCTCTTATTAGTGATATAATGCTGAATTGACAAATATTTATGTCCAAACTTTCAGCAAAAAGGTATATGATAGCTTTCCCTTGAAGGTAGTCTATGTGCTTAATATCAGAATCTTCTATCTAAATATCTTTTGGTATTTGTTCAATAGAAAAATTATTATGTGCAAGTCTTCATATCATATGTATTATGCAAGATAGAAATATTTGTTCAACGGAAAAGATTGCGTGCATATTTTTAGAATTACAATAATTAATCTTAAAAATTCTATATGACGGTATAGAGGAGTTATTTATCAAAAAATGTTATGTTATAAATATGATTATTATTGTTATAGATAAAAAACTATTATAAAAAGGTAAAATATAACTTAATAAATCGAAAAATCTCCTATTGGATTAACATATCGTACTCTTTTTTGCCATAGACCAGCTGTGGAAGTTGAGATTTTTCAAATCTAAAAGATCTCCAATTATGGATAGCTGTAAATTTTTTTTTAAATCAATATCTGTTATGTTACAACAGCAAATGATATTAGACAAACTTATGCGTTCTGTGTGAAATTAGTTTGACACGGATTCTCCACTATAAACGTTCGAATATTTGCTGCGCAAAAACAAATTACAAGTCTAGCCAATGAATAATAATTAGTTTCAACGTTCAGCTGAATAAAAATTTATGTGCATCCAATTTTATACCAAGTCCATAAATGCATGATAAATATTTACACATAGACTCCTATCCTTTAGTCATTGTTAATTAATAAATATTTTTATCTTATTAAATTAATAAATCATGGTAAATAAATAATATTTAGTGTAAAAACTGAATATGGGTAAGTATAACCATTTAGCTGTGTGATTTTGGCCTTCATTATCACCTACGTCGATTCTTGTGGGGTGGTAGGTGATTACGAGTCTCAATTGCTGCATCAACACTTACCATTTATGCATAATTGTGGGAAGAAAAAATTAATCAAATTGATAAATTGATAAATGTTACTTCCTCTAGTCCCAAATGGTAGTCCAAGTTTACTTTTGTATATATTGATATTAGACCGAGAAATCATAGAAAATGTAAAGAGAGAAAATAGAGAGATGACAGAGCGTTTGGAACTCTCTGGAAAATGAGAGAAATGTTATTACAGAAAAATAATGAAAGAATGAAATCTGGTACCCAAAATATCCGAGGACAAGTATATATACATGAGGCATTGGGTCGGGTCAGACGACCCAAGGGAGATAATGAAAATGGGGCTCAGATATAAAATTGGGCTCGGTACAGATGTGGCCCAAATAACAAGTTATCATCACAGCCCAAACGTTGTATACCAGATAATACAATAAATATACAGTGTATATACAGCGTATATAATCATGTAATCTCCTTCATCTCAACCCCCCCCCCCCCCCCTCAAGTTGGAGGGGGAAACCACCTGCAACTTGGTGAGTAGCGGAAGAAGCAAAGTGCCAGGTAGTGGCTTAGTAAGCAGGTCGGCCAGCTGACGAGAGGTAGGCACATGAAGCAGCTTGAGAAAACTAGATTGCAGTAAGTCCCGAACAAAATAGCAGTCCACCTCGATATGTTTGGTACGTTCATGAAAAACAGGATTGTTAGCAATGTGAACAGCAGCCTGACTATCACAATATACAGAAATAAGAGAAGAAACAGATACCCCAAGGTCAACCAACAAACGAGAAAGCCAAGTCAATTCAGCAACAACCTTGCTAAGGGCTCTATATTCTGCCTCAGCAGAGGATAGAGAGACAACAGGCTGTTTCTTAGATTTCCAACTGATCAAACAGCCACCCAAAATCACACAAAAACCAGTAACAAATCGCCTAGTATCAGGGCAAGCAACCCAGTCACTATCAGAATACCCAGTAACAGAAAAATCAGCATGAGCAGAATAAAACAGACCCAAGGAGGGAGTGCCCTTAAGGTATCTTAGAACATGCAGGGCAGCAGTCATATGGGGAAGTCTGGGGCATTTGAGGAATTGACTCAGATGCTGGACTGCAAAACAAATGTCAGGCCTAGTATGAGTCAGGAACAGCATCTTGCCAACAAGACTCCTGTACTGGTCAGGAGAGGGCAAGATGTCACCACAATCAGCATGAAGTTTGACATTGATGTCCAAAGGGGACACAACAGAAGAGACATTGACACAGTCAAACTGATGCAGCAAATCAGAAATATACTTATGCTGATTAAGGAGCATCCCACCAGGAACAACTGACATCTCAAGGCCCAAAAAATAATGCAAAGATCCCAAATCTTTGATAAGTTCACCACTGTCATCCCCAGTAAGTATGATGTCATCCACATAGACTGCTACCACCACAAGGGAGCCAGGCTTACCTTTGATGAACAAGGAGTAGTCATTCAAAGAATGTTTATACCCTCTGTCATAAAGAGAAGAAGACAATTTGGCATACCATTGTCTGGATGCTTGTCTCAGCCCATACAGGGATTTCTTGAGTTTACAGACCAGAGGAGGAGAAGGAGAAGAAGGAGTAGAAACAGAACCAGAAGTAGAAGCAGAGACTGTCAAACCTGGAGGAAGTTTCATGTAAACATCCTCATCCAAATCACCATGAAGAAAGGCATTATTGACATCAAGCTGAAAAATAGGCCAATGATTCTTGACAGCCACAGCAATGAGGCATTTCACAGAAGTCATTTTAATCACTGGAGAAAAAGTGTCTGTAAAATCAATCCCCTCAACCTGTGTATCACCCTTAATAACCAGCCTTGCTTTATACCTTTCAACACATCCATCAGCCTTGTATTTTATTTTATAAACCCATTTACAACCAATGGGTTTCTTACCAGGAAGAAGAGGGACAACATCCCAAGTATGATTAGTGTCCAAAGCTTCAAACTCCTGTCTCATGGCAGCTTGCTATGCTGGAACAGATGCAGCCTGAGAGTAATATAGAGGCTCAGATTCCAAATAGGAGGAAGATGAACCAGAGAAGGCAGGTAGTTGACAGACATAATCCTTAAGATAGGAAGGAGGATTATGCTGTCTTTGAGACTTTCTGGGAGCAGGAATAGAAGGAGAAGAAGCCGAAACAGGAGGTGAGCTGGCAGGATTGAAAGAAGAAGGGAAGGCTGAATCATTTGGGACAGTGACAGGAAAAGGCATCTACACAGATGTGGGAAAGAGGGAGGAGAGAGGTGAATGGGAGAATCAGAATCAGAATCATGTTCTCCAGAAGGAACAAAGGGAAAAGATGAAGCAGGAGGATGAGCAGAAGGAGGCACAGATTTTAAAGGAAAACATGATTCATGAAAGATGACATCCCTGGAGACCAAATATTTCTTTGAAGCAAGATCATATAATCTATAACCCTTTTTGCCAAAAGGATATCCCAGGAAAACACAAAGAATGGCTCTTCGCTTTAACTTGTCCCTTTGAGGGATGGGGACAGTGGCATAGGCAAGGCAACCAAAAATCCTCAAGTGAGTATAGGTTGAAATTTTCCCATACGAGATTTCATTGGGAGACTTATTATGAAGTAATCTGGTGGGTATTCTGCTAAGTAGATAGGTAGGTGTCAACAAACAATCCCCCCAGAAAGATACAGGCATGCCAGATTGAAAAACCAAAGCCTACAGGTTTCAAGGAGAGTTCTATGCTTCCTCTCAACAACACCATTTTGTTGAGGGGTATGAGGGCACGAGGTTTGATGTATGATCCCCTGGCTGCTAAAAAAGGAAATACCCTCATTGCTAGAGCCCAATTTTAAGGCATTGTCACTTCTAACAGTCTGAACCACAGCATTAAATTGGGTTCTGACCAGAGAAAGAAATGACTTAAGCATAGAAAAAAGCATTGCTTTTGGATCCCAGTAGGTGTGTCCATGTTGCCCTTGAAAAGTCATCAACAATTGTAAGGAAATATTTACAACCAGAAGAGGTTGGAGTATGATAAGGTCCCCAGGTGTCCACATGAATCAGTTGAAAAGGTCTAGAAGTCTTAATGGAACTATCAAGAAATGGAAGCCTAGTCTGTCTGGCCATAGGACAGACTGAACAGGGAAAGGGTTGTTTGGAAGCAAATGGAAAAGACAGACCAGAAATGCATTTCATATTTGCAAAAGGAGTATGTGCAAGTCTTAAGTGCCAAATGTAATTCATATCAGATGTAAAATTATTATTACAGATGGAACTATTTACATGTGAAGGCAATGGAACAGCCTTGTTATCAGACAAGATGTCATCATTACAAGAAACATACACAGGACAAACAGAAGTAGAGGAACAACTAACAGAGGAAGAAGGGGAAGGAGGGACCCAAGCCAGTTTATATAAGCCAGCAGCTTCTCTACCAAGATCCAGAGGCCTCCTCAGAGAAGGGTCCTGTATCATGTGTAGTAAGCAGGAATGTTCCGTGAACATAACTATACAATGCAACTACTTCACTAACTTGTGAACAGAAATCAAGTTGTGTTTAAAAGAAGGAACTAGCAGTACATTGTGAAGAGTGATGGAAGGAGTCAATGCAAAAGAGCCTGTGCATGTCACTTTCACTTTATAGCCATTAGGAAGAGTGACAAGATATGGCAGAGTTAAAGGTGTGATGTTAAAAAGTAACTGTTTATCATGTGTCATGTGATTAGAGGCACCTGAATCTATAATCCAGGTGACAGAGTTAATATTAGTAAGTAAGCAAAATTTGGAATCAGAAATAGGGTTCTCAGTTAACATAGTACCAACAAAGTTTGCAGCATATATGGGAGGAGGAGTTTGAGCAGCGGAGTCCCCTAACTTGGTCTGGTGTAATAAATTCATCAACTGGTCATAATCTTGTCTGCTCAACCCTGGTATCACAGAGCTGTGGCCATCTATTCTTGCAACAGATTGATGGCTATCAGGAGGATTCCCTTGAGGAACAGACAAAAGTCCATCAGAAAGAGGAGAATCCAGACCAGTACTTAGATGAGCAGCAGCAGGTCTCCTTCCCTTGTTAAAAGTGGTACTTTGTGGATACCCATGGATCTTGAAGCACTTATCAATTAAGTGTCCAGATTTTTTAAAGTATCTACAGAATAGAGGTCCTCTGGCTTGGTCAAAATTGACTCTCTGTCTGAAAGGAGAAGGAGGAACAGGCACTGTGGCCTTGTTAAATCCAACAGGCTGCCTATTAGTATGTACATTGAAAGAGACAGAGTCTGGATTAAAGTGAGAAGAAGACTGGACTTGTCTTTGTTTCTCATCATTGAGGACCATATTATAGACATTGTCAAGAGAAGGAGGAGGCTGCATCATCAAAAGATTACTCTTGACCCTCATATATGCTTCATTTAGACCCATTAAAAACTGAAAGACCTTATTGTCATCATTTTCCTGTACTATACCATCTTTTGCAGCACAAATACACCTTTGACCATGATTAACACACATTGAATCAAGTTCATCCCACAGACCTTTTAGCTTATTAAAATACGAAGCTATGTCTAAGGACCCTTGAGAGGTGTGGGACAACTCTATTTTCAGTTCAAAGATTTTGGTCCTGTTTGCAGTGCCATATCTGGCCTTGAGTTGGGACCATATGCTCTGTGCAGTATCAGAGTACTGCACTGATTCAGCAATTGGATGGGAGAGGGAAGCAGTCAACCAAGAAATCACCATGTTGTTGCACCTATCCTACAACCTTTGTTGAGCCACATTAATGGCAGGTCGGGAGCATGTGCCATCAACAAAACCAATTTTGTTTTTGGCTGATAAAGCAACAATCATTTTACGTCTCCAGCCCCCATAACCACTACCCGAGAAGGGAGTGGGAACAAGGGAGACCCCAGGAACATCAGAGGAATATACAAAACGGGGACTGGAAGAGTCTACAGAAGAGGAGGCACCAGTATTTGTGTTAGAAGCCATAGTCAATGAACCGGCTTAAAAGAACAATTTTTCAACAAACAGAGTATAACCAAATCAGGTATTCACACACAAAAACCAACAAACAAAGTATAGCTAAACAGGTATTCACACACAACACCAGATGCTCACATATAGAGAGTCAGATAATCACATACAATACCGAAGATAAGGACAGAGTTACCCTCCTTCTTCGCGACCGGAGAAGATCCGCCTGCAAACAACAGAGAAAACCCTAGGTATAAAACCCTAGGTGTAACCTTCGAAATCCTTACTGGAAATGTGGTCAGGAACGTCGGAGAGGCACCCAAAACGTCCACCGAGTGAGAATCGAGCCACCGGAAAGCAGTAGAACCCTAGGTTAAACCACCAGAAACCCTAGAAGCCGATAGGTCACCGAGAAACCACCCAAAATCAGCAGAAAAACTCTCAGAATGTTCGGGTGAAGAAAATACACTCAGATATCATGACGAAAAACTCGGAAAAGCATCCGATCTAGGTCAGAAGCATCATTGACCATAAGGTCTCAGAAAAATCCCCAAAAAATCTCAGAAAAGAGTTCAACCAAGACAACGAGATGTAGAGAAACATGATCGGATCGTCGTCTAGACTCTGATACCATGTAAACATTGATATTAGACCGAGAAATCATAGAAAATATAGAGAGAGAAAGTAGAGAGAAGACAAAGCGTTTGGAACTCTCTGGAAAATGAGAGAAATGTTATTACAGAAAAATAATGAAAGAATGAAATCCGGTACCCAAAATATCTGAGGTACAAGTATATATACATGAGGCATTGGGTGGGTTCAAACGACCCAAGAGAGATAATGAAAATGGGGCTCAGATATAAAATTGGGCTCGGTAGAGATGTGGCCCAAATAACAAGTTATCATCACAGCCCAAACGTTGTATACCAGATGATACAATAAATATACAGTGTATATACAGCGTATATAATCATGTAATCTCCTTCATCTCAACAAAAATACTTAATATTTTAAAAATAAGACGCCATTTATTATAAAATTTTCAAATCTCTCCTTATTTTCGCAAGTAGTGCAATATTAATATAGTGATACTTCCTCCGGTCCACATTTTACCTTTGACACACCCATTAAAAAAATATAAACTTCTAGAGTAAAAGATATATTTGCTAAATTAACCTTAATTAGTTGTTACATTGACATAGTAGAATATGTAAATAAAGGTTAATTTTGAAAAAATAAAATTGATTCCTTCTTGATTATGTAAATATATATTTATTTTGGACCAAAATAAAAAGGTAAAATGATCACTTACTGTGGACCGGAGAAAGCATATTTAGGAGTGATAAACAATATTTAGACAAATCTTCTTATAATTAAGGTTATTAAATGTATTTAATTAAGAATATGCAAGAATCTTAAAAAAATAGTATATACCGGCTATAGTACCACAACCATAACTCACTTATGTCCTGTCATTAGAAGGAACAACGCAGGAGAAAAGTCAGTTTATGTTCCCAGTAAGGGTTGTGATGGAATAGTGAATTCTTGTTCATTTTAACCAGATGTTTTAGGTTTGAATTTTAGGTATAGAATCATTTTTATAAAGAAATATTTTAATTTTTAATGTAGGACTTTTTGAAGCAAATTTAAATTTAATCGGCCTATCAATTTATGTTAGGCACTAAAAAGAAGGAAAATCTTAAAGGCAAGAAAGTAAGGTAGACGGATAAAATTTGAAAGGAAAGAAAGCCACTTTTGCTTAATTGACACTAATGCTGTATTGTGGCTCGGTTCAGGTCCAAGACCGGATCGGGATTGCGGTTCTGGCAGGCCTGCCGGTCTTGCTGGGCCGGTCCTGGCGGTCCGGTCTTTACCGGTCCCAAAAAATCGTGACGGTCCGGTCCTCTTCGTTGAACCGTTAGGCCCGGGACGGCCAAGCCCGGGACCGCCTGGCGGGCCTGGGCCGGTCCTGGCGGGCCCAACGGCTATTTTTAAAAGAAAAAAAAATTTTGAAAAATCAGTAACGGCTCTTTGCAAAAAGTAATCGTTTGGAACTTTCAAAAACAACCATTTGGCCCCCAAACTTTAATTTAACCACAAACTTTATATAATTATACTTTTTCCTATTTCTCAACTATAAATACCCCCTCATTCTTTCATTTTTATTCACCAATTCATCAATATCTATCAATCTCTCTCAATCTCTCTTTCAATCATTCTAGTACAAGCGCTTAATTTATTGTTGAAAATTCGTGAAAAACTGTGAAGTTGTTGAATTGAAGTTTTCAAGTGTTCAACGATTTTCAATTTTCAAGAAGTTGTTCGGTAAATCGGTAAACTCGTTTCAACTCTTACGTGCTAATAATATATTTTTGTGTTTGTTAGTTTGCATAATTCTAATTAGTATGGCATTTTCTTTGAAAAAAATATTCGGTAAAGGAAAAGGTAAAACCGGTGAAAGTAGTGGCCATAATACTACCCTTCCCCCGACTCCCTAACCTACAAAAGATAAGCAAGTTGAAGGTAGTCAACAACCTAGACGTCCTAATCCGCCTCCCGTAATGCTTGATAGTGATCACCCTTGTTTTCAATTTACCGATAGTGTATTTCTACATGATGATGCAGTAGGTGATAGATTAGATGATGACATTATGAATGCTCTTTATCCTAATGAACCTATCTTAGAGGAAAATGAGGATGATAATGATGATGATGAAACCCAAGTACCAGATTTAGATGATACACCTACTAGTCCTGCTCAAACTCAGGTAATGCACCGGCATATCCACCTGTAGAAACTCCCATATTTAGTAGACAACCTGCTAAACGTCAAGAAACATCATTAGTTTGGCATTTGTTTACTCAAGTAAGAGAACACAACAAGTCATTGAATAGATGAGGACCAGACTATGCAAAAATGCATAATTGCATATAGAATAATTAATTCACGTCACACGGGTAGGTTTATAGCTAACATTGTTTCAGATATATGTAGATATTTTTGCTTTAGTGATAAAATAATGGCAATTTCTATGGATAATGCTTCTAGTAACACTAGTGCAATAGGCATGCTAACACAAACCCTTAATCTTGCATTTAGTAATATTTTCTATGTTAGATATATTTGTCATATTTATAATTTAATTGTTGGTGATGGTATACGAATATTAAACATAGAAATTGAAAAGGTGAGAATGGCTCTTAATTGGCTATTTTATTCAAACCGTAGAACTAGACTTAGAGAGTATTTCAAAAAATGTGACGAATATGGCCTTAGAGAAAGAAAGGTTCCTAAACCTTGCCCGACTAGGTGGAATTCCATGTATGAAGGTTTAGTAGTAGCGTATGGATATAGAAACCCAATTAATGCTACGTTTAATTCTGGGGTAGGTGGTGAGGATGATGATGAAATATTAACTACCCAATATTGGACTAATGTTAAAATTCTTTTAGATTTTTTAAAACATTTTCAAGTTGCTACAAATGCATTTTCTGGTTAATATTATCCGACTATTTCTAACTGTTTAGTTATATTGCCGCACTAGCTGATTTGTTTGTTGAATTTAGCGAGGGTGGTGATATTTATGAACTTGCAATAAATGAAATGAAACAAAAGTTTAAAAAATATTTTTTTCATATCCCTCATATTTTTGGTGTAGCTGCAATGTTAAATACAACAATGAAATTAGGAGGTCCTCATTTTTGGTATTCTAATATTTATAAAGCTTTAGATCTTTCGGAAGAGAAAATTGCTACACTTGCTGATGCAAAAGCATCAATTAAAGTTAATGCCCAAACTGTTTATAATGCTTATAAACAGGCGTTAGAGCATGCTAGGCCTAATATTCCAACCCCTACTTCGTCTACATCACAATCATCTAAAAGAGTTGCTGGCTTAACAGCTCTTAAATCGTGGACGAAGTTCCGGGTTCTCAAGGTGATAATTTTGATGAAATTTCCCATCTATATGAGCTTCAAGTTTACTTGTCACAAGGGACTAGAAAAGGAGAATCAAGACGGCTCTTTCGATCTTTTGGAATGGTGGAAGTCAAGGGAAAAACATTTTTCCATTCTTGCAATGATGGCTTGGATGTTTTGTCAATTCAAGCTTCAACTGTTGCATCGGAAAGCGCTTTCAGTCAAGCAAGACTACAAATTGGTGATCACAGAGCGTCGATGCGGGAGATCTTGGAAAAATCAGTGCGTTTTAGATATTGGATCCGCGCGAAAAGAAAATACTTTGGCATAGCAGAATCAAAACCGGCAATAGATGAGGCATATGAAGAAATGATAGCAGAACTTTCTGAGGAATCGGCTTCACCCGGAAGTGGTGATGAACAAGCTTCATTTCCACCATCGCCAACACAACCTCCTCCCAACCTTGACGGATTTATGAGATTTGTTAGAGATACAATGTAAATTATGATATAACTTGCACATTGGCACGCCTTCTTTTAGTTTTTTTTCCTTTTAATGGTGGTATTAGTACCTTGTTGTACTCATTCCATTGGGGGAAGGAAGACTAAGAAAGATGCCATTTTGGTCAATAAATATGCTCTTTATCATATCCTTGAATATCTTTTTCTCAATATTTCTTTGTCTTTACTTCGATATCAATCCTTGAATATTTATATAACATACAATATATAACATACGATATATAACAAACAACACAATATACTAATTACAACAACACAATTATACATTATATACAATATATAATAATTATTACAACACACTATATACATAATATACAACACACTATATACATAATATACCATATATACTACTTACTACAACACACTATATACATAATATACAATATATACTAATTACTACAACACATTATATACATAACATATATCCATATATACATAACATACAATATATACTAATTACTACAACACACTATATACATAATATACAATTTATACTAATTACTACAACACATTATATACATAACATATATCCATATATACATAACATACAATATATACTAATTACTACAACACAATATATACATAACATATATCCATATATACATAACATACAATATATACTAATTACAACAACACAATATATACATAATATACAATATATACTAATTACTACAACACAATATATACATAATATACAATATATACTAATTACTACAACACAATATATACTATACTAATAACTTAGTACACCATATAAATATATTCTACACTATACTAATGACTACTATACAGCATATTGACTTTAAAACCCCCCCCCCCCCCGTCAGGCCCAGGACCGCAGTGGGCTTAGGCCCGTAACGGGCCGGTCTCTACCGTGAGGACCGCCAGGCCCGGCACATCAAGCCCGAGACCGCGAAGTCCGGCCCGTCAAACCCGTTTAGGTCCGGGACCGGGCCAGAATACAGCATTAATTGACACTCTTGCAAAAGTATGACTTTCTCCAACATTAAAATTCATAAACTACCTTAAATTAAGCATAAGGTGAAACATTAACTTTTCCATTTAAGTAGTGAGGTCTTCAGTATTGGTTGAACTCTCAATATTTTCCTGCTTTGGGACCAAACAGAGGATTTCTCGAGTAATTTTAAGTCAAAGGGTGTAAAGTAAATGGAATCAGGGCGAATTTAGGGGTGCAAGGGTGTTTACCTGAATACTTTTCGCCGAAAAATTATACTATATATACTTTTTACTTCTATATATTAAATTTTGAACACCTTTAACACAATCCAAAAATGTAGTTTAGTGGTCAAAGGGGTTCAGAATCTACATAAGATCATGAATTCAGTTCCAACTAGCTGCAAAATTTTGAACCCCTTTATGAAGATCCTGTCTCCGCCACTGAATGAAATATACTAACTTCAAATGCAAATTAAATTTACAGCTAGATTTTTAAGGAGAGGAACACCCCCCCCCCCCCCCAAAAAAAATAAACAAAAAAATGTTTGTAAAAGATAAAAAAATAAATTATGGCTTGTGCCCACATACAAGTTGCAAAGATTGGGTAAAGAATAGTTGGGTTAAGTAGGAATTGGAGATATTATGTCACCTTCTTTTATTCAACCGATTTATGGCCATGATCTTCTTTATATTTAAATACAATGCTTAAAGATGAGGAAATCTTAGATTCAAAAAGCAAGTTTTACCTTTTGTCAATTATGTTATTTCTGTTATAAATAGAACTCTAATTAGAATGAATGTCTATCTTATAGAAGAGTTTTACTTTGAGGCTAAGTCTTTTCTCTTTCTATAAATAGAGGGGTCTTACCCCATTGTAAATCACCCCAAAGTATCAATAAGAATACTCCTCTCTCTACTTCTCTCTATATTGTTCTTGTATTATTGTTCTTGTTCTTATATTATTTCATAACACGTTATCAGCACGAGTCTCTAACCAATTGAATTTAATATTCAGCAATTATCGCTCTCAGAATCTCGAGTTGCAATCAGATTCACCCACTCTAATTCGTGTTCCGTTGTTTGAGTTTTTCTATTCGAGTGAAACGAGATTTGTGATATTTTGGTTTCTGAAATTCTTCAATTTTTTTCTTTCTCGTTGTTTACTTTTGTTTTCTTTTTGAAGGTGAATTTCCAAGCAAAAGAGTGTAATAACGATTGCTACTGCTCTATATGAGAATTTCTATACAAAAAAATAGAAGAGATGGTATCATCATAAAGTAATGCAACGGGATGGAAACCCAAGAGGTATATTTGATATCACAATATTTATTTGGTATACCTTAAAGGTAAGTATTTTAATTTTCTCTTTCAAATTCTTGAAATTCTACGATTTGATTTCATATACAAACAAAGACATCAAAGTTTGATTATAACTCTAATGGAGTTTGTAAGAAATTACACTCACATGAAGTGGTAAAATTTCTATGCCTTGCCATGATCAAATTCATGTATGATTGTGGACAAAGAATTAAAAAAATCCGTCCAATTGAATTTGCTCCATTCCCTTTAGAGAATGTGGTAGCAGTATGTGATAAGTCTGAAAGAAGACAAAATCCGTCCAATTGAATTTGCTCCATTCACTTTAGAGAATGTGGTAGCAGTATGTGATATGTCTGAAAGAAGACAAAATTATTACCATGAAGGTATCAATGAATGTGGACGAGGCAATAGACGGAATTATAATTGTCATCATTGTGATAATGAGAATAATAAAGATTCTCAAAATAATCTTTCACTTTATGAAAGTAATATTTGACATGAGATTGTATATACCACATACAGATGATTATAATCCATTCCCTGAAGTGAATGTGATAATAAAGCCCGTAAGTATGAACACGCTCTTGATGTAATTTTGTTTCATGTCTGACATTATGAAGAAAGTTCGTTGCCCTTGAAATCTCGGGCAAGAACTATATGACATGGGTGTTGGATGCTGAAATCCATTTGGATGCAATGGGTCTTGGAGACGCCATTAAAGACAGAAATAATGCATCCACCCAAGACTATGCTAAGTCCTTGATTTTCTTGCGCCATCACCTTGATGAAAGTTTGGAAATTGAATATCACAGTCAAAGATCCACCTATCTTGTGGAATGGCTTAAAGGAGAGATATGACAACCTGAAGTTGGTCACTCTGCCACAAGCACGATGCGATGAGAATCCAAAAGCAAATAGTTCATAAACTATATATTATCATTGCGGTGGAAAAGGGCACTGGGCGAAAATTTGCCGTGTACCAAGACATTTGGTTGAGCTTTATCAAGCATCTCTAAAAGGTAAATGCCCTGCAACCAATTCTGTCTCTGACGACAATTTTGACATCACCCACTTGGATGTGGCAGACTTCTTTGAGCACCCTGAGGGGAAAATAGACCACTTAATCGGTGATGGATTTGTGATAAAGGAAGATGGAATTGTTTGATTTTATTTGTATTAGTTAGTGAATAAACTAATAATCATTAGTATCAGCTCGTATTAGTTAATTTATGATATAATGTTAGTATTAGTTCTTTAGAATGTTTCAATATGCTTAAATTTCAAAGATATTTTTATTTTTCAGTAGAGTTAATCGATTAACCTAACAGTTAGTCGATTATCTAATATTTCGCATTAAAACTGCAAAACAATCGATTATATACTTGTTAACAATCGATTATATTTTTTCAAAATAGCAAATAATCGATTATGTATGTTTAACAATCGATTATATTAAGACAGTGTGATCTGAAGTTTTTCAAAATAGCAAAACAATCGTTATATACTTGTTAACAATCGATTATATTAAGACAGTGTGATCTGAAGTTTTTCAAAATAGCAAATAATCGATTATGTATGTTTAACAATCGATTATATTAAGACAGTATGATCTGAAATTTTTCAAAATAGCAAATAATCGATTATGTATGTTTAACAATCGATTATATTAAGACAGTGTGATCTGAAGTTTTTCAAAATAGCAAATAATCGATTATGTATGTTTAACAATCGATTATATTAAGACAGTATGATCTGATGTTTTTCAAAATAGCAAATAATCGATTATGTATGTTTGACAATCGATTATATTAAGACAGTGTGATCTGAAGTTTTTCAAAATAGCAAATAAGCGATTATGTATGTTTAACAATCGATTACATTGCGACAGTGCTTAAACTGAAATTTTCAAACTGCAAAGTAATCGATTATGGAATACATATAATCGACTATCTGATTTAGTTAGTCAACTAACCTCAGCAGATTTTGAAAATATTGTTTAAATGTGAAACAAACGGATTGAATTTGTTTATTCTCATGTTCATGTATTTTCTTTTGTATGTCAAACCATGGGAAAGCAAATATGGATATCTCACAAAGCAAACTTGGATCAAATATTTGTTTAGTTGATTCATGTACTACACATACGATACTCAAAGAAAAGAAATATTTCTCTCAACTAAGTATGTGTAAGGCAGATGTTACTACAATCTCTGGTAGTAGTAAATTGATTGAAGGCTCCGGAAGAGCAACTATAACTCTGCCTAGAGGAACAATGTTTATCATAGAGAATACAATTTTCTCCTCCAACTCTAAGAGAAACTTGTTGAGTTTTAAAGATATCATTCAAAATGGATTCAGATTGAGACAATATATGAGTATAATCTTGAATACCTCATTTACTCATGAAAACGAGGCTGCCCACTTCGGTTTGGGGTCACGCCATTTTGCATGCAGCAATGCTAGTTCGTCTCTGACTGACGAATTATCACAAATATTCCCCGTTGCAATTAGTTTTGGGTCATGAACCTAATATATCCCACTTAAGAATTTGTGGATGTGCAGTATATGTGCCTGTAGCACCGCCATATTGCACCAAAATGGGTTTGCAAAGAAGGTTAGGAATATATGTTGAGTTTGAATCGCCCTCCATTATTCGCTACCTCGAAACATTGACAGGGGATTTGTTCACTGCAAGATTTGCAGACTGTCAATTCGATGAGACACTTTTCCCAAAATTAGGGGGAGAAGTTGGTGAAACCAAATGGGAAATTTTGTGGAAAAATGCATCATTATCTCATCTTGATCCACATACCTCTATTTGTAAAAAAGAGGTGCAAAATATTATCCATTTGCAAAGAATAGCAAATCGAATGCCAGACGCATTGGTATTGAATATACCACACTCACCCCTAGAAGGAGGTTTGAGATGATATATGAAAATAATGTCATAGTTATGACATGAATGATCGTTGGTCACGTACCTATTGTACGCCAAAATATTTTGGAAATATGACTATTAAAGGACAACGATAATGCAAGAAACATATCTTGCATATAATTTTGACCATGACCATAATGGTATAACTTTCTCTTTAAAAGAGATATTCACCACATGGATGTTGATGAATCTGTGGTAGTACAAAATTAATTGAGAGCTCTAGAAGAGCCAATTATTACTATGTTGGAGAAACGCAATTGATTACCAATAAGGTATTGTGTGGTAGTAAGTCTTAAAGAAACTTATTCAGTTTCCAAAGTATATGCGAAAGCGATTGATTATATTGAGACTATAAATAAAGGAAAGATTTGATATCTTCTATTACCACAACTTGTAGCGGGATAATTTGTATATGAAAAGCTACCCGCTTTATTCTCCAGTTTGTACTACACAAACAAAACAATGCCACAATAAAGTGGATATTTATTGGTATAAAAACCCATACCATAATAAACTTGAAGTTTATTGATAATTGCACACGTAATGGTGTAAATTTGAAGTTTATCAATATTGATAATTTATTCAGTTGGCATTCGGGTTAGCCATCTCATTTTAAGTATGATGTGCAGTAATAGAGAATTTACATGGGTAAATATTAAAGAACTAGAAAGTTCTTTACGAATTCTCTTATATTACTTGTTCTCATTAATTGATTGACCAACTAAAGAGTTCAGGTTGAATCCCATAAATTCTGGAAATATCAAAGGTGAATATGGGCCCATTCACATGCCATGTATACCACATATGATGCATCTATGATATGGTTACATGTGCGATTATTATTAACCCGCAGCCTGGCCGGTGCTTGCGAGGTTAATTGCTCAGTAATATAACTTCGAGC